>CM034701.1:353243044-353259946 GCA_020142125.1 Phrynosoma platyrhinos
CCCTTGTGGTCTCTTCCAACTCTATGATTCTATGATTCTATGCTTTATATCAAGGAAGCCGGATCCATGTCCATTCTAGATGTTGAGAAACTACTACTTGTATCATCCCACACCATTAGCTGGGCTGATAGGACTTGAAATTCAGCACTGGAAAGCCACAGGTCCTTTCTAAGATTTATTTTTAAATAATGTTTATTTGTTTTTATAAAATGCATACAATCTTTTATTCAAACTGTATGTTATGAAAATAAGCAGAAAGAATAATTCATTATTGCTGATCAGCATGTGTCCTGTGGATAAAAATAACCATCTGTTTGTGCCAAGAAAAGCAAATCCAGCATTCAAAATAAAAGTCATATTGAAGTCCAATGCTATATATTTTGTCTTTGTTCGGGCAATCTAAAGATTGCCATAATTGTCTCTTGCACAGAATTTAGATGGTTTTACTAAGGCTAGGATGCTATAGGTCAAAACATGAGGAACAGGATAGGAAAGGACATTTACATACTTAGTCTCATTGTTTTTAGAAGCCTTTACTGCCACTAGGCTAGATGTCAATCTAATCATGGAAAAAACTTCTGCATTTGGATCCAATTAGAGGGCTCTTCTAAAGAATGCAGATATGTGAATCTTGCACTATTTTAAGCAGTGGCATCATGGAATTCACAGAGCAGGAGCACTGGGACTTTTCAATTAGCTGACTTTTCTGGCATCTTCTGCCACACTACTTCAAGAAATCCTCTTCCTTCTGAATCATCCTGGTAGCAGAAGCATGGTGGAAGGGCAGGGGAGGATAGTTTTTCCCAGGAACAGTTTATTGTTTTGAGTTTTCCCTATCATAGTGCAAAGTATTTTGAGTTGGCTTGGTCTTGAAAGGGCAGTTTGTACTCTCTAGCTTTACAAAAGGCCAATTCCTTGTGAATATGAAACTTGCTAGAACTGGCTTGATCAACACTGTTGCCTGCCTTTTGAGACTCTTGTCTTCTCTAGAGCAAGGCTATGGAGACCATCATGACAAGAATATATATTTTAAAACTGACCATTATATTGATGCTAAGAAAAGGGAATGTAAACCAGAAATTCTTCCGCTGTGGTCATTCTCCTTCAAAATGCAAACGGTTTCAGTGTGTTTAAATGCCACATTTAAAGATGATTCTGGGCTGAAATGTGCAGAGTGTCACTTAGGACTCCTCTAGATGAGCCAAATGTGTTGTGAGCTAGCTGTATTTGTTGCTGTAGTTAAAGCAAAGATATGTCCAAATGATGTTACCATTGTGCAAAACTATTTTTTTCACCTCCTGGCACTAGATAAAACATTGTATTTCCCCACTAAAGCAGGTTTCTTCTTAATTCACAAACATAATGGAATAATACACCCCCTTCTTTTTCCTCCTTAATTTTTGTTAAGAGTTGCAATGCTTTAGTGCAGGGGCTGGCAACCTACGGCCCACGGGCCGGTTCTGACCTGCGCTAACCGGCCCAGGCAGACCCCTGCCACCACCGCCGCTGCGCGTTTTGGCCGCCATGCGGCCACGCGCACCACGACAGCCATTTTAATTTCCAAAATGGCGGCCGCGACACGTTTGCGCATGCACAGGAGTACTGCGCATGCGCGAACGAGTAGCGGCTGCCATTTTGTTCTTCAAAATGGCGGCCGTGACTCGTTTGCACATGCGTAGTACTCCTGCGCATGCGCAAACGCACCACAGCTGCCATTTTGGAAATCAAAATGGCGGTAGTGGCGCACACGGAGGTGGCTGCAGAAGTGTGCGCAGCAGCAGCAGTGGTGGCGGCAGCGCGCATGGGTGTGTGCGCGCGCATACGTGAGCGCACACACTGCCATTCCCCCACCTCGGCCCAGCGGGAGGGACAACTTCAGCGGACCGGCCCCCGGCTCAAAATGGTTGCCTACCCCTGCTTTAGTGTATCAATGAAATGGCACATTCTTACCATAACTCTAAAAAAAATTCAAGGAGAAAATTTGTCCTTCAAACCATAGGACAACCTCAGCAAACCATGCCCCAGTTAAAAAAATAAAACTGAAAAGTCCTAGGGCAGATGCAAGGAATCACTACAAACAACCTCCCTGCAAAAATGGACCCAAAGGTGACAAAAACCAGCAAAATCTGGCAAAATCCAAAGAGCCATATTACAAGAACTCATTCTTCTTTAAACCAATCTGGAGGAGCCTTTGAACTGAATTCTGACCTGCTAGGTATGCTATATGTGCTCAGTGTATGAGTGCAGGTGTTGCAATCTGCCTGAGTAAGACACCTGTCACCTGTGTCTAGGGCCACCCAATCAGACCATGCCAGATTTCAGGGCTAAAACCTGATACTTAGGGATGACCCTTGGTGATTTGTTTTTGGGGGGTGAGTGGGGGTGGGAATGAGGGATGGGATCTGATTTGATGTGACTTGTTTTGATATTTTGAATACTGTACGCCGCCCCGATTGCTTGGCAGAGGGGCGAGATATAAATAAAAATTATTATTATTATTATTATTATTATTATTATTATTATTATTATTATTATTATATCAACAAGCATGATGGATCAGCCACAGTTGCAGAGTGTATGCAGTTCAAAACAAAGAAACAAACTCCAAGTCTAACAATGGTGAATACATACTTCTCAAGGCAGCATTCTCACCTTCAGATTTTTCCTCCTTGCCCTGAAGAATGGAGAAACGACTCAGGGCCACATCCTGAGATATGGGAACCATATCTGTACCACATTTAAAATCAAACTTCAGAAATAGCTAGGGCAGGTTCTTTCTCATCCTCCACCTGTCCTTCTGAGAAAAAAGATGGGAAATGTTCCTGTTCCACACACTGACATCACTAGCTATGCCTTCATCCAGTGTGGAGGGCTGCTGGTGGGGGGCATCTTGCCCTGCCTTCTCAGGCTAACTCACTTACCTACGTTACCTCTCCGGCTGCCCAGTCACCTGCCACCTGGCCAGACCCTGCAATGGTTGCTGGTGATAGCAGCAGTGGCATTGGACTCCCTTGCCTCCCCTCCCCAGCCACTGCCTCCCCCAGATCTCCCACCCAGAGTGGCCAGACAAGTGAGGCAGCAAGAGGGGACAAAAGGGGCACATTTGGCCCTACTTTTTCTCTGTCACTAGGCTTCCTTCCAAAAGAAGACATTCACCTCTCCTGCTCTTCTGTTTCTCCTTAGGGAGAAAATTCAGCAATGGAGCAGCAGGGAAGGACCCTCTCCTCTCGCCTCTTCTCCTGCTTGCCCACCTGCCTGCCCAGGGCCACCAAGGGGTGGTGGTGGCCAGACACATGAGGCAGTGGGAGGGGATGGAAGGAGTGTGTGCTGCCCTTCCTCCTTTGCTACCTTGGCTTCGTCCTTATGGAGTTAGAGCAGTAAAGAAGTGTTGGGTGCCAGCCACATGCACACACACACACACACACACACACACACTGAAGAGGGAGAAAGGGTGGCACCAACTGGGTGTCAACCCTCCTCTGAGGTGTCACCTGGTGCAGTCTGAACTCTTGCACCCCCGTGACACCAATGGTTCCATAAAGCAGACCTGCACTTGGCACTAGGTAGGGGCCAGAATTAAAGTACCGTATTTTCCGGCGTATAAGACGACCCGCATATAAGACGACCCTCCATTTTTCCAGTCAAAACATAGAGTTTTAGCACCTCCACCCTCCTTATCCTTATACCCAGCGCATAAGACGACCCCCCCACTTTAACCACAGATTTTGCAGGTTAAAAAGTAGTCTTATACGCAGGAAAATAAGGTAGGCTATTTCTTCAGGCCGCAGATAGGTTTTAATTCATAAATTAATATGAATTCTATCCTCCTCCTCCTTTACCTGCCCTCCTCAGAATAAGGCCAAGTGGTGGAGGAGCCTTGCAGGGTGAGCCTGTCCTCCTCTTCTGCTATCTGGCCCTCTCCTTGGGGAAAGGCAAAGCAGTGGAGGAGCTTTGCAGGGCAAACATCTGCCTGTCCTTCTCCTTCTCCACCCATCCCTTTCTTTGGGAAAAAACTGAGCAACAGAGGAGTATTGAGGGGTGAATGTCTTCCTCCGTTTCTGCCCAGCCCTCCCCTTGGGAGAACACGAGCAGCGGAGGAGCCTTGAAATCATTCCACATCCTTGTGGGCCACCTGAAATCTGTTTGTGGGCCACAAGCAGCCCGCAGGCTGTATGTTGTGTAGGCAAAGTATACTTCAGGCATAACTAATTAATATTCTGGAAAAAGTGTGCGCGTGCATGAGCTCTTAGAGCAAGCCTTCACAAATTGTCCTAATCAAAACACTGCAAGTTTCCCTACCTAAAAAACATATTGGCATCTAAAATGGACTGCAGTCCACAAATGCTGTATGTGCCTTCAGGTCACCTGTTGACTAGGGTGGCTCATGAATTTCATAGGTTTTTCTTAGGCAAGAAATACTCAGGAGGAGTTTGCCAGTTCCTTTCTCTGAAATATACCAAGTAACAATAATATCAAGCAACAAAATATACCTAATAATAATAATAATAATAATAATCTTTAAGGTGCAAGTAGACTCTGTTTTGATGGAACAGACTCAGAGTTTGGGAAATTTCTTGTTCTGGATTACAATTCCCAAAACTCCTCACTCAGAATGGGCTGGGGTATGCTGGATGGGGTATTTGGGAAGCTTTAGTCTAAAAAAGGAACTATTAAAAATGCCAGACAAGACTACCCTACTGGAAATTAATGCAAACATTTTGTTATGGATTCCTCCCTTGTTCAATCAGTATGAAGTTTCCAGGAGAAACATGACCCAGGGTTTATTTTCTTTGGCAGAGAGAATGTTGGGAGGTATATGGTGTTTTCGTTTACAGAGATACAAGAAGAATATATGCAGAGGCAAACAATATAGATTTCTACCATATGGTATCTCACCACAAGACTTGGGACTATCACATATGGCTTTTAAACCACCATAAAATGTTGATAATAGCACCTTTGGCAATACCTGTTGCACGACGTCGTCTCCCTCTTGCCACTGTCTTTTCGTGGAAGAGTAGTCAGCCTATACCTTGCCATTGGCAGAAAAAAATTAATAAACTCCCATTAATGCTGGTATAGTGCTAGTGTTCAAGTGCGGTAAATTATTCCTGTAGTAGTTCTGGGATTGTGCAGTCATGTGCTGTCAGTGTCTCCTTCTCTCCCCTGTCCCCGCTTCTCTTTGCTATTTCAGAACAGCCTTTTTTTCTACTATCTTTTATTTTTTTTATTTTATTTTTTTGTTAAACCATAACAACATAGCATAACTCTGGGACTGCATTTAAAAAGACAAACACAAAGAAATAAACAAAAGGCATGCTGGTTTGGGAATAGGGCAAGGTGGGCTGGGTTGAGAACAAGGGCAAAAGACAGCACAAGAGACCAGCAACAGCCCAATTGTGCAAATGAAGGGGTGTGCGGTAGGGAGTGCTCCCAAACCAACATGTATGCACTTCCCTTCATTAACACACAGTCACAGAGAGAATGATGTGTATGTAATAAACTCTTAAGACTACAAAGAAAGAATCTCTCATGGTATTTCCAGACTTCAATAAGAGGAGAGAATCAACTGCCATTTCACTATTTTTCTTGCATATACCTGACATTAAGCTAAAATACCATTATGGTAGAATGACTGTGGTTTGGGATCTCTTGCTCTCTTATTAAGAAATCCAATGTGTAGGGCTATGGGTATAAAAGCCCTTTTAAAGCAATAATTGAGTCTCTGTAGCAGTTAAACTTTGATGAAAGATCTCTGCCCCACACAATGCACTCCTTGTTGAGGCTTCATATTTTGTTGACAGAGTCTTCTGTACTGACATCACATGGTGTGTGCAGTGTGATAGTAGTGCACTCCTACAGGCATATTGATTTTTGAAAAATTCTGGATCTACAATCTATAGCCTACAATCTTGGATCCACTAATTCATCTAGCTCTTAATTACACTTGCCCTTCCATTCTTGTGGACTTAAAGTCCATGGTTTTGGATATTCATGGAGGGGTGACCTCCATTTAAATCAATGGGGCGTGCCCCATTCAAGCCTATGGTGCTTGAATATTTGCAAATCTCCATTTTTGTGGAGAGGGGGTCCAGAACAGATCCCCCATAAAAATGGAGGGCCGACTGTAACTGAAACCTGAATTTCTCAGGAGGGTACCAGTTCCTTGGGTTTTATGGGGCCAACTATAAATGGACACAGTAGACAAATGGGTTTTAAAAGTTTGCAAATTTAAATAAAAATGTAAACTAAACATAAACAGTACAACATATTTTATAATGAATGCAGGACATACATACTCCCTCAAAGTTCTCTCCACGAAGCTCCAGGGCAGGACTAGCTTGCAGAAATCTTGCTGATCAGCCATTATTGTAGGCAACAAAATAGATACAAACAAATATTCAACTGCACTATGAGGAATTACCCTTCCATCCTTACCAGGACTTAATTATTATCCCGGCAAATGCAGCTCCTCTCCAGCTCCCTTTCTCTCTTTCTGAACTGAACTAGAAATTTTAACCACATCTGTAGGGTTTTCCCAATTACTGAGCCAAATCAATTCATAGGGGTTACATGGGCACTTGAACCTGAGAGAATCTGACTGCAATTTTATGAAATTCTTTTCATAGGTGGGGAAGCTGTGACATTTCAGAGGTTGTTGGACTTTAACACATATCAGCCCCAACCATCATGACTAATAGTCAGAGATCATGGGAGTCGAAATTAAAAAACATCTGCTGGGCCACAGATTCTCTACCCATGCTCTAGATTTGACAACTTGTGGCCCTCCAGATCTTGTTGGATTACGACTCCCATCATGCTGTACCATTGGCTATGTTGGCTAGAGATGGGAGGAAGTATAGATGAACAATGAAGCTGTCTTTCTCTATTTAGATCAATGAGACTTCCTATCAGAATATAGAGCTGCATAAAATTATACATGGCTTGGAAAAAGGAGAGGGAGGGGATTTTCCCCCCTACTCCTTATTATATAAAACTAGAACATTCCAACCAAGCTGAATGAGGAGATTTGGAACAGATAACAGGAAGCACTTTTTCCACAGAGCATGCAGTCACACTATGGAATTTGCTGCCACAAGACCTTGTGACAAGCTGCCAAGTTGGACAGCTTTGAAAGGGGATTAGACAAATTCATGGAGGGCTTGGTTACAAAATGGCTACTAGCTATATATTATACTGGCAGTGTATTATCTCCAACATCAGAAGCTGTATGCTTTTCAGTGCCAGTTGCTGAGGAACATGAGTGGGCGGGTGTTATTGTGCTCATGTCCTGTTTATGTGGGAACAGACTGCAGGACTAGATAGGCCTTGAGTCTTAACCCACAGGACTCTTCTTTTGTTCCCCTCTATAAAAAGGAACTTCAAAAATGCCCAGGGGCCATAACTGCATCTCATCTGTGATGACAAAGAAAAACTGTGTCTCATCTTCATCACTGACACTGACAGGTACTTACGACAGTTCCACAAAAGCATGCACTTTTCTATCACAAGGTCACAAATTGTGCTTCTGGAAAAAACATTTTTTTAAAAAAATGAATTAAGATACTGGTGTGGCAATGACGAGAGGAAATTTGTATTATATGATACACAATGAGAGGTACACAAATCCATTTCTATATCTTTGAAATTTGTAATAGATGCACCTATGATTATTTCAAATCTACAGGATGCTGGGGAGGGGAATGAATTAGAGGTCCAGAGCTCCCCCAATTTCATACCATTTATAGTAAGTACAATGCATTACTCATTGCTGGCTGCACAAGTTGGCTCCCAGTGAGAGAGCAACCTGTACAATTACAGTCTGTCTGAACAGAAGGAATAGCATCTGCTGTTGTTTTCCTCTTAGGATATTAGACCAGTAGTGGGTGAGTGCGTGGGGTAGAGTGGGGTGTTCCTTGCTGTCTGGGTAATTGTTGTGCCCAGCTGAGTGGTAACCAAAGCAACTGCATCTCGTATTTAGCGACAGTCCCAGGAAAAAAAGAATAGAAAAGAATATCTGCTTCTTGAGAGGAAATTAAAAATTCTTTTAATGTAACAAATTCTTTTAGAGTAAGAAAATCTCTCATCTCTTTTTCCATTTCTTTTGATATCAATGCTCCCTTTTTATCTCATTAAGCCAAGAGCAGCATAAGGCCTCCAAGCCTGGAAGAGTTACACAAAAGCAACTTTCCCAAACTCTGAATAAGAAGTGCAAGAGGCAACACTGGTCTTACCACCTTTGCAGAAAACATATATGGGTTATGTTTAATCAGTTTCTCATAACTGCTAGGAGGGGATCCAGAAGCTCAGCACGTAGCCTGGTTTCTCTGGAATGAGTTTCCTGGAGACTTAGCAGCATTTCATATCATTTGCATTTCTCTAAAAACAACAACAACAACAAAGTTGAGCATATAGATGGAGGTGTAGTTTAAATGCTCCAATAAATATTTGGCAAAGTCCATTGCTCCCACATCAGCTGTTTAAAGAAGAATAGCTAACACTTATTTTCAGAGCACAAATTTGGTTCTCTGTCCTCTTCAAAAGATATATCCTACAAGTTGCAGTTATACTAATTTGATAGCACTTTAACTGTTAACAGGAGACTGGCATTTGTAGCTTGGTTGTAGACTGGTCTCTAGCACTAAAGGTCTCTAGCACAGAATTCTAAGTACCTCACCAGACTATAAATCCAAGAGTTCTATAGGATGGAGCCACAAGTTAAAGGCATATCAAAAGGTTATAAATGTACAATGTGTATACAACCAGGATGTAACCAGATGAGAGTTATACAAGTACTGCACAATTGTATAACCTCATTAATGGAATGTACTGGTGAGGACTATGTACGTGTCATTGTAGAGTTTGGAAAACATAACCTTTTGGGACTGTAACAGCCAGCCAGATACTGGCCATATTGGTTAGGAGATTCATGGAAGTGTAGTCCAAACAGGTAACTTTTCCAAGTCTGCATCATAGTATAGGTATTTCTCAGTTAACAAAGTAGATGTGTTCCTGGGCATTGCTTCTTTAAAAGAAAGTTTGGAAAGAGGAAAAAATAAAATGGAAAAAATAGGGACAAGTTCCTGCACCACAAATAAGAAGAGCAGTTCAATATGTTTTAGTAGATTTTTTTTATTCAATACTAGCAATATGCACATATAAAATGTAACAATAAGGTAAGGCTTGCAACTAATATACAAATAATAGGAAGTAAATGCGCAGGAAGCAATAACAGACACTTAAACAACCACCAGTGCCACAGGGACTAAAAATACACCCCCAAAAAATCTTTAGAAATTTATTTAGAGTGCTCATAAGTGCAGAGATGCCAATAACATCTTAGATATTCAACAGATATCCAACTACATAACTTGGAATCATAATATTAAGATCATAAAAGGCCTGGGAGGATTAAAAAAAGTTTCAGCCTGACACCAAATGGAACAATAAAGTTAGCATCAGAACAATTCTCTCTAGGGTTGCACAATGAATTTGCTTATTTTCCTCTTCTGCTCCAATTCCTCATTCCCTTTATGTAGCTCAGATTTTAATTCAATTTATTGTTATGTATAAATATTTTTATTCCACCTCTTAATCACAGAGATCTCTGATGTGGCTAAGCAAAGTATAAAACTATCACCAAAAATAAAAAACCCAAACAAATAGCAAATAAAATAAGCAACTAGTTGCAATACTAAACCATATTAAAAATTGAAGAGAAAAGCAGTACCTTTGATTTCTTTCTGAAGACTACTATTAAAAGGACCTGATAGAGGAGGAGGACGATGAAAAGGGAATTCCAAAAACAAGGCATCATGGTGGAGAACTGGCTTAGACTGAAAGTAATCATAATAAAATGTAAATTGCTTTTAGTGCTTTGCCAGGAAGGCAGGATGCAAGCAAAATTATTACCTACCATAGCAGTGAAGATTATCTGCAAATTCTGCTTCGTGTTACGTCTACTTTAGACATTTCTCTATACTTCATTGAGCTCAAAAAAGTTATTAGCTGAACAAAACATTGCACAGTATTGGATGTATATTTATATTTATTTAAATTACTAAAATATTTATATTGTACCCTTTATCAAGAGATGTCAAGGCAGTGTACAAATTAAACAATAAACAATGTAAAACAATTCCAGATTAAAAGAACAGATAGCTAAATCTTAGTAAAGGTAAAGGTAGTCCCTTAACATTTCATATCTAGTCATAACTGACTATAGGGGGCAGTGCTCATCTCTGTTACTAAGCCAAAGAGCCAGCATTGTCCAAAGATGACTCCGGGGTTCATGTGGCTAACATGACTGCACCAAATGCTGTTACCTTCCCACTGAAATGGTACCTATTTATCTATTTGCATTTGCATGCTTTCGAACTGCTAGGCTGGCAGACGCTGGGACTAGTAACAGGAGCTCACCCCATCATGCAGCACTTGGGCCTTAAACTGCCAACCTGCTGATCTTCAGATTGTCAGAACTGGCATCTTAACCAAGGAAGCAATCAGTAATTTTAGCAATTTTCTTCCAACTGTGCAGTTTTTGAAGACAATTCACAGTTTGGGACTTATTTTGCATAAAATGTGCACATGCTATTTTCGCAAAGAATGCTGTAGTTAGGGACTTGCCCTGTGCAAAATTTGCATTTTTTTCCACTGGAAAATGCAAGGAATAGTATTTTCCACATAGAAAATGTACAGAATTATTTTCTATGCAGAAAAAGCTTTGCACCCTCCCTCCCCCCCAAACTACTTGTGAATTTTGCAGAAATAAGTCCTCAACCTCAAAGGTTCTTGTCATTCCAGGTTTCTTCTTGGTAAGATTTGCCAAGATTTGAGAAACACATATGTCAACAATTTTTTAACAATTTAAAATATTATTTTCCTTCTTACTGCAATAGAAGTATAGTGTCTAGATCGAGAAAAATAATAGTAACATTTCTGCTTTTGTCAGACCTCACCTGGAATACTGTGTCCAGTTCTGGACACCACATCTCAAGAGAGTGACAAGCTGCAACATGTCCAGAAGAGAGTGACCAAAACAGTAAAATTTCTGGAAATCACGCCCTATGAGGAGCAGCTTAGGGAGCTAGGTATGTTTAGCCTGGAGATGAGAAGATTAAGAGGTGATATGACAGCCATGTTTAAATATGTGAAAGGATGTCATATGGAAGAAGCAACAAGTTTGTTATCTGCTGCTGCAGAGACTAGGGTATGGAGCAATGGATTCAAACTACAGGAAAAGAGGTTCTACCTAAACATCAGGAAGACCTTCCTGATGGCAAGAGCTGTTCCATAAGATGGAAGTGGAAGGGCTGAAAGAAAGAAGAGAAATCAGTTCTGTCATTTAATATCACGCTGGTGGTCGACAGACAGAATTGGATCCAAAAATATAAAGGAATTGTGTTGCACCTTTGGGAATGAGAAAAAGAAATTTCTAGCATAAACTTACATGGACTTAACCATTTCATCAGATGCTTTTCTCAGTTAGTGTCAAAGGTACTACACAATTCCTTTATATCTTCTTATGCTGAAACAGACTAATGCTTAATTCCTTGAAAACTACTATTGGAGCCAGTTTCCACTACTGTATAAAACTTAAAGCCTTTGTCCCATGTTGTAATAAAATCCAGTAGAGCTGAATCAGTTATAATAATTTCTGTTTTATCTATTAAAAACTTCACAATTAGATAATCTACTGGCCAGGAAGCAAATTCTGTTTGTTACTGTAACTATTTTGAGAATCATCAATATTGCAATAAATGAAAAATGGACCACAGAACTCTCTTCCCAATGAAGTAGATCTCGGAATGAAAAGGAAAAATATTTAGGAAAAAAAATCAAGATTTATTCATATTTCTTCTTGAATGCCATGAATGTCATATTCTTTGGTCTGCCTTACCAACCATTCTGTCTAATGCCATGGACTCTAAAAGCCACATAAAACTTGAAAGATTATGTAAGGTATGTGCTGGAATCAACTTGAAAAGGCTTTTTGGATTTGATTGCATTTGTAGCTCTTGTACACATGGCATAGCAGCATATGATCCTCTTGTGGAAAGGTCATTTCATGAAATAGAAAGAAGAAAGAGGCTGGGAAAATTAGCTTGTACTGTATTTTACAGGGGAAGCTCTCTCTGCCTTTATAGACTACATCATTTTACAAGCCTTCTTTTCAACAAACAAGAATTCTCAAGATGCTCAGTCCTGTCTTCCATGACATTTCAAATGATGCCACCTTACTAGCATAATCTTCTTTCCATTAAAGGTTTGGAAATAAAAGAGTACATATTGTTCTCTCTCCCCAGTGGCCTGTCCAGGACCACACTGCCCTCCTGATGCTTAGTTAGCTCTTTGTACATAATTTCCCTTTTGCTTCCCTGCCTTTGACCAGTAGATCCTGCTAAGTTTTGGATCACAGTAGGTGTGGGAGGATTATGTTCACTAAATGAAAAGGAGAAAATGTCATGCAATTGGCAGGATCTGTACATTTTCCTCTAATAAAACTTCCATGAAGTTAAATCCCTAAACAATATCCTGTTTTCCACCCATAGCTGCTTCTACAGCCAATCATCTTCTGTCAGCATTCTATATACCTCCCATGAAAGGCTGTTTTTAACAGTAGTGCCATTTCTTTGATTAAAGATCAAAACAGCCTTCGCCAATCTGAAGCTTTCCAGACAATGCTGGACTGCAGACCTGGACAAAGCATTTTGCTGGTTCAGATAAAGAAAAAAATGGCAACAAAAACCAGTCAAGTTATTTTGATAAAGGAGGAAGAAAATCCCCCAGAGCTTTTCATCTCTAATAGTAAAAATACAATTTGTTGTTGCTGTGTGCCTTGAAATCATTTCTGACTTATGGCGACCCTAAGGTGAATCTATCATGGAGTTTTCTTGGCAAGATTTGTTCAGAAGAGGTTTGCTTTTGCTCTCCTCTGAGGCTGAGAGAGTGTGATTTACCTGAGGTCATACAGAAGGTTTCCGTGGCTGAGTGAGGATTTGGACCCTGGCCTCCAGAGCTGTAGTCTAATGCTCAAACCATTACACCATACTGACTCTAAAAATGTAATAATAACCAATTAAATGACTAAACATTTGCTGCTCTTTTAAGTAACATTCAACATTTGCTGCATTTGCTGCATCTGCCTTTATGGTGGAGCCAGTCCTGTGTAGTCCAACATGTACAAAGAACACTGCATTGGGAAAGACTGATTTACTATATAGCTGTACCTCACTTATCTGGTTAGCAATACAGTGATGACACATGTAGATCTCTATACCTACAGAAATATGGGACAAATGCAAAGTGTTTTCTGAGAACATCAAACCTCCTTCCAACTTGGACTTTCATAATCAAATTCATGAGATTATGCATGTCCCATTGACCACATCGCTTCTAATTTGAACAACAAAGATCTAGGATTTTTTTCTGTGGGATTTCCAATACCATCACTTTCTTTCACTGTATCCACAAAGCCCAGTAGGAAGAAAATTATCAGTATGAGCTTCTTGACAAATGATGGTATCAAATGGTAGGGAACTTTGCCATCTGGAGAACTTTGGAGGAACAGATTGGGACAATAGCAGAACTGGATTTGGCCTTATGGCTCTTCTATACATACTTACCTGAGAGCACAATCATTTAGTTCAGAAATTAACTCCCAAGTTAACATGTACAGGATTTAAAACTGCAAAATTGGAAGTCCATACCCTCCCACAGTCCTGATTTGACAGGGACAGTCTTGATTAATTTTTTCAGCCCGTTTTAAACTGTTTCAGCTTTTCTCTACTCCTCTAGCTTTCCTTCTTCATCTTCAGCTTGTTACAGTTGCTACAAGCAGAGTTCAAAGTGTAAAAGTAGTTCAATTAACTTATCAGGGAAGAGAAGGCAAGAGGACACAGAATCTTGCTCTTCTCTGTAAACTGCTGCAGACTCTATAGTTCACCACATTCTGATGTTGCTTGGTCACACGTGTGTCCCATTTTTCATCTGTGAAATACTGGCAGGTATGAAAGTCCAATTACAAAACTATTTTCAAGGGAACAATATAATGAGAACTGAAATGTTTTTGGGAGGAGAGAAACAAAGCTATGCAATATGGAAAAATTATCATGGAGAAAAGTTTTTTGCCTGAGTAAATGAGCTGTGTCAATGACACAGCAATATTAAATGGCTAGATGTTGTTGTTTTTTTTTTATTTTAAGAAATCCTATCTGTAAAACTTATAATTGAGGTCTGTCCTGACTTCTTTAAGTCAGATAAAAGCCATTTTCTTAATCTTGACAAATTCTGAGAAATGAGGATTTAGATGAACAACCCTTCTTTTGTCTGGTAATGGGATGTCCCTTACTTACATGGGGACTTAGAAAGTTGTCTAGTTGTTTTACTGATTAACTTCTAGGAGGGGACAGCCATCCTCTCTTTATCTTGATGTTTTCCCAGTTTGTTAGAAGTATTACTCAAGTCTCCTTGTAAGATTTCCAGTCTTATGTAGGAAATTAAACTGAGTAACTGTGCCCACCTGACATCAACGTAATGAGATTTTAAGAGTTGGGAAAATGACAGAAACATATCAATGTATGCATGATGCAAAGGCTCTGGATTCCACTCTCAAAACAGCAAAACCCATGTAAATTGTGGAATTCACTGCCATGAGATGGGATGGTTTTCAAGTTGGCAGCTTTACAAAAAGGATGAAACGAACGAATGATAAGGCTAGCAACTGAGGAAGTAGACTGAACTCTACGTAAGCTCATGCTGCCAATTTCTTTCTTTCAGTTAGTCTCAAAGGTGTTACAAGATTGCTCTACGTAATGATTACTAGTGATGACAGTGTTTCATTGGTATCTGATGTAGGATAAGATAGGCTTCTGGTCTCATAGAGCAATATATCTCTTCTTACATTCTTATTATTTAGCTCTTCAGGCTACCTACTTCAGGCTACTACCTACTTCATCAGCACTGGCTTAGGAAACCAATTTATTATATTCTTATTTATTTAAGTCTAAATAAAATGTAGAAAAAACTGACCAAGTGCACTTTGTGGGTTGTAGTCTTTTTTTTTTTTTTCAGTATTAAGGTCAGTGATAGGCAAAGTTTATGGGTTAACAGGGCCTGAATTTTGTTCACTTTGAAATTTTAAGGAGAGAAGATGACTCCTGCTGGAGGAATCCAAGGTCTATATAGTCCAGCATTCTGATCACACAGAGGTTTATGAGAAATCTGCACAAAAGCCATAAGGACTGCATGCCTACTCACACACTGGAGGAAATCTATTTTGTTAGCAATCCCTCAGAGTGAAGAGCTTGAAATGGGACAACTCTGCTGAGATGAACAATCCACATTGCATCTGTAAGTCTTAAACCTTTTCACATTGCAAAATTATAGCACTCTAATGCTATAATTTTATATAATTCCACTTTAATTGCCACTGCTCCATTCTATGGAATTCTGGGATTTTCCACATAAAGAGGGGTATTTACAATTATTAGTTCTAGTCCCTCATCCTAGTTAAAAGGAGCAGGTGAACAGGCAAGGGGGAAATATCTGCTTGAGTTCAGTATTATTTATTTATTTATTTATTTTTAAAGCGCTGTCAATATACACAGCGCTGTACAGAAAGAAAATCAGCATAAAATAGAATACAAACCTGCCGGAGGCGTATAATCTAATACAAACAGTTCAGTAGCATCACGGGAGGGAGGGTGCAGGCCGCACTGGGTGACACCCCCGTGGGCACTGTTTCAGCCTGTGCAGTCGCTTTTGGGGCCTCCTCAGCCCGAGGCAGAGGCTTTTGGAGGAGGATTGGGGTGCAGGTGTGCTCCAGCAGCAGCTCTCTGCTGCCTTGATTTCTTCAGAGGAAAGCCAAGCCACAGAGAGGCAGATCAGGGGCGCGTGTGCAAGCTTGTCAAAGCTGAGCCCAGCCTTGTCTGGAAGGCCTGCCCCTTCCGATTTGGGGACCCACCCACTGCAGCGGGTGACACCAGAGCTAGGTACGCCACTGCCTGAGTCCATGGATATTTATGGTTAGTCAGCACAAGCAATACTAGGATAGCTGGAGAAATAATCTTGCCTGGTATATGTTTGCTTCGTAAGTTGCTATGTGTTTGACAAGGAGCCCAGGCTTTCAAAGAATTTTCTTTTCCAAAAGTGAGGATCCATTTGACAAATTATTTCTGGAGAGAGTGATCACCCTTCCCTACATGGCACCCACAAAGAGGAAGAGAGTCTATGACTCCTATATTTCTGTGGTTTGTAGGAGTCATTTGGAATAGATGACCCTTGTGGTCTCCTCCAGCTGTATGATTCTATGATTTCAGAATCTTAATTGTATGCAAAAACTATGGGTAGTTGTTTCTGTTTCAAAAGAATATCACATGGAAACTAACTATTTTCAGTCATCTTGAGCCTCCTTGAGTCCCAACTATGAGGGGAAGGTAAGGAATAAATAAGGTAGTACAATACTGTACTGTATAATAATAATAATAATAATAATAATAATAATAATAATAATAATAACAAACAACTTTATTCTTATATTCTGCCTTCTGCCAAGGCAATCAAGGCGGCTCACATAAATTAAAATAGGTTTTACATAAAACATATCCTACATTAAACAACAATAAATACAATTAACCCCCCATGGCCCTCTATTCCAAACGACTGCCATTTCAATACAATACAATACAATTTTTCCTCCTCTGATTTTAAACCCTGAAGTTCCAAGCCCACTGATTTTACACTTCATGTTAGCTAGATGCGGACTTGCAGTATCAACCATCACTTCCATCCTCAACTAACATTTTGCAGATCCCATGAATACACAGAGGTAGGGAACATGTGGCTCTCCACTTTTTCCATTTAGGGGGGTTGCAGACTGCCAGAAATAGTGCAAATTGAGTC
>CM034701.1:353296114-353318120 GCA_020142125.1 Phrynosoma platyrhinos
TTGTGGTCTCTTTCAACTCTATGATTCTATGATTCTATGATTCTAAGCTGGGTTAAATTGCCCAGGTTGGGTGACTTGCTACCAATGAACCAAGCCTAAATATTTGTTGTATATTCCAAACAGTCTGGCACTCAGGACATGCTGCCTGATGGACTAGGACATATAGCAGTGAACTAGGAACTAGGACTTACAGCAGAACTAGAGGGGGTTGCAGACTGCCAGAAATAGTGCAAATTGAGTCCACTTTTAGGGGTAGGGGTAGGGTTAGGGAATCATGGGAACTGTATTTTATTGTGGCACCAGAGCTCTCTGACAGAGAAGGCTCAATGTCTCAGGGGGGAAAAAAAACAATTCCCATGATCACCTAGCACTAACCCTAACCCTAAAAGTGGACTCAATTTGCACTATTTCTGGCAGTCTGCAACCCCCCTAGGTGAGGAACTTTTAGCCCTACAGATATTTTGGGATTGTGGGAGTTGTGGTCCAAAACACCTGAAAAGCCTAAGGTTCTCCCTCCTTTTCCTCTGTATCACATGACACAAACAGTGTTAAGGGACCTGGCTCCCAGATATGGATTTGTGAGCCTTATTCATACCTTATTCATTGTCTTAGGAGACAAAATGGATAGGCATTTGTAACTTGTGCAGGCAGCATGAGCTGTCACAGCAGTCTAGATGAGAAAGATACTAGCTGAGAAGTAAGGGGTAATAACTCAAGTACACACCAAATCCAGGAGAGGCCAAAACCCTCCAGCTTAGATGATCTGGGCGACAAACTTTGGGAAGAAGAACAGTCGGAAGGACAGAGTACTGGATGGAAATTAATCTGCATGAATGCCGAAGAGTTTTATGAATCTACATTAAACTTTGCTGCTGAACCTCACCAGCTAGTTAGAAGGTTAGCAGTTGAGACTAGCAAGAGGTGCACTTCGTGAATCCTTTTCACCTAAGTAGATCTAGCTGAAAATATGTGGCCCTTCAGAGTGTATTGTATTGTAAGTCCTGTAGCTCCTGACTATTGGTTAATAGGCACTGTAGTCCAAAAAACATAAGAGCCGCCAGTTTCCACCATGGATAGCCATGGCCATGTCGTCATACTGTATTATTTAAATAACATGACAGAATCTCCAAATATCATGACAGCTTAAGAGTACAAGTGAGACAAGGTAATGACAATTCTGTCTGTTTAAATGTGGAGCTGTCTCAGTAACAAAGAAGCTGTAGGGTTGGGGGAGTCACATTTTGGAAAGCAATGGGAATGTGTAAAGGAGACAAGCATGATTCTTTCCCTTCACTGTCTTCCTCAATGCCCACTCCCTGTAGCTTTCAGATTGACTGTAGTCACTTGTGAGAGAATACTGGGGGAGACTGTTTGCAAGGAGGAAATCCACTAGTAGGTGCTCCATATCCCTTACCTGTGTACCTCTTGTGTTGTTAGAATTGAAACCCTACTTCTTTTTGAATTTTTAGAGGCGTTGGAAATTTACAGGTCAAATGCATATGTGAATGCTTAGCAATGAGCCCCTTTGCCTGTAGCAAAATGAGGCACTTTTGCTAGTGGGTGTGAGCCATAGGAATAGTAGTAGTAGTAATTTCTTAGCTGCCTCTCCCATAGATTGAGGCGAGGGACAACAACAATTAAAAAAAACCAACATCAGTTAAAACACACATCAGTTTTAAAGGACAAATAAGATGTGACACATCTAAAATTCATCATTTAAAATTCACAGTTTAAAAATAATCTGCATAAGCCCACTGGAAGAAACTTGTAGTGTCTTAACCACACAGTTATATATTTTTTTTGTTTGTTTGAACCATTTCAAACCAACAGACAAAGAGGTGTTTAGAAAAAAAAACAGCAACAGAATGGATTAAAACAGTATTTTAAAATCAGTGAAGAGCAAATAAAAAGACAGATAAATAAATTAATATTTTTATAATCCATGACGATAAATCAAGAGTAGCAGTTAAAAATGTTTCTGCAAATGGAAATGTCTCAAGCAGCTGCTGGAAGGTGTACAAAAAGTCCCAAATTAAGTCCCTGAGGCAAAAGATTTCAGAGGGAAGGTGCCATAGCTGAGAAAGATGTGTTCCCAAGTACTTCTTGGCAGTTTGGCTTTTAAATCATTCATAAGAAAAATGAGCTCATCAGCTAAGAGCTGTTAGTCCATCTGAAAGCTTCTTGGTAATGGACTTTGTTTATTCTTACAGAGATTAGTTGAAATGTGTATATCACCATTTATAATCATCCATAACTTAAATAATTACAATTGAAAGGGAAACTCTTTTTAGGGAATTTGAATTTTATTTTTCCATTTGCTCCCATCTTTTTTGCAAAATAGGATTGACAGGAACAAATAATCTGTGAGCTATCATTGATTGTTGTTGCATGCCTCCAAGTCATTTTTGACTTAACCCTATCATAGGGTTTTCTTGACAGGTTTCTTCAGAGAAGGTTTGCCATTGCCATCCTCTGAGGCTGAGAGAATGTGACTTGCCCAAGATCACCCAGTGGGTTTTTATCCTCGAGTGGGAATCAAACCCTGATCTTCAGAGTCATACTCCAACCCTCAACCCACCATACCATGCTCATTCTCAGTATTCATTGAACATAAGAAACAATAGCCACAATAACTCAAATGAAGTTTCAGAAGACTAATGAAGAAAAGGCAACTGGCTTCACACCTATTCCTCAGCATCTGGGTAGATGGGGGAAAGTCTTCCCACACTGGTTGCCACAACCTCCCCCCTGCTTTTGCTTTCTAATTAGCCCCAATACAAAATTCTACTAATTAAAATAATATGTCAAATCAGACTGTAATTCATGACCCAGAAAGAGGTGATCCTTAGTATGAGGATTGCTGTGAACCTCTCAGAGAGTCAGTATGATGTAGTGGTTTGAACTTTGGACTAGGTCTCTGGAAATCTTGGACAAGTCATGCTCTCTCAGCCTCAGAGGAAGGCAAAAGGTTAACCCCCTCTGAATAAGTCTTGCTAAGAAACCTCCATGATAGTTTTGCCATAAGTTGGAAAGGACTTGAAGGCACACAACAACTGCTGTCCTTTAACCAGTAACATTTATTTCAAAACAAAATTGTCTGGTTCTTAAAGTATGTCCTGAGAAAGTTGTGCTTTGAGTAACAGAAAGCATCCTAATTTTGCATATTGGAAAGCTACAACATCTGTAGCACGAAACCTCAGCTCTGTAGTGTGAAACATGGGGCTTATTTGGTAGCCAAGGCTTGCATTTCTAGCATGCGATCATAGATATCTGGGACCGAGTGCTTCCCCCCTCCCCCCGCAAGTGATTTTTAACTTTCATTCAAGACTTGAAATAAAACATACTTGGAATTTAGTAAGAGAAAGAAATCTCCAGATATTTTGTAAGTGAATCACATTTTTAAAATGATTTAAAGCTCACCTGCTTTTAATTGGATAGCTGGAAACTTCAAAATTTAAATATTATTTGAAATTATTATTTAAATCTTTTGTACTCAGAAAAGAACCAAAAGCATGCAACATTGGTGTAATGTTTTCCATATTTACTGTCTTGTTTGTAATAGATTTATGTTTAGTGAAAACACTAGTTTAGTAGTTATGCTTACTCATTGTGCGGCACTGAGGTTACATTCGTGATTATGTTGGCACCTCTACATGGTATAAAATGCGACAGTGGCTAAATGCAGTCTTGCACAATGCTCAAAGTTCATGTTTATGTTCCGGTGGCTGAATACATCTAGTTGTTCTGACTAGTTTTAGATGGATGGAACCGAAACAAGATTCCAAACACATATGTTTAGAACATAGTAATCACTATGGAGAAATGGAAGCCTTTTGGGAAATTGCTATCTAAGCTTTCATGGACTTTGCCCTCTGTAAAACAAATGTTATTAGGCAGATGTTAACATCTGCCGATGTTAAAAAGAAGGGCCAAGAAGTACCGTTTGCAGGACCCAAAAGTCAAACCCTAAAGCAATATAGACAACTGTGACAAAGGAATGGTAACACCTTCTGTGTCTCTCCCAGCTAATTCAGTGTATAACAAACAATATAACTACACTTGATAGGAATGTTTGGATTACAGTCATCCCTCCCAGTTCACAGGGGATCTGTTCCAGACCCCCCCCCATTGTAATAGAAAAATCGTGGATATTCAAGTGCCATTTTGTCCCTCCTGGCTTCCCATCTGCAAAAACTCAAAATTACAAATAGGAAGTCTGCAAACGAGGAGGGACAAGTGTACTTTGTGCTTATAGAAGTGCTAAAACCTCTGATCTAAAGTAGAACCTACAAGGCAGGAGGAAAAAGGATTCACGCCCTTGTGTTAGCATTGCATAAAACTGTGCCTGCCTCTTATGCGTAAGTCAGTCTGTGAAAAACAAGAGGCTTTCCAGGAAATTTGAGGGCATATTGTAGAGTTGTGATTCTTCACCATTGTGCCTTAATCTCCCCCCACCCCGACACCATGGTTGCTTATCCCTGCTTGTGAAGTTTTTTGCTGTGTTTTGTGGGGGTGGAATCTGGAAAATAATGAAGCAAATACAGATACTTACATTGGAGAGACACTTTCATTTACATAACTATACAGTTGGCCATCCATATTTGCGGCTTTGACTTTTGCAGATTTTATTATGTGCAGTTTTGATTAATATGTTCTTTCTAGGAATTCCTAGGTCTTCACAACTCTGCAAGAAATTGACCATAGAGTTGCTCTGGAGAGCCTAGATGTTCCTAGAGAAAACACTTCTCTAGGCATTTGTAGGCCCTCCAGCATGATTCTATGATTAATTTCTTTTGGATGTTGACCATTGAGTTGCACTGGAGGAACTGGAGATTCCTAGAGAAGTGTTCTCTTATGTAAAAATAATGGTGTGGGGTTTTTTTTATTTGCAGTGTTTCCACATTCACAGGGGTCCTTCACCCCTAACTCCAGTGAATGTGGAGGTATCACTGTATTATAAAAGCAATAAAATTTGCTAAGTGTACTTTCTTTCAGATGTCCACATATGTAGCCCTTTTAAAAGAAAAGGCAAGGCTTTTCAGCTGACTTCTCCATCCTGCATTAGAGAGCTGGCTTTCTTTTTGAGTGCAATAGCAGCTGAGTTGCCTTCAAACCATTCTTTTCCTCCAGGCTTGAACTGTTAATATTGGCCAACTTTTATCTCTGCAGCAGGCTGCAGTGTCCCAGATTTGCTGAAAACCCCAACCAGAAGTGACTTCCAGTTATGATTTCCTAGTTTGTTGACAGAGTTGTTGAAGGTATAGGGTTGGGATGCATTATGAGCAGTTCTAACCATTTCAGATAATTGTGCCTGAATTTATTCAATATGTTTTTGGTGGTGCAGGATCTTAGAGGGGTTGAGGTTTGGGGGACCACACAAATGGGGGCTGGGGGCTGTATGTCTCCCTGCCTTAGAGGGACCCTCCCCCCCCCCCCAGGAATCTGCCTTATACTAACTCTAACCTTCAGTTTATCTAGTTCTGTATTATCTACATTGACTCACATAGGTTCCTCTGGCTACTCCAAGCCCTATCAGGAGATGCTGGGGATTGAACATGCCTCCCTTTTTCATGCAAGGCATGTGCTCTCTCTCTTCTCAATTACTTTTCTGTAGTGATATGGTGCACACCTTTGAAAAAAAAGGGTGTGTGTGACTGGTATGGATACATCTTTTGCAACGACATCTTTCTTTTTTAAGAAAAGTTATTTTCGTGGTGTATTATATTGAACTTTTGCCGATATTTAGAATCAGCTTAGAAATGAGAACTGCATGCAGTCTGTCTAAAGTTTGGAACATTCTTATAGCAGCTAAGAATAGTATACGAATAACATTTACAAAATGAGAACTAAAGTAAACCTTTTGGTCATGCTATGCTATTTATCTAAAGAATGGAGAAGTTATTTTCCATTTTTTAAAAAATGTGTTGTGCTTGGAGTTGGAAACTCACATTTAAATTAGGTTGGTTCCAGTGACAGCTGGTTCCTATAAAAAACTAGTGTAGTAAAAAGAGAAACTTTCTCCTTAGTCTTAGTACTTTTTTCCTTCCTAGTCCCCCTGCACATCTCTGAATAACTGAAGCAACCACAAGAATCATCACTACACCTACACCTCACTATACCTCCACAAATCCATAATTACTACACTATAATGGTATATCCTTGTGTTGACATTTTCTTACATTAAAATTTTCCTGTGAACTGAATATTGGCTACTGAAATGAAAGGAAATGCCACTGAAATACTGAGAAGATAATTTTACGGTGAAATGGTTATGTTCTTTACATTCCTGTGAAATGGTTATGTTCTTTGTAAGAAAAAAACAAGCAAGCATGGCTTGTTTTAAGACATTGCATGCTAATTGAAACCTTTAGCTATTCACACATAATTCCTACTTACCAGTTCAAATGTATAACTACTATTATGAATAGTAATTGCTTTTAAGTTTCACTGGTATGTCTTCACTGCCAGGAGTTTTCATAAGCCGTGAATAAACTTACTATGCAGCTTCCCTTTTTCATGAAGAAATAGTAGCATAGGTTGTACAACAGTTGCTGTTAGGCAGTAAGTATTGTACAACCAGGGCTGTTTGAACGTAGAGAGCTTGGAGGAAGAAATAGGAGAGCTTTGCTTTCTTGGAGATTTGAGAGCTAAAAAGCTAAGTCTGCAGTCTTTGGGGTATGCTTATGCTGCTGAATTTGCTTAAGTTACAGTACAGTGTTATTGTACCCGTAGGCTACTCACATTAAATATTTTTCCAGTTTTAGCAACATTCTTTCCAGGCTCAACTACATTTGTTTTTATCTTCTCTATGGCAATTGATGACCTCAGTCTGAAAAAGCATAATTCCGTAGGATTTCTTGTTATGTATTTCTTCCACAGTTGGAGCTGAATCAAGGCTGTCTAATCCAATGACATGTTGTAATGTTTAACACCTTCCTTAATAAATCTCAAATTCAAAGAGTCAATAGCATTTACACATAGAAGTAATAATTTTAAACAGCCTTAACGGTAATAAAGGAACAGCTTGAATAATGTTTTTCATTTCCATCCCGTCACAGCTGACCAGTAGGAAACCAAACAGGAGAGATAAATGATAAGATAAACAATATAATCCTTTAATAATTTCACATGGAAAATCAAACAGCAATTTGGCATGAGACTGGAACAAGAAACAATAACCATGCCTTTAGAAGGGATTACAAGAGAGGTCTGTAAATACTAAGGAGGAGATAAATATAACTGAAGAGGAGTCTTAAGGATGCTTCCATAACAAGAGCCCTTTAGTGTTGCTAGAACACTGGTTTTCAACACTGGAAGCCACTTTAAAACAAACAAACAAAAATAAATGAAGAAAATGATGGGAAAAAATGACTAATTGTGTATCCCTGCCTCCCCTTTGGAAGAACAGAGCTAGCAGAACTACTGAAAGGACAACTAACGGGACATTCACAAGTAATTCTACTGTGAGGCAATGAAAAGGGCAAAACATGGAAGCAGAAAGCTTTCAGTTAAAGATGCTGAAGTCCTGAAAAGACTAAAAAATGTTTTATCTGTCCATACTGTGAAAGCTGGTGAATCAATTATATGTTCAGTTCTAAAAATACAGTAAATAAGAGCTGGATAGTATAGGAGAAAATTCAGATTTGCTTTGAACTGTATATATGTGCATTTAAGAATAAGCTTCAATGTGAGTGCAGTGGGACGTAATGTATAGACTCATGTATAAGTCTAGGACTTTTAGTCAAAAAATTGACCCCCAAAAAACTGAATCGGCTTATCCATGGTTAAATGTACATACTGTACTTTAACTCTTATTATAAAAGGAACTATCTGCTGGTGAAAGGTAAGAGTGTAATCTGTCCTGGAAGCACTGATCCCCTTCTACTCTCTCATCCATCCATTCAGCCTTTCAGGTGAATACAAACAGTTATGCTTGCTGGAATTTAGTAAGATCTTTGGCATTATTTCCTTTAGAGCCTTTGTTACATGCACCTTAGTTTTGCCCTCAACTTATCCACAGGTCATATCAAAATCCATAATTTTGGCCCCAAAACTTGCCCTTGACTTATACATGAGATCGACTTATAGTTGAGTATATATGGTATTCTCAGGTATTTCATTAGGACTGAGTGGCATTTCTTTTTATTTACTCCAGTTTAATAAAGATAAACTTAATTTGTTGTTGGCAAACTTTATATAGTCAACAGCATTTGTGGAGAATGAATGTAAACCAAGCTTCAAAAACTTGCAGATGAAACAACATATTGAAGCTAAAAAATAAAAAAACGTAGCTATGGCTTTACATTTTGTGCTGATATGTACTACCCCAAAATTTTATGGTAAGTATGTTATCAACAGAATTGCAGTAGGTTAAATGATTCAAGTGTTTTCAGACTTTGCCCAAATATTGTAGCTGGTATCAGATTTGTTGACTTGATGCTACCACTGTTTGTCTCACATTTTGTAGACATGTTCATACATCTACTTGAATGCATGTTGAAGTTCTGTAAGTGTTATAGGATGTGTTCAGATGCAAGAAGGGAAATTGTTAATAATATTTTTAGTGTGCTTTTCCAGTATGCTGTAATGTCCATACACTAATAGAAACATGGGCATTGAAGTAACCATACTGAATCTTTCATCAGTATCAAAAGATTCAAAAACAACATACTCTATTAGTACTTGCTTTAATATTTGACAGAGTAGTCTTTTTGTGCTGTAGGCTAGAAGCATAGAGAATACAGCTTTCCCTTTGCATAGACATTTGGAGACACATTCCTAGGCAGGAACAAATTGCACCTTGTTAGATTCCAGACATCATCTGTGTCCACATTTTTTTCAAACAGCAAGGGGTACATTTTCTTACAAATTGCTGGACAAAAACTGATGACTACAGGTGGTGGCAAGATGGCAGTTCAGGATGGGTACAAACAGTACAGCATAGATTTACATTGGGTTTTTTGTGGGGTTTTTTCGGGCTGTGTGGCCATGTTCTAGAAGAGTTTCTTTCTGACGTTTCGCCAGCATCTATGGCTAGCATCTGAAGCTCTCTGAAGATGCTAGCCATAGATGCTGGCGAAACGTCAGAAAGAAACTCTTCCAGAACATGGCCACACAGCCCGAAAAAACCCACAAAAAAACCCATGGATGCCGGCCATGAAAGCCTACGACTTCACATTAGATTTACATTGTTTCTCTGGTACCCCTCATTTAAGCAATCCAAAAGCTCGTGTTGTTTTAGATGGGTGTATTAACAGACATGAAATCATCTTGGCTTCTAGTTCCTGTATTGTCATGCCGATAAATATCTTTTATTTTAAAACAAACACTCTTACCAGTGATAGAACACTGGTGTCAGTTTTACTCTACTGTTAGATAGATGCTAGCCTAATTCAATTTTTTAAAAAAATCTATGTGTTTATATATAAGTTAATTTTTGAAATCCCTTCAGGACTGTTACAAGGTGGTGATAATGATTTATTTAATTACACCCAAAATGTGTTGTAGCCTTTCAGAGTCTCAGTGAGGATATCATACATTGAAAACTTTATGTTGTCTCTGTTTGGCTGTCATTCACATTGAACCTTGAAGTGGTATCAAATAATAATAAACAGTTGTGGGATAGGAAACGGTATCTAGAGGTTTCTTGATATGCTGAATATGAGAGAGAGAGAGTTGGTGACACCCAGACATCAGTCCTGAAATTTCCAGGAAGGTCTGAATTTACATTGTGGCAAGGAGGCAGCTATTCATTCCTTCAGATGCTAACAGTAGGGCTATTCAACTGTCTTAGTAGAGGGTCATTCTGTACCAGACAGTGGACTAGTGCTTCATCCTGACTTAAGCAAACAACATACTTTCCAGTTACAAGGAGGGAGGAAGAGAGACGGAGAGGAAAACTGAAAGTATTTGTGATGCTAGTCAGCTTCATAAAGGGACTGCTCTTAAATACAGATTTTGTATCTAGGGGTGGCTTTTGGACTGGCTCCTGTGGACAACAGTTATGGAGAATGCCTCATCCATGCAGCTAGTTCAAAGACAGCCTTCCTGAGAAGCATCTAACTGAAATTAAGATTCCAGCTTGCAGGTTCTTCCTAGAATAACTTGACCTTACAGCACTTTCTGACAAGTGATCTATGTAAACTTTGAAACAGATAAGTGTGGAATGGGATTATTTTTCTTAAACTAGCCTTTCATGGCCATTTAAAAATGTTATTGACCTGAAAAGAGAGTTGTCAGGTATGATATACTCATTTGCTCTTTCGTGGCTCAAGGAGGAAGTGGCCCAGTGATGAGCAAAACAATGTTTGCATTCCTGTTTGTTCCTCCTCTTGAAAGGGAGGCTCGGCAAAATCAGGTCATCTTTGATAACTGTATGGAAAATAATATTTTATGTCACATTGTTTTCTGAATTTAATATGATAAGGCAGCTATGACATCTAAACAGAGTACAGGAAGCCTGGGACAGATCCAAGATTGAAAATTCAGTGGATTTCTAGATATTCTTTACATATTGATATGTTGTCTTAAAAACCAATGTTGTAGTGAGAAAATATGTGCTAAAATTACTTTCAAAAATAAAAAAGGGATTGGGAAACCAGCTTTCTTTATATTAGTTTTTAACAATACCCTTTATTTCATATAAAGCAGACTATTCTGACCTTGGAACTATGTTCCCAGTGTCTCTTTTCAGGAAAAATGATAAGATATTTGCAGAGTTTTTGTTCTTCAGACTAAACAACTACCAAAATGATACAGGAAGATCAGTTGAAAATTTAAAAACAAACAGATAACATTAGACTTGACCAACAAAGAGTTAGTATGGAAATTAGACTTGGTCAATGGCCATGATGGCTTGGAGTATTCAGGGAGCTGTTGTCCAAAAAATAAATGTTTTGAAGCTCTGGACTTGGAAAGCTGTCAGCATAGTTCTAGGAATGTACTCATAGGACAGGATACAGCCAACTTTGGAGTGATTCCAGCAAGAAATAATAGAAGAAGCAAAAATGTATCTTGAATCATTCCGCCAATACTCATCTCATGTCATTATTCTCTTACAATACTTTGCTCTAGGCCTCTGGCACTTGCAGTCTAGGAACTGTTCTGGTTGCCAGTGTGCATTTAATTTTTTTATACACTGGGCCTGCTGTATCAGCAGCCTAGCCATTTGTGGGTTGGAGCTCCCATCTGCCCCATATTAGTCAACGGTGGCACATGCTGATCACTCCATCCTCCCCCAGGTTTCCTATGTATCCTCTTGCACTAAGTGACAAAGGGGTTCTCATTGCCCCAAGCTGAGTAAGACCATTTTTCCTGTCTATCTCCTGCTGTGCTCCCAGGCAACCTCCCTATCCACCCATCCTGGTGTTGTTTTAAATCCAATCACTGTTCTGTAAATCCAAAGTTAAGACCATCTACTGGGATTGCTCTTTTTGTCAATTCCATGAGAAAGCATTCAGACTTGTACTTTGTGTGGGAATATTACGTATCCTTTGGGGGCACAGGATGTAAATATCCGACCCACACATGGTCACTCTGTGGTCATGGTCATATGATGTCTTACAACATGAAATGAATTCAGCACCAGTTGACTTTTACTAATCATTTGCTCTTTGCTCAAGCAAACTTCAGCATATTTTTAAGCAGCTGACAAGCAAAATGATCATATGCATATGCTTGAGCATGGAAATACTATTATTTTTTTTTGTTTGCACTACAAGTCCCAGGATCCCAAATCCAAAGAGGGCAAGATGAAGCACTTGAACCCAGGCCTCTTTAGCTCTATTCTAATGTTTCAACAACTGCACTAGTTCTGCCCCATTTCATTTTGTCACTATACATGCTGATATTTCAATAGCACCCTTATGGAACAATCATTAGCGTATTATCTCAGAAATGCCTCTTTACATGGTATTACTTCCCAGGAAGGCAACCTATTGCAGTTTTTTAGAAGGACAAACTATGTATGGGAAAATAGCAGCATGCAAAAGACAGTCACTATTTCAATCCAGCTGGGAAGACCAGGAAAGAAAGGTCTAGATTTGAAGGAAAGCAACAAGTGCAATGTTTAACTGGCATTGCTTAGTCACATTGTTTGGGATCAGACTGTCAGTTGACACAAAATATAAAACACTATAACAATTATCCCAAAGAATAATTCCTTTTAAATAAAAGGATAGCAAATGTAATGTTGAATTGTAACAGTTATAATGTTGACTGATGAAGCTAAACAAAGATTGCTACATTGTCTGTGTTTCCCTAGAAGCCAGAGATGTGTAGGAATAGAGCACTGTCTACTATAGGTCTGATTGATTAGCACATCTAGAACATTTGCTTAAGATATGATTAACTGGAAAAATCAGATAATGAGATAATACAAAATGCTGTATATGTGATTGCACAAGATTTTCTGTCATACCAGATTGCCAGTAATTGCTGTATCTTTTAAAATCTGGCGAGAACTTGCACTGAAGTCAGTCCTTTTAACTGCAGAGGTAGTACGGTTGATGCCATTGTACTACCCTGAACACTATAGTTTTTGTTGTTAACTGCCATCAAGTCCATTTCAAATTATGGTGGCCCTATGAATGAGAGACCTCCAAGTCACCTTATCATCAACAGCCTAGCTCAGGTCTTGCAGATTCAGTGGTGTAGCTTCTATCTGTAATGTAGTATTCTTCTTTTCCTACTGCCTTATCCCTTGTTGTAGTTGTTAACTGCCCTTGTGTTGACCCCGATTCATGGTGACCCTGTGGATGAGACATCTCCAAGCCCCCCTATCTGCACTTAGGGCTAGTAAACTCAGGCCTGTGACCTCCCTGATTGAGTTTATCCATCTAGTGTCTTGTCTTCCTCTCATTCTGCTGCGTTCTGCCTTTCCTAGCATCATTGTCTTTTCTAATGAGCCATGCCTTTTCAAAGTACGAGAGCCTCAGTTGGATCATCTTGGCAGGACCAATTTGTTTGTCTTTTTGGCTGTCCGCAGTAACTTCAGCACTCTTCTCCAGCACCAAATTTCAAATGAGTTGATTTCTTCCTACAGCCTACAGCAGGGGTAGGTAACTTTTCCCCTTTAAGGGCTGAGGGACTTCAGCTCCCAGAATCCCAGGAGCTATTGGCCAACATGGGACTATTGGCCAACATGGCTGAGGCTTCTGGGAGCTGAAGTCCCTCGGCCCTTAAAGGGGAAAGGTTGCCTACCCCTGGCCTACAGCATCTGGTGTTCATTGGTGGTCTCCCATCCAAGTACCAACCAGGGCCTAGCTTCCATGATCAGATGGGATCTGGTGCCTTTAGGATATTTAAGCCCACAAACAATGTACAGTTCAATAAGCTGAATCCCATTGTGGGAAAAAGGCAAGATATAAATCCTATATATAAATAAATAAATAAACTTGTGTTCTACTGTGAGAATTTTGCAGCTATTTACAGAATGATCCTGTCTTCAAGTTACATTCTTTGGGATGGTCAATTTCCACCATCCCCACCCAGTACAGGCATAGCACAACACTAGGCTGACAATGATATATGTGAGTTCATTGCAAAACTTAGAAAAGTTACTTTTTGTGGACAGCAACTCCCAGAAGTGCCCTGTGCATGCTAGCATGGCCTCTGGTGTTTTACTCCAGGTGGACCAGTTTTGTAGGTAGAACTCAAAAGAAAAATTGGGCAAAATTTGGAGTCTGTTAGGTTTGAACTGGAAATTATATCAGTTGCCATTCTTCAAAGACTTTAGGATGAGGGTATACTGGACAAAAGTAACTGATAAGAAAGGGAACAAAAATAGATTGGAAAGGGACAAAGATGTCCAAACCTCCTTCCCTCCCTAACCACTTCCTTTCTTCTGTTGGCCTTATTGTGGCCTTTAATGTTGCCAGGTTTTTAAAATACCAATAAATTATAGTCAAAATTCATGATATGCAGGGTTTTGTCAATCAGGAAATAGTTATTAACAAGTTTATGTTCTCACTAAATATCAAATGAAACATTGATGTCACTTAACTTAGCCATGCATTCTTTGTAAAATTAACATATTCAAAAGTTACATGATGAACACATTTCTGTATTTATACGCAAAATTTTAATTAGATTTTTTGGCATTTTGTTCAGGAAAAGGTAAAGTTTTCCAACCCTCAAATAGGGGACATCTCTAATAACAAGGGACACCTGCCAGTCCTATAAAGAATAAGTTTTCCAACCCTGAAATAAGGAATACTCCTTATAGTAAGGGATAACCCTAGCAGTTTTCTCCACAGAGAGACTGGGAATATGAAAACTACATGGAGAAAAAGGATGGACTGACAACAGATGACATGGACATAAATCACCCAAATTGATAAACAATCAAAATATACATATTATATGCTCTGTATTGTGGGCTTGTGGGTTGGGCCATTTTGTTAACATGCCACAGTTTGGATTGTATGTGTTCTGAGGATACCTGTGCTTATTACAGTTCTCAAGTCCAGCATCATCCAACAGAACTAAATTTGCTGTCATGCAAAAGTTTAAGAACAAAAATAAAAACAGCCTCTCTAAGCTATTTCTGACTTTCTTAAAATAGCATTGAATTTGGATTTGTAATTGTTGCTCTTTCTCAAACAGGAAGTAGTTTTAAAAAAACCCAAGTGTCATGGCACTCAGTGGGTAAAAAAAAGTAGTTTTAGGACTTTTGTAAGTACATAGCATGATATTTTGAAATAACTTTTTTTTCAGTACAGCAAGCAAAGATCATATATATATATATATATATATATATATATATATATATATATGGATTTTCAGATCTTGGAAAAATTATCTTTTTTAGATTCCAGCTTTCAAAATCCAGCCAGCCAGCATGGGCACAGGCCATGTTGGCTGGTGGATTCTGGAAGGAGTTGTCATCGTTGTCATCATCATCATCATCATCATCATCATTTTTATTATATCCTGCCTTTCTTCCAAAATTGGAACCCAAGGCAGCTTAAAATTTTAAAAAGAACAAGAATATACAAAAAGTGAGACTTAAAATGGCATTAAACTATTAATAGTATTAAAACTTTTTAAACACTCACTTTAAGATATAACATTCAATTAAAAAATAGAAAGCAATTAAAAACAGTTCAGTGTAAAACAAACTGTTTTTAAAACTTTTGTTTGAAAGCTTCCTGTTCTAAAATCCTGATGGAATAAAACTGTCTTTGCCTGCCTATAAAAGGATAGTAAGGAGGGGGCCTTTCTAGCCTCCCTTGGAAGAGAGTTTCAGAGTCTAAGGGCAGACACAGGACTTTTGTAAGTACATAGTATGATATTTTGAAATAACTTTTTTTCAGTACAGCAAGCAAAGATCACATATATATGGATTTTCAAATCTTGGAAAAATTATCTTTTTTAGATCCTAGCTTTCAAAATCCAGCCAGACCTGTGTTGATGGTGAGACTGAGATAAGGGCCTTTTCTGAGGATCTCAAGGCACGGGAAAGCTCATAATAGGGATGTATAGTCTACCATGTAGTCTAGCCCTGGCCCATATAGTGCTTTATAGATAACCAGCACTTTGAATTGTATCCTGAAACAAATCGACAGCCAGTGAAACTGTTGTAACAGAGGACATGTATGGTCCTTGTAGTCAAACAGAACTTTTCCAAGCTCTGGTTTGTCATCTGTTGAATCTTGTTAACATCTGGTTTTGTAGACACAGATATTATGGTAGCCATTGAAAGACTGCTCCGCAGTGCCCATGGCATGCTCATTGGAGAATGCCAATCCTGTTTATATCACAATTTAATTTTAAGTGAGGGAGTAGTTGGCTGAAAGTTGCTCGGTGTTAGGAAGAATCCTTCCTTTCCTGTGCTGCCTTGCTGTTTATATTGTTCATGTTTGTAAACAAGAGAGCTATGGGAAGGAGCAAAGGCTTGCTGTTGTTGTGAGGATTTTGCAAAGGGTGGGGTGAGGCAAAGGTGACTGAGCAGCTGCAGCACATCCATGGAAAGAATCCAGGGCAGAGGGCCTGCAGAGGAAGATTGAGCCAGGAATCCAAGCATAAGGAGGCTTGAATAAGTTTAAGGAGGCTTGAATTCAAGCATAAAGAGGCTAACTAAGGCCATGTTGAAGTTGAGAGAGGCAGGCTCTTGGAATAGCCACTGCATACAATGCAGACCATGGAAATGTTACTTCTTTGAGCAACTTCAACACTACTCTGGGCCATGTTGGTTGTATGGGGGATTCTAGGAAGTGTAGTCCAAAAAAGACCTTTTTCAAGCTCATATTAAAGTGATAGAATTCCAGATTCTGAGCATGGTGGTGGCAGGAAAAAGAGGACAGACTTTTCATTTCAGCAAGAAATTAATCCAAGCTATGGTGCTGGGATTGTTCCAAAATAAAGATGAATGAATTAATGCTTTTACTGTGATTCTCTTTGCCCAGCACTTGCTGACTGCTGCTAGTTCCAGTCGGCTTACCTTGCTACTGAGAAAAGGGATGCACCCGCTGTCTTCTCTTTAAAATAACACTGTACACAAATAGGAAGAAACCAGAGTAAAACAAGATAACATCAGTAACAGCTGCCAGTTATTTTAAAAAAACAAACAAACAGTTGAATAATGCTTCTTGAAGGGTTCTGGAGAACTCAAAAACTTGCATACTACTCTGGGAATATGGCTTGGCCTAATAGGGACACTGGCATTACCCTAATAGTAGGGATACTGGATTTTTTCTTCTTATGGTTGTTATGGCTATTTTTGATTTTGTCTAGCCTTCATGAGACTCCAGAGAGGGCTTCTTGAGTCAAGTGGATCTAGAAGAAAAAATTCTTTCTCATTGCTGTTCACATGCATCATCGTATTCAAAGCAGAGACTCCACCCGTTAACACAGAAGGTGGGTCATATGTGACAAAGCATTCTTTATAAAATTAGTGGATACTTAAACTGCTTTGTCCACTTCCTTAAGTATACTTGCCTCCCATTTTGAGAACTTAGGGGGGATGCAGACCAGGGCGTCCAGGACGCCCTGGTCCGGAGCGCCGCGGGGCCATGGCAGCCGCACCGCGGCGCTCCTGCGGCGTCCCTGGAAGGAGCGCTAAATCAGCGCTCCTTCCTCAAGACAGGGAAAGTGCGCCCTAAAAGCGTCGGGCGCACTTTCCCTGTCTTTTCCGCCGCAGCGCATCCGGTCGCTACGGCGGGAGGTCATCCCCGTAGCGGCGGCTGTGCGGAGGGCCGGCGGCTCCGAGGACGACCTCAGGGAGAGGAAGGAGCGCTGCGCGTGCGGCTGCTCCTCTTCCTGGGCTCGGAGACGGCTCAATAAGCCGTCTGCCGAGGCCCTTAGATGCTATGGAATACAGAGGCAGTTCACTCCATGCATCTGAGGAAGGAGATGAAGTCTACAAAAGCTTATGCTGCAATTTTTCCCCACACAGTCTCAAAGGTGCTAAAAGATCCCTTTGCATGCTGTAGAATACAGTCATGCAATTTGCCTGTGACATCATAGTCTTGTTATGGAGCAGTTTAGAGTGTTGTTTTTGGAGGAGGGAAAGAAGCCTAAATATTTAACCCTAACCCTAACTCTAACCCTATTGTACAATTTCTAATTGCAAGTAAAATTTGATTCATTCATTTAAATATTTATATCCCATATGCATGGTTTCAGGGTGTTGTAAAATTAGTTTAAATTTTAAACAGTTTCAGCTTATTTTTAAATACAAAGTGTTAAAGATAATCTCCAGGCTAGAAATGTATTAAGCTGTCTAGCAAACTAAAGCAAATTAGTACAGTTAAAAGCACATACATGTATAAACTAGATAAAATCTGTAGACCCTGAAGGGTCTAATAAAAAACAGTGCTTTATTTTGGTGCCAAACTGAAGCCAAACATTGATGCGAACTGGGCCTCTGACAGGAGGGCATTTTATAACTGAGGTGCCACAATAGAGCACATTTTCCCCACATCCCATTGGATTGGCAGGATGAGAAAAATCCTCTGGCTGATCCATACTCACCAAGAGAGTGAGGCCTGGGCCATACTCATTCCAACATCTTGCTCATTTCTTTCTCTCCTCCTGCTCTATCAAATAGAGCTTGGCTTGGCCAGAAACTGTGCCGATTGCTTGTGCTTCACTAGATTTACAGGACATTACTTATAATCTCTTGTTTCTCTGCTTAGTGTTTTGTTCTTTTCAGCCCTCCTGTAATATAGATGCATAAGAGCAGATTGGTGATATCCCAGAAAGAAGGACTTGTCCTATGCACAAACCTGGATGTCTAAGACATAAGTTCCTGATTGATAGCAATGGAAGTGGTACTGAGCCTTCAAAATGGTATCTGCAGAAACAGCACTCATTCACCCAAAGAAAAGAATCACAATGTGATATTAAGTTACTTCCAGTATGAACAAATTACTGTACTAGTGTTTAGTTAAAGGAAGGAATCTGGTGTTTTGGGGTGTGCTAGCACTTGTACTGAATCATTGGGGAAAGTGCAAAAGAACGGAAAGCCATCAAACTCAGCCTTTAAGCTTCTGTTCCATCCATGGTATATGTGCATATGGGGAGGGAGAGAAAGGATGTGCAGCTCATGAGTAGGAACACAAGACTGTAGTGCAAGGGAAGGAAGTGTGTGGGTGAATTTGATCTGGAGCAAGTGTGCCTGCTTGGTTGGGCCTTTTGAATGTGTGGGTGTACATTTGTGTCAATGAGCTAGTAAAAGATCTGAGTAGTGTGTGGAAAAGCCAAGACAAAAGAATAGAAAGGAAAAGAATGAAAGGTCAGGATTGTCCAGGATCTTCGTACTGTAATTATTCTGATAGTTATATTCTGTTCATATTGTGCACCCAAGTCCTTTCTGACCTATGGCAGCCCTAAGGTCATCCAGTAGGTTTACATGGCTGAGTAGTGATTCAGACCCTGGTCTCCAGAGTTGTAGTCCAACACTCAAACCACTATACCACATTGACTTTTAAAATATATTCTAAGAGACAGCAAAGAGACATTAATTAGAAATGCAAAAAAATGTATAAACAGACTTTAAAACATCTTTGGCACAAGTCCCAGTGCAATGGATGGGAATTATATACACACAGTTCTTGCATGGGAGGAGATTATGGCTAAAGGAAGAGAAACAGAGATGCTGTATGTGAGAGGAAGAATTATTAAAGTAGTTGTGAATAAGGGATGATAGAATATCATCCATTAATATATTGTTATGTATGGGAGGAGGTCAGTAATCAAAAGTAAGTTGAGACTATAAAATTATTTTTAAAAGTTCTGATTTCATCAATACATGTATGCTTTGCTGTGCATTACTAGATGTTGATTAGATCACATTTTAAGAGTGTTGATACATATAAATATGTGTATATGCCTGATGGGCATATGAACATATTTGAATGAGGAAAACCAGTCTAGAGGCTGTTTTGACATGTGGCACCAGGAAAGTTCTACAGTCTTTAAATGAACGGGAAGAAAGCTGATGGGAAGAAAATCAACTTATTTGAAATGTGGTGATAGAGAAGAGTTCTACAGATATTGTGAACTGCTAAAAAGACCCATAAATGGGTCTTAGAGCAGGTCAATCCTGAACTGTCCCTAGAAACCGTTGACTAATCAAAGATTATAGTGCTTTGGCCATATCATGAGAAGACATGACTCACTAGAAAAGACAATGAGGCTTGTAAGGTAGAAGGCAGTAGGAAAAGAGGAAGACCATATGAGATGGATGCACTCAATCAAGGACGCCACAGCCCTGAATTTGCAAAACCCAAGCGGGGTTATTGATGACAGCATGACTTGGAGGTCTCTCATTCATAGGGTCTCCATAAGCCAAAACTTATGGTGGCAGTTAACAGCAGCAATTTGCAAATAGTTCTGAACTATCTGTGGCCATGGATCATGAAAGCTTTTCACTTCTCAGTGTTCTTCACTTATTGTATAAGTGGAATATGATTACTTTCAGGTGCTGGCACAGTGATCTTGCCAATTTTATATAATGTGCTGGTTGAGCTATGTGTAGTATATTATTCTCAGGTTAATTCTTTTTCCCCCCATGTTACCTCATTCTCTCTATTTTTAAGAGATTTCACGCTGGAAAGTCAATAAGGATAGGTAATTTCTTTGCTGCATTTAATATATTTCAGTGTTTTATGTGAAAAATCACAAGGTTTCTAAATTTCTCCTTAACTAATAAAGATATTCCAAGTTAAAAATTGCTTTAATTACCTTGTTTTTATCTGGATCCTGGAAAATAGTTTCTATTCTATCTGGTGAAGGGGTTGACAGCACAATCCTGTCCATGTTTAATTAGAAGTGAGCCTCTACGTTCAATGGGACTTACTTCCAACCTAGTTTGGCTGCTATAATAATGGAGAACTCTTCATTAGCTATGCTGCTTAGGGGTGATGGGAGTTGCAGTCTAACAACATTTGGATAGCAGTTTGTCCCCACCCCAGTTATTGGCTTATTGTTACATCCAGAAACTTCCTTGCTATTAGAGGATCCACTGTGAAAAAGGTGTATTTCTTTGCTCTAATTGAGTCAGCTGAAGGTAAAATTATATCTCTGAAGGCAGCATAATGGGTTGTAAGTGAGAAACTGTCCCTCAAGGGCACATCTGCATCGAATGTTTAGTGAAGAATTACCACATCATCTTCAACCCATAGAAAATGTGATGACTTGTGAAAAAAAACAACCTAAATTTTAGTATGGTCTACACCAATTCTTAGTATTACTTCCGTTTTGAAGAAGTGATGTTTCCATGGGTGGGATGACACTTTTGGCAAGCAAATTTATCACCACTTGGTAGAATGTGGTATTTTTATTGTTTCTGTTTTTCAGTTAACACATTCAATTAACACATTGTAATTAACATATTCTGACACTTCCAATTTTAAAAAGAAAACTTCATTTGTACCTTTTAAAAAAATTAGGTCATATTGGACAAGCACAGAGATGGTGCAAATTTAACTGATTTTTTTAAAACAACTATATGGTTTGTTGTTAGCTTATAAAGTCTTTTGAAATGTACAGTGTATCCGAAAGTGTATCCTCGCCGCTTACACAAGTATGTAACACCAATTCCTGTAGGCGGAACATTGAAAGCACAATACTCCACCTCCCATCATGCTGAAAATCCCCTGCAATTCCACTTGTAGTTTACAACAAAGGATCAAGGATTAATAGTGCCAAGAGCTGTCACTCACCCCTAGTGAGTATGTGACTGAAGTCACAATTGAATCAGGGACTTCCCTTCCTTGTAGCACATACATTTAGCCATCTCACAATGGGCTTAGCATAATAAGAATTGGGTTGGTGATTTTTTTTAAAAAAACTATTAGAATGACTCCAACTTGAAATTTAATTGCAGTGATATAAGTCAGGAGTGGCTTAACTGGAAATGTTGATCAAGGACTGGTCACACATGTCGCTGAATGTTCTTTGTTTTTACATTGTGATTTTGACTAATCAGTCTGACATTTTATCAAAACTGAATGGAGTGTTGGTAGTAATGAGCAGTATGGGGTTTTTTTTACAAGTAGGTTAGTTTCAGACTGAGTAACCCAATAATTAAATAAACAAACAAACAATGAACTGACGTTGATGCATGAAAGACAGCATGAGATTATTTACGAAAGAGCTGAGAGAATGAAAGTGGCCTTCAAAGATCATGTGAGCAAAGCATGAGTCAGTGCAATTTATACGTCCAATACTGCATGCAGGCTTTCCATGCTAGGGTAACTCATCTTGAAAACTGCTGTGTTTTGCCTCCTGGATAGTTTGTTCTTGCTGAAGGTCAAATATTGTTGTCCAGTTGTCTCTTAATCAGTAGGAGTACAGGAAGCTGCCTTACACAAGATTTGACTTGGTGTTAATCTAGTCAGTATTGTCTAATGCAGGGGTTGGCAACCTACGGCCCACGGGCCGTTTCCGGCCCAGGTCGCCGGACTTACGGGCCCAGGCGGACCCCTGCCGCCGCCGCCCGGCCGTGCACAACGCGACCGCCATTTTGGTCTCCAAAATGGCAGCCACAATGTGTTTGCGC
>CM034701.1:353318220-353332817 GCA_020142125.1 Phrynosoma platyrhinos
GGGAGACCGGCCCAGGTCTCAAAAAGGTTGCCTGTCCCTGGTCTAATGTGACAACAAAAATTTTCAAAGGAAAGATGGATGTCTTTCCCATCATTTGCAAAGCATGTGTTCTTCCACTGAACCCCAGACCTCATAAAGGTAAAAGTAGTCCCTTGACATGAATGTCTAGTCATAAGCAACATTAGGAGGCGGTGCTCCTCTCCATTACTAAGCCAAAGAGCCAGCATTGTCAGAGACTACTTTGTGATCATGTGGCCAGCGTGACTGCACTGAACGCTGTTACCTTCCCACTGAGAAGTGGTACCTATCTATCTACTTGCATTTCCATTCTTTCGAACTGCTAGGTTGGCAGAAGCTGGGACTAGTGATAGGAGCTCACCCCATTATGCAGCACTCAGGCCGCTGCCTGCCAACCTTCTGATCTCCCAGTTATCAGAATTGGTGTCTTAACCACTAAACCACCCAGAATTCATAGTCGGTTTAGTTCCTCTCCCGGCACAAGGTGATCTATGTCGCTCTGTCTACCAATTATCTCCCTTTTTAAACTTTTTGTATTTTTGTTTTTAAATAATCTTTGTTTAATTGTAATTTTAGCATTGGGTTGGGGGGGGTTGGGAAGGGATTAATTTTTTTTAATTCTATTGTACTCTGTGTATTTTTATTGTTGTAACCCACCTGGATTCTTTGTGATTGGGCGGGCTATAAATAAATAATTTATTATTATTATTATTATGTGTGTATGTGTATATATATATATATATTACAATAATTTTACAATTCTCTCTCCCTTCATATGTTGTTGTTGTGAGGTTTCAAGTTGTGTCCAACTTATGGTGACCTTAAGGCATAATGGGGTTTTCTTGGGGTTTTCCTGGCAAAATTTGTTTAGAGGAGATTTGACATTGCCTTCCCCTGAGGCTGAGAGCATGTGACTTGTCCAACGTCATGCGTAGGGTTTCATGGCCAAGCATTTATCCTCACAGTAATCCTGTGAGATAGGTTAGGCTGAGAGATGGTCCTGCTGGACTACAAACAAACCAGTTCTATTTGGGTCAAAATGTTTAGCATTGAAGATAAATGTCTTTATATGCCTTTCACTGGTCAGGCTAACTCCCCCTACAAATTGTCCTTGTTGCAATGTCTACTATGGGGCTGTTTCTCTTTCTGTTGGAGGAAGAAAGCTGGATCCAGGTCTCACTTCTCCTGTGAGTCTTGCAAACCTTTCCCACTTTGTGGATGCATCTCACTACAAACATGGCTGTACGCTATTTTTGCTTCTCAGCTTTTCTTCTTGTTCAATGGCTCACTCTGTCTTCCCATCTTTTTCATTTTTTTCAGGAGCAGTATCCCCAAATAGTGACTGCAACAAAGACAGTGCCAGAAACAGCAATCAGTTGATATTTTAGACATTATTCTGTGTATTTCAATGTATGTACAAAGGCAGGCAGGAGCAGGATAATGGAGAGCATGTGTGCATATATTATCTACCTGTTGAGCTAGTAGATACTGGCTGATGGGGAGGAAAGGTTTAGATTTTGGAAACTGGGTTTGGAGAAGGTTGATATCTTCACCAAGTATGGTTTCCTTATTCTTCAAAGTGGTTGTGTGGTTCTGCTGAATGCTAAAGACTGTAATAATAAGAGAAGAAATCTCACACTACATACAGAGCTCAGAAGTAATGAGTTACGGGAAACATTTGATGTAACTTGTTACCTGGGAAAAGAGTAATGGTGCAATTTTAGAAGCAATGTAACAAGTAAGAGCAAAGCTACTTTACTGGTGTAATAACAGCTTTTAATTATTTTCAAAAATTACTTTTAAGGGGATAATCCCATATGCCATTCTCTTTTCAATCCTAAAGCTTTATTTCCTTGTAAAAATAATAGAAAGTAACAGAAGGAACAAGTTGTGGAGCAAACAATAGTTATTTTTTTCATAATCTGATTGTGTAAAAGGAGAAGAGAGGACTATGTGGTGTAGTAGCTTGAGCACTGGACTGTGATGCTTGAGGGCAGAGTTTGAATCCTGGCTCAGCCATGGAAACCAGTGGGTAACCTGGGTGTGTCACACTCTCTCAGCCACAGATGATGGCAATGGCAAACCCCCTCTGAAGAAATTTGCCAAGACAGCCACATTATAGGGTCACCTTAGGGTCACCCTATGTTGGAAACAACATGAAGGCAAGCAGCAACAAAAGGAGCAGGCCACTTTTAAATTCCTTAATGGTTTGCGGAATGATTTTTAAAAAAAAACCAACATCTGTGGGATTATTTTCTATGCCAGATCTAATTTGTGTTTAAGGAAGGCAAGTGTCAGGGTTGCAGTGATGCATAGAGAAAAGAATTTCCATTGCTTGGCATCCATGGGAGGTGATTTCCTCTTAAAAAAAAAAACCAGGAGCCAAGGATGCACAGTGCATTTCCTTTTTCTGGTGGAAGTAAGCCAAACCAAACACATCAACAAAGATAAAACTGTGTTTTGTGCAGTTCCCCCTAGAAGCAACAAAGGAGTTTCCTTTTCAGATCTGCATTTTTCTTGAAGCCCTCTGAACTGACCTGATTTGCAAGGGTAGAGGCCTCTTATTCACATGGCAAGCAGGAGGAGCAGGAGAAGGGAAGGGACATACATGCACATACACCCAAAAGAGGACATTGTTTTTCAGTTAATGACATGGTGTCATTGACTAGTTTCTCTTTTAACACACAAGAAGCTAGGGAACTACAGAACAATACCTGAAGAAAATAACAGATATGCATGCACATGAGGGGTAGGAAAATGAATGAATCAATTTCTGTATTAATTCCAGAACTAAGTACATGGAGTGGTGATGAGGGTCTCGCTTGCCTCTAATTTCAGCATGTTCAAGGGTTCTGTATCCATAGGTTCTCTGTGTATACCTGTTATGCATGATACTTGCCATGGGAAAAATGGAAGGTGTAAGCATTCAACTATATGAATATAGGTTCTGTACTTACAAATTCATTGTACATCGGATTAGGTAACAAACCCAGTTCCTTTGTGCATACTCTTAAAGCCAACACCATTCTGTTTTTTAAAAAACTTTACAGTGGATGGAAACATGAAGGGCAGAGTCTGCACTTTGCTGAAAAACAGTCTTTTTGATTACTTCTCACACACAGTGGAAAAATGTAGAAAGCAATTCACTGAAAAAGCATGACACTGCACTGTGGTTGTTTATCAGTACTATGGCAAGCTGTCTGTTAGTTGTTTTTTTAAAGGTTTAAATACTGTTTTTACTGTTGCTTTTCTTACCCTAATGTGGTTTCTTACCCACTTCAATTGTTTTAATTCTTAGATGTCTCCCGCCTCTACCAAAAGGGATGGACTAAAAATATCCCCAACCCTCTGGGGCTATTCTGTTGCTTTTACCCAGGGGTAAGCAACCTAAGGCCCGGGGGCCGGATGCGCCCCCCCGAGGCCTTTGGACCGGCCCCAGGCTGGTCCTGCCGCCGCCACCGGTGCCGCCCATCATGATGATACTGATTATTGTTGTTATTACTTGTTCTTGGGGTTTTCTTGGCAAAATCTTCACAGGGGGGTTGCCATGGCTTTTCTGGGGCTGAGAGAGTGTGCATGCATATTTTAAAATATTTTTTTTTAATTTTTAAAAAAAATAATTTTAAAATTTATTTATTTATTTATTTATTTATTTATTTATTTTTGGTGCTTTGGCCCCCCAATTGTCTGAGGGATAGCAACCCGGCCCCCGGCTCAAAAAGGTTGCCTACCTCTGCTTTTACCTGTTCACATATGGTAGTCCGAGTAATCGGTTTGATCCAGATTTAGTTGTGCTTGGACTTAAAGGTATTCATGGCTATTTTGTTTAAATTGTTTTAGCAGGTCTGCTCTAACCAGGTCTTAGTCTGGCTCCAGCTCTATATGTATATTATGGTGCACAACTCTGGTGGATCTGGAGGATAGTTTTCTTCTTCTGGAATATGGGAGTATGAACTGACAGAAAACAAACAAAAATGGAAATAACCAGAAGTCCACTTTCTGGTTTTTGAAAATCAGATTTTTTGTTTGTTTGTTTGTTTGTTTGTTTGTTAAACAATTAAGCAACCTATATTAGAAGCTTCCTGGAGAGGCAACCCATCTTTTTGTTTGGGCCAGAAAAAGGATGGTATGGGGGGACTCCAGAGGAGTTTAGGGCTTAAAAACTGCCCCCACCTTGCCCACTGGGACCATTTTCACTTCATCAGCTTGCTGCAGTTTTTCCTTGAAAGACTGAACATCAAAAGGTTACTCCTTTTCTACAGTCTTGTATAGAACTACTCAGTATGCAGAGGGGTTTTGTAGCACCTTTGTGACTAACAGAGGGAAAGGAGTTGTAGCATAAACTTTCATAGACTTGGTCTTTTTCCTCAGATGCAAGTAGACCAAGTCTATGGAGTTTATCACACTGGGGCAAAGTACCCAAATTTCATGCAGGATTTAAAACCCGAAAAACCCCCACAAATGCGGGTTGATTTTCACATACATTGGGGTTAATGAGCAATTAACCCAGACAGAAAGTCGACAAAACGTGTTTCTTTTTGCTTTTGGGATTTTCCAAAAGTAAAAACAATCACGTTTTGTCAACTTTCTGTCCGGGTTAATGCCGTATTAATGCTCATTAACCCCAATGTGTGAAAATAAGTCTGTTTTGTGGATTTGTTTCACTTTCTGTCCAATTTCTGTCAGGTTTAATGCTCAATGTCGTGTGAAAATCAATCTGCTTTTGTGGGTTTTTCTTGTTTTAAATCTGGTTTTTGCATGGGATCCCTCCATTTGAAAAACTCCTATGAAAATTTATACTACAACTTCTTTTGCTCAGTTAGTCTCAGAGGTGCTCTAAGATCCCTTTGCATACTGATATACCAGACTAACACAGCTATGGAGTATCACACAGATATCTTATGTACTGCCATCCTGATAATGATTAAAGTGGCTGCAACCCACAAAAGTGCGCAATGCATGAATGATTTTCACGCGCAGAACACAATAATGCGTTAGAAGCTCATTACTAAAGTGAGAAAGAGGGTAGAACATGCATTTAGTTTTCACACAGATGCATGTAAATCCTGATAATGGTTTTGGAATCACTTTTTCTGCGTGTGTCTACAGTAGTAGTAGTTGCATCACCCAGAGAAATAAACAATTTTATTTACACAATTTTCTTTCTAAAAATATACTGTGCTATCCCTTACTTTCCAAGAAATGGTATCCAACCTAAGTAAAAAGAACAAAACATTACCCAATGAAGTAGGAAAGGTAGAAAAACAGCATAAAAGGCTGTATCTCTCTGGGCCACCAGTGTCCCTGCCTTCCCTGAGCAGCTATTCCTTTTAGAGCAGGGGTAGGCAACCTTTCCCCTTTAAGGGCCGAGGGACTTCAGCTCCCAGAATCCCAGGAGATATTGGCCAACATGGGACTATTGGCCAACATGGCTGAGGCTTCTGGGAGCTGAAGTCCCTCGGCCTTTAAAGGGGAAAGGTTGCCTACCCCTGTTTTAGAGCCTCGGCTAATGGGAAAGGGTGAGAGAGAAGAGACATTCACACAGAGGGAGAAGCAGGCTGTTTTTCTGTGTCCCTGCCTTTGCCTCAGCAGCTGTTCCTTTAAGAACCCTGGCTACTCACCCCAAAGAACCATGGAAAATCTGGCAACAAAAACAGAAATGGAGAATTCCGCAAATGGCTTTGACACTAGAGCAGTAGCACACAAAAAAAGCAAATTCGTATTCGTGAATGAAACAGAAATGAGTATTTTCCTGAAAATGCCTATTTTGCAGGTTGATGTCACTTTCCTGTTGGATTCCAAGCAGTTTGCGCACACTGTCTTCTGAAAACTATTTATGCAGTTGTGCCTAATATGCTGGATAACCATGGGTTCTGACCCATTTAAACTTCCAGTTTTCCCCGTGTGATAAACTCCTATGTCTCTGAATAAAATCTCTCAGTTCTAGACCTTTGTAACATTGTGAATGACATAAAGCTGCTGAAGTGCCAGTATAATGTTGTTGGTTTTGAGCAGCCACACCCTCCAGCTTGTAAGATCAGGGTAAAGTGGATAAGACTGAGTCCAGCCACTGTATTCTGTTACTTGGGATTTTCCTCTTTCATTAAAGAAGGAAAAGAACTTAAAACCAATGTGCTGGCTGCACCCATTCCAAAAGATCTCAGATGTGGCTACAGTGACACATGACTTGATTTTATTCTATTTGGATTATACACACTGCATGTGGGCTTGCCTTTGGAAATTGTTCGTAAACTAGAGTAGATCCAAAATGCTGCAGCCAGGCTGCGAACAGGCTTGTTACAGGGAACATACAACTCCCTTGTTGAATCACTGTTTCTGGTACCATCCTCTTTCTGGGCAGAATTCAAAGGGCTAGTTATAACCACATTATCTGAACGATCTACCTGCTTATGTAAGCTTGCCTGAATTTTAAGGCCTTTGGGGGAGGGCCTTCTCTTAGTCCCACCAATATTACAGGCATGTTTGGTGAGGATATGAGAGAGAGAGAGAGAGAGACTTCTCAGTAGCTGTTCCCAAGCTGTAGAACTTCTTTGCACAAGACATTTGTTTGCTGTCTAGACTTCTGCCCCAAGAAAAATAGGTTTTTGGTACAAATGTCCAGTGGCTTGAAATAGTTCAATTGTATCCCAGTTGGGTTTGGGAGGATTCATTGTGAGATTTTATTGTTGTAAGCCGTCCCGATTTCTTTGATCGAGGGGCGTGATAGAAATAACAACAACAACTGCCAATAAGTAACAGGTGCTGTAGGCTATATTTCAGAGGAAGGAACTGCCAAAACCATCTCTTGAGTATTCCCCTCCTAAGAGAACCCTATGAGATTCATGGGGTCACCATAAGCTGACAGATGACTTGAAGGCACATACATATATACACACACACAAAATACTTGTATTAGCTTTGCCGTTTGAAGCTGAGAAAAGATATGAAGGCTGAAAATGGACTAAGGGAGTACATTTTTCTCTTGTTGTAACCTCCTTGCACAGTTCTCACAGCTATGGGGGAGAGACATGGGTTAGGCTGTACTTTGTTATAATTAGTTATAAGCTGCCTTGGGTTTGGAGAAAGGCAGGTTATATATAATCAATAAATAACTCAATTTACAAACATACAATAACCCAAACCATTTTACACTGGGATAAAGAATTCTTTCCAGTATTTCATTGCATAATGAATGCTATAAAAGAGAATAGGTGGAGTGTATATAGTGGTAAAATATTGCACAGACACCTTAATGGATATTTTGTGGCAAGAAAAAAAAAACCAAGCAGCAGTGGGGAACATGGAGGGATTACACTGCACAATAAAAGTCTAGTCTGAAAGTACTCTGTTGAACTAGTGAATGGTGACGATGAGCTTGAGGAGATTGTCTCCGTTTTACGATTACTGTTATATGTTGGAACATTTTCCAGATATTTTCTGGATTTGAGCGTTCTCTTGTTATCAGCAATCTCTACATTTTGGACATTTCACTGTAAGATTGTATAGAGATTGAAGCATGTTCTTTTCATCTAGGGAGGAAAGTTTTTGATGTAGAGTAGAGCAGCTAGGCTAGAGGGACTGACTGCTACTTGGTACAGTATGTACTGTGAAGTAATAGTTCCAGCTTGGCACAGGTTGGGATGACAGGGGTGACTAAGCATCAGAATTAATGGCTTGTAGTAGCCAATTGCTTTACAGCAAATCTGGGAAACCTCCATGAAAACCTGGATGCACTGCTGCTTGAAGTGTAAACCTCTTGATGTGGAAGAACATAGCTGTCAGCACAGTTTCCCCTTTGGGATACTTTATATTCCTTAAAGAAAAGAGGACTTAACCTGCGAGGGCTGCATGGCACTGCCAGGGTCTCAAAGGTGGGACAGCAACAATGGACAAGAGCAATTCCACAAAAGCATTTTATCCAAGGTAAGGGAGTTATCATCTCTTGTTAGTGAAACCTGAGATAAAGGTGGGAAATGGGAGGCTTAGATTGTAAATTACAACACTTAGATTTAGAGGGATAGTGCCTAAATATAAGTGTTTAAACTTCCTGCCACAGACTTTAAGAAATTGTGCTCCAACATTGGTTACCTCTCAGTTCAAGTGTTTTCTTTGGTAAGGCAGAAAACAATATATTTACTAACAAAATTCTTGCCAACTGGTTACCAATTTTGGTGGAATATGGGTACTGTAGTTGTTTGCAGTAAACTTTCAAGACCATTTAAGGTGAATGAATGAAAGATTAAGTCAATTTCAATATTGCTTCGCGTTTGTTTTGAATGATATCTTACAGCAACGTGTTCATTTAGGGAAATAGGCAGTTGTGGAGAAGTAAATTTTTTCCTAGTTTTAAGTACAGAAATGTGGTTTCATATTCATATTCATTTCAAGTCTGCTCTGCTCTGCACTTACAAAAGGTAAGTGTTTTTTGCACTGTGAATTTGGCACTTTCACCTGATAAAAATATAATTTAACTGTGAGTTTTTGCTTACTTTGTGAATAACAGCCCTGAAGTTACTTCTGTGACTGCTAAAATTTAAGCAATTAGTACAGTTCTCACTTCTGAAAGAAAAGCTTGGCCTTAACCTTTTGGTCACCAAATTGTTACAGTTGAATTAAACTTTGCTTTTGTCTATGGGTTTTATCATGTAGGCTTATTGGCCTTGGGTCACTCTCTTGAAAATTACAGGGTCATTTAAAAAGTACTATATTTTGTTGTCTGAGCATGTCAAGGTACTGGGAAGTGAAAAGGACTTTTTTTCCTGTGTGATTTGAGTTCTGGAAAGAGAGTGACTTTTTCTCCATGAGTTTTAAAAACATCTTTGCTTACTTGCTGTTGATTTAGTCCAAGGATGTGGAATGTGTGCCTGTCCAGATGTTGAACTACACAGCACAACTCTACCAGACAGAGACAGAGGTAGTGATGAACAGTAGTGTGAGTTGTGGCCTCAAACATCTGGAGGTATACATGTTCCCCATCCAGACTTTATGACTGAAATTGAGTTGGTCTGGAGGTGTCTTTTCAGTATGTTCCTTTATTCTTAACACCTTACTAGAAGCTCCTAAGTGACAAAGGCACAATGAGGTTTCAGTTCAGAGCAGAACATGGTGTGTGGATATATTTTTTGTACTCTATACTGTTCCCTTCTCTATATCAAAATGCTGGTTAAAAGCCCAGGAGCACACGAAAAGGAGAAATGTGGAAAGTTTCACAGATATTTAGGGTACTGGTTTTGGTTCATAGACAGAGCGCATGGATTGTATGATGGAGTTACCTGGAAGAGAATTTTAAATGTCTCTCCCTAACAGCACATCCCAGGATTCCACAGAATGAAGCTATGGCATTTCAAGTGGAACCACTGAGTAGTGTGAAAAGAAACCTCAGTGCAATTGGTACTCGACTAGGTGAGCCATTCACTTAATTTGGAGGTAGGGCAATTACAAATATTCTTTCACAAATATTTATCAAACTGGGCATTGGCCATACAGGCTGAGGCTTCAAGGTATTAAAGGACAACCTGAATCTGGGAGCAATTGTTTGTAAGCCTACCTAAACAAATTGTGTAGACAAATTAAATCTATTTTAATAGGTTGTTTCTTTTTACAATACTCATCTATGAGCCACTTCTTTCATTATCCTAGTGAATGTATTTTAGCTTATCATTTTTCTCGCTGCTGCTGCTGCGAGAAAAGAGTTAAGGCTACAAAAGATATGCAACAGGCCAATTCTTAGCCTGCAAGTAGCAAAGAAGTGGCCATTGTAGCTTCCCTGGGAAGAGTTGCAAATCGTAAGGGCAACCATCAAGAAGGCCCTGTCTTGCACCCTCATCAGCCATACCTTTGAAAGTGGTACAGCTGAGAAAAGGGCTTCTCCTGAGGATCTCAGGGCCTAGGCAGACTCATAGGGCAACATATGGTATGTCACTTGGCCTAGACCTAAGCCATATAAGGCTTTATAGGTTATACCTTGCAGTTTGAAGTGTCCATGTTCTTGGAAGTTCCAGTACACAAATCAGACTGTGAATTTAAAAGTTCACAATAAAACAAGATGCAGAAGAGAAGTAAAATAATGTCCAAGCACACAAAAACATTTGGTTCAATAAAAAGGAATTCCACATAGTGCTGAAAACAGAAGGAAGAACCTCAGTAGTGATCTTGAGAATTTAACTCAGATCCACAGGCCCTCTCAGCACCTTTACTAGAACTAATAAAATCCCCCCTATTAAATATTGGTTGTGGGTACCTTCCAGGACCCTGGCATTTTGAGTAACACCCAGGTCAAGATGAAACCTGGTTGGTTTGCCCTGTATAACACACGTTGGTTTATTTTATTTTATTTTAAGTTTCCAGTGGCTATATCTTTCCATATAAAAGGCACATAATAGGCATCTAAAATCTTGCTGACACATCTAAAACAAAGTACTAACACTGCTCCTCATGAAATCCCTAGGAGCTGTAGCTGTACAAAACAAGACTGTCTGTATGAGCCTTTGTTGTTGTTGTTGAGAGTCCAAGCTGCAAGGAGTACCCAAGAGTCTGGACAATCAGTTTCCACCAGTACTGCTGTCTCATGCTGACCTGGTTACAATGAGGAATTCAGTTCTGCCCATAACAGCATAAACACTTGCCAGAATACTGGCAAGAGTCATAAACTATTGAAAGGAAGCCATGCTGTAACAATTGGCTCTTATTCTGCTAGCTAAGCTAACACAGCAGTGAAGGCAGGCTGTGTCAGAATACCAGTAAACATGATGGTAAAGTCACTGTCCTTTGGATTCAAGAGTGTAAGGAACCTAAGTAAGTGATCCTTAGGCATGACAGATGGACATGGCCTTTGTCTCAAACAGATTTGCTGTAGCAGATGTTTTTATTATTAAGAGAACTGGACCAGTTTACATTAGGATTGTTGACAGTGGTGTCTGAGCTTACATCACCTCTATTGACAATTAATTATGACACTTGAATAAGTGGTGGTTGCTTTGTTGCACTAGGGAATTCTCCAGGCTGCTGTTGAAGCCTAACAGCCAACTAAATGTGACATTGTGTCTACGTGTCTTCAAGTTGCTTGTTGACTTACTGCAACCACATGAATTTCATAGGGTTTTCTTAGGCAAGGAATGCTCAGAGGTGGTTTAGCCAGTTCCTTCCTGTGATATATAGCCTACAACATCTGGTATTCATTGGCAGTCTGCCATCCAAGTACTAACTAGGGCTGGCCCTGATTAACTTCTAAGATCAGATAGGATCTGGTATCTTCAGGGTATTTAGGTGTAAATGCTGATATTTTGGCATGGGCAGTTATGAATACACCCACCTGATACCCTACCACTACACCACTCTACACATCTGGACCTTAGCTCTTCCCCCTTGCAGATAACAGTTCTTCCCTATCTAAGCAAGGGGTGAAGAACCAGCCCTGCAGTTTTTGATGACTTCTTATATCTCATCATTGACCAGGTTGGCTAAGATTGAATTGGTTTGGATATCAACAACATCTGGAAGGCTACAGATTCTCCAGCCTATATCTAACCCCACTTTGAATGTGATGCTAAGTTGCCCACAGTTGCCTAGTTCTTCTATCCCTTCATTGTAGAAGACAGCAAATATCTGATTTCATATCCCTTAACATCTGCTTTGCTAATCTAAACAGAATAAGGAAAAACTGATTTGTTGTAGCATGTATTTGTAGCCACTGGTAAATCAGCCTTTTTATCCTACCAAGGACACAACTTCCTTGCTCTGAAAATAGTTAAATAATTTGCGTGAAACTGAAGAGTTTCAAAGATTGCCCTAAGCACCCCAAATGATAAGGCTCTGTAGACTTATAGCATTGACTGATAAAGGGAATGAGGTGTCAACACTGGGACCTCTGTAGCTTGTACCACATTTGGATGGAATTGACTAAAGCAAAAGGATAGGAAAAAGTAGGTCTCTGATATGCTTATTCAGCACAAGTGGGCCAAGTACATCTCATGGTCTACTCTACTCGCTTCCTGTTATTAAAAAAATAATCTCCTGAGATTAAAGGTGTCCCGGGGCAGGAGCTTAAAACATGGTGAAAATGCCCCCCACACCCTCTAGTGCAGGGGTAGGCAACCTTTCCCCTTTAAGGGCCAAGGGACTTCAGCTCCCAGAAGCCTCAGCCATGTTGGCCAATAGTCCCATGTTGGCCAATAGCTCCTGGGATTCTGGGAGCTGAAGTCCCTGGGCCCTTAAAGGGGAAAGGTTGCCTACCCCTGCTCTAGTGCATTTGGGTAGAAAATTGATTTTTGTTTGAGGGATGCAGCCCTGAAAGGTTTTAAGAGAAGGTGATGTAGCCGCCTAGTTTTCACAGTCATCGATAGTGCAGTTCACAAGATGACTGGGCCATTAATTGAGCTTTCTTAGTAAATTGCTGGCTTACAAAATTTAGCTTAATATGTTAGCTTCACTGTAGCTTAGTTTTCTAAATGCCACTTCACCATTCTTAGTGAAAAATATTATCATAAATGAAACTGAATGAATTCATGCTCTGTTTAAATTAGCATTCTTAGCCATTGCTTGTCTTAGAAGTCTTAGAGTCATAGAACTGTAGAACTAGAAGGAACTCAAATGGTCATTGAATCCAATGCCTTGCTGATGGAAGAAACCCACTGCTAAAACAATTCTGACAGGTAGTCATCCAACTTCTCTTTAAAGAAGAGCCTGCCACTGTCTAATGGCAGTCTGTTCAATTGTTAAACAACTTTTACTGTCAGGATGTTCTTCCAAGTGTTGATTTGAAATCTTTGCAGTTTGAACTCATTGGCTTAGGTCTTTCTTTCCGGAACAGCAGAAAACAAGCTTCTTCCCTCTGTTGTAAAAATGCCATTTTAAAAGATTTACAGAGGTTTGTTTTACCATTGAGATGTGCCTACCTCTGTGAGAGTTAATTAAGATATTTTGAATGCCTTTTCTGGTGTTCCGAACAGTTCAGAAATATGGAGTTTTTTCCAAGTTGTAGCTTCTGTTATGTTCATCTCAAATTAACATATTGGGTATGAAGTTCTAAAATGAGCATAACTTTCAGTTAGTACATTCAGTTCCATCACTTGCAGGTTTACTGGACTGTTTGATCTTATTGGCAAAGAAAGCATTGTGATCTATCTGCCAATGTGGTTGAAACTAGTCGTGTCAGACTCTGTACTTAGAAATGTAATGTCTTAGTCTCCTTTTTTAAAATAGTTATCAGGTCTAAGATGGAAGAAAGTAATGTATCAGTGATGTTTGATGTCACTGAAAACTAGTATAGCAGGAGGAAGATGGACTGAAAGTCTGGTTCAGAAATCTGTTTGTCTGTGAAGTCATTGGTTACACAACTTTGCATGCACATTGCTCTACGTTTAGTCCCCATGCGCCCAGTTAACAGATGATAAAGAAGAAAATATCTGACATACTGGAGAACTGGAGCTAGTCAGAACAGGTAGTGTTCTTTTGACTAACATGTGCTAGTGATCTTAATTCTTATAGGGTAGATCAATGTGTCCACATGCTCCACTGTCCCCTCCTGTTTAATATGGGGATGGGTGACTGTGGCTGACTATAGAGATGCTGTACACAAAACAGTAAGCATGACAGTGACTGACATTCTTCTTCTGTTTCCTGTGCTTTGTCTCTTGTTTATCTTAGAATACAAAATTCCACTTCCTTTCCTCTTTACTCACCTTATAAATTTTAGTTTCCACCCCTACTTTGTCTTGGCTTTTCTGGGAATAGAGCAGGCAGGAAACAAATGAGATACAAGAATGAGAGGGAATTGGCTCAGTTGGTATTGTTATTTTTCTTATTTATTTATTTATTTATTTATTTATTTATCTCACAAGCTTCAGACTGGGGATTCTCAAGAATTTTCTCAGCTCAGTTCCTCAGCGACTATTTACTGTACAGAAGGAATAACTTCCAGTACAGAAGGAATAACTTGGTTGTGTGAAAGGGGAAAGATCTGTCATAGCTCATATGTTTCACACATTGTTGGGAGACAAAGGTAGTAGGCAGGGCCTAAGAATAGTTTGCCTTTGGGTCATGGAGCTACATGTTTTTCAAGTATGGGATTAAAGTTTCCTTTGATAGGAAGGTGGTAGAAGAGCTCTGGGGCTTATTTTTATTTTATTTTTCCTATTCTGTTTGCTCTACAAAGACAAAGCAGCCCTGCATTAAAGTTATAACCAATGCAAAAATGTATGGCAAGGATGCAGTGGCTCAAGTGGTTAAGACGCTGACTCTGTTGATTGCAAGATCAGCAGGATGACAGTTTGAGGCCTGGGTTCTGCATGATGGGGTGAGCTCCTGTCACTAGTCCCAGCTTCTGCCAACCTAGCAGTTGGCAGAAAGCCTACAAACGCAAGTAGATAAATAGATACCACTTTGGTGGGAAGGTAAACAGCGTTCTGTGCAATCATGCTGGCCACAAGATCACAAGAGTAGTTTCTGACAACGCTGGCTCTTTGGCTTAGTAACAGAGATGAGCACTGCCCCCAACAGTCGGACACAACTTGACAACCTTGTCAATGGGGAATACCAGTACCTTTACCTTTATGCATGTATGTACCTTCAGGTTTCTTCAT
>CM034701.1:353347244-353371169 GCA_020142125.1 Phrynosoma platyrhinos
GGACATCTGGCATTTCTCACTCCATATATGGTAAAAGTCTTTGTTGTATAATTTTGAGCATCACTTTGTTTGCATGGAAGATTAATGCAATGGTATTGTACTTATGACGCCCCTTTCTTGGGGACTGGAATGTATATTGCGCATTTTCAGAGTGTGAGCCATTGTTTTATTTCCCATATTTGTTGATAGATTTTAGTTAGAACTAGAGTATATTCTGTCTCTCTTGCTGGAACTGGCTCTACCAAATGGAAATTAATTTGTTTTTTTTTTTCTGCTGCCACTGCTACTTTCTGTCTTACTTCATCCTAGTGAGCTGATTTACATTTCATGGATTCCTTATCTGATTTGCAATAAAAATGATGATAATTAAATAACTTTAAAATTAATATAATTTATTCTATAAAGGTAAAGGTATTCCCCGTTGACTGGGTTGTCAAGTCGTGTCCAACCGTAAGGGGCGGTGCTCATCTTCATTACTAAGCCAAAGAGCCAGCGTTGTCAGAGACTACTCTGTGATCATGTGGCCAGCATGATTTCACAGAATGCTATAATTGATTCTAGAATTAATGTTAATTTTATATGAACTGTAATTAATACAATAATATTTATAGTATTAAAATATTAATCTTTAAAAATAATTAACTGTTTTAGGCATATTTTATTTCTTGATAGTATATTTATTATAATAAAATAAATATATGTTTATAATAAAATAAATGTATATTTATAATATACATTTATTATAAATGTATAATAAAATATATGTATATTTATTCATTTGCATACTAAGTTCCACTCCCTGGGAAAAATGGCCCCCTGCCTGATGACGATACCGATCTCTGGACCAAATAAAAATATTTTTTTAAAAAAATCTTTTTTTAAATGGCGCATAAAGGTATTATGTGTGACTTGAGCAAAAAAGATTATTTGGACAGTACCCTGGGGCAGTCTCCAACATTTCAACCAGTACAACAGGAAAGGGTTCATCTCTGCTGAATGCCTGTGACTGGGTAGAGTGCTAGTACTTCAAGTTCACTTCATGGGACATTATAAAAACAAGGCTCAGGGGAAAGAAGGAGAAATATTGATGCCTTGATTGTACCTTACACGTGTTTCTCAAAGACAGGGAACTACTAATTTGAATTTAGGAGGAGGGAAAGCCTAGTAGGTGGCTAGGTGGTTTGTGAGGGCTTCCTCTGGCAATCTGATGCAGGATTAGTTGCTGTGCTGTCTGCTTACAAAAGTGTATTTTCTCTGAATTGTACTGTATTTGTTTATTGTTTGTTTTTTGTGTTTCTCCAACTTAGGGCAACCTGATTTTCTTGGTAAGATTTGTTCAGAGGGGATTTGTTACTGCCATCCTCTGAGCCTGAGAGTGTGTGACTTGCCTAAGGTCACCCAGTGGTTTTTTCATGGCCGACCTGGGAATCAAACCCTGGTCTCCAGAGTTGGAGTTCAGCACACAAACAATTACACAACACTGGCTCTCACTGTATTTGTAAATAAAGTTAATAAAGGAATGCCATGATACCAGACATCTCCCCTGCTCTCTTATCAAAAGAAAAGTAAGCCCAGAAGTACTGTTACTTGTGGGTCCTCTCACTAGTTAAGGAAATAAGGACCCCACAGTGTATCTATTACACAAGAAACTGAGATTTTTGTGTCTGTTTCCACTTGAGATTTACCAACTGGAGCCAACTCTAAATAGCACCCTTAGAAGGGCTGGGCATACACATATACCCATACCTACAGAATAAAGGAATGAGAAACTATTGAATGGAAAACAAGAATTTGTTTTCAGTGTCACCACAGAGCTCACAATTTTTTCCAGGTCATTCCTGGTTCCTTGCCCCCACGTTTTCTTTACTTTAGCAGCTTAAGTTTGGAGTCAGATTGTTGCTGTTGTTGGTTTTTAGGAACTGAACCTGATTAATCTGGAAGCTGATGTGGATGCTGAGGGAAATGCAAAGAAAGAAAGAAAGCTTTGGTGTACTGTGGGTTATGGTTTTTGCTCTCAACAAGCAAGCAGTCCTCCCCTGGGGTTGTATAGCACTTGGGTTGGCATCTCCTCCTCAATGACTGCTCTGTATGTGCCAGAGCTTTCCAAAGGACTGAAGCCAGACTTAAATCTGTGGTTCCAGTGGCAAGCCGTTCAGCCAGATGTTTTTGCCTGCCAGGGCTTGCAAATGGGCAGACTTGTCCTGAGCTGGTAAACAGAACTGGGCCTCATTATCACTTGTTGGGACAGGAAAGGTATTTGCTTTTTAAAAATTAAAACATGATTCCAATAACATTCATTCCATTTCTTTAAAAAATGTGTCTGTGCGTGCATGCGTGTACACACACACACACACAAACACACACACACCCCTTTTCCTTGGCTGGCTGCACTGTGAAGCCTTTAAAATAAGTTGACTCATTTCTAGGCAAACATTCTCTCCCCTTCTTTAGGGCTCTTTTGGATGCTCTTAGAATCTGTTCATCTTACATAACAGGCTAAGAAGAATGTTTGCACAGCAAACAGTTGATTCCATCCTTTAAAGGTTACGTTATCTATAGGGTCCAATAGATGTGGCTTTTTGACGGTTTACTGAACACTTGATTTTCCTTAAAGGCAAGTCAAGGAGAAACGTGAGACAAAGAGAAGACAATTTCTGTGAATGACAAAGAATTCTCAAAAGAAGTGAAATAAATTTAATGTATTCAGAATTAGGATGCATTGAATTTTTGCCTAGGCAGGAGACTAGCTGCTTACTGAGCAATTGAGGGGTTTGCGTTTTAAGCATACACTTCTGTTGCTTAGGTAGATAGACTGATGTGGCACTTTTCCCTCAGAGGGCAATGGCAAGCTAGTTCCTGGAGTCTCTCAAGCCATGGTTGATTGTCAGTTCTGGTGAAAGAGGTTCCCATAGGCAATGAATTCCCATCTACACACTCCTTGGTGCCTAAACTCACTGTAGTAAGAGAGAATCATTTAAATCGTGGTCTGTCAGCATTATTGAAGATGGCATGAGAGAAGTGAGATGAAGAAATTCCATGGTTACAAGGGTAGCACATCACTAGTGCACTGATGCCACTCGAGAAACAAAACCAGGGAACTGGGACCCTCCAAATCCCAGGAGAAGTTTAGCTGGAATGATTGTCATAAGCTTCTTGCAAAGCGGCAACACAATTGGAAAATGCACCAGTGAGAAGTTCTGAGGTGTGATCTTCCAAATGTATCCCTGCCATTGCAGGAAGAGGTTTTCAGTGATCTGCACATGAGGAAGGTATTATATTAGGGGACACACAATGATAACTAATTGATATTGGAGAAGTTTGCTTTATTGGTTTTACCTGAAGGGCACAATTATTTTTATCCAGCTGTGATAGGTGAGTTCTGCAGGATGTTTCAGCTTTTCTAAATTTCCATAATGGAGAAGGGTATGGAAGAATGCTGTTAAGAAATCAGTTTTCACTACAAAAGTAGAAAGAAATGTAAACCAATATATATAGATAGGCCACTTGTCTTCGTGTGAGGTACAATCAAGGCTAAAAGCTATGAGAAGTTAACAAAATGAGCACCCTCTTCCTACTAGGGTGCTGTATCTATCCTAGCTCACAAACTTGACTGTATATTCTTGACTATAAGTTGACCTTATGTATAAGTCAAGGGCAAGTTTTGAGGCCAAAATTATGGATTTTGCCATGACCCGTGGATATGTCGAGCGTAAAACTTGGAGGCTCCTTCAGTATGTATGTGTGTGTGTGTGTGTGTGTGTGTGTGTGCAGCAAGAGAGACTTTAATTGAAGCTTTTTATTTCAACTTTGGTTTCAGCCTTCACCCAGACAGGGACACCAACGAAGGAGGGAGAGGGTCTCTGTTTGTTTGTTTGTTTGTTTGTTTGTTTGTTTGTTTGAAAGCAATTAATCACTCAGGACTCTTTCTGCTTGGCTCAAGAGAAAAAGAAACTGTCTTCGCACAGCATGGGGAAATCTGAAAGAGCTTACCATAGTGACCCATACGTAAATAAGTCGACCTGGGATTTTGGGGTCAATTTTTGGGCATAAATTTTTTAGACTTATAGACGAGTATATACAGTAATTCCATATGTGCAAACTTTCTTCTTTCTGCTCTTCTCAACTGGTAGAAAATACTTATGCTAGAAACCTGATAGCATCTCATTGCATTTTGTCACTGTTTTTGACAACATGGCCTTACCCTCTGGGCTCATAGTAACCAAAATAAAGGTCAATGTCTCTTGTGTTCAGGCCACTGAAAAATTCTTCCCTGTGGCAGGAACATATGGCGAAACGTCAGATTGCTTATCTGCGTATTGCTCAATTGTGTGCATGCAGTGCCACTATTTCCAAGGAACAGGTGCTGGTGTGTCTGCTTCACACTCAATTGGGCAGTGCACAGATAAGGAGTCTTTAAATGTTATACTTCTGAATGGGATGATGCCAGTGGGAAATGATTGTTAGTATCCCGCACATGAGAAAGGCACGGTTTGAACTAGTACTCCATGCTAAACCTCTGAAGGAGATTTTCTATCATGGGCCACTAGGATTCTAACTCTTCAAGAGATATGATCGCCCTTAGAATTGGAAAGCCTTGGCCACACAGGAGGTCTGTTGACAGCCTTCTTTAAGAAGCTGCCATTGTAATATGTACTATTCTTGAACCTTTGAAGTATCTCAAGGTTTTCTTTTGCTATAAGATTGCTGACTGACTGCTGAGGAAACAAAAATTTGGCTCCAGTACAGTTACTGCTCTGGCAGTTACTCTTATCCTGGGACTGAGTGCCTTATGTTTGTGTTTTTATAGGAGGATTCCTCTTCTGTGCAAGCTGAGTCTTATTGATATAAAGCCCAAACTCCCTTGGAGATCTCTTATTACATCAGTCAAAGCAAAGAGCTGCTTTTAAAAAGAAAAGAAAAGAAAGAAAAGCATGGGGGAATCCAACTGTGTTTTCTGCCAACAAGGAACAAAGAAGCCAAAGTACAGAGCCCTGGCATTCTTAGTGGAAACCCTTCTGTTGGTATAGGAAGATGCCTTCAGAAACGTTGACAGCAATTTGGCAAAAGCTACAGCTTTGAATAAGCATGGACTTGATAAAGAAGGCTGCCAACGAAACAGTCCCACTGTTTTGACTGATCCTTCTTGGCCCTCTTGTCACTATTCTTGAACATTGATCTTGCCCCTTTGAGACTTTAACTATCTATACACCTAGTCTCAAAGATGCAACAAAAGATCCCTTTACATAATGATATTCCAGACTAACACAGCTATGTCTCTGAATTCATTTATCTCACCTGTTCAGATGATCCTGGGTACACAGTGACCTAGGTCAGCTGTCTCCAATTTGGTCCCTTCTGGGCGTGTCAAACTAGAGCTCCCAGAATTCAGACCACTTCAGATGTTATTGTTAACAATGCAATGAAAACTATACCTGCTGTTTTAGAACCAGCTTAGATAACCTGAGGATGGTTGTAGAGAAAGTTTGCTTTCCTTCCAGCAGTCTCACAGGAACCCCAAAAGCCTGAGAGTGGTAGGAATTGCTCCAAATTAGACAGAGGGGAGATGGGGACACTGTGATGCCACATGACTTGCAATCTCACAACTGTCCTGAGAGTGGCGCTTTGCATCTAAAGACTTGTGCCATTGCCAAGTCATTCATAGTTTTCTCCTGTGAATGAAAAGGGACATGTGGAGGACAGAATAAGTATGAGTTGGCGTTGTCATCATGCAATCACTATAGCCAAAGCCACTTTCTTCCCAGTGTTCTTGTGATTTAAAAGCCACCTGCGGTGATGTTCAAGAGCCATCTTTGGGACCCATTGTGGTATAGCGGATTAACTATATAGAATATAGTTCAGGAAATCAAGGCTTGAATCCCTGCTCTACTATGGAAACACATCACTGTGTGACCTTGGGGGAGTCACACACCTTCAGCCTCAGAGGCGGGCAGTGGCAGACCTGCTCTGCACAAAATATGTCAAGGCAAGCCCATAAGTTGGAAACGGCTTGAAAGCATACACCTCCAACAAGAAGAGATACTTTCTATATATTTCTAATTGAGAGATATATTTATGGGAATGTGTACAGAAGGGCAAAATTTATAACTCGGTTCAGTGTTTCTCTGCTCATAATTAAGCCAGACTGAGATCAGGGTTTATATTACATCAGAGTCAGAGTACATAGAATTCTCTCCTTAATTTCCATTAATTACCAGCCCTTGATTCCATGCATGCAGCCTTTTATACACAAATACATACATTTCCTTTGTCTTTTAGAGATTAGGAAAGAGTAATGGGAGTGAAAGAAGCAACTAGTTGGTTAAATGTCTTTGAATAAAACATTTTTTGTGGAGTTGCACAGGGAAATTGTGGATGATCTAGTCACAAGGGACAAGGTAATGTGAGTTACAAGTCCAGGTCAAAAACAGTTTTGTATTTTCAGGTGTTGCAAAGAAAGAGAACCTCATCAGGCATGACTTTGACTGTAATAAAGCTGGAGAAACCACACTCAATATCATTTTTGTTTTGATTTTGTTTTGATTTAGAAATATTTTTGCATGACTGATATGCAAAAATATTTATAAAATAGGCTGGTCCACCTCTACTTTTCAAGCACTTGAAAAAGATAATTTAAATATGAAAATAGTGTAACTACAGTATGGGGCAGTATTTGTTTTCTAATTCTGAACCTCCTTGTAATATAAACCCTATATAACTTGGGACCAGGGCATCTGAAAAATCCTATTTTCCTATTCTAGGTTGTCTGGGCTTTGAAATCTTTGTGGAAGGCCTTTCTCTCAGTGTCCACATCCTTGGAGCCCTGTCCAGTGGGGATGAGAGAAATGTTTTCTCAATGGCTGCTCCAAGATTGTAGAAAGAAGACTCCTCTATGTTACCATTTCACTGGCAGGCAAATACTTGCAGAGGAAGGGGCATTTACTGAAGGAGATGCTGCTGTACTTTTTTTTATTGTTGTGTTTTAAACTGATTTTAATGGAAATATGTTTGAAGACTTGTTTGTATTTAAATTGTATTTTAAACAGTTGTACTGTTTGTACTTATTCAAACAGTTGTAAGCTGTCATGAGTTCCATTTTTGGAAAGAGCTTAGATACAAATACAATCAATCAGTCAATTGTGCAGTTATTGATTGCAGTAAATGCAATCAAACTCAATCTGTGCAATCAATCACTCAATCAGACCATTCCTTTCCCTTTTATTGCAGTTGTGTACATCTTCTAGGTAATACACTATTAAATGAGAGAGGTATGGTTGAAAAGTATTGACTGGAATAAAATCCTACTATGATATCACCCCACCCCACCCCAGCTTGAAATTAAATTTTGGATCTGGGATCTCTGGGAATCTTGCTGGCTGGGGATTATGGGAATTGTATTCTGAAAAACATGCTTCAAATACTATTCTCCCTCATGCTGTTTATGGAGAAAGTTTTCCCTTGAAAATAATAGAACCACAATGCCTCTTTAGTCAGGCCTACATGGCAGCACCTAGAACACACGTGGAAATTCTGGAGCTCTCCATACATGCAGCTCCCAAAATTCTTCACCATTGGCCATGCTGACTGTAAATTATGGGAATTGCAGTCCAGCAGCAACAACATATTCCCACTCCTGACTTAGAGCATACATTGAAATCTGTGCATTTTAAAAGTATGTCCTAAACATTATTCATGACAATGTGTAGAACTGTGTTCTGTAACTCTCCAGATATTGTTGGAATGGAGTTTCCCTTAGTCCTAGCCAGCTTAGTTTATGATGCGTGATGGTGGGATTTGCAAACCAAGCAACATCTGGAGGTGCATAGTTGCTCACGCTATTTTTGGGAGAATCTGTTGGTGTCTCAGAATAAATGGACTAGTGACTACTTGTTGCAAAATGTCTCCAAATGAAATGGCTCCATGTATGAGCAAGCCCTACTGTGAGCTTTCAGCAACTGTGTGGTATGCATCAAGGAGGACCTGGTAAGAAGATGTAATGGGAAAAGCTTCACTCACCAGATTTCTATGTGCAGCTGCAGTCAAGGGCACAGAAACATATTTATATGGAAACCTTGTTAATCTGTATATGAAAAGAGATAAACATAGATGCTGAAGAAAATTCACCTCACTCAGAATTCTATCCATAGCACCGCTGTTGTGCAGTCCATGCAGTTTAAGCTACTTTCACATACATGGTTTTAGATTTTTCTCCTCACCTGTAATTTAGGAAAAATAATTACGTTCTGAGCAGTGGAGGGATTTTTTAAAAGCATAATATGTATGGAGTGAAAGAGGATGTCCATTCTCAGTAGAATATCTAAGACCATTGTGCAAAAGCAGGGAACCTAATCTTCTCTGCAGTATTACTTTTCATAGAGTACCCAACATAATATTCAGCCCAATATTTTGTTTTTTCTATGCATCTTAGTTACCTTGCTTGCTGCTAATTCTTTCCGTGTGAACTTTGATTATGATTCCAGACTGATCAGAGTGAAAATGCTGGTTGTCTGGTTTTGTGCAATTAGGCATTTTCACCCATTGTTTTCTGTTTGCGTCTTGTCTTCCTCGATGGCTTGTCCAGCCTTCTGGCTTTGAGATAAGAAATGCCTCTGCCTTAATTAGCTCTGTGTTCCATTTGAACAATTTGTGGGAAACAATTTTCCTTCAGGAAGAACTGAAGTTGTCCTATGTTTTTAATAAGAGTTTTTCTGATGCTTTGGGCTGAAGATTCTTTAAAACAAAACAAAACAAAAAAAGACGGTCCCACAAGTGTGTCCCTTCCAAAACAAAACAAATAAATACTCCCCAACCTTCACCAACTAGAGTATATCCATTAAATCTGCTACAGAATGGCAAGTCAACACTTAGATAAATCCCATTGACCTGCTGGATGTGACTAGGGCAGTGTTTGCATTCAACCTCTACTCCAGGAATGGGAATTCTGTGGTGCTCCAGAGCTGATTGAATTGCAGCTCCCCTCATCCTTCATCTTTGACTATGTTAGCTGCTGGGTGCTGTAGTTCAACACCATCAGGAGGGCCACACAATTGCTATTTCCACTATAGTTGCTTTAGCAGAGAAAGAACATTTGACACCAGGCAGCTATTGAAGGAAGGATTTGAAATTTAAAGTAATGCTCCAGTCACTGGCCGCCTTGTTGCCTTGTGCTACCAGGGGTCCAACCTACCACAGAGCAGTGTGCGTGCACCCAATATGGATGTAGCCGGGTTTAGGAATGGAACTGCCAGGTATTTTCAGCTCTTCCAGTGTTTTTTTCTGCAAGGATGTCTTTCTGCAAAGGATCTTTTCCTGCCCTGCCTCCTTGTCCTCTCTTTAGCCCTTTCCCACATGGGATAGCCATTTTTAATAGAGTCATTAATGAAAGGTGAAACTGTTCTCAGAACGTCTTTGCTTTGTTTGGGCAATGTGACATTCTTGTAATCAAAACAAATGCTCAAAGCAGATGTCTTTTTCATGAAATCAGAAATAGGTTCTTTGAAGCCAAGAACATGATGGTGAAAGCAAAGATCAGTTACACAAGTGCAGAAAATGGAAGGGCGTGTGAACATAGTATTACCAGAAGGCAAAGGAGTGAGACCTCTTGAGTGTTCCTATTGTATTAAAAACTGGATAATGTAGTTATTGGACCCCTAAGATGCCATTTTAAATCCAATTTTTTTAATCTTCTAAGACTTTTCCATCAAGATGTGTGGGGAGGGGGTGGAGATCAGAAAGAGGCAGAATGCCCAAAAATAATCCTGGCAGGATGTTGAAGTGACAGGAACTGTAATTAGACAAAACCCTCAAGATGAAGTCTGCAAACATGTAGAATCATTGTAAGGTGTGTTGGTATCAGGCTTCTCCTTGGAGGATGTGGAGGAGTTTTCCACATGCTCCTGAATTTGAGCATTGGTCAGGGTGATTTTTAGACTTTTCTGCTTCTCCTATACCTAGTCTGGTGAAGACTGGATTAGTGAACTTGTCTATGCCAGCAATGTCTCTCTATGGTCTACAGTGGACAAACAGGACAGCGTCAATGCAGTGGACACAAATCTGACATTAGAAATGGCAATACTCAAAAACAAGTTGCAGAACATTTCAACCTTCCTGGATATACAGAAAGGGATTTTGCAGGTTGTGGTCCTTGATCGAAGAAATTAGAGGGGAAGACTAGAAAGAGAAACTGCTGATATTCATAAATTCCAATCCATTAGTGGAGGTATGAACAAAGATAATGATACACTGAATATATTAATATAAAAGTCCTCATTACTGCACATATAATAAAAGGAATCTTCTCAGAGAGTTTTGAACCCAGAGAAAATTATTATTATTATTATTATTATTATTAAAGTTTATTTCTAAAGCGCTGTCAATGTATACAGCGCTGTACAAAGAGACAATCAAGCATAAAATAGAATAAAAACCTGCCAAAGGCGTACAATCTAAAATACAAACAGTAGGTAAAATAATAAAAGTCAGTTAAAGCAAAAACCAATTACAACAATTAATTAACAATGACTTGTGGCAAGCAGATTTATTGCTTTCACACACCAATATTAACTGACCAGTGTAAAAATCTGAAAGACTTATATCACCTCACACAGCCCTTTGAAAATTTAGGACATGGGACATGATTTGCATCCTATTCCATTTGATCTCACTCTCACAACTGTATAAACATACTTCATACCTGAGGTCTTAATACCACTCGGTTTTCCATCTGAAGAAGGGGGTTTATATCCATGAAAGCTCATGTGAAAATAAAAACCTGTTGGCTTTAAAGGTACTGCCACATTCCTTCTCCCTTTCTTCCTCTTTATGCTGCAAGAGATTTACATGGCTACTTCTTTGAAAACATGCCTATTGTAGTGATCCAGTGAAGTGTTTTCCAGCCCTGTTCATGGGCCACATGACTGTGCTGTGCTGCTTCTGTTTTTCCTTGTGTTGGTGTAGTATTGCATTTTTCTTCTTAAAGTTGTTTCTTTCCCCCTAATATGTACATAAACATAAGCTGCCCCCCTCTATACATATCCAAGTTTCAACAGCCTGGCCATTTTTATGGATCTTAACAGGTCAGTCTTATATTGGTTGATTGTTGGATTATTTAGCTGTTTTGTTTAGCCTAGGAGTCTGGCTCAGCTTGTTCTTACACCAGTATTTCCACTTTCATATTTATGCACTTGTCGAAGAGACCTGGGAATACATTTTCTATGTATTACTCAATTCATTTTCCTTTTGTTCTCTCTTTCTAGAGCAAGTCATGGCGAAAGATCAAGAATATGGTGCACTGGTCTCCTTTTGTTATGTCCTTCAAGAAGAAATATCCTTGGATCCAGCTAGCAGGACATGCAGGTACAGGAGATCAAGTTGTTATCTATATATCTCAAAGGAAAACATCACTTAATGAGTCTAATGGAAGGAAGATGTTCAGGAAATCTCTTGGTAGAACTAAGATAATTAACTGTGTTAATGTAGATTGCCTCTGGATATAGAGCTATCAATATATGGCTGGGAAGACTTAGTTCAGCCTGGAGAAGAGAAGGTTAAGAGGTGATATGATAGTCATGTTTAAATATTAGAAATGCTGTCGTATTGAAGAAGGAGCAAGATTGTTTTCTGGTGCTCCAGAGAGTAGGACATGGAACAGTGGATGCAAGCTACAGGATAAGAGATTAGGAAGAATGTCCAGTTGATAAGAGCTGTTTGACAGTGAAGTCTCCTTCTTTGAAGGTTTTTAAACAGAGACTAGATGGCCATCAGTCACAGATGCCTTGATTGTGAGTTCCTGCATGGCAGGAGGGTTGTACTGGATGGCTCTTGAGTTATCTTCCAACCCTATGGTTTTCTGATTCTATTGATCTCACGTATAAGTCGAGGTCAAGTTTGGGAGCCGAAATTAGGGATTTTGATATGACCCATGGATAAGTCAATGGTAAAACTTAGGATGCAAAGGATGAAGCAAAGGGAGGCGATGCCAAAGAACTTACAAAATTTCAGCAGGCATAATTGTTTGTGCTCCTGCAAAACCTGGATGGATGAGGAAGGAACTATGGTAAATTATGTCTGTGTGATGTGCAGACACAGGTGGGGCTAAGAAAATGTGCACATGTCAAAAAGGATGAACAGGCAAAGCAAAGCAAATAGTGACTGCTTACATCCTTTAATTTTAATGTGATAACTTTGCATGATTTTAACCTTGAAAATCTAACAAACATACACAAATATCTTATTCAAATCCTTCAGAGCCCGATTCCTCTCGGTGCTGCTTTGAAGGGAAGTGGCAAAGAGCTGCCACTGCAGCCATGGTCCTGCCCAGGTATTTAAACAGGTCAGAAGCAATTCTGCAACAGAGGGAGGGAGGAAACTGTGTTTCTTTTAGGTGTTCCCAGGATGGACTAAACTGTCACCATGCACCATTCTTCTCAGAGAAGAGGATGGTTCCCTTTTTTATATAAGTGTTAAAGTACAGTACTTACTTAAAGTACTTACATTGACCCATGGATAAGTTGACCAGGTTATCAGGGTCAGGGTTTTTTTCCCCAAAATTTCAAAACTTATACATGAGTATAGACAGTATGCACAACCCCTTAGATTGATGACCCATGGATAGAAGGATTCTCTCTTCTCCTCTGCCTGCTGGGTTTCAGGGAGAGATGCCATTGCTGGCAGCAAATGGCCTGAATCCTGTCAGAGTCAAACTTTGCTGTGTCCTTAAAGATCAAGGCTCTAATAGAGCCAGAAAGGAATGCAGTCCAGTCCAGCTAGAGTGTGCAAAAATAACTTCTTTGGGCCACAACTCCCATAATTTCTCAATCAGCATGGTCTCTCTATTTCCACCTGCACCATACTCTCAAAGATCAGTAGCACAATCTTTTAAAAAAATTCTTTTGCCTTTTGATACAATAGGCAACACAAATCAATGCAACCTAATCATACTCAATGATTTTGTTAGAAGCAAAAAACCAAGATATTTGAAAGGTATGTGGATTTAAAAATCTTTTTTGTGTCTGTTTCTCGCAGGTAGCTTCAAAGCTGCAGCAAATGGGAGGATACTGAAAAAGCACTGTGAATCTGAACAGCGCTGCTTGGATCACTTGATGAATGATGTTCTTAAGCCTTTTGTTCCAGCCTACCATGGCGATATAGTGAAAGACGGGGAACGGTACAATCAAATGGAAGATCTTCTGGCTGATTTCGACTCTCCTTGTGTCATGGACTGCAAGATGGGAGTCAGGTCAGATTTGCTTTGATGAAACACAACTCACTTCTTCCCAGTAATTCCTGGTCAAAGATATTCAGTAATGTCATGCATAGTGGTTCCTGCTCCATTGGCTGCTGTATGCCAGAGATGGGAGAAGCACTGAGTGTGATGCCCTTGTGTGTCACATTTCTTTTATTGGTTGCTATTGCAAGACAGGGGAAATGTGGTTTGAGTTGTATCTACACTGAAGAAATAATGCAGTTTGAGACTATTTTAACTCTCATGGTTCAATGCTATGGAATTCTGAGATTTGTAGTTTTGTGAGATAATTTAGCCACCTCTGTCAGAGAGATGCCACAACAAACTACAGGTATCAGAACTACAGGTGACAGCTATGGCAGTTAAAGCAGTGTCAAATTGCATTATGCAGATGTAGCCTTGGTGTCAAATGCAAGACCCTGCAGGTGTTGTGTTTTTCTGCCTTAAATTAAAGTAATTTGCAGTCTGTTTGGGTATGCGTGTGTGTGTGTGTCTTGGCCTATCGTATGCAGTTGTAAAGCAGCTCTAGAAAACCTGTTGGCACTAATGCAAATCTGCATTTCAGTTGCAGATCAGATGTGTGTACACAACCAACACAGGTCAGTTCTTTATGCATGTTTGAATTATAGCTGACATTATTGTCGCTGAAAAAAGCAAATAGAGTTTTAGTCTTGGAGGGATGGTAATCTCAAATTACCGCCACAAGAATGATCTCAGTATTCCAAAACGTGTAATTGCAGATTTTAAGTATGGTAACCAGACTGAACAGTCTATTGCTTTACACGAATTACTTAAAGTAAGGTGTAAAGTAGGCAAGTTGAGAGAATTCCAGATATTTTGGGACAACGGTGGTATATCTGTATCCTTTCACAAGCTGAAAAGATAATTACCGGTATATCTTTCACTCTCCAGTTGCTCCTATATGTTATAATGTTAAAATGGGGAAAAAGAAAGGAGCATGTGTGTCTTCTGGTTAATGTGGATTCAAATTCATTCTAAAAGTGGAAAATTAAATCAATGGTCTTGACAGTCTTGTGCAAACTGTGGAGAAAATGTCCTAAAGAAACCACAGACTTGAGGAGCATTACCTGTAATGGCACTCTAAATACTGAGTTGTGCTTTCTTCCTCATCCCACCCTTCCAGGATAAAGAAATTCACTGTCCTGTGTTATCATGAGTTTACTCTTTGTGAGGAAAAAGTCTATTTGCAATGTTTAGTTTGGAATCTGCTTGGACTGAGGAAAAGCAAAGTTCAAATTAACTGCATGAACAAATGGAAAAACATTCTAAGCTGGGCTAACCAGTACTTTTTCCAAAAAAAGTACATCCTTGTCAGGGAGATAATGGAAGATTGCATTTGCTTGACCTAGAGGCAACCCTGTAGATCTGCAGTTCTCTAGGGTTTCTGTGAAAGTGTGTTGAGTGTGTGGGGTCTCAAAACTACATGGAGCAGTTGTATAGAGCATATTTTTCTTCTAAGCAGGACCTTAGCCAACCAATTCAATTTGCAGTAGAAATTCTTAATTTAATGGTACAAAAATATATGTTAGCTATCAGGGATTTTGGTATATACTAGGAAAATGGATTAAGAAGTGATGAGTAAATGAATACAGGATTAATAAAGCCTTTATACAGGAGTGGGCCACTACTATCTGAAATCCAGGGGCTATACATGCCATTCACTAGCCCTCAGAGGTTAACTCCTCTCCTTACCCCAACATTTCTTTTGATTTTTTTTAAATGTTCAAAATTCCCCACGTATCCCTCCAAGATGGTGGTTTCCAAACTTTATCCCAAACACCAAAGTAGGTATTTTGGACTTCAGCTCCCAGCTTGGCTGATGTTTTGGGATTTTCGGAGCTGAAGACCAAAACTCAGTATTGCAATTCCATGTTTTATTTGCTAGATTAGTTTAGTGGCTGGGTGAAACTGATTAGCTAACTGATGCAGGAAATTCACACAATACATAATTATTATACTGGGACGAATCCCCAAACATGTCAGGATCCCTTGTCGGTTAGATGGCTTTAAAAGGGTTTAATACTTTGAAAGGGGTGGGGTGGGGTGGGTCTGCCAACAGTTTTGAAGGCTGATGGAGGACAGGACTATGTTTGAGCACTGTGACAATTTACCCTGGGCTATGCCTTGTTTCCCAAAAGTAATACATTGTATTGTAAGCTAGATACTGAACTAGTTGGATCTTTGCCTCTGATCTTGGGTGAGCAACTCATGACTTGCAGGACATATGAGCCCCCCCCACCTGTTTTTGCAGCTTTACTGTCATCAGTGAATTTTCTGCCATACAAGTCAGAGTAAAAAACAAAAACCCATCTTTTCCTTTGGTCAGAATTCATGAGGAGCATGTACCTTGCTTTTTAGTTAAACCATGCAGTTTGGATTAAAAAACTCGTTGCACTCCTCATCTAAAGTGAAAATATGACTTCTTTTTGCTGGAACCTGGCATTGTAGCAGCACATGAGCCATGCAGTAATAGGAGGCTGGAGCTCTCAAGAAAAAGCTAATATCGTCTCCCCCCCCTCCAAGTTTCCTACTCCTGCACTAATTAATATTATGCTTTGAACCTTTGTTGCTATGAGACTTTTGTATGGAACATTAGAATATTAGTTTTCCATTGGGGACTCGCACTTTCTTCAGTCTGTACCTCACAGGAAGAGGCTTGGTGTTTCTTGTTCCAAGAAATGAAACCTGTTGTCAAGGGCTGAAAACTTTCACAGCTGGGTGCAAACTTGTATTACAATCTGGGTCTGCGGCTCGGTTATTGGGGTAGACACAAATCTGGAACAGGAGAAAGTGTAATGTAGTGGTTTGGGTGCTAGAGTGGGACTCCAATAGACAAGGATTTGAATCCCTGCTCTGACATGGAACCCACTGGGTGATCTTGGGCAAGTCACACACTCTTGGCCTCAGAAGGGCAAACCCCCTCTGAACAAATCTTGCCAAGAAAACCCTGTGATAGGTTCCCCTTAGGGTCATCATAAGTTGGAAATGACTTGTAGGCACACAACAACAACAATGGGTTTGGCTCCTGGGTTATTAGGGTAAACACAAATCTGGTAGACTTGTAACATCTAGTCTTGTTTGGGACCACATAAAGGTCACTGAAGAAGCATTTCATGGCAGCGAACCTATAACTTGGCATATAATTTTCTTGCTCTACTGTGAATACGGTGAAGGCATAGCTCTTGCAGTTAGAACAGAGAGACCTCTACTGGATAAATAAGGAAACCTGATTTAAAAGAAGGATGTGTGCCTGTGTTTTGAGTCCTTGCCCCCATTGACCCCAAAGAGCTGCAAATGGAAGGATAGGTTAGTATTTGCACATGCCAAAAGATGAAATAGTCCCCTTGTCTGAAAACCGCTTGGCCCAGTAGAATTTCCTGGGCCCCACTAAGATAAACTTTCTCAACCATGAAGAAGATGGAAATAAAATATCTCAAATGTTAATCTGTCTTTGCACAAATGAACAGTATGAAATCAGAAATTCTCAACAGAATCATTGCTTTTGGCAGGATACTATGAGGACTTGTGAAGCCTATAGTCCAGGGGTGGGGGAAAGGCAACTTGAAAGTGGCCTCCAGAAAAACATTTAAAAAAAAAATCTGGGCAGTTTTTCTTTTTGCTCCAAACCACACAAGAATTTTCCTTCTCTCATCCCAGACAGCCCCCCACATTTCCAAGAACACTCAAAAATAGGCTAAATTCCAAACCAGAAGTGATGTCATATCATTTATGGTTCCAGGAAAGTATGCAAATGCTGCCTTCTAGGGGAGGAGGGTGAAAAATTGCCCCCCCTCACTTGCAGCATAGTTGATCACATCTGGCTTAGCCTGACCCAGGAGAGCTGCTCTCAGGTTTTTAATCCAGAATCTGACATGCATCTATTAAAGTTATTCCATTTTCAGCATACTGTACCAAAGCAGCTGTGTGTTTCCACAAATGTGGTTTACAGAAGTAGAGCTATCAATATTTAACATATCAAAAGGTGATTTTTAAAAAATGGTTCATATTCATTAGGCTAACAGAGAAGTCTTGCAATGAAAAAAAAACTTTTTTTTAGGCGCAAAGGACTTTTCTTTCTTTTAATTAAGAGGTTATTAACATGGCAAATTTTGTTTGTTTGTTAACTTATAGCAGATAAGGTTGCAGTTCATCCTGACTCTTAAGTCCGGTGAAAGCTTTCATAGTAAACATAGCTTTCATAGCAAACGTAACAAAATAATGTCAAGAACATCCCAGCCTACTAAAGAATAATTCAGTTTCATATCATGGAATCTTAATGCAGAAGAATTCAAATGGAAGGGACAATTGCATTATTAAAATGTGCTAAAAAGAAACAGAAAAAAAATGAAGATAGATGATTTGCTGGTGGAACATCATGTTTAAAATATGAGCCAAATGGAGCATTTGGAAAGACAACAAACTGCAGTATGTTAATGCTGTTTGTGCACTCTCCCATGCCAGTCCTGCTCAAGAGTAGCAACTCTCAGTGCTTAGTGCATGGGCCAGATAGGGTCCTGGTTGCTCATTGTCCGTCATGTGCTTTGCAGTGGCAAAAGGTAGTACCTTTTGGGCATTTTGGAATCCTCAGAGTGCTTTGTACACATGCATTATCATTTCTGTATGGCTGACTTGAGTCTTGTATACTGTGATTCCCACCCCTCCTGTGAATGTTCTCTGGTGCGACAGTCAGGAAAAGGACTCCATCACAAATCTCACTTGCACCAGTTATACAAGGAAATCACCTGCACAAAGGGCAGTGGGAACATCAAGCAGCTGCTTCCCAATCAACAGCAATAGCAACAGGTAGTATATTTCTATGCTGCTTATCAGTGCACTTCAGCACTTCCTAAGCAATTTACAATCTGATTTCCCCCATCAAGCTGTGTAGCAACCTAGGGAAGGATGCAAGGCTGAGAGGACCTTGGAGCCCCTGCCTGGGATTGAACTCACAACCTTGTGGTTAGTGAGTGAGTGGCTGCAGTACCAGCATTCAACCACTGCACCACCAGGGCTCCTTAACATCTCAGGGAAAGCAGACACAAAGGAACAGACTTCTGTTGATTGCAGTGGCTGCTTAGTTGTAAATGGGATTTAGTGGGCTTTCACGGTCTCAATGTGGCCCCTAAACTAGGGGCCACATAGGGATCGTGAATACATAGTACAGTGGGATCTCAGTATCTGCAGATGGACTTGAGTCCCACTGATTTTGGTATCGGGGGGGGGGGGGTTTCCAGAACAGATCCCCGCAGATACCGAGGTCCCACTGTAGTTGCGAATGCGTAACTGTAGGTTACATATTCACAATATTCACAACAGGATTTCGGCCCCTTTTAGTAAATTGTGAAGATGCATAACAGGACACTGATAAGAATGACTGAGGCGCACATGGTACCAATGTGATCGTCATTGAGACTGATGCAGTGCACATTCTGTTGTGCATCAGTCCCACTGTGCATGTATCCCATTGTGCAGCTGTGCTACACAGTAACACAACAGTTGTGGAACTGCCCAGTTCTAATTCCTACAAATGCAAGTCCACTTGCAAAGATGTAGTTCCCCTACAGTATTCTGGCCACTACTTCTGAAAAATTCACAGTTATGTTGAGTTTATCTCTCTTTTCCTGCATGGATATACAAGGATGACATACAAAGACTTTAATTGGTGTTGGAATAAATGGTGATGATTGCAGTGGCCTGAAATATACAGGCAGTTCTAAACTTGCCCACATGGTGCCTACAATGGAGTTCATGGATCAGTTTCTGAAGCTGATAGTAGTAACATATATTGTCCTTGCAGAACCTACCTGGAGGAAGAATTAACAAAGGCCAGAAAGAAGCCAAGCCTGCGGAAGGACATGTATCAGAAGATGATTGAAGTAGACCCTGGTGCTCCGACTGAGGAGGAGAACTCTCAACGTGCTGTAACCAAGCCCCGATATATGCAGTGGAGGGAAACAATAAGTTCTACAGCAACTCTGGGGTTCAGAATTGAGGGAATAAAGGTAATGTTAAGCCAAGGAGGGGTGGAGGAGGAAGTCCCTAAGAAAACAGCCCTTGAGAGTCATGTGTCTGTGATTAAAATGTCAAATATTGTATCATGTATGACTACGGTAGATGTTCATGCATCTCTGCAGATTGCAGTGTAAAGACATTTTCATTACTCTTTGATTAGTGAGCTCTTCCACTGGCTCTGTGATGTGAGTACAGTTGAAAATGCTTACAAAACTCTGCAGTCCACAAACTTACATTCCCAGGAATGTTCAGAGGACTGTATTTTCAGACCCCTTTCAGATGTTTGCATTGAATCTCCAAAGATCTGTGAGGCTGTAAGGAGTGTGATCTTTGTAGATCATGTGCAACCAGCTCCTATTTGTGTGGCAGACAAATGGCTGCATAGGGCCAGTGTCAATCTGAATTAGCAGTTCTCGGGGAGTAAATTGCAAAACTGTGAACAATCTCCTGTAACCCCATTACAGAGTCATGATCTATCTATTTCTTTTATAACCAATGTATGTAGATGGTGGTGGGTACTTGTACCATGTAGTTGCCACAGTTCTTGTGTCTGTCCTGCCTGAGATGTTAACTGGCATTATCTGGTCGCTGTATAGCACTCATAGAGCTCTACCATGTTGACATATGGTAATGGTGGTTAAAACACCCAGGCTCTGCTCTGCTCTGTTCAAGTAGATGACCAAACTTTGGAATTTAAAAGACTGCAACAACGAATGAACTCTTCCTGAGGTGCCCTGGATGGATACATGCAGCCTTTTTCTGTGCAGAGACTTAGATTGTCCCTAGCCTCTAGCCCTCCAGTGTGTTGAGCACTTTTCATGCTTCATGATTCCCTGCATATTCCAGCAGTCATAGGAATTAAGTAGAGCTTTGAAAAGTTACTTTTGGGAACTTCATTCTGGGATTCCCAAGACAAGGTAGCTACTGCTGGCTTGGAGATTTTGAGAGTTGGTTGTCCATCAAAGTAATATTTCCACATTCTGGAGCCTGGTGATGTGTCATTTCCTATGTGGCTGGAACTGAAGACATTTCCATACTCTCACCATTGCTTGGATATCTTAGGGAAGCAGGAGAAGTGGATTGGAGTGGAAACATAACCTCCTCTTCAAACTTTCAGCCAAATCCATGACTGGAAACTTCAGATATGACCTTTCAGTACAGCTAGAGCTGCCAGACAGGAAGCCTTAAATAGTTAGTTTATATGTATTTTTTCAAAGCATATTGCTAAGCTGTAAGGTTAATGCTTTAGTAACGACTCCTAGTATCTCCTGTTTCCAGCAAGGGATCAGACATGCATATTCACATGGACATAAAAGTGTGTAAGTTAGTACATGAACTGTGCAGGTTTCTCCTGACTTCAAGGGCTTATTAAAGGCATGAGAGTTATTCAGGCACGAGAGTTGTGCACACCCCATGCAGTAATGAAACAGTAATAATGGTGTGGTATGTACACAGCCTTCCCCATCACCAAAACAAATTAAGCTCTAAGTGAACAAGGCACATACATGAGTCCAGGGATATGTGTATTTCTCTCATTTAGTGCTGTTTGCATAGTTGGGGGGGGCTCACCTCCTTTTTTGAACATAGTCGTGGAATATTGGTTTTGTAAAGAAAAGCAGCATATGTACCTAGGGGCATAGGTGATCTGGGGAGGGGGGAACCAGCTCTACCCCAATGGTCTGAAGTAGTCACCAGACACTCCCAAAATTGCCAGGGGTGTTTGGATTAAAGAGATTTTGAATAGCAGGGCTAGAAAAGACCTGTGTCTGAAACTTCTGAAACCCACTGTAGCTGGAATAGACAGTATTGGGCTGGATGGATCAATATTCCATCTATGTGCACGGCCGTTTCTTATGATATAACTCCACCTTCCATCCTGGCTGGAGACGATGGAAATTATAATCCCACACAGCTGGAGGGTGTCAAATTCAGGAAGGCTGTGATTAAAGCTTGTTATATGCTTGCATGTGGAATCATGACTGGACTCATTCACGATCTTTTCAGACTCATTCCCTTCCCATCCATGGATGAGGAAAAATGCATTATGTTCAAATAGCTACATCCAGCAGTATACAAGTGGACTTCCATTCATGTCATTGACCTTTCTTATCTGCTCTTCCCCCCCTTGAGAGCCACCCTGATTCACCCCAAATCTACATCAGAGCATCCCCTAACTTTTTCAGCATATATGGGGAGAGTTGCAAGGGGCTTCAGGGAAAAAGTGAGTCTTCTGTACTGATGAATACTGTTTTGCCAGTGGACAGATATGGTCAGTGTCACCGAAAATGTGTAAAAAAGGAAAAGCAACTTGTGTCTTTTCTAGTAAGCCGTCTAGTCTTTTTCTTGGTAAGCTGTCCAGTCTCTCTTCCCCGCTCCACCTCAGCTGCTGAGGTTGCTAATTAAATTATAGCAATTGTGCATCTTCCTTCATCATAGGTTATTCAACATCCTATTTGATATATAACAAAGCTATATAAAAATATTCTTTTGAGTAACAGCCTTGAGTTTTTCTATTGCTTCTTAAAGAAAGAAGATGGCACGGTGAACAGGGATTTCAAGAAGACGAGAACAAAGGAGCAAGTCATGGAGGCCTTCAGAGAATTTACTAAAGGAAACTGTAATATTCTGGTGAGTCACTATTACAGACTGTTTACTTTTTTGATTCTTGGTCTGGGTTATTTAACATCTATACCTACATAATGTTCCTCCTCTCCAGGTTAGTAAGCACATCCAGAAGATATAAAATGCCTTAACCAGAGGTTGGAAAAATTAACTTTTTGGACTACAATTCCTAAAATCTGCCAGCCATCTTGGCTCAGGGAATTCTGTGAGCTGTCCAAAAAGTAACATTTCCCAGTTTTCTGAGTTCCACAGCCTAGGACTGGCCACTAAATTTGGCACAGGTTTACAGCTGAAGCTAAGCAGGTTTGGTCCTGTAAGCTATTATACCTGGAAATGATATGTGCTTTGCTCTGAGATTCTTGGAAGAACACAAGAACATAACTGTAACTAATAGTTTAAAAATTTATATTCTGTCTTTCCATTTTAAATAAATGTCCAAGGTGCCGTATTTAAAAACCAGTGCAAAGAATTGAGAAAGAAGATTGCATAGTCTCCATTACAAACAAACAAAACCCCCACAATGTACAGTGGACATTCTTTAAATAAAAACCTACCTGAAATAGCCTATTCACCCAAGGGCCTTGGAAAGATAAAAATGATAGTACCTGAGGAACATCTATAAGGAAAACATTCCATACATAGCCAGCGGGAGGGGGTCTTTTCCCCATAGAAATCCAGCTAGATTCTAAAGGAAGAGAAAATGGGAATAAAGCTACAAAAATATCTTTCACAAACAGGTATGATCCTATGGGGGGAAAGGGGTTCTGTAGATGCCTAAGTAACAGGTCAAAAATAGCACTCTGAATTGCATCTAGAGCAATTCAAATTGCACCAAAGCATATTTGAACCCAAGGCTTACACTAACCCAAGATGCACAACCTTGCAACCCAGGAGACCCATTTTATTCTGATGTACACTCCAAGTTTCATAGAATCATAAAATAATAGAGTCATAGAGTTGGAAGAGACCTCAAGAGCCATCCAGTCCAACTCCCTACCATGCAGGAATACACAATCAAAGCACTCCCAACAGATGGCCATCCATCCTCTGTTTAAAACCCTCCAAAGAAGGAGACTCCACCACAGTCCAAGGAAATGCATTCCACTGTCAAACAGCTCTTACTGTCAAGAGGTCCTTTCTAATGTCTAGGTGAATCTCTTTTCCTGTAATTTGTGTATGTATGTTATGGGTGGGCAGAAGATAGCATAGAATCATAGAATGGTAAATCTCTGGATTGTTTGAAGTAGATTTGGGAAGATATCTGGTTTCCAATTGTGTAATAGCAGTAGCAACAAAAATAATTCCACCTGATTCAGTCTTACTTGCAAAACGATGTCAGAGGGGAGTAGCCAGGAATTGATTTTTATAGAAGGAGTGTGAGCGATGCAGTTCTGTTACTCAAGTTTTAATGATTCTAAGGGTCATTCTTTTACACCTGACTTTTTGTAGTAGATCTTAAGAGTGCTAGTAAAAAATGAAGTGCGGTATCATAAGCCTGATTGTCTGTCCATACTTGTTCTTTTTTGTGAATTTTAATTTTTAAAAAATTAAATAGAAAATCACATCAAGAAAAGTAGAACATTAACATTAGTTATATAAGATAGTAATTTTGTTTTTATGGTAGATCTTGAAAAGAAAGAAGAAGTACAAAACTGGAATATATCTGCACTTCTATATATGTCTGGAATTTGTATTAGTGAAGCCTTCATGATTACGTACATTTTCTTCTATATTGGCCCAATTTACATTATAAAAAGTCTCCATATGTAAAATTGTTTCCTCATTATCTTCAAAACATTGTTCCATTCACCAGCATGATGTTTATGTCTCACTTGAATGAATGTTTGCGAATATAAGTGTGTGTTTGTGTGATATGTATACAATTATGGCTTCCTGCTTCCCAAGCTAACACTTGTTGTGGCTCCTCAAGGCTAAAATGGTGGTGTGCCCTTGGTTTAATCTATAAAGTGCTCTTTTGCAAAATGAGAGCACTCCAAATTAGTAAGAACATACCAATTTAGAAAAGGTTG
>CM034701.1:353381248-353405978 GCA_020142125.1 Phrynosoma platyrhinos
GACTGAAGAAAAAGTCCTCTGGCTGACTGCTGTTTCAGCTAAACTTATCTATTAATGCTTTTGCTTTTCATATCAAGTATCCTTTTAAAATTTGCCATTCACTCACAAAACACACAGTAGTTCCCTCCTTTGTTTCTTCACACAGGCACAGATTCTATATTGGGGATGGGTAACACATGGCCCTCCAAATATTGGACTATCATCTTTTCACTAGTCCCTATGCTGCCACTGCAACTGATGGGAGTTGCAGTCCAGCACCATGGAGGATTGCACATTCCTGTTCACCAAGGTCTGTCACAGTGTGAGATTAGCAGGGAGAGGAAACCATTTATTCCAAATCTGATGGATTGCCTTATGAGTGCAAACAAGTATGCTACATATCTAAGGTGGAGGAGAGGGTGAAAGTGAGAGAATATAGCTCAGCAATTTTGGTAGTTCTATAATAAAGGTATCCCCTTGACATGAATGTCTAGTTGTAACCAACTGTAGGGGACAGTGATCATCTCCATTACTTAGCCAAGGAAGCCAGCATTGTCTGAAGGTGATGCCAGTGTTCATGTGGCCCGCATGACTGGATGGAGGTAACTCTCTTACCTTCCTGCCAAAGTGGTACTTGCACTTTTACATGCTTTTGAACTGCTCAGTTGGCAGAGGCTGGAACTAGTGATGGGAGCTCACCCCATCATGCAGCACATGGGCCTTGAACTGGCAACCTTCCAACCTTACCATCATCAGAATTGGCATCTTAACCACTAAGCCACTGCATACCTACCTGCAGCAAAATGCAGACTAGGATTTAGTAATCCTACTTCCAGCTACTTTGGTGCATCTGTGTGGGTATAGCCAAAAATTGATAAAAGGGGGTCTCACATTCATGACCAGACATTGGTATTCTTTATTTTCCACCAACTCACTGCTGATTTCAGATCTGTGTCCAGGGAGGGACCCCTTGATCAAAATTCCTTCAATAGGAAACCTGTTCCTGAGTGGCACTATCTTCTTGCCCACTTGTTTGCTGCTCCCTCTCTTCACTGCTATACACTTGGAGAGGGCAAAGGAATAGGGAGCAACAGTGACAAGGAGGGGCACAGCCAGAGTAGCCGAGGGTGAACAGAGGTGTTAGCAGGTAACTCAAAATGCTAACCCCTGATGCTCACTCTGTTCCTATTTATTACACCTCATCCTTTTAGCTGACATTACTGAAAGGGAGGTTTCTTTTTCTTTTTTTTGCTGTGACTAGAAAAGGGGGATTATATCACTCTTCTTGTGTTTCTTTGTTCCCAGTCTCCTTATGGTCATGGTGTGTATGTTGTAACCTTTCAGTCTGTGTAAATCCCCTCGCAGCCCTCAAACAAACATTGCAAGAAGTGATTCTAATACTGTCACTTTTCTCCCCTTCCATGATTTTTAAAAAACCATCCTTCCCTGGTATAGAAGCCAGTGGACTTTGCAAGCAACTTTTGTATATTTTGCATCTTTTAGTTGGCCTAACGAAGGTATCAGCACGGTATGTGCTATAGAGCCGTGTTACTATTTTTTAAAGTTTATATTCAGTAAAATGAACTCAATGATGTGCATTTTAGCCAAGAGGTGGCAGTATCAGACAGTTGACTAGTTCAATGTCTACTTTGATATTTCCTTTCCTCCATGATGCATAGGCATATATATGTGCATAAGCACACATACACATGCACCCTTCAAGATGCCCAAAAACAAAAACAGAGGTATAATTTGGGATGGTAGATCTATTGGTGCAGCCATAAACCTAGAAAAATTTGGGAAACTAGTTGGTATCCTGTATTGCAGTTACAAATTTGTAACCTAGGATTATGGCTCTGTAACTGCTCTTGCATTCAGTAATGCTGTCTATTGCCACAATCCCAAATGTCCCTGTAAACCTACCTTAACAGCCAGCAGCTGCATCCGGTGATGGAAGGCTGTTCATCTGGAAACTGCAGTGCAACAAGATAATATTTACAGCCCCTTCCCACCAGCAAGTGAGGCTGTAATGAGGAATTGTGACAGAAGCTCTGTTTGTGATGTTGCAGCCTTCCTTGCTGGTAGCAGGGGTCTGGAAACATCCTACAGTGCCCCAGTCACAGACCTCTGAACAGACCTCTATCATTCAATGTGGATGCTTGGCTCTTAAGGTCGATATGGGGGGTCAGGCCTGGACATGTAACTTGGTTAAACATTTGAAGCTAAGCAAGCAATGTAGAATATTGGCATATTTTTGACAGTCTTAGGACATCATTTCTGAATATTTTGTCATATGAACTCTCCCCCACTCCCACGCCTTTATAATATTCAGGGATTTATGCATTCTGTCCTCACACTATACAAATACAGAAATACAAAATTCATGTAAAAAAAATGTGTGGACCAAACTTGTACGATGTTTGTTTGTTTGTATGCTGCCTTTCTCCCAGAAAGAGACCCAAGGCAGCTCACAAATAAATTCATTTTTAAACTTTACAATAATTTAAAAAATCGACTAACTTTTAAACAGTATAAAATTGCATAAACATACAAAAGTTAAAAATACAACTAAAGCACACACTCCATATAAAGACCTCCCTGACATGATTATATATTAACAGCCTTCTTGAATAAAAAAGGCTTGATGGTGAAAAGAAAGCAGGGAGGGGGCCAGCCTAGCCCCATATGGAAGATCATTCCTGAGGGTTGGAGCAGCCACTGAGAAGGCTCTCGCATCTTCACCAAGTGAGCCTGTGATGGTGGTGGGACTGAGAGAAAGCCTTCTTCCATAGATCTTAGGACCCTTACAGGTTCATATGGGGAGATATGGTCTTTCAGATAGCCTATATCTAAGCCATTAATGATGTTAATTTACAACTCCAATCGAAAATCCACCATAGACTTTATTGGCCAGCCAAAATGTACAATATATATGTTGCAAGCATTTGAGGTTTCACTGGTTTCTTCATCAGGCAAAGTTACTTTTATGGATGATACTACTCAGGTGCTTCTGGGAACTGGAATCCAGAGGAGTGGAGGGGTGCTTTTCACCAAGCTGCATATAAATTACATCATTAACAATTTCATGGAGATTTTAAATATGGACCTCCAATTTAGACTGGAACTGTTGCCTGAAGAGAAGAGATTGTAACCCTTTGCCCCTGCTTAGGCCCTAATCCAGCTCAGGGAGCTTCATCCCCAGTATTTTTAAAATTAATACATAATGGGAGGAATCCTACATTGTGCCCATCTAGTTCCATATTCCTCCTCCACTGAAACAACTTCCAAGGCTGGAGCTTGCTGCCATACCCATTTACCAGCATCCACCTACAGTCCTGGAGCTAGGAGAAGAGAGCAGATGTCACCCACCCAGGAGATGTAGGAAGACAGTATCGGCTCTCTTCTCCAAGCTGAGGAACTGCAGGCAAACATTGGCCACATGCCTCCTGATCCCTCCCCCTTCAGAAAATGGCCATAAGAGTGCATTCCAATGCCTGGAAGCTTCCTTCTGGGAGCAGAGGAACATTATGAAAGAAGATATTGAATACCACCTTCTATAATGTCCAAAAAAAAGGACATACGCTTGTGTAAACCCAAGTTACCTAACTGTATGTCAACAGTAGGATTTTGACCATTGTAGTATCTATATCACAGAAGATGGCAGACCCTAAAACTTGCACCGTTCCATCTGACTACAGCATCCTGAGCATGAAAGCCTGCTACAAAGGGCAGGCATATGCTCCCTTGACCATTCAGTGACCCAGAAAATGAGTTACTGGAGATCTGGCAGGGAAATGGCTGTTCTTCCTGGCTACAATCCTTGTCACCAACAAGTCACCGACAGGATTCTGGCCAGTGTAACTGAAACTAATATCTAGCTTGTAATACAATGACTGGCTGGAAAACCTGTGGCAAATTTCTTTTAAAATTTCACACCACTTTGAGTGTCCTACATAACTCTATGTAATTAAAAACTAGACAAGTTATACATAAAAAGATAATGAGTGCACATTATTTGATTTACATTGATACAGATCTCTCCTTTTAAAATATAATAAGTGTTTACAGATTACTTGAAATATCAATATTTGGCTTTCCCATCTCCCATGATAGAGTGTTAACAGCAATATAAAAGCATGCTAAATATGTAAAGCAATTAACAGTAAAATCATACAGAAATGCATTGCTGCACATGGGGAAAAAACAATAAAGCAGAATGATTAAAGATAGTGGTACTTATTGCCCTGAAAAGGCAGCACTGGGTTTGAACACAAATGTAAAAATGCCATGCTTTGCATCATAGTAGGAAAGCCTGTACGCTGCCTGCTCGGTCTGTTTTCCAGGTTTTAACAATGGATGGGCGACTTCAGGGTCCTTCCAGAAATGGATGCCTTCAAATATATTTATATTTTATTTATTATTTACCTACTTAGGCTGGCATTCTGTACTGTGATTACAGATTCGTAACCTAAGAGGTATGGATTTGTAACTGCTCTGTATTCAGTAAGATTATGTAGTGATGACTGTGGCACTATTGCCATGATCCTAAATTTTCCCCAAGACTACCTTAAGAGCCAACACCTGGATTGAACAAAGGAGATCTGTTCAGCTGCTGATTGACACAAGAATGATAACATTTCCAGCTCCTCATATCAATGAGCTTCTGATTGTCAGAGCATTGCTCTCTGGTGGAAGGGAACAAGAAATATTATTCTCCTTGCCCTCCAGTTATCAACAAAAGATACCTCCTTCACTCAATCCGGCTGATGACTATTAATATTGGCTGAGGGGTTGGGTGAGCAGATGTTACTTAGTTATGCACTCATAAAAAAGTAGCCAATGTAGAATATCAGTGTTAGTTTATATCCCACCTCTCTCTGAATATGGACCCAAAGTTAAAACAGAATACAGATAAGGCATAACACAAAGTGTTAAAAACAATTAAATAAACAGCTATGGTGAAAACATAGACTGGCATCATGTTCAGTATTTATGATACTGTAAGCCTGACTGACAACATTGTACATATTGGAATTTCTTTATGCTGACAGGTTAAAACCTATTTATTTGGGCAGGCCTTTGATTAATTTTTAATCTTATGGCAGAACTATGTTGAAAATGGAGTGCTGTGTTTTTATCTTGTATATTCTTCATTATGTTTTCAATGTGTTGCAAACTGTTAAAACTTTTAAATGTGTTTAATTGAACGTTTAACCTTTGCAATATAAAATGTTAGCTAATGGGGAGAAAGCCAGGGTATAAATTCAATCAATCAATCAATCAATCAATCATCAATCAATGTTTATTCTTGTTTTATAAATGCAACAATGGAAAGTGCTCCCTAAACCTGACCTTGGAAGCAAGGCCACACTAACATAAAGTTTTCTGAGGTATAAAGCACTGCGGGGCAGGATTGTCAGTGAAGAAGCATCTTTAGTCCTCTTCCAGGAGTAAGTCTTTTTGTGACAAGCAGCTGTGACAGAACCCGCAAAGGATTTGAGAACTCTGTTCAAAGAATATAAGTTTCCAGAGCACAGAAAGAAGGTACAATGCTGTATCCATTATAAGTGATGGGTGTTGCTTTTGAGGCAACATAAAAACCTTCTTGAGACACTTTGCAAAACTTGTGGCAACCTCCCAGTTGGCAGATGAAGCGCATCTTTTTGCAACAGATAATGGTATTTATGACAGCCATCACACAGCACTTTGTGGCAGGAAAATATGTCTGCATCCCAAATCACTAGATTATGTTCCCAGACATGGTTGTGAATCATATTACGAGACTGAAGATTATATTGAATTTGCCTTTTTAAACAGCTGTTCAGTTTGAATGAACATGATTTAGGTCTTGAAATGCTGCTGAAGTAAATAATGTGTGCTTGAAATAGGTTTCAATTATTTCAGACGAAAGGAAAGTTCTATACAGGTAACTCAGTTCACTTGTGCTAGCTACCTCCAAGAAAGGGCATATGTGAAACAGCATGTGAATGAGTTCAAGACCTACACACTAATGTCTCAACAGACCATTGTGTACTTCTAATTTATCTGAAACATCCTCTGAGCCATCTCTGTTTCTCTAAATCCACTTGTATTTTCCCTGTCATTCTCTGTTGTTCTGGCATAGAAGATTATCAGATGTGGGGGGGGGGGGGGGGGGGGGGGGAGCCAGGAGTAAAAGCAAAGCAAAGCAGCTTCATTTATATACCGCTTCATATCATGTTATGGGATGTCTAAGCGGTTTACAACTGTGAGCTCCTGGCAAAGTTGCATGATCATGCTGAAGATTTTCAGATGATGTCGTGCTTATCCAGGTCTTAAGCCATGGAGATCCAGGAATGCTCTAGCAACAAACCTTTTTCTTCCCCAATTTCTCCCCATCTGATATTCTCCATAATTACATGACAGGCTCCAATTTCCTCCAAGGAATTCATGGTAGTGTAATTGATGCTCACATATCATGTCATCTTCATAACCACCCTGTGAGGTTGATTAGGCTGAGATATATGCCAGGGTTACCCAGTGAGCAGAATGATCTTGTCAAAATTTCAACTAGGGTCTCTTCAGGCCATGTCTGACACCCTCATCAGGAGTGGGCAAACTCTATGCATCCAGGGGATGGCCACCCCACAACAGAAATGGCTCTCTCCCTCTTATATCCTCACAGACTGAGTTGCTCCTATTGCGGGGAGACAAAGGAGGGGCCCTCCAGGAGACCCAGACCTTGCTTTTCCAGAGAGAAGTGCTCTATCAATTATTGAGATCCCAGACTATTTGGGGTCTTCAATGTCATTGTGTGCTGTGTGCCTTTCAGTCATTTCCAGCTTATGGCGACCCTAGGGCAACCCGATCATGGGGTTTTCTGGGCAAGATTTGTTTAGAGGAGGTTTTCCATTGCCTTCCCCTGAGGCTGAGAGAGCATAGCTGCCCAAGGTCACCCAGTGGGTTTCCATGGCCAAGTAGGAATTGAATCCAACACTCAACCCAACACCATGCAATGTCATTACTAGTACCTTTAATTCATACTAAGGGGCAAAACAGAACACCCCGAAGGAGTGGCTCTGCATTGCCCCTTTGATGATGAATCGCGGCTACAAGCAACCTCATGCCATGGCCTTGATCCAGCATTTTTCCAGTGTAAAGAGAAGCAGCAAAATGTGCCCTTTCACTGCCCCTGCGGTTCATCTCTGCTCCTGTGGCATGCGGTGTGTAATTGCTGCACCTGAGGAGTGTTCCCACACTGCCCACTGTCTGGTCAGGCGTGCGGCATGATGCTGCTTTGGAGGTAGAGTTGGGGCATGCAGCATGCAGTCACCACGCCCCCAAAGCCACCAAAATGCCAGCTCTTTTTGCCCGTCTGCTTAGTCCCCAGATAACCTTTAAATGGCCAGTAGCATTCCATGGAGGTTTCCAGAAAAGTGATTGAACTTTCTATGTCTAAAAAATATTGGCATGTGGCTCCTTGGTCACACCATTCCCACTCCTGCTCTACTATTACTACCTGCTATCTTTGCTATTGTATCAGGCTTTGAGGTTTCAGGAAACATTTTTCTACCTCTCCTGTGCCCGAGCACATTTCTGCCATCAAGAATTAGTATCCTGGTGTTCCTTGTGGGAATCCATAAGCTCTATGTTGTTTGTTTTTAAAATGGTCCTATTTTAAGATTGTCCTTGGAGTGACGTACACAAGGGTTAAATCAACTTGGCCTGATCTGCTAAAAGCTCAGTACATCAGAGTATTTTCAGCAGATCACAGAAAGCTGACATGCAGAAATGTAGAGAAGAAATCTTTCAGTACTCTGTGCTGAGCAATAGCCTGGACAATATATTGGCCTGGACAGTTGCAGCTGTCTAGACTCTAGATTCAAATAGTACCTTCTGTCATCTTCCTTGAACCCTGAAACAGATCTCTTCTATAAAGCTGTGGAAGCAACAACCTTTGGAGTGGTAGCAAAAGATGACAGAATATGTAAAACATAGTATGCATGTTGATTATCAAGATTGCAGAATTCCTTTAACAATAAACCAGTCCATATTCTATGCACAGAATATGCACAGAACAGTGTTGTTCTCCAAGACCTCTGGAAGACTCTGGATGGTCCTGAAAGATGCCTTCATTGTTGTATACCTAACTGTAAAGACATAGCCCTCCAGCTTGCTGTCCACCAGCTGCTAAATGACTATGTTTTGCAGTGAGGACACAAGAGACAAGTCATGTTAGGGTGCCACAAGACAAATGGGCTTTAAAGGATATGCAGTGGGACATACCGGTAGTTCCGTCTGCTTGGAACTTTATACCTTGCCTTCTAATACAGATCTTGGCTCTGTTTTTCAGCCAGGGAAGTGAGTTATAGAAATGAGCTGTACTTTGCATCTGAGGAAGCTGAGCTTTAGAAGTGTTTTGCATCCAGGGAAGCTGCTTCACTGACGCTTACTCCTAAATAGACATCCATAAAACTGAACATGCTCAGTGGAGAAATATCCAGTATTCAAGCTGCCTTATATCTGGCTTGACCCACTTCAGTTTGGCCCTACTACCCTTAGTTTTACCTTGTGTTGTAATGCGGCCCACATGATCCTTCCCAAATCATTTCCACCAAATAAGGTTCCTTCAGATTTGCTTCTGTGAGTACTTCCAGATGAAGGACTTCAAGCATTACCAGTCAGAAGGCACTGAGCAGCTATTCTTCTCTCTCTCACTAGCAGGGTATTGTTGTGGTGGTGGTAATGGTGGTTGGTAGTTTTTAGGAAAAAGATGGAAGAAGCAGTGTGCAAACCCAAGAGGGCTGTAATGGAAGACACCAATATTTCAATTGCCAATACAATTCCATTAATGCACTCACACAATAGCAGCTTTCTCTGGAAACATCCCAGGATTCTTATTCCAAGCCACTTACTTCTCTTTGCTCCGATAGTCTTGTGTAAGTCCATTTAAGGAGTTGTGTGTTTTGAGTCCACATTTTAAAGTGCAAATAAACCATGGACTTAAAAAACCCCAGACACAAACAATAGTTGTGGTTACTGTTTTATTTATGGGAGGGTCTCCATGTATGTTCTTGGACTTGTGAAGTAAACTGAGACTAATGTAAATGGGGAGACCAATTCCACTGGGAATAATTGGATATGCCTGTCAAACAGTGCTGAAGTAGGCACAAAGCTAGCAACTTTACTAAACCCACTACCAGTTTTAAGGGGTTTTGAAGTATAAAACACCAGAGCTCATCTTTACCAGGGACATGTGCAAGTGCTCTACAAGGGACCAGAAGAGGCAGCAACTGTGGATCCCAAGAGGGCTTGACTGGGATGATCTGGCTTGCCAATAGGCAACAGTTCCTCTTCAGAGTGGCACTGTTTTAGTGCCACAACAAATTACAATTCCCAGAATCCCATAGCATTGAGTCATGGCAGTTAAAGTGGTGTCAAACCGGATTATTTCTCCAGTGCGGATTCAGCCATTGTTCTTCCTCATTTCTAAGGTAACATATTTACGGTATCAATTACCCTTTTGGTATTGTTGCTGTTACCTACTTGCTCTCTCACCATTACAACTCCCCTATCTAAGCGGGCAGAGGAAATCCTTCCTTCCAGCTGCAATAAGATTCCAGTTTCTTCCTCCCCCTCGAACACTCCCTTTTAAATAGGCAAAAGAAACCCTTTCCTTCTAGCAACACCAAGATTGTAGTTTCTCTCCCTCCTGTAACTCCCCCAATCTAGGCAGGGAAAAGAAACTCAATGCAGTCCAGTTTTTCTTATGCCAAAACTCAACTTACCTTCCTGACTCTCACCTCTCCCACCTCACTCAACTGCTGGGGTTTGTTTATTTCTGGAGAAGTATTTAAAATTTTAAATGCTGCAAATATAAAATCATCTGCATTTATTGTTGCAACTAGCAATGTTATGAGCAGAGAATAATCACTCTTACCTGGAAACAAAGAGGGAAATTCTTTTGGCATGTGCTGGCAGTACAGAGGGCCATTGAAATCGTTCCTGTCATTGTCAGTCTGTGCATAGAACTAGGTTGCCAGAAAAATGGATGCTCTAAAGGAATAATAATTCCTTTGGGGCTAAAATCTGGGAGTGTATATCAAATAAAGATAAAATATTACTCCCAATATGGAATTTGGATCTTTTACAAAATGCCTAACAAAGCTATCTTTGCTTTTTACAGTAAGTATTTGCTAATGTTTCAAGCTCATGTTTGTTTTCCTGGCTGAAGCTCGGGTACAATTTGGTCTATTTTTAAACTGTAGCTCTGACAAGACTGAACCTTTTGGGGGAGAAACAAAAGAACATACTGAAACACTCAGGTAACAAAGCTGGAGAACAAAGAACAAAAGCCACAAATACAGTTATAAGGTTATAAAACTGTTTTCTCTCCATTTAAGTGTCTGCGCAATACAATATACACCAAGATGATGGCAGGTTGGTATTTTTATACATCAAAATGTCTGTAAATTAGTTTCTTCTCTTTACAATGTTAAAGCACCAAAGAACACAGTTTAGCAAACTGGGTGAATCGCCAACCTTTCTCTGTAATCTTTCTGTGACTGACACCCATTTTTACAGATACTGTACCCTACAATCCATAAATATGCCCTCCTGCCTCACATCTGTCAGATGTCTTGGTTTGCCAAATGCACAACCATCACAAACAGAAGAAGCCACTTGAATAGCAAGATCCATAGGCTGAGATCAGAATTGTGAATGGCAAGAAGATTCCTCCAGACCAAATCTGCCCTGACCTTCAGTCTGGATCAGGAAAACAGCATCCTGCTGTAGCCCTAAACAAAATCACACACTTGCCCTTTCTGCAAAATAGCAAAAATCAATCAAACAATTTATTTATTTATATCTGAGGATCTCAGGGTGGCATAGACTAAATTTGATTGATTTTAAAATTAAAGCAATAAATTAAATTAAAATACATTTAAAAACTATAAATCAAATAATTCTAAAATATACAAAAACAATAACTTGAGGGCTAAAAGCATATGAAATAATTTAAAACTTAAAATAGGGCTTTTAAAAACAGTTAAACAATTTGAAACCACTCGCATGTGTACATTTGAACAAGATTATTCAACCCCCTAAAGCCTTCTTAAATAGCTATTTCCACCCTAGGCACCAGAATGACAAGTGTTGGTGGCATTTGGACCTGTAAAAAGGGAATATTCCATAATTGGGGTGCCACAGCAATGAAGACCCTCTTCCATAGACATTCACACTGTATTCTCTACTGTTGGGAAATAGAGGAGGATCCCTTCAGCAGATTTTAAACCTTGGAAAGGGTATATAGGGAGATACGTATACAGGAAGAGGAGTTCCTTCAGCTACTCAAGTCCCACGTTACAGAGAGCTTTGAATGTTGAAAACTAAAACTGTAGGTGCCCATAGATGCTTCTGATCCCTTTCTCATATTGGCTATGAGGTACCAAATATGAGTTGGAGGTGGGGTCAGAAGTCTTCCCTCTTTGTGAAAAACCAGACTGGTTGGTTAAATCAACCAACCAACCCTGATGTTGATTCAACAGCATGCAGGGCTGGTATTAAATAGATCAAGATGGTCATCTCAGGGAGCAGGTGCAGGGAAGCCCCTCAAAGGTGTCTAAATTGAGCCCTTGGGTACTCAGCAGCTCTTTCTTTTGAATTAATCCACTTTTACTTGCACTGTTCTTAGCTGAAAAGGGCAACAGGGTTGGTTTGGGCCACTGCCTGTGCTATGGTTTTAAAGTCCCATAATTGGGTGGCAACTATTTTCATATAGTGCAGGGCTAACATTGTGGGGGAGGGACAAGGACATGCCACTTCCATCCACCATGTGCCTTCCCCAGCCCATCTGACAGCTATAGACGGTTATAATTCCCACCATCCCCAGGTGACATGAGATCCTAATTGAACTGATGTGGGACACACAACATTGAGGCAGCCCAGCCTAAAGTAATGGGAGAAATCAACACTTCTCCTTAAACGCCCATATGCCTGAAAGCAGAGCTTGAAAAAGTTATTGTGGAATATAAATTCTCAAACCCCTCAAACAAAATGGCCTCCAGCCATGCTGCCTAGGGGCATTCTGGGAGATGTGGTCCAAAAAAAGTAATTTTTCCAAGATGTGCATGAAAGCCTGGTTCACACAAGTTTCCCCCAGGTTTTTGTAGCTGTTGCTTTCTTAAATAGCTGGTTGTGAGCAGTGGAACATCTGAAGTGGCACACTGCAGAATGCTTTAGCAACTATTCCCATGGCAAGAAAAACAGCAGGGTTTAATGAATGTTCTTTCATCCTGAGATGCCACCTCCCTCAGAAATCCAGATGATCCTCTTTTTGAGAGTGAAGAATTGCATTAATTGGTTTGCTGTACCATTTATTTATTTTATCTGTGTACAGGCCTCTGTACGGGTATACACTGTACAGCTAATAGAATGATTCTGCTCACTTAAGAATGAACATGGACTGTTTCCAATCCCACTATAAGTGACAGCTTTTCATCGTTACAGTGATAGATGTGTGGTCCCTTATTTTCTGTTGGAAGGTTTTTCTAGTCTAAACTCTATTTTTTAAAAAAAGAATCACTAGAAAGAAGAGGAGAAAGCATGGAAGTTGCTCATCAACAGGTTATACCTAGCCAGAAAAAGAAACATGTACAAAGTCCAACTGGTCACAGTCACATCCTCACAGCCATGTTCCGCTTTGTATTTCTGTTTATAATTCTAGTAATTATTTCTGAATTACAGTATTCTAATTCTGAATATTTACATTTACACTGTACTTTGAATTACAATTATATTCTGAATTATAATTATAGTAATTATATATGTGTGTGATACAGACAAATCAGCAATTAATTTTTTTTTAAATCTGTGTCATCTTGTCGGGTGATCCATTCTCTTGATACATAACTTGCTGCTCTAGTCTCTGGATCCAGCACTCCTTGACAAAACTTGGAAAAGCTATTTTTAAAAGTGTAATTTCCAGACCTCCCAGCCATTGGGACTCGGGGAGTTGTCCAGACAAGTAACTTTTCCAGCTCTACAATGACTTTATGGTTCTGATTCTCAAATAACCTGCAGGTTAGATATTTTTATTTACCAAGTCAATCTTCGAGTATAGTTCCTTTTTGTTTTCCTCTCTACCCGAAGAGCCAATTTACCTTTCACCCTGATTCACCACCTTCCTCTGGCTGTTGCCATTGCAACAATGTACATGATTTTAATTGTTTTTAACGTTTTAGATGGTATTAACTTGCTAACTGTTTAATCTCTTCTCATTCTGTTTGAATTATTTTCTGGTCTTAAATCTGAATACTGTTTCAAATAATTTATTCTATTTTATTTGTACACCACCCCTGAGACTCCACAATAAAGGGTGGGGCATCAATCTTTTAATAATAAATGAACAAACAATTAAAACCAATGTACAGTGGGCCTGCTGTATCTGTGGGCTCAACCAACAGCGGATTCAAACTACAGTACTGTACACAACACAATATATAGTATTTTACACAACGCAAGTAACATAGTGCGTACAGTACAGTGTTTGTGAGGCTGGAGAGGCTACAGAGAGAAGGGAGGTGGTGAAGCCTGAAGAATGTGTGCCTGGCAACTGGGGCTTGCTGCCGCATCTACTGCTGCCCTACACCCTATTATTAATAGGGACTTGATCTTCTATATTCTTTGGTATCCAAACAAGGTCCTGGAACCAACCCCCTGCCGATGCTGAACGTCCACTGTGATATGGAAGTTAGGTTTCTCATTGGCTACAACACTACTAGCCAAGATGGTTATACAGTGGGCCCAAGACCCCCTGTGGAAACCAAAATCTGTGGATGCTCAAGTCCATTGAATAGCATAGTTGGTGTCCCTTACATAAAATGGTAAAATCAAGCTTTGCCTTTTGGAATAATATATTTGTAAAATATTTTCAATCCATGGATGCTTGAATCCATGAATAAAAAAATTGTGGATATGGAAGATTGGCTGTACGTTACCTCTAGTATCAAATAATACTTCTCAATACCATCAGGCTGGGAACATGAGCTGAAGCGTGCTACTACATACATGTCCTGCTTATGGGCTTCCTGTGGGTCTGATGTTGGTCTCTTATGGGGAAGGAATACTGGGCTAGATAGGCCTTTGGTTTGCTAATGCAGGGCTTTTCTTATGTCTTTATGCCTTAATCTGTGGTTCAGTGGGCCTATCAATAAATTGGACCTTCACTTGCAATTTGCATTTGCCAACCCCATCTTCTTGGAGCAAGGGTGGATACCTTGTGGCCTTCCAGATGCTGTCAAACCACTACATTAAAAATGAAAATCTAACAGTGTTATGTACCCAAGATCCTTAAAAAAAATCTGGAGGTGCCAAGATTAGTCACCTTCTGTATGCACATTTTCTGTTCTTCCAATGAAATTTAGCCCTTTCTTATAAACTTTAGATTCTAAAGGTAATGGTTCCATAAATGCTCCATTTTGCTCCTTGGGCCAGAAAACTCAAAATGACACTTTATCTTAGTAGAAAAACTAAATGAAACTTTAAACAATAAGTTCACCTTTAATGACAGCCCCAAGTACAGTTGCCAGAATCTCAATACCTGAACCTCTTCCCAGGTCCTCAGGGCAATAAGGAGGGAAAGAGTGTTGCCTCTAAAGGTATGTGATTCTATATTTTCTTCATTTGTTAGATATGAGGTTTTTTTATTTGAATGGCATATCATGCTCAATAATATTACTAGCGCGTGCCTCCTGTGGCATGATATCTGAAGCATCAATCACAGTTGTAATATGCTATTCAAATAAAGTGTTGTCCCTAAGTCTCTGGTGTTCGTTCTAAAATCTCAGAGCCTGGGATAGTCCTAGTCCAGTGACTCTACACTTCCCAATTTTTGAAGGACTTTTCAAAATACTGACATGTATAGTTATTCCTATGTTGCTTTACCACATTTCTTTTCCCAGATTTTTTTGCCCACAGTTTGAACCTTAAATGTTTACACAGAAGAGTTTAGAAGAGAAGCAGCCTGCCTTAACACTGTTTAAAACGAAACACACAAACACACTTCTAGTTTAATCTGAAACAAGAGAATGACAAATGCACCTGAATGGAAGCCAATGGGAGGCATTTGGCTCTACACACTAAGATACTGGGGTTGGTGGATGACATCAGACGTCAGAACTGAGTAGACCCAGAAGTTTTGGAAGGCCCCAACTATTGCCACAGAAGGAACTGAGAGCATTATAAGGAACATTATGTGCCAGTGGGGACACAAAGAGCCAGGAAGTGTTACATCTTAGACTGCAATGCTGAGAATCCCTCATCTAGCATTGCACTAGAGCAGTAAACAAAATGGGCTTGATTCTACCTGCCATTGAGTTCTTAAACCCTCACCAAGGAAGTCCTAGAAATGGATTCCTTAGGACAGTTGTTCACAGTCTTGGATCAACAGATTTTGGCTCTTATAACTCTCACTTTCTCTGATCATCGGCCATGCTAGCTAAGGATTATGAAGTTGGAATCTACTAATACCTAGGGACCCAAAGTTGACCTAAGGGGGAGATGCACTACCAATGCTTTCACTATTCACAGATACGTCCCACATACACACACACGAGAATGAATGGGCTCCCTAAAGTATGCTTATGCTACAGGTGGATTCTGGGTACTATGAAAGATTGAAGATTGCAGGGTTAGGGAGAGGATATTAAGCAAATGATGGTTAGCAGGCAAGCTATAACCAAGATTGGGGGTAATGGATAAACAGGAATGCCTCATAAGCAGAAAACTAACAGATGCTTTTGATGAATGTCTAGAGAAGATGAAAGGCATTTGACAGTGACTGTGGGTTCCTTCCCACTATGATTTACAGTAAATTGTGCCTTGTTCCCATTGTGAATGGTTTCAGAAGTGACTGTGATTGTTCGGAGCCGCATTGAACTGCAACAAATCCAAAAAACCCACTCTTTTTGAAGAGCAGTTTTCTGGTGGTTCTTTTGAAAAAAAGGGATTCAGGAACATGTTCAACAAGTGTGAATAACAGACCAGAATCACATAGCATTGCACTGGACTGTTGCTGCTGACACTGAGGTTGGCTGCCCAGCTTCCCTCAGACCAGCCCTGGTGCTGTGGGGGCCACACTAGCTCTCACCAGCTTCCCTTAACCCAGCCCCTCTCTGGTGTTCTGGGGGTGCCCCGGTGGATAGGAGTTGCATGCAGAAGGTTCATCATATTCAGCAGGAAGATCTGTGGATTGTTCTTTGGGGGTGGGGGGATGATGAAGCAGATCAGTGCTTGGGGAGAGGAGGGAGGAAGGGCAATGGAAGGGGAACAGGGTGACCAGATGTGTCCTCACCGCAAAGGAAGACCAGGCATTGCAAAACCGAGGACATTCATGGAAGACACCACCAAATCAAAGTTCCAAACCCTCCTAGAGTTGTCAATGAAGCTCCTCAGAACTGAGGACCTTTGGGAATCCCTCCTGGACATAAGGTGGAAATGGAAGACAGGTCCTGGGAAAGGAGGAGGGCCTCTGGTTACTGAGGTGGGGGAGAGAGGGTGGCAGGAGGGAGCTCTTCCTTTGCAAGGGGAGCTTGTTGAGTCTGGCACTTGGGCACCTGGCAGCGATGCGGAGGAAGGAAAGAGGGCAAGGGAAGGAGGCATCCCCAGCTGCAAAGCAAAGTCCCCTTTTCCAGGATCCAGCTCCAGTCGAGCACCATGGTGCCCAGGATAGGCTGCCTCCACTGCTCTGCCTCCATCATGCCTGGCTCACTGCCCTCCAAGCTGCAGGTTCCCCTGCCTGGCTCCCATGGGAAAAGAGACAGGAGAAGCCAGCCCCTGGAGGGACCGGGGGGGGGGGAGGTGCTCCTCACTAGACTCTGGGCCTCCCTCTGCCCCCCTCCATCTCAGCCTCCCCTTCCACACCTTCATCCCAAGGACGCCTCTCCTCCTCCTCTTCCTCCTCCTCCTCCTCCTCCTCCTCTTCTCCTCTTTCCTCCTCTTCCTCCTCTAGTTTATTCCATGTCACTAGTGGGAACAACGTGGAATAAGGGCATGATCTGAATCCATAACGGGAACAATGCATCAGCCTCAATCAAATCAGTGACCTGGTGTCAACACAATTTTCAAATTACATTAAATGTAAGTGGGAATGACCCTGTGACACCTAATCAGCCATACACAACTGTCCTATGCTATTATAGGTAGCTGGGAAATCAGTTACCCTAGAATAAGCCCTAAAAAAATATGGCAGACATGCACATTTGTCTCTGGGCAAATATCAGCTAGAAGCAGCCACAACAAAATCTTACAGCATGAAATGCAACCAGCAACCAACAACCAGACATTGTGCCATAGCCATTACTCATTGTTCTGTTTTTGCATCCTTACCTTTGTGGAGGAGGATTCCCACCCAAATACCTTACATTGTTAAAGATGCTAGAAACCTTTTGGTAAAAGGAGAGCATTTGATTTTCAACTGCACTATAAGAGAAACAGAGAGAACAAGACATTGAGAGGAGGAGAGTTGTTTGTAGGAAGCTTTGTAGAACCAGATGTTTTCTAAATAGGCCCAACAGTTTCTCAACAAGAGAACAAATCCTAGAAAGCTATTTTTATAAAGTAAATAACTACAGTTATCATTCCAAGGATTCCCCAAAGGAGCTGGTCACTGCCATGGTTATAATTTTAAAAAATAACTCATCTCCCCAGAAATTAAAATAGTTATTTCTGAATGCAATGAGCCATTAGCCTGCAGTGCAAAGTGCACTATCATTTTGCCCACTTTGTTCTCAATGCTCATAACAGGGCATGTAGCAGCACAATGAGGCCCTGTACAAACCAGTGCTTGGACCATGAGATATTCCTCCCCCACTCTTTGGTGAGGCCAGGCCTCTGCAATCAAAAATTTAGGAGTTAAACCATGAAAGGAGTGCAATTGTCACTCAATAAGTTATAACTGTAATATAATCTAATAATATTGTCAATATTGGAATAGCAATAACAATTAACTCATTATTTCTAACTAGTTGTTTCTGAGCTCTGTGAAAGAGATCAGCTCTGAGCCAATCAGTAGTCCACCATCAACCCCAGATTCCCATATGCAGATAATATTTTTTTTTTTTTTAGATAAGGTACTTTTTAGGTCAAGGCTTTAAGGGGAAGTGTTTACAACAATCCACATCCAAGTTGAAAAACAGTGAATAGAGTTGTTGGCAATCCTGTCAGAAACTCACTGTGGATAATTAGTAAATGGTGGGAGGAATGAAGTCTTCAGTACTGTACTCTTTAAGAAAAATAAAATAAACTGAGTTACATTTCAGTTTATTAATACTGGAGCCAATCAAGAAAGCCATCCTTTGTAAAAACTGAAGCAAGATCTTATTTCCTAAGTATTCAATCTTCTTTTCCAAAAACATTCCCCATGACATTCTTTTTAATAAACCTTCCATGTTTGGTTTCAAAGTAGAAAAGAGGCAGAAAGCCAAAACGGCTGTAGATTTTAAAGGGCACAGTAGTGGAAGACTTTACAGGGAAGCTGGTCATTAGCAGAATTATACTTGGTCAGTTAATAAAATTAGACACTGCTATCATTATTCACAACATCTTGGGTTTCTTCTGTTTAAGGGAAAGAATAGCAGCTGCTGTGAATTCAAGGAACACCAGCCATGAATGTAAAACATAAACTTAATTTTCTTAAACAAAGTTTTCAGGTGTTGAACTATGGCACTCAAAGGCTATCGCAGTTCTGCTTCTTCGAGTTACTCCTTCTTCGTCATGTTTCTCTTTTGGTAGTTTACTTTCTTGCTGATCATTTTTCATTTGAGTGATACCAAACTTGTAATTCTTCCTTGAGCTTTTCCAGGGCTTGGAAAAAGCTATGTTTTGGACTGCAGTTTCCAGTATCCACAGCCAGCACAGCTATTGTGGGTGGAGGATGCTGAGAATTATCATTCAAATTACTGTTTCCTAGTTCTGGCCCCTTTTTTAAAAAACTATATAGTACCATTTGCTCTCAAGAAAAGTTAATATAAGTGTGTGTATATTGGTTTGTTACATTTATATCCCACTTTCTCTCTAGTGAGTTTCATGGCTACCTAACAGCCTAATTCTCGACAGCATTATATGACAAAGCAGTGTTGGTTCAAGCAGGATTATTATAGTACTTTTTAATCAACTAGAAAGGCAGAAGAGAGACAATCTAGTGGTAGATTTTTGGGTGACTCAATCTAGTGGTAGTTTTTTTGGTGACTGGGTGACTGGCATGAGTATCACAATTCAAGTTATTTCACAATGCCACTAACAAAAGGACCCTTAGTGACTTTGGGGATCAAAGTGGATGATATTTTGTTGTGAAATGGTGTTCCCTTAAGTCGCCAAATACATCTGCATGTAATAGCAAGTAATTACCTCATCCATGGATTTTGTGTTTAATGTGCTTTGATTTGTGATTATCTTTGATGAATAAGAATAGGCTTAATTTCTAAGTCTGATTGCTGAAGTACATATCTCTCAGGAAATCTCTCAACAAAGAAGATGTATCCAACAATCAGTGAACTGCCAGGAGTTTTGACAGATAATGTTACCCAAAAGTAATGAAAAGGAATGATTAATGTAACAAATAATGCCATGTTTCTTTTTGAACAGTAAATCACTTCTTAATTTTAAAAAAATAATGAATTATTGTTATTATGAATAACACTATTAAATGTTTTTTAGAAAGAAACTTTGAAAGCTCTGGTCTGGGTTTTTCAGGTTTACAAATGGTTATATTGCTAGGCCACCCCAAACACTGAAACGTTTTCTGGAGATTAATTAGTATTCAAGTCCAAAAGTAAGACATTTGAAAATCTGTTCCTCCAAATGGTGGGTAAATGGGGGAGATGAAACTTCACACATATCACAAAAGATATGATGTTGATGAATAAAAATTTTGGAAATGGGACTATCTGGTTGCTGTCTGCATTTTGGAGACAAACCCTTGAGTATAAATGTAATGTTAGAACAGGGGAATATGGGATACAGAACCTTTGGTGGTTGGGATTTCACCACGTCTTCAGAATTTGATTTGAAGGAATGGATACTGACAGGAACAAGCATAAATGAATATCTATGTAAGTGTCCTTTTCTATTGTCCTTCTATATGGCACATAGTATATCTGTATTATCTTGTTGCAATTTTGTAAATATGTTAATCTTTGACCATGATGCTCAAAGTGGCTAATAGGCCAGATATTTGACTTAACAAATGAAAATAATTTTCCAAAGCTATAGATCTGGTACTTCACACAACATACTGTTGCTTCCCCTTCTTGCTACAACAACAAAAGAAGAAAATGACTAAATGCCATATGGTGATTAAGTGTCAGGTTATGGAATTTCTGCAGGACAAGCACATAAAGAAGTTTATATTGCCTAAATGTCACTTCTGCTGGCATCAATTTTTCTGCTTTATTAGACATGACAATATAGCTAAAGCTATGAAACTTGCTATTGGGGCACGGGCTGGTCGAGTACCATTTCCCAAAACTGAAAGAGGCAATACATGAATACTCAGCTACTTTAAATTAAGTCAGCTCTCCAGGGCAGGATGAACTGTTTCCAAGGGTATTAAAGAAACTTGTGGGTGTAATCTCAGAGTCACTGTTGATAAACTGAGAATTCTTGGGGAATGAGCAGTCCCTGAAGAATGAAGGAGGGTGAACATTTTCCTCATCTTCAAACATGGGAGGAAAGAGGACATGAGAAACTACCAACCAGACAGCTTGACATAAGTACCAGGAAAGGTTGTAGAACAATTTGTTTAAAAGAAAAGACCTATTTTAAAAAAGAAATTGACTGCCATCCCTTGGCAGGAGCATCACTAGGGGTGTGTCAGTGGGAGTGTAGGCTCCACCAGGTGACATTGTACGAGTAGGTGATACCCACTGCCCCCCAAACGTCTGTTTTTTGGCAGAAATGGACTGTGGCATTCTCAATGATATTTGGAGCATCTTAACAGGGACCACTGGAATTCTCTGTTGGAAGGGCACCCAGACCACTGGTCAGGAGGACATTGGAAGAAAGAAATCTGGCCCCTCTGATCTCCCACAGAAAAAAAAAATGAACAGCACCTTTTACTATTTTCCTAGTGGCAATACATGCACATATCCCCAGCAGCTGGAGCAGGAAACTATATGAAAAATAAAACAACCCTTCTTTCAGCTGTAGCAGAGTAGTTAAGGGGTTATAGATAGTTGAACATGCTTTGCATGTAGAAAATCCCTGGTTCAATCTCAGGCACCTCCAGGGCTGAAACTGCAATAGCTGCTTGCAATCAATATGAACAACTCTGGTCAGGATGGATCAATGGTTTGACTCAGGATAAGGCAGCTTTCTTTGCACTCTGACTAGCAGGGGTTCATAAATACTCCAGGCAAATGTCTTTCTCATAAGGCAGTGCTTAGATTCTTTTTTTTTTTATCTGGATGGGAGGGATTGAATTTGGAACCCTTTGCATACAAACCATGCATCCTCCCACTGGGCTATGGCCCTTTGGCCCTGCTTACACATGCATGCCTATGTGGCTCCCAATTGGATAAGAGAGTTTTTATGTTTTTATACTTCATAACTTCAGTAGTACTATTAACACAAGTCCATATGAATGCAGTTAATAAGCTCTGTGCGATTAGGAAAATGCTGTGCCTTATCAGCATTTACTCCAACAAAATTAAATCTGCTGCAGACCTTCCCCATTATGCATTAAGGTCACATATTCAGCACTAGGAAACAACAAAGCTTATCTCTGATGAGCTGGAGATACTCCCTTGCCAGCAAACTTAAATAACAAATGAGCCTGGATAGTTAATACAGTCACATTTGCGGATTTGACTTTTGCATCTTTGATTATTTACAGATTGTATTAGTATGTTCTCTCTAGGAATATCTAGGTCCTCCAGGGAAGCTCCATGGTCAACTTTAACCAAAAGTCTTACTGAAGGACCTAGAGTTTCCTAGAGAGAACACTCCACTAGGCATTTGTAGCTCCTCCAGGACAATTCTATGGTCAATGTCTGGCATATGTTGACAATAGAGTTGCACTGGAGGATCTAGAGATTCCTAGAGAGATTCCACTGGAGGATCTAGAGATTCCTAGAGAGATTCCACTGGAGGATCTAGAGATTCCTAGATTCCATGGTGGTTTTGTTATTTGCAGTTTTTCCACATTCATGGGGATCCTGTGCCCCTAACCCTAGCAAATGTGGAGGGACCACTATATTGACTTAATGTGACCATCCTTCCATTTGAAAAAGTATATAAATGAAGTGCAACATGTACAATATTTCAGAAAAAATAGCAGTAAAAAAACTCACATGCAACATCTTAACAAAAACCCATATGAGAACTCCCTGGAAAGGTTAGACACATCAATTCATCAAATACCATCTGTATGGTCACAATTACATTTATTATGTATAAAGGGGATAGAGTTTTTTTTTTTAAAAAAAAGAACAAGAGTATGAATCTGTCATATTCATTTACATATGCACAAACAAATTCACTGGAATTTTAATGTTGGAAGCATAGGGAACGGACCAGATATGGCATTGTTACCAACTTCATAAAGTTCCAGAAAAATTGAAAATGGTTTTGATACTTCTTGCTCAGGCAAAACATTCAAAGGTTTTTAACAGAAGAATATTTTAGTAAGACTAGTGAAATTTCTCAAGAAGGGATGAATGGAATGGGATTTTACATCCATGATTAATGTACAGAAACAGTATACCTGAAGTGAAACCCCTCCATGGGAATTTCCAATTATACTGACATCATTCTTTGATTTGTGATTTCAGCACCATGAAAAGCAAGCTGTTGTTAAACTGTTTCTTAATATAAACTGGAATGTTATGTTATGACCTGCAATACAATGAACAACTCATAAAACAGGTACTTGTAATGCCTGAATAGCATCCCTTCCTTGATAGTTCAATCTTTCCTTAATAACCTCTAAGAAAAATGAATCTCCCTCAAGTTAGGCTTGCAAATAGCTACTCACTTTGTTACCTCAAAAAGCAAGAAACAGCTCCAGCCAGGTAAGCTGAGAAAAGCTGGGATTTAGGTTTGTTGTCTTTTAACGTAAACATAGCTATTTATTTATTTATTTATTTATTTATTGGCTTTATACTGTGCCTTTCTCCCAAAATGGGATTCAAGGCAGCCATTTTACTTATTTGCTTTTCAAAGAAGTTGCCTAAGATGGCCTTTAGTTATGCATAAAATTCACAGCCAGAATACCAATAGCAAGAAAATTTGACAACATCCCAGAGCCATATAGAATAAAAATGGAGCAAAAGACTAAGGAGGGAAAGTAGCTATTGCATTATAATTTGCTGACCCAACATATTCCTGGGAAAATTTTTCCCTAGCAAAAACCTCACTGCTCAAATAGATCTTCTCAATTCAAAAGAATAACTGGGAAGTAAAAGTAATGAGATGTGGAGCAATACTACCTTGTGTGACCTGAGATGTGGAGCAATGCTACCTTGTATGTTCTCTCTAGAAATATCTAGGTCCTCCAGGGGAGCTCTATGGTCAACTTTAACCAAAAGTCTTACTGAAGGACCTAGAGTTTCCTAGAGAGAACACTCCACTAGGCATTTGTAGCTCCTCCAGGACAATTCTATGGTCAATGTCTGGCAGATGTTGACAACAGAGTTGCACTGGAGGATCTAGAGATTCCTAGAGAGGTGTTCTCTCAGGTAAAACCATGGTGGTTTTGTTATTTGCAGTTTTTCCACATTCACAGGGATCCTGTGCCCTAACCCTGTTGACAGCTGTAAGCTACCAACATCTGGAGGGACACAGTTGCTCATCTTAGAGACCTAAACTGATGAAGATCATGACACAGAAGCTACCCGGAGATATACTGGATCCAAACTAGTGGAAGAGGCAGTAGGCAGGATAACAACTCTTGTGGACTTATTGTCTTAGGCTGTTTGTTCCATTGCTGGAGGGCTTTTACTGATTTCCGAGTTCTAACTTAAGCCTGTTGTCGTGTGCCTTCAAATCATTTCCAACTTATGGTAACCTTCAGGCAACCTTATCACAAAGTTTTCTTGGTGAGATTTGTTCAGAGGTGGTTTGCCTTTGCCTTCCTCTGAGACTGAGAAAAAGTGACTTGTCCAAGACCACCCAGTCGGTTTCCATGGCCAAGTGAGGATTTGAACCCTGGTCTGTGGAGTTGTTGTCAAACACTTAAACCGCTATATCAAGCTGGTTCTTATTGCATAAGAAAAGAAAGCTGAAATGGAGTGTAGGGCAGTGGCTTTCTCCATGCCTCTCCACATACTGTTGTAGCACTTCTGTTCTTTTCCCGAGGGAGAGGCCATAAAAGAGCAACTTTTGTTGCACTTGAAAAAATATGTTTGACAAAAGGCATGCTTTTAATGACCATTTTTCTCAGGAAGAGAACGGAAATACTATGACAGCATGTGGAGAGGCACAGAGAAAGCTGTAACTCTCCTGCTCCATTTGGGTGCTCTTTTATTATGTGATAAGGCTCACACTCATTTTACCTACTTTACTCTATTAAAGTTTCACTGCTCCATTACATATCTTTTGTATGTGCTTCATAGACATTCTTCATTCTGAATCCTATTAAATATCTGGAAATTCTTTATGGCCTCTCTTAATCATCTTTTCCAATAGAGAAATACACTGTTCCTTCAGCTTTCTCTATATGACTAGTTTTCATAGGACGTTATCACACATGGCCCAGAAACTGAAAATAAAGTGG
>CM034701.1:353410034-353435664 GCA_020142125.1 Phrynosoma platyrhinos
TCCTAGTCTCTGGAGCAGCGGAAAACAAGCTTGTTCCCTCCTCGATATTATTATTATTATTATTATTATCATCATCCCAAATGCCACCAAAAATGGGTCAAAGCTGCAATAATATTCAATATGCAGCAGTTTTGCCTCCCAACTCTCCACACCTCTAAATCTTTTAACTTTTCCGCATTAGCCAAAAATGAAACTGGAAGTGACATGATATCATTTTTGGTTGCAGCAGGTGCATTGGTGTGGCTGCCAGTAGGCGATGCAGAAGCAAAAAGTGGGCCCCAACTCTTCCACAGTTGCTCACTTCTATCTCCATTTCCTTGTACAGTTGTACACTGTTGTTCAAAGATTAAAAGCACTTATGTTCTACAAACAATGGAGAATACTACCAATGGTTGTAGGAAATGAAATGAGAGTTATAAACCAATGGAAGAAACAGTAGCCCTGATTATTATACCAAAGACAAGTTTATTTAATACTGCAAAAGATGGTGGCATCTATATTGTCCATTTGCCTCCGCACTAAGCCTGAACCTATTGAAATTTTAAAAGAAAGCTCTGAGCACTTTTAAAAAAACTTTACGCTTCTGAGAATTGGGACTCTTTCTTATCCCAATATAAGATTAACTAATGCTTGTTTGTCTTCTGTTTTCCATGTCTTGTTATTATAATGTTTCTGTGAGCTTCTACAAAATGTAATAACTTTTTATTTAAAAAAAAACATCAAATTAGAACTCTCCAAGAAGAGTGCAGCCAACAGATTTTCTGCTCCAGGACCACTCTAACAAACAGAAAATTTTGATTTTTACATTTAAATCTCTTAGTTAGTAGTACAGTGCTGCTTGCTCTCAGGAAGACAGAACCCACATGAAGACAACAAGGGAGATCAAACAAGTATTTTAAAATGCTACCAAATGCCAACATGGTTTGTGTAGAAACAGGTTTCACCTTTTGTTGCTGTGTCGTTATGAGAGTAACTTTTCTTCCTGAAGGGATTGTTGTTAAAATAGTCTAAATCAGTTGGAAACTATATATTTTAGCTATTCTCTTTGAGCAGACAGTCACTTAAAAGATAACTATTCCAAAATGTGGAGGCATATCTGCCTCTGGAACATTTAGTCAGGGCATCTGATTTTAGTATTAATGCTTATGCACCTTAAAATTATTTATATCATTCAATTAATAGGATTATTAACATTAGGCAATCTCTCACTTTGTTTGTCACCTATCAAAAATTAAAGCCACTTTTGTTTCAGTGGATATTTAATGTGAAATACAGTGAGCACTTGATATCTGCTGGGGTTTGGTTCAGGACCCCCTGTGGATACAAATTCATGGATGCTCAAGTCTCATTAAATACAATAGTGTAGTAAAATGATGTTCCTAATACAAAAAGGCAAAATCAAGATTTGCTTTTTGGAATTTGTATATTGTTAAAATATTTTCAAACTGTGGATACCTGAATCCATGGATAAAAAATCCATTGATATGGAGGGCTCACTGTAACTAGTTTTATTTCACAAGTTTTAATGTAGTGTAGAGGTTCCCAAATATTGCTCCTCCAAGTGTTTTGGACTTCAACTCTCAGAAGCCTCTGCCAGCTTGGCCAACAATCAGGAATTCTGTGAGCTGAAGTCCAAACATCTGGAGGACCGAAGTTTGTGCATCTTTCATGTAGAACATACTTTATTCATGTTGCTACTAGATTTGTGTTTGGCTTTGTGTTGTATTTTGTTATTGTTTTTAGACATGGCTTGTTGTGGTTGCATTTTTACTGATTACATATGGTCTTATGCTGTAGGCAGCTATGAGTAGAGGAATCGGAAATAAATAGATACATTAATTATTTATGTTTGTATGTGCACAAGCCTTAAATCTCTTTTTATAAATATTGGGGGGAAAGACCTGCCCAAGGTCATTTCTGCCTTCAGTCTTTAGTACCTTTACAATGGAAAACAAAAGTGCTAAATTCTAGTCAGCAATATGCAAGAATATACACTGTCCCAGTTACTATTATTATGATAATACATGACCAAACTGAAGAAGCTCTGTCTAACAAAGTGCTGGAGAAAGTCATTTAATGTTGTCATGCTACCAACACCATTAACTTTGTCCACTTGGTTTCTGCTAACACCCTCTCATCCAGAATACAAGATTAAATTGAGGGAAGTATCTGACAAGCTGTCAACTGTACCTCAATGAGGACACCTATCAGGGTATTCCTGAAAAAACACCCAAATTCTAATAATTTTCATAACTATATCCTCACACATCCCAACTACCTAGTTTTTCATTCCTTCAGATATAAATCTCCCTCTTCTCATTACCATTCTTTGCTATCATCCAACATGTTGTTAATTGCATGATTAGTATTGAAAATGGCAAGTGCATTAATTAATTAATTAATTAATTTGTATGCCATCTTTCTCCCAGAAGGGGCCTAAGGCAGCTAACAGAACTATGGAAATTACACAAAAAGTTTAGTTTTGGATATCAAAGAGAGGTCACTTATCTTAATATACAATGAACAAACCCAGACTATGTTCTCTAGATCTGGGGACTTGCAATGGAAAAGAAAAGAAAATCTAATAATAATAATATAAATAATTCAAAGTTTCATATCATGTGATCAATAGGGATTGTGGGATTATCAGGGCCCCTTAATTTTGCATCTTATTAGGAATTCATATTCCCATTTCATATCTGTCCATGAAGGGCAGGCATCTGGAAATATGAAATGTTGACCTTTGGCTTGTCAACTTGGGGTACAGAGAATTATTTGCTCTGTCCAGTTCTACCTGCCACTCAGCCCCAGTTTATCAAATGTTTTGAGATTTCATGTTTTAAAGTCCTTGGAATAACTTACTTTTTAAAAACATTAAGAGCAGTATTATTGAGTGTCTAATGAATGGTATCTTGTACATATTCAATAAAGTTTACATTTGTATTCTGTTTCCCTGGAAACAGTTTGTTTTAAATAACTGGCTGTAATGCCACTGATCCTGATCTTGCCATTAGGATGAAAGGAAGCAGCAAAGGTTCTCTTAAAAGCATAACCAGTATATTTCTCCCTTCACAGCCATAAAATGGAGGACTGCTTTATAACTGCAATGCAATGTAAGGACAGCTGATTTCTTTTCTTAACAATCCCCAGCACTATTTAAGGATAGGGATTTAAGAGCACCTACCAATCAAATAAATCCATTCCATTGTTATTCTAAGATGTGGGCGACTTTCTTACATATATGTGTATTTTAAAACCTACATGCTTCTAAATGCAAGAGAACATAAACCAAGCATTGCAGATCCTGAAGTGAATTCATATGCACATACTGCAGTCAGGCCTGGCTTTAAAAATATTAAGGACACAAGCCAACTAAAACGGAGCACTTTAAAATTTGCATTAATTCCAGTGGGAAAGCTACACAATTTAAATCTCTTCTACTAGAACCAGTGGGATTAGAAAGTTTTAAAGGTTGGCTGCAACCTCTCAATTTCATTCAACACATATTTAATGGGGTTGGATGAAGACAGCATTCTTAGTGTTCAGCATTCTTCTGTTAGAATAGCTACAATGGTTTAAGAACTAGTTTTTCAGGATCTCCAATAAGTTGGATCAAGATCCTGTTGGCTACTAAAAATCGATCCTACTGCTTCCACCCAAATAAGCATATCCTTCCTACTTTTACCCTCAAAATGCATCTGAGGAAGTAGTAAGTCTAGGAAAGCTCACACCAAATTCTTTCTTTCTAGTCTCAAAGTACATGATCTCCCTACATACTGATTCTACAGACTAACATGGCTATATTTTTTAATTCTACTTTTACCTTAAAGTTTCTGTTCCAAAGCACTGGGATCCGTAAGGTGTAGAGGGGGCTGTAGGATAGGAGAGCATCACCAGTTCTAACAGAAGCAGTATGATTGATCTTAAATACCTAAATAATTCCTGATCATAGAGTAGACAAATGAACTATAGTGTGCCCTCCACATTTGTTGGGGTTAGGAGAACAAGACCCCTGTGAAACTGGAAAACTGCAAATAAAAAAACCCACTGGTTTTTTAACCTGAGAGAACACCTCTCTAGGGGTTTCTAAGTCCTCCAGTGCAAAACTATGGTCAGTATCAGCCAGACACTGACCATAGAATTGCACTGGAGGACCTACAAATGCCTAAATAATTGTTTTCTCTAGGAATTCCTAAGTTTTTCAGCATGACTCTGTGATCAACTTCCAGCAGAGTCACATTGGAACCCTAGAGATACCTAGAAAGAACATATTAGTTAAATCCATGAATAATCAAATCTGCAAAGTCAAAGCCACATTGGAGGACTTAGAGATTCCTAGAGCCACAAATGTGAAGGTCTAACTGTAAATGAAATTTAGTGACTGTCCCTGCTCAGGAACAGAATAATAATCTTATCTGTAGTTAGTAAGTATCTTTCCTTTCCTTAGCTGGGACGGGCCTTTGGGCTTCACCATCTGTGACTTAAATACTGTTGCTTGAAGCAGCCAGATCAGCTGCTGCATTTCTATAGACCTTATCCCACGCTGCTCTCAAAAGTGGCAAGAAAGCGATATAAGCATCATTGCAGTACTATAGCGCTAGTATAAATATGGTGCTAGCGCTATAATAGCGCTATGGATAAGCTAGCGCTATTACAATGCCCGCTGAAACCGACATTCAAAAGAACCCGAATGATGCTGCATTCCGAGCGGTTTCTTGTTGGATTCCGAGCGACGTCGTGTAATCACCCGGAAAACTATAGCGCTATAGCGCCTGATTCTTAGCGGATTCTGAGCGACGTCGTGTGATCACCCGGAAAACTATAGCGCTATAGCGCCTGATTCTTAGCCGATTCTGAGCGACGTCGTGTGATCACCCGGGAATGTATAGCGCTATAGCGCCTGATTCTTAGTGGATTCTTGCTGCTTTTGGCCCTGTGGGATAAGGTCCTATGTGTTCTGATAGTACCTGAGGGTCTAGATATCATAAAAACATCTAGGTCAGACATTCTTGACTCTGTTCCCATTAAGGATTGATCAAATATTGTCCGCCTACATGTAGGTGGTTGGTTGACTTCACAGAAACCTGACATCTGTGCAGAGGCTTCCATGTCAGCGGGGCTGTTCTGGTTTTATTTCACACTTCTAAAAAGCTATCCAAGGTAATGAACCTTTGAAGAAATGATTCAGCACCTTTGATAGCTCACTTAAAGTCTGGAATAAAACACAGATGGATTCAACACACCCCTCACACAGACACCCTTAGCAGCCTTGGCAATACAACCACAACTATGCATATGCTTGATTCTTCATTTCCAGTATTCCCTAGTACATTCTGATGGCATATCTAGAGCTGGATTGTATAGTAATATTATATAATTTGCACAGTATAATCTATATGCTAAAAATTGTACTTTTCCTTGATTCTAAGAGGAGAGGGTTGGTCTCAGAGCTTAGAAAAGTTACTTTTTTAAAACTCCTGGCCATGTGAGCTGGAGAATGAAAACTGTATTCCAAAACCTTTTCCAAGCTTTGGTTTGAGTTGAGGGTCAAAATAATTCATGATAACTATTTAAGAGAATGTTATTCCTCCTCTGTATGTAAGCTGTTGGTTGTACATTAATGAATAACCTTTTATTTACTTCACAGCAGGAAAATAAACAGAGAAAACATGTCCACTCAATGAGTAACATGTTGATATTTCTCAAAGCTTAGGCAGGATTCATGGTTTCCATTTCATTAGCTGTGCATCTTATCCTAACTCTCTGTTGATAAGAGAGACAGAATGAGAGAAAGAGGGGGAGAAACTGGTCTCAGATCACCCAATCTCATGGTTGAGCAAAGATTTCAACCCAAATTCCTCCTGCCCCTCCAATCCAACACTCTGTGTGCTAAACCATATTCATTCCATAATGGCTGATAAAGCTCTCCATGAGTCCAAGAGCAGGGATTCTGGTCAACCTCAGATAGTAATGACTGATACTCAGTAACTGATACCTAAAGATATCCAGGAAGGAAGGCATAAATAATGAAACTATGCATTCATGAAATTCAGAACAATAAAGTCAACTCTCCTACTCCATACGATGAGGTGTATCCATCATGGACGAAGACAAACTACTAACTGAATGTTGAGATGTAGAGCTGATTTCCTTGCTCCATTTAATCCTTGGCCTTATATATGTGCACCCTGGGAATACTGATTCACTGTGCCTCCAGCTAAGCATGTTGGCACATAAGCTAGGAAGTAGACAAGAGGTCACAGCTTTACTGCATACAGGCTACAAATACAATCTGTTGTATATACACATTTCCAAAAGTACAGTAACATTTAGCAGCACAGTTTGTTTGGGAAGCCCAATGGGAAGTCTTCCCTTCCCCATTCTTCATAAAATACAACAAAACTGGAGCCCTTTTATTATAATCTTTTAAAATCTGCCCCTTCTATTTCCACCCCAGGCCCTGCATAAAAACATGAAGTCATGATGCATCTTGGCAAGAAACAGCTTCTTGTTTTCAGGCAGACAACAAATCAAAATGTCTTTTCGGCATTCAGAAGACTGGGAGATGGCAGGACTTATAAAGAGCTGAACCTGAATTACCTTAACAAAGACAAAGGTTTTATGAAAACAGCAAGCAAAATCTCAAGATGGCTGCAGGAAACCAAACAAGGATCACCATTAAAAACCACACATACATACACACAGAGCAAGAAAGGCCACAATTCGAACCCTTCTCTTCTGCACCCAGAAAATAATTAAATAAAGTCTCTTAGGAAACATATTATCCCATCAAAGTTTTAAAATCTTGTACACATATCTATAAATATTTTCTTTCTTTGCTATTCACAGTAGGGCTGTTTTCTCAGTGAGTCACAAAGGAGTGAAATGTTTCCGAGTGTCTTCCCTCCCTGTGGGTCGAGAAACCAGCAACATCTCTAGCTAGCAGGTCCCCTTCTGGTGATGCCTGCTCTGGTGCCATCCTCCTCAGTGTCAGCCTAACCAGTGGCTCCCTCCCACTTTTGCAATGGCTTGCCTGTCACGCCAAGGTGATGGCTGTGCCAGTCTGAAAATCCATCTGTCAGTGCCCCTACAGTGGAGTTGGCTGCCGGAGTGATCAGTGAAGGTCATTCTCTGCTGCTCTGCACCTTCGCTCCGCTGAGTGGACAGAAAGACATAGGGAAAAGAAGGAAACAAAGATGAAGTTATCCTTGTGCTTTACTGGTGTCAAAATAATACCAGAGATTATAAGGGAAACATGTACTCTTTCTGTCCTGCAAGAGGTGCATTATTATTTTGTTCCTAGTACTCATGTAAAAAACATCATGCAAACCAATGAGCTAAACAAATTAATAAAAATTTAATACAAATTACATCAGATTTTTTTCCTTTTTTTTAAAAAAAAAAAAGTCAAGTGTAGGCTGCTTAACATTTGGTACTCTCAGACTAGCTTTTTGGAAGGATTCCCACCAAACACATAACGAGGAAAAGATAACTGAATTCCTTGGCATTTCATAAATAGATTAAGAAACAAGATTTCAAAGCAAAATTCTGTTTATAGATTGACACAAGCATGTATATCATGCAGTCCCAAATGTGGGCCCAGTCTTACACTTTGATTGTTGGAAGATTTCCCCTGATAAAAAGCAACACTAAGGTTTTCATGTAGTGTGAATAAATGAATAAATGAATAAAGTGTGAAAACAGAATTGAGGAAAAAACATACCTTGTGAAACTGTGTTGATCATTTAGAGAAAGTGAAAGAAACATGAAAAGAGAAAAGGAAAGACATAGTTATCAGGAGTATTCAAAGCACAACAATAATTGGGGAGGAGGAAACTGACTTAAGTAAAGTAATAGGTGAGTAAACAGAGTAGCCACTCTATAGCTAAACAAACTAGCTACTCTACAGCTAAAGAATGGGTAAGTAAAACTGAAGATAGGTTTTCTCCTCCAGCCTCTTAAATTGAAAAAAGTACAACACATTTTGCAAAAGAACGAATTTAGTGCATTTGTACTGCAATTCTGACAATCCCTCACCAATGAAGTCACAATCAAGTGTACAGAAGGTGTGACAAAGAAGTGGATCCACGTAAGGTATCAAAACCAAGAAATTTCCACTACTGTAATGCCTTTAGACAATTCTGAATTCTGCATATAAAACCTCTGCTAATAGAATGGAGTTGTGAATGCACCCTAATCCAGAGCATTTGAGGAAACGTTATAATCCAAGAGAACTCATGCTAAAATAAATCACCTTATAGGTGCCACGGGGTTCAAGGCTGGACTAAGGCGACTGGGGCTTTGGAGAAACTGCAAGAATAGGGACTTCTCTGTGCCACATGGATGTCAGCAAAACGTATATTGCATAGCACAAGAGACAGTAGCCCCAATTTTTTTAGGCCTGGTCCTATTTTCAACCCTGAGGTTTGGAAGAATCTTAATGCCCTAAACACCACGCATTTGTTACTCAATTACTCAAGGAACACACACACACACACAAATTGGATAGTAAGAGAAACATTGGCAGGTTCAGGAAGCAAGTGGAAAGAAGTAAGAGACACTTTTTTCCTTCAGCACTGACACTGTGTCCAGCCTGGGCCTGGAGAATTGTACCAATGATAACCTGGTGGCAAGACTCTTCTTCCTTCCTCTTCTGTTCCTTCTCTCTTTCTCTATGTGTGTGTCTCTGTGTGTATGGAGCACTATTCTGGTTGTCACTTTTCAAAAATGATATGGCTGAGCTGGAAAGGTTGCAGAATACATCAACTACAATCAGATGGGTACTAGAGCATCTCCACTATGGAGTTTATCACACAGGGAAAAACTGGAAGTATAAACGGTGATTAACCAACAATTGCGCAAATGAGTTTTACACACAAAGTGATGTTATCCTGTGCAAAATACATGATTAACCCACACTTGTGCGCAAATGCGTGAATAGTTTTCACAAGACGTTGAGATGAAATGTGATTAAAGTGCCATCGTCCCATGAAGAACCAGGCAAGAAACAACAGTAACTCATTCATGGAATTTTCCCATGAATGACTTTTTGCTGTTTCTTGCCTGGTTATTCGCTGCTTCTTCACTGGATAATTGCACTTGCATTAATGTTGTTTTAAACACATTTGCCTGATTTTCACTGGTTACTCGTTGGTTAAACTCCCAATTTCCCCCATGTGACAAACTCCTATGAGGAAAAATGTATAAAGTTTGGGGAGGGGCTAGTTTAAAAAAAAAATATGAGTAAGTGAGAACTGACAGAAATTAACACAATAATGCATGGTATAGAGAAAAGTGGATAGGGAAAAGTTTTCTCTTACACAGTAGAGCACTTAAAAATAACAAAATACAAAATCTGAAGTGATGATACTGGGCAACCAAAAACTGAAAAATACAGAATGCTAGCTTTCAAAGCTTCTTCATGCCTTTTCCAAGGGTTTAATCCTACAACATTGGCTACAGCAACCTGATTTGGCCTCATTTGATAGACTATCCTTCTTCTATCATCAGAAGTTATCTCCATACCTAAGAATAAATCCCTAAGAGACTAAATACATTCTTTCATCATACTGGTCTATGGCTTTGTCATAGGTAGCTTGCAAGGCAATTCTCAAGTGGGGATATTTTGTAACTTTAAATGGAGAAGCAAAACTTCATTGCCTCTTTTATTGCCCTTGTTCCCACTTAGTTTATGGTCATAGGGCTTCCCCCCCCCCCCCATTTTCCATCAACATAATTTCCAATACCATATAGATGTACATGCCAGGGCCAGAACACCAATGCTTTCTTTTCTCTGTGTACTACTTTATCTTCTCTGCCTGAGGAAAAAGTCTGTGATGGTTCAAAAGCTAGTATGGTACATTTTGTGTCTTTTGGTTGTCCTGCCCAGAGTCCTAGACATACTACCTGAGAGGGAAAAAATTGTGTTCTGCAAGTTTTAGGTGTGCATGTGAAAGGAGGGTTGACAGCAACTTTTGATAAGTGATAAAATAAATTTATAATGGTACCAGTTGAAAGCCAAATGACACAAGATTGTGGATGCAAGCATGTTTTTAAAATCTCTCTTTCTCTCATCTCTTCTTCTCTCCATGCACACCACACACACTTATATATCTATTGGTAAGACACAAAAAGGATACAACTCTCGACTTTCACTGTACTAAGTTTCTGTCTTCTTTTAAATCACTCAGATCACAACACAGGAAGAAGAAAGCAAACAGTAAACTGTCCTGCAAGTAAACCCTACCATAAGGCAAGCAACACACATATACACATGCAGAGAGAAAGAGAAAGAGAGAAAGAGACAGGGGGGAGAGAGAAGGAGAGGGAGAGAGAGACAGTTGTGGTTTAAGTGTTCTAGCTCCCTCCTATGAAATCCCAGGATTTGTAGTTTTATAAGGTCTTTAACCGTTTTTGTCAAAGACTACTGGTGCCTCACAAAACTACAAATCCCAGGATTCTGTAGGATGGAGCCGTGGCAGTTAGTGGTGTCAAACTGCATTATTTCTACAATGTAGATGCAACCTCAGTTTAGACAATGTACCTACTTCCCAGCATCTCTGTGATAACAAGAAAGAAAGACTGTACTTACTGGCAAGAATGACCATGTCCATCCCCCAAAATATACTCATGATCCAGCCAACCATCACAATTGCTGTGAGGATCTGAATCAGAGCTGCTGCAATATTCAGCCAAAACACACAGCAGACGTGCCTGTCGGGGAGGTCAGTCCGGGCTCCACAAAGCACTGTGAAGGCTGACACAAATGTCCCTGTGAAAAGAAAAGTAATGGTCCCTCAGAAGAAAGCAGAGGCTCGTGTGTGCCAAACAAAGCCCAGATGTACAAATGCAATGAAAAAAAGCTCCCACCCTCCACCACTCAGCACTATCCCAGATGAAAACAATCAGACACCCAATTGTTTTGGAAGGCATACACACACCATCAGCAACCCTTTTAAAAAAAAAAGAAAGATTTGCAAGTGCTTTCAGCCTATTTCATATGCAACTGGCAAAAGAGACTGTTGCTCACAGGGTCCTAGGACTGGGATAAAAATACCACCAATTTAGCTTGTTTTTATGCCACACCTCAGATCACCACTCCCACAGGTTATCCCATACTCCCTCACACTACCAATGTCATGAATATTCTCATATACATAGAAATACACAAGAAAAGAGGTATGGTACTAATCCAACTCTATTTCTTCCCCCTGCCTTTTGAAAAAAAGAACACACACTCCTTTAAGGTGATAAGATGGGCTTGGCTTTCACTTTGGACTCCACACTGGCATTAGGAGAAGGAGCTTTCCATTTTTTAGGATTTCAGTTGCTGTTTTCATTCAATACATTTTGAAAAACAAGACAAACCACCAATATGATCAGTGTCAATTTCTGAATATATTCATGGTCCAGGGGAGTCAGTCAGAGATGGAAATACTCTGGAATGAGCTTCAAACACTAGTCTCTGGTGATAGAATGGGGTTAGGGAATACCAGTCTCCCAAGAGGGTTAGGAAGGCAACCAGGAACTAAAACAGTAGGAAGCACCCTTTGAGCAATCACTTCTCATTTTTAAAATTTCAAGCATTTTGCATATTCAAACAATGTTGTTGTAGTTGTTGTTATATTTATTTATATCCCGGTCTTCTCCCAGGACTGGGATTCAGGGTGGCTTACAACATTTAAAAAAAACAACAATACAACAACAATACAATTAAAAACATACAAAATATAATACATAAAACCAGAATTAAACTACTAAAATAAAAAAATTAAAATGTTTAAAATTCATTTAAAATAATATACCATAGTATCCCAGGATGTTCATTAAAAGTTTTCTGTTTTGAATGCCTGTCTGAAAAGGAAGGTTTTTTTTCCTGTTGGCAGAAGGCCATGAAAGAAGGGGTCATTCTGGTCTCCCTGGGCAGGAAGTTCCAAAGTCTAAGGGTAACCACTGAAAAACGTGCTTGTGATGCTGGTGGGATGGAAAGAAGGGCCTCCCCTGAGAATCTGAGAATCTCAGCTGCTCATAGAGGGAGATATGGTCTGCCAAATAGCCTGGACTTAAGCCATATAGCAGGAGTTGGCAACTTTTTTTGCCGACGGGCCGGGAGGGTGGGGGAGAAATGGGGCTGGGGGATGGTGCGTGTGCTTGCGCGCACGCACGCTTGCCCCCCCCCACATGATGCCATTTTGAAAAACAAAATGGCAGCTGCCTCCAAGAGGCCCAGTGCCACCGCAGGCCCCCCCCCGGAAGCTTCTCTCCGCCGCATCGGGCCTCCGAGAGGCCCAGCGCCGCCGCGGGGCCTCCTCAGGAGGCTTCCCTTGGCCACGCTGGGCCCCTGAAAGGCCCAGTGGTGCTGCGGGGCCCGCCAGGGGGCTTCCCTCGAACACGCCAGGTCTCTGAGAGGCCTAGCGCAGCTGCGGGATCCTCCGAGGTGCCATTTTGGATTTCAAAATGGTGCCCCGGAGGACCCCCGCGGCTGTGAAAGGCATCGGCATGGCAGCGGCGTTGGCGGCAGGACCGGGCAGGGGCCAGTCCGAAGGCCTCCGTGGGCTGCACTCAGCCCACAGGGCATAGGTTGCCAACCCCTGCCATATAGGGCTTTAAAGGTTATCACTAGCACTTTGAATTGTGGCCAGAAACAAACTGGCAGCCAGTGGAGCTGTTTCAACAGGGGTGTTGTATGATCATTGTAACATGCCCTTGTTAGCAGCCTGGCTGCAGCTCTTTGGATCAGCTGAAGTTTCTCAACAGTCTTCAAAGGCAGCCGCAAGTAGAGTGCATTACAGTAGTCCAAATGGGATGTAACCAAGGCATGTATAACTGAGGCCAGAACCCGATATCTCAAAGAACAGGTGTAGTTGGCGCACAAGTTTTAAATGTGCAAAAGCCCTCCTGGTCACTACAAAGACCTGGGCCTCTATGTTCAAAGCTGAGTCTAGGAGAACCCCCAAATGTCGAACCTGCATCTTCAGAGGGATGTGACCCCATCTAACACAGGCTGGATCCCTATTCCCTGATCTGCTTTCTGACTGACCAGGAGCACCTCTGTCTTTTCTGGGTTAAGTTTCAACTTGTTTGCCCTCATCCAGTTGTTGTTTTGTTGCTTTGTTGTTCTGCCTAACATCTCTCAAGACACTCCTTACTTCTTTTCTGCTGCTGCTGTCTTTATTTCCAACTCCCAACTCCTTCCAAAGCTTCTCAAAGCTGAAGAAGCAGTTTTGAAGTACAAGTGAGTGGGTGGTAGCTGCTGAAATAGTAGAAAGCAACTCAATATTGCAGTTGGGAGGTGGCAGGAGGAAAAGAAGACTAGAGAGCCATCATTTACTGGGAGAATTTTCCTGTATCCATTATCTCCCTCGGATTTATCACTATCAAAGCCTGATGTAAGAAATGTTTCATTTTGCAAGAGTTTCTTCCTTGCCCTATGTAACAAGTATTTTATGAAGCAAAATAGAGTATCCCATTAGCCTAGGACAGTCTACAGACATGTCTTCATTATTTGTCCACATAATAATTGTGCCTTATATTGTACATTTGGTAACAAAATTAATCTTCGGTTATGCATGTTTCTTTTCTTACAAAGCATTAGAGATGTTGGAACCATCATGTCACTGCCCATCTCCCAGGTGAACCTTAAGGCAGTTTATTAAATAAAGAACAGAATTATATATTAAAATTTAGACTCGCTGAACCTAGAGCATAGCTATGCATGACAGAAAGTCTGCAGACAGTGCATTTACACAATGTGTATGGTATCTAAGCTTGAAACCCTCTTTAAACTATTAGAAGTTTTGGTTTCTTCACTCCTCATTGTTTCAGCGCCATTCCAACACAATGTTTGCTTAGCTTTCCCTATCAGGCACAAGCAGCACACGCAACCATCCCATTTACACCAATTCTATTGGCATGGAGAATAAATCTATATAACATTAATAGCTATTAGGCAAAGGACAGTATCCAAGCCTGAAATGTGGAGTACAATGTACAAATACCTTTTTAAAAATCCAAGCACATGAGTCCTATAAATATTCAGATGCTGGGAAAGGTGAAGGGAAGTAGGAAGAGAGGAAGGCTACATGCCAGATGGATAGACTCTATTAAGGAGGTCATGGGTATGGGTTTGCAGGAATTAAGCAGAGCAGTGGAGGATAGGGGCTCTTGGAGATGTCTCATCCATAGGGTCACCATGGGTTGAGATCAACTAGAGGGCAATTAACAGCAACAACAACTGTGATGGATGACCTAAAGCAGGAATTAGATAGGAGGAATATGTCCTTGTTGGTTCTGCTGGACTCCTCAGTGGCTTTCATTACCTATTTATTATATGCACTGCACTTCTGGAGAAATTGTCTGGAGTTTGGAGTCTAGTGCCATCAGTATGAAGATGACGCCCAGTTTTCCTTTAAACTTCCATTTAAGGACCTTGTTTCAGTTCTATACTGGTGACTGTTTTCAGTAATAGAATGCATGGAGATCAACAGATTGAAATGTAACACAGATTAGACAGGGCTGCTCCTGGCCAGCTGAAAGCCAGATTAGAGGATAGTGATTCAGCCTGTGTTGTACGAAGTCAGGCTGCCTTTGAAGGCATAGGTCCACAAAGCAGATTTACTTTGGAATTCAACCATGAACTTGGAAGCTTCTGTAGTAGCCAGGGGTGCATTTGCACTCGTATGCCAGCTGCGCTAAGGACATTTGATTTGGGGACAACTCATTTGTCTATTTGGGGACAACCCATTTGGATTACTGTAACATGCACTACAAGTCTCTGTAGAAAGTTCTGAAGAATGTTTTGCCTCTGAAGAACCTTCAAAAACTTCAGCTGGTCCAAAGAGCTGCAGCCAGACTGGAGTCATAGGGCACACATAACTCCATTGTTGCAGCAGCGCAACTCGGTACTGATCTCTTTCTAGGCAGAAGTCAAAGTGCTGGTTATTACACAGAAAGCTCTACATAGCTGAGGCCCACATTATTTGAAGGACTGTATTTTACCATATGAGCCTGCCCTGGCTTTAAGATCTTAAAGGGAGGCCAGCTGAGGGCTGATGTCATCCAACACATCTGGAGAGACCCCATGTTAGGGAAGGCTACCAAAAGCAAACAGCTGCTCATGCCTTGTGCAAAGAAAAAAAATAGCTACTATCCCTGTTGGTTCTCTGGGTTCCAATTAACCACTACACTACTTTGCAAATGAAGAAATTATACCTCTGAGAAGTGTAAAGAGGTCAATGAAATGCAAAAACGAGACACCTAATTACTGACACAGAGCTTGTTCCTTTGTGATTCAGGTACTGGCAGCAAGCCAACTCTCCACTTTTTTTGACCCAGTATTGTGGTTCCCACTTGATTTTATCCATGGTTACATTGCTGTTCCAAATGTTCATGCCCGCAGTTTCCTATACACAATGACACCAAGTTCAGATAACTAAATAAGAGCCAGTACAAACACTGTTTGAATGAGCTTAGCCATGCAAGTAAATGTTTAAGAGAGCAGGCAATTTCCCTGCTTGGTTGCAGGGGAGGAAGAGTGATCTTCCATGACTGCCATCATCTGACGTTACCCTACTCAAATAATTTGACCCTGTAGAAATTATTTCCTCAGAGTTTGGAAAAGCTACTTTTACAAACTACAATTCCCCAAACCTTCCAGCCAGCGTGCCCTGTAGAATTCTGGGACCTACTGGGATCCAGTAGAATTCTAGTCAAAACAAGTAAAGTGACCAACAGACTGCCAGAAATAGTGCAAACTGAGTCCACTTTAACTGTCCTGGCTCAATGCTAGGGAATCATGGGAATTGTATTTTTTTCTGAGACATTGAGCCTTTTCTGTCAGAGAGCTCTGGTGCCACAATAAACTACAGTCCCCATGATTCCCTAGCATTGAGTCAGGGCAGTTAAAGTGGCCTCAATTTGCACTACTTCTGGCAGTCTGCAAAGGCATCAACTTTTGCAAACTCTGTATTTTCCTGCCATACCGTTAGATGCAATCCAAATCCAAGGAGCACAATACTCCACATTGATCTAATGTAGGATAGCAGTCTTGACAACACTCTGCATGTTAAAATAAATAAATAAATAAATAAATGGATTCATCCCGATGTGGTACAACTGGCTAACAACGCTCAGCCTCTAAGGTAAAAAAATATTAATCAAAATGAAGCTTTTGAAAACAGTCTGAAGAGATAACCTGTTTCACTTGTCACCCATGATGATATAAGGACTGTGACCATTGGAAACTACATTCCACATAAGTACTATATCATCTCATTAGCCAAGTTAACTTTATGGGAAGGGTGGCAGGAAATTGGAAGAGAGTATAAAATATACTACAGTCAGCACTCTGTATCCACATTCATTATCCACAGATTCAATCATTCATGGCTTGAAAATATTTTTTAAAAATATAAATTCCAAAAAGCAAGTTTTATATCAAGGGTACCATTTTATTTTGTTGTTGATGTTGTTGTTGTTGTTAACAACAACCAGAAAACTCTTTGAAATGTGAAGGTGAGAACTATTATCCCATCTCTAGGATGTGATTAGAGGTTTATCATCTGTGTGGCACTGATGAAGGCTCACCAAAGCCAACCATGCTAGCCTGATTACAACACTGTATCTTTTTGCTAAACATCACTGGTAGCATGAACATCTCCTGGCTGGACCACTGTGTCACTCAAAGACTTGTCTTAAAAGTTATTCTTTTCAAAAATATGAAAATCTTTAGAAACCTTCAATTTGGAAGCCTTTTAGAAGTAGTCTTCCAGGGATTTACAACCACAGGGATATGAGTAATATGCACCTACGTGCCCATTCACTCACACACATTTTACAAAGTGAGTTAAAACAGTATGAACATCTTTAAACTAATAAGGGTCAATATCAAAAGGAACAAGAAGAGGTTTCTTCAAAATAATATTTTTTGTTTATTAATCGAAAACTGACCCATATAATCAGAACAAGCACTGTTGATATATTTTCATTACCTAACAGGATACAGTAATAATCTCAGCATCTAACCATGCAAAAAGAATACAGACAACCAGAAACAGAAACTTGGAGACAAAGAAACAATACAAATTAAAAAATACCTGAGCAGTTGTGATGGATTCCAGGGGCTGATACTGAAATAACTTTCCAGAGTTTTGTTTAGTACAAATCTAAATGTTTTTCTAAGAACATGATCAGTCAAAAGTAAACAAGTAAAGGAATTCTGAACTGATGTCTTCTTCCTGACCCACTGTCTTTTGCAACACAACCTCCCTTGACTATTTTTAGAAAAGTATAATAGAAATATTGAAAATAAATAAAAACAATATCCAGCTTGAATGAAAACCTGTGGCATTCCTGCTTCTGCTGGACTTTATGCCACTTCAAAAAGTAGCTACTGGTACTGAATTATTATGAGCTCTATTAAAATTCAGCAGCTCTGCTACTCAAGTTTCCAAGCACAATTAAACAAGGCAAATGGAATAACTCTGGTATATCCAAATATTATAGCTCAAAAATCTTCCTCTTTACTACTCTTTTGAGTTGTGTTTTATCTCTTATAACAATTGTAAACACAAAAGCCTTCTCAAAAAATGTCAAAACTAAAATGGCTGACATTACTCATATCTAACTTATTACATGCTCTTGCCCATAATAATAACTCACTAAAGTGCATTACAAAGTAACTTGTACATAGAAATCACAGAAAGCAACACTTGGGAATGATGAGAGTTACAGTCCAACACAGCTGAAAGACACCAGTTGGGAGAGGGTGTTATACTGAAATGAATACAGGTTAATTCATTGAAAATTTTTATCAATATAATAAAGATAATTTTAAACAGTGGTTTGGCACTGCAGAACTCGATTGACATGATTGTTGGGCTTAAATATTCTCCCTTCCCTGAATACTTCCTCTCGACATGTGGCTATTGGAAGCTTCTAATTTATGGTTAATGATAAACCAAAGCTTGCTATTTCATCCAAAACCAACAAACCATGGTTCAGATGAAATGGCAAACTACAACTTGTTGCTAATTATAACCAGCCTCCAAGTATAAAGGGATCAGCATGAGGGGCCAGCATGAGCCCAAGGCCTGTGCCTGCTAATTTCCAAAATGCTGCATGGCTGTTACATCAGAAGAGTCCCAGACCCACCAAATGACCCATCACTAATACAAAGGCAGGATAGTGACATTTCCTTTGTAGATATTTAGGCAAAAATATTTCCTCCAAAATCAGGATTGGATTATTTTTGTGTGTAGAGGTCCCACAAAATCTTGTAGTGAGTGTGCTGAAGCTGATAGTCTAGTTATGATTTTAAAAAACCAAAACATTTTTAAACCCTTTGTATTTTGAGGTTTTAGGAAAAAATCTTTTGCTTGAGATATGCTCCATTTCCACTGGACAGAAGCAAAGTTATTGTGTGACTTCAAGTTGTTTCCAACTTATGGTGACCCTAAGACAAACCTATCATGGGGTTTTCTGAGGCTGAGTGTGTGACTTGCCCTAGTGGGTTTTCATGGCTTGAGAGGTAATTTGAACCCTGCTTTCCAGAATTGTAGTCCAACACTCAAACCACTACGTCATCCTTGCTCTTGACAAAAGCAACCCTCAAAACAAGCAGGACCAAGAACTGACAGAGCCAATGATCTCAGGAGTTTTCAGTCGAAACATGTCACTAAGTAACCATCTGCTTTTTGTGAGATCAGAAAGGAAAAACACAGGTGAAACAGAAAGCACCAAAGGAATGGATTTTTAGAGCTTTTCCTATTACCGATACGGTTGGCCCTCTGTTTTCATGGAGGATCCATTACGCCCCTCCTCCACGAAAATGGAGATTTGCAAATATTCAAGCCCCATAGGCTTGAATGAGGTATGCCCATGGGGGTGCGGGCCATTGATTTAAACAGAGGTCATCCCTCCGTGAATATGTAAAACTGCAGACTTGAAGTCTGCAAGAACGAAAGGGTGACTGTAATAATATATTTATAAACCAAGTCCTTTCCCACAGCCAGCAGTCCATACAGCAGAATTTATTAAACCCATTAAGAATTTATAATAGCAGTTCAATTTCTCATGCATATTCCTACCTCTGCTTCTGTGTGAGAGTAGTCCCTTTCCAACAGCTTTTTTGTGAGGATTATAAAATGTCTAAATGCCTCTTTCATGATATGACAGCCCAGATGACATTTTATTGCCAATAGCCCATCATAACCATCAAATCCCAAAATATCTGACATACTGAAATTCATTCCTGGCAAAACAGCCTGTTTCAATTTCCCCTGCAGGCCCCCCATAATGTTAGCAACACAACTCTTCTAAAAGTCAGACTCATCATCTGAATCCTGGGGTCTGAATCCCACAGAGGCACTGTGAACTATAGTGCTTAAACATGCATGAATGCTTCATAGTTTTGAAAGAGTAGGGTTGCAGTACTTAGTATGCTGCTGAAATGAAATTGTTGTGATCCAGATAAGGGAATATATGCAACAAGTCTGACCAGTTAAGCTTATAGTCACTAGTGCAGATGGTCTACTCTAGCATTCACTTCCAAGTCATCTTCTTGCATATGTCATAGGCTGTCTAGCAAATATGCATCTACTCACACTTCTTAGAAATCATAAGCCCACAGTCATGTTGTTAAAAAGGAAAAGGAAAATACCCTCCTCCATTTCCTAACCCTTCTTTCCTGTAAGTGATTTAAAACTTTATATGTGGAACAAAGAATCATGATATCTGGAAAGATGGGGGTTTGGGGGAGCAGGATGTTGGTTACTTCATAAATTAAAATTAAAGATTACATAGAGATATTACCAAAAAAAATCACTGCATGTTTGCATTTCAGCATCCCAGAGACACCACAGTTCAAATCATTGTTCCATGATGGAAACCCACTGGGTGACTAGCCTCAGGGAAGGGCAATGGGCAGACCACCTCTTAGCAAATCTTGTATACACATAAAAAAGCAGCCCATTGTAGGTTTGCCTAAGGGCTTCCATAAATCAAAAACAATGGAAGGCATACAGCAATCTATATGCAAATGTATATGTAGGTGATTGTATACAATCTTTAATTTTTTTAATTTGAATTTCTTCCCACAAGGGCTCTTAATATGCTCTTAATCCACACTGAGTTGTTAATGGCCTATTCAGAGCTCTGGCATTTGCTTTTAAATTGCCAAATAAGTGCCTACTTCTAAATGAGTTGGCCTTGTTGCTAAGATTTTGTAGTACTACTCCAAATCCTTCTGAAGTTAGATGAACAGTGATTTGACAGAAAGCCTACCCCACAAGGAATGTTCTATATGCTGGATTTTTTTTCCAGGCAAAAGCTTTCTTATTTGCTCAGCTGTTGTTGTTGTGTACCCATCAACTTGTTTCTGACTTATGGAAAACTTAAAGTGAAACTATGGACATTATCACATGGGGAGCTCCGAACAGAAGCTGGCTTTAAAGTGAAAGTGCTACCACAAAAGCAGAAGCAATTAATTAGCCAGCTTTCCCCGTGTGAAAACCTCCTGCGCATTTAAAAGGAGGTTACTCCGAACGGAAAGTAGGCAGAACTGCTTCTTTTTATTTTTGGAAGATCCCTGAAAATAAAAAGAAGCAATTTCTGACTACTTTCTGTTCGGATTAACCTGCTTTTAAATGCGACGTCATCTGAAAATATACCCGCTTTTGCGGGTTATTTTCAATTTAAACCTCCATTTCCTCACAGGATTTCCCCTGTGTGATAACGTCCTATCATGGGTTTCCTTGGCAAGATTTGTTTAGAGGGGGTTTGCCATTGCCTTTCTCTGAGTCCATGTTACTTGTCCAAGATTACCCAGTGGTTTTCCCTGGTTGAACCAGGAATTGAACCCTGGTCTCTAGAGTCATAGCCCAGTACTCAAACCACTACACCACACTGACTCTCTTGCTTAGCTGTACCAACACATAATCTAATGTTGCAGACAACTAGTAGTTCTGCTGTATACATCTAGAGTAATAAGTACTAATAAATACTGCAGCCCCACTTTCAAAACTATGAAGCATTCATTCATGTTTAAGCACTACAGTTCCACTGTTCTTAACAAATATCTAAACTAGCATTTTTAAAAAATAGGGAACGTTACAGAATAAATTTTTAGAATAAGACACAGGATCATCATGAAAGCTTATAGGTTTAGGAATTTGCCTAACAGCAGAATTACATACCTTAGCAAACACAAATTCCCATACTTGGCTGAAGTAATATGAATTGAGGTGGGAGCTTCTCAGAACAGAGGATTGATCTTTCCTACTGTTAGAATTTAGCAATTCTACCAGATATGTTAGCAATGTTGGGGGTAATGGGTGCTGGGGTACTTTGTATTGTGCTTTGTATTTAGGCTTTGCATTTAGGCTGGATTGGTGAGAAACGAGATTTGGTGAAAAGGAGGCTGGGATGAACAGCCAGATGGACTGCTATCTCGATCTTGGGCTTCTGCTGTTTAGCTGTCTGGAATGCAGCAGGAGGTTGGATGAAACTGGTAGCTAGAAGATGGCAAAGGACGGGGTTCAAAGACCATTTTGCTTGTGGGAAATGTAGGTGGGAAATACAGTTCACACCGTTTTGTTAGGAGTGGGGCAGTAGATGATGGGGTTTTCATACATCAAATTTGCAATGACTTGGCAGTCTCAGCTTAAAACACTGAAGTGGTGAAATGCTGACTCTGTGTTCTTCAATAAAGTTCTGTTTTGTTTCAACACTTCCGACCGATTGATTACACAGAAGTTCTGAATTCCCATTTCTGACACCTACACTAGTTGTGTGGGGATGATTGCAGAAGTGAAGTACAGTCGTATCCACAGGTTCTGCATCCATGGCTTGAAATTACTCAAACAACATTTTCCCAACAGCAACCCTTGATTTTTGTTATTTTATATAAGGGACACCATTTTACTACCCTATTGTATATAATGGGGCCTCAGCATCCATGGATTTTGGTATTCATGGGCTGAGGGTGTTGGGGTCATTGAACAAAGCTTCAGTGTATACCAAGCGCCCAGTGTATAAGAAGAGGATGATCTCTTCTCCTTAACTCCAGTACTGCTTCATAGGAGGAAATCCCACAATATCTCAATGATGCCAATATTAGCTGTGCCTAGAGTTCAAGCCAAGCAATACTGCTTTGCTTCTTAGAGAATTCCCTCATCCATTTCATAGATTCTTTGAGAATTCTTAAAGATAGTATATCTTGGGACATATCCCTTTCCCAAACACACAAAAACACTTTCAGAACCAATAATTATTATAGCAATAGCAATAGCACTTACATTCCTATACTGCTTTATAGTGCTAAGCACTCTCTAAGTGGTTTACAATGTGTTAACCAATTGCCCCCAAAAACTAGGCACTCATTTTACCAACCTACAAAAAGATGGAAGGCTGAGTCAACCTGGAGCCCTTAAGGATCAAACTCACAACATTTTGGCTGCAGTACCAGCATTTAACCACTGCACCATCAGGGCTACATCATATGTAAATAATGCAGGTTATTGTTGGCACTGTTGTTACTATGAGATTTTTAAAAAAATTAAAAAATATTGTGGTCCCTTAATGTTAGAAATTATTTGAATGACTAAAAATCAAGGGCACAAGATTTCTGCTCCTACTTTTTAAATCATCATGGAGTAAGAATATTGGATGACTTCTTCATCTTTCAGGATTCATTCTATAAACAGTACTTCTTTGGTCTACTACCATGCTGACTAGAGGATTCTGGGAACCATAGTCCAAAAAGCTAGCTATGCTTATATGTGTGGATACAAAATTTATGGGGCTGCCCTAAGTCAACAGATGACTTGAAGGCATGTGTGCACACTGTATTGAGGCATCTTGCTTCTACTAATATCAGCACTGGAGGATGAGCAGAAAAAAACAGTCATAGAATAACACATAAACTATATATGCACACATACACACACTATTAGTCAGATTGTGCTTAAAATATGATAGAAATTTGACAAAAATAGATCCCTATTCAGGCCACTTGCAATCAAAACAGAGAGTAAAATATAGAAGGAAAACAGTAAGAAGCAAAAATACATAGAAACACTGGGAAAGAAGTAACTTCCATGTACATTTATTTAATAGGAAATGCAGTCCTATTAAAATGCAGTTTAAAAATGAATTATCTATTGCTCAGTTTGCACCAGTATATATTGATTGGATTATGCATTGTCTTGAAACAACATTTACTATCAGGGTTAAAATCCTCCTAGAGAAACAGAAAGTACAGCTCCTTATCAGGTATTTCTTTTATTAAAAGACTAAAGGTCATCACAAATATGGCCTAAATTAGAAATATCAACATTGGATACATATTTATAAACATATCTGCTTTGATTTCTTGGAAGAATTCCAGCTCCAACTGAATAAGAATTAATTAACAAGGAAACTGAGACAAGCTCCAAGATTCATTGTTGTACCTGCTCCAAAAAGAAACAAAACAAATATAGCATTACTCATAATGACTATAAGAATGGAATGCTTCATTTCTATGGAAATTTAGCAAGACTTACTGGTATACATCTGGTTGTACACCTTAGCAATAGCAATAGCAAGTACATTTCTATACCGCTTATCAGTGCACTTAAGCACTCCCTAAGCGGTTTACAATGTGTAAACTAATTGCCCCCAACAAGCTGGGAACTCATTTTAGTGACCTTGGAAGGATGCAAGCCTGAGTCGAGCCTGAGCTCTGGCTGGTATTGAACTCGCAACCTTATGGTTTGTGAGTGAGTGGCTGCAGTAGTGGTGAGTTTAAGCACTGTGCCACAAAGGCTTGCACCTTGAATGCAAACCAGCCTCAGAAGATGAAAACTGTAACACAAAAATTATTGCCTCACACTGAATAAATCTTGCCAAAAAAAACTCATGATAAGGTTGTCTCAGGATCACCATTAAATCACAAACATTTTGAAAGCACATAACAAGGACAGCTAGCAGAACTAAAATATTAGCTACAGACTTCCCTGTACCTAAATATTACTTTAACAAAGGTATTTATGATTTATTGTTTGGAAACACTTCTCATATAAACATTCTCCAAAATATGAAATTTCACTCTCTTCAGCTTATAGGATACACTTTCCATTTCCATGGTCATTTTCCTCCCAATTTGCTGTTGTTCCTGTACGACTCCCTCTTTGAAAAGGAACAATAGCCAATCTGGGAGCCTTTAGTGTAAATGAAACATTGCACTAGTACATACCCATCTGGCAATATGATGACATTATCGACAGCAAACAAGACCCTCACTATAGTAATTCTGAAGATAGTGAGGAAGATGAGGAAATGTCCACTAGTCTTGGATACAGGACTGAGGTTTCTGCCTGGCTCCATTACACAGGAAACCTCACCAGTTTTTCAGGCAGAATGTTACCTCCAATAAGATACTGATTTTATTTATTCAATTTATATCCTGCCTTTCTCCCAAATGGGACCCAAGGCAGCTCACACATGAATTGAAATAAGGAACATGAGTTAAAAATTAGAAGCAAAAAAGTTAAAACAATTCAACACGTTAAAACAGGGGTAGGCAACCTAAGGCCCGGGGGCCGAATGCGGCCCCCTGAGGCCTTTAGACTGGCCCCAGGCTGGTCCTGCCACTGCCGCCGCTGCCCGCCATGATGATATTGATTACTGTTGTTACTTGTTCTTGGGGTTTTCTTGGCAAAATCTCCACAGGGGTTTTGCCATGGCTTTTCTGGGGCTGAGAGAGTGTGCATGCATATTTTTTTTCATTTTCATTTTCATTTTATTTATTTATTTATTTATTTATGGTGCTTCGGCCCCCCAATTGTCTGAGGGACAGCAACCCGGCCCCCAGCTCAAAAAGGTTGCCTACCCCTGCGTTAAAACTGCAATACTTTTAAAAAAATATCTAAAATCACAAGTATAGAATGAATTAGAGATTTAAGATATTGAAGGGAAGTCTGAACATTAGAACTTAACAAATGGAAGTGTTTAGAGGACTTAATCAGCTCGGTGCTAAACAATTATGTTGGAAAAGACTGAGTTATATTTTAATGAAATAATATCAATAAAAATATAGTAAAAATAAAATAAAACCAAACCACAATAAAAAACAATGCAGCATATACACACCATTAAACAGCTTGCACCCCATTAAAAACTATTTAACATTCTAGTGTTAGGAAGGATCTAATTAGGGGAATTTATAATTAGCTCAAATATGCAACAGTGGGGTCCTAATAAAGCCCCACGGGACCGTGGACCATTATGTATACCAGAGGACTAAAGAATCCCACAATGGATGACGCTAAGACAGGCTTCTCCAATTAAAGTCTAAATATTTATTAAAAGGGGAAAACTGCACACACATAAATATAACACACACACACACACACACTGCACTTAGGAATAAAAGAGTGAAAGCGGGAATAGCTTGAGATGGGCCAGACTGAGGGAGCTACTCACTTCTGAAAGCTTCTCCAGAATTCGCTGTGGATGATGATGATGATGATGCACGACCGCTGATATGGGGGGGGGGAAGGATGGCTGAGGGAGCTATGAACAGAGTACAGATTGATGTGGAGTGAGCATGCACTCTCAAGATAGCACGTGGAGCCTAAAAATCTCAGGGTTT
>CM034701.1:353451470-353476472 GCA_020142125.1 Phrynosoma platyrhinos
TTGGAGGTCTTTAAGCAGAGGCTGGATAGCCATCTGTCGGGGATGCTTGAATTGGGAATTCCCGCATGGCAGGGGGTTGGACTGGATGGCCCTTGTTGTCTCTTCCAAATCTATAATTCTATGATTCTATGATTTATATGGCATATCCTTAACAGCTTTCAATGTTGTTGCTGTTATTCAATGCTATTACTGTTAGCAGTTATGCTCAATAAATTTGAAATATTATACTTTGTTGCATAAGACAGGAAAGCTGCCTGTTGCCAAAGTCTACAGAAATTGCTTAAAAATTCATAATGGACAAGCTTGGGCTACTGGGCTAGCCTGGACACTTTTTCTGTCCCTCTTTGGACAATCCAAGCCTCATTTTAAACTGAAAATTCCCTCATCTCCCTGCTGGCAAGGAAATGGTTGCATGGACAGAGATCAATAGGTGCTTATCTGTCTTGTCCACCCCCACTGGAGATCCTGCCAAACTGACTTAAGACTGGTATACATCTTATGGTGAGGTATTGTGCTGCCCTCAGAGAGACTAGCAAACACATCTTGATTTCAAAGAGAGAAAATATTTACAATGATTGGTTTTGCCCTGTGTATGCCCAACTTCACTGTCTTGGTCCTGCTCAATCCACTTAAGAGCTCTTAGCAGTACCTGAAGGGCAGGTTCACCTCTGCACTTTTTGCAAGTACATGTTGAGACCATATTTGCTCCACCCAGAAGTTCCCTTCACTTTTAGGAGACCTTAAATACAGATACACAGAGACAAACTCCTCTTTGATCCCTCTCTCTCTCTGAGCTGTCCTCTCTCTGAACTGCATCTCCCTGACCTTCTCCAGTCTCTAATCATCCAAAATCCATGTGTGTATTTCAAATTGTAATATCTTAAGTTTAATTCAAGCCCCCTTATATTGGTTAGGAGCAAAGTTTTAGCTTCCATACTGCGCTCTTTTTTTTTTTAACTTTGAGAAACAGATTGCATTGACAAGAGACTAGAGACTTTTGTTGCTATCTTTTTTTGTCTTTTAAACAAAGATATAATAATTTTTTGCTGCAAAATTCTACCTCCTTTTATTTGGAGCCAATTTGGTTAATAAGCCTTCAGCCTGTAAGATCCTACAGATTGCTAGTGCCTAACCCCACCCCCCCAAGTGCACTAATTTTAACATTACCTATCATCTGCTTTACCTCGTATCACTATTTTACATATATAACTGGTAGTTTTATGTTTTCCCTTGAAAAGGAGCATTGTGGTTCAAAACTCATCTGAACATTTAAGAATGTGAACAGTTACAGAGACCACACATATAATGGGGAAAGATGCTGGCACATTTGATATCCTTAGCACAGCTGTGTTTATATCCAGAATTATTCTGTGCAGCTGATCTGACCTATTGTGTAGCAGCAGATTAATTGTCCAGATTAATTTGCAATATGATTTTGCCTGCATGCTAAAAATGTTGCAGATTAGCAGATGAATAGAAAGACTCTGCTCAGCTTGCAAATTCTAGGCTTCATTTTTGAACAAGTTAATGCATATCTTCTGTTGTAGAAATCAATGATTCTTACAGTTCTTTTGAAACATTTGTGTTTTTCAATAGTAGTAAAAGATGTTGACTGAGGCATGCAACAAAGTCTTCTGTGGAACTTTGTCCATAAAATAGTTTAGTGGGCTCCTTCTCTTTTGAGCTTCAAATAAGACCATCTTTTGGCAGGGGACAGGGTCTGGTTTTTGGTTTGTACTTTTGCTGTTTTTACCTTCAGTAAAAATTACTCCAGAGACAGCTCAGTAATATATTGGATGTTACTCTAACTACATGGGGGGGGGGGATTGAGGGGCAAAAAGATACACAGAAACACCATTAACAATAAACACTTGCCAGTAGTCAAAATGGCTAGTTATAATCAGTTCTATCCCAAATGCACTTCTCTCAACTCTCTGTCACAGAGTATGAGATTATAGGTGCACACAGAGACAGACACAAAATCATGTTTATGAAAATTAAATTGTCATGGCAACAGGAAAGGTCTCAGAAATGTTTTTAAAATAGCAAATTAACAAGACCCATTTATGAAATCCAGACTCCATAAATACCCTTAAAACATTCCCACACCCCGTGAAGAAGATAAAACAGTTTGCATCTCTAAACCTTAAAAGCATCTGACCCAAAGATTTGATACTGTAGGGTAAATCAAAGTGTTGAGAACTAACTGCATTAGGAATATTCTATTCATTTTCAACTATATTATTAAAATGTCTTGCATCTATTACACAATTATTCTAACTTTCAACCTTGGCTAAAATGAAAATCATTACTAATATAACTTTATTAGTATAGATATCCTGGCCATCAAAAGACAGCCATCCTGCTTATCTCTGATTCAGCTGTAGTTATTGTTATTTGTTTATTTGTGTTATTATTTTAACTGTGTTTTAAATTGTCATGTTTAACATTATTTTAAGGGTGGGGTGGGATTGTGGGATATGAATGAATATTTCAATGTTGTAAGCCGCCCCGGCTGCATTATGCAGAGGGGTGGGATAATAATAATAATAATAATAATAATAATAATAATAAGAAGAAGAAGAAGAAGAAGAAGAAGAAGAAGAAGAAGGAAATCTCCATTGGAAGCCACTTTTTTGTGTCTTACAACTTTGCTATAAATAGAAACTTGGATCCATGTTTCTGTTTAGTAGCCACTTTGTTAATGAAAGAAAAAAAGAAAGCTATTCTGACTCTGAATATACATACTGACCTACTCATGTAATTTTAGTATGTACGTATTGATTCAGGCAAAAATATTATTTGAACTGTTATTTTCAATTTTTCATCTAAAATTTCATTTAAACCCATGCTTTGGTAAACCTCAAGAATTTATGGCTGTCACAAATACGGTACACATAACTTCAAGTATAGTTCTGTTCTTCACAAGGGCTTGTTAAGATTTCAGCTGCCATTCTTTTAAAAATGTCTCTGGTCTTCATAATAATCACAATATATCCAGAAACTTTAATTTGCAATCTGTCATGCTTATGAAAATGGCACACAAACAATTATACAAATAGATGCGCAAGATAGAGAAACCATCATATGCTCATGATGTATTCTTAATACTGTTATCTTGGCAGAACATCTCCAGCTCAAGAAACCAGAGGGCCGGGATTGTTTCCGAGTCCTTTCTTTTTTAGATGAAGAGTAAGAAAAAGATGTGTTTGCAAATATGTTTATAATTTATGCATAAATGTATTAACAAGCAGTTTGCCCCTAAACCTGTTACTTGTCTGGCAGTCCCAGAAACCTGTATGAAATTTCTTGTACATGACAACCATTAAGATTAGTTCTGAACTGCTCTAGCAGACACTTGAGGCTCCAAAATACATTGTAGGGATGGACAATGCATGGGTCATATAGGCTACATTCAGCTTTCAGGGACATTTTTGCAGCCCTCATTTCAGGAGTAAACTGCATACACTTGACTCAGGCCTGCATCCTTTCGAGGTTGCTAAAATGAGTACCCAGCTGTTGGGGGGCAATGAGCTTGCAGTTGTAAATCGCTTAAGACACTGCATAGCACGGTATGAAGTGGTATATAAATGAAGCTGCTACACATTCCAAAAGACACAGCAAAATTATAAATGCTGTTTAAAACAGGCAGAAAGAAAGAGGGGGGCGGGGAAGAGCTGTAACTTTCCTTTGAATTCTGATAGCAAATTACAAAAAGCTTTTAATACAAAATTTCCACACATACCCCAAGCCTCTGTCAGTTTGCTGCTGAAATCTGATGGTATGATTTCTGCCTAATTTCAGTGATGCAGCTGCAGTGGGTGGCAGGATATTCCCACAGACAAGTTGTTGTGACGTAGAGAAAATATTAATTTGCAAGGCTGTATACCTATACATGACTTCTATTGTCTTCCTCTTCATGTAGTAATAATCCCACCAAAATCCCACATACAGATTGTTTTGAATGAAGACTCCACCAAAAAGATTTTATCAGCAAGAGGTACTCTTTTGGGATGAATAAACTGTGTTTCTAAATGTTCAGAGTTTTAAAGTTACTGCAATGCTAAAAATTTGAGAACTGAAGGGAAAAAATCGTTTGAGGGAGGCAGATTTCATACTGAGGGGCGATGTCCTCCTTTTGCCCCCTGCTCCATAGCTACAGCCCTGCTTACATGTGTAAATCATACATGGAAGAAATGGTACCTCAGTAAGTTTTGAAGTGAAAGTGGTCTTCATAACAGTCTCCATAAGCACATGTCAAAAAACCAAGCATCTATGTTGAATCACACCTCTGTTATATCTATACAAATGTTTATGTATAGACTTACAACCTGAGTAGCATTAGATTATTATGCCAGCAATACCCAATTTATTAACATTGGTTAACAGCTAAAGAATGAAGCATTGTATCATAACAATGGTTCTAGCAGTTCTCTTATCCACCAGAAGCTGATATTAATGGATCTTGCCAATTCAAAACCAGGCCAACCCAAACAACTTTGCATTACAATAGGAATTAAGAAAAAAAGATATTGATGCTAGGAGATGCACTCCACCCTCCAGCTATATTAAGGATGGCAGCTAAACTATTTATTGATTTATATTCTGCCTTTCTCCCAAAATGGTAGTCAGGAAGAGGAGCACCTGAATGAGATTCCTGCTAGTCAAAAGGTCCTGAGTGCTTTACCTCTGTAACTATTGTCTCTGCTACACCAATGACTGAAAGATAAAGTCTGTAATTTCTTTTATTTTTTCTCTGAACACATAGAAAGGGAATTGACAGAAGTTTTCATTGTCTTCCATGGTCTTAGGGCACAAGAGTGGAATTCACAGGTCATTTGATTTGGGTTGTATCTTCTTTTGTATTACCCATGCATGGAACTGTCCCCTATTCTGGAGTATCAGCCCTGGTGGCGCAGTGGTTAACTGCCTGTACTGCAGCCACTCACTCATAGACCACAAGGTTGCGAGTTCAATACCAGCCAGGGCTGAGGCTCGACTCAGGCCTGCATCCTTCCGAGGTCGCTAAAATGAGTACCCAACTGTTGGGGGGCAATCAGCTCACAGTTGTAAACCGCTTAGACATCCCATGCACGATATGAAGCGGTATATAAATGAAGCTGCTTTGCTTTTTTGCTTTAAAAGAACTGCCAACAAGATGCAGGATCTTGCTTCCATGTTATTCTGCACTTTCCAGTAGCCAATATAAAGGTGATCCAGTGGGAAAGAAATAGAATGTATTTAAATATGCACTTGCACATTTCCCACCATGAAAAACCCTTCTCTTGCTTTCCCTATCTAATTTCATCTCTTTTTTGTGTGTGCATGTGCCTTCAAGCTATCTGTCAATATACAGCAACCCCATAAACTTCAGAGGGTTTTCTTAAACAAGGAATACTTACCCTCCCAATTCATTTACCTTACTGATTCCCCTGTGGATCCTAGAAAGGTTCCAGGATTAAGAATTTAATAAACAGGGATTGTCACAGAACACCTGATGGTGAAATTAAGAATTGCACACAGGTACATGTATGATTCCTTAATTGGATCTATAATATTTTCAATCTTAATCAGTATGCTGTGGTATATATTTGCAAATGTTACAGTACTGAAATCTAACTTAAATTGCTTTGTAGGAGAAAAATACTTCTTTGGAGAAAAGCACTAAATTACTTAGGACCTTATCACACATGGCCCACAAAACGATAATAAAGTGAAATAAGAATAAATCCAGTAACAAACCGAAAGAAACCCCACAATACGCAAATGGCTATCACACACCATTACCTTCATCGCGCTTTTAAGGAAAGCGCTCCTGGGAACCGTATTTGCCGTTCACACACAAGTGAGAAAATCCCGTACATAACCAAGCAATGATGTTCTTGCACATGCTCAATACAGCCGCGGCTGTCACTTGCCGCGGCTGTCACCCCTTCCCAAGCCGGCTCTCTCAGGAGGTCCTCCTTGGAGCGCAGGCCCCGCGCTGGGTCCACGCTCTGAGGAGGTCCTCCCCGCAGAGCCAGCTCTCTGGCGAGGCCCTCCTTGGAGCGCAGGCCCCGCGCTGGGTCCACGCTCCGAGGAGGTGCTCCCCGCAGAGCTGGCTCTCTGGCGAGGTCCTCCTTGGAGTGCAGGCCCCGCGCGGGGAATGACGGGGAAATGCTCCCCAATACGTATTTGGTGATCAGACTTTACGGCAAAAGCAAAATGATTCCCGTCGCGCAATTGCAATTCCCCAAGAAACCGAAATTCAAAAGATCTCGTTCTTTCCACTTTCTGTCGGGGTTCTGTGCGACATCGTGTGGACACATGGAAAAATAATACGTATTAGGTCAGGATTTCGTTTGGATTCTGTCTGGATTGGGCCCCGTGTGATAAGGTCCCTAGTTATTATTTACATTTATGTGCCTCCTCTCCAGCAATCAGATCAAGGTGGTACACATGGCTCTTTTGTATCCTACTTTAGTAGATCAAGCAGCCAGTGAGTACCTCAACGTCACCCATTAAGTTCCATGGCTCTGTAGGGACAAACCTGGTTGTTCCAATTCTGTCCAACACTATAACCACATTATTTCTTATCAAATATAAAATAAAGACTTTTAAAAATTGGTTTCACAACCATCTGTATTATGGTTTAATATATCAGGCATGTGTTGATTCCTCCTTTTCCATTTCAGTTCTGCAGGACAACTAAAACTGAACAGACATCAATATGTTCATACGAACATATCTCAGTGATTTTCCTCAAATAATTTTTTCTCAGTTTTGGTATAATTTAAAGTATGTTTGTATTTGTAGAATTGAACTTTAATGACTCAGAATGTTTGAGTAGATGTATCTTTGCAATAAAAAGGTAGAGGAGAAAGTTATTTGAAATTATATTTTAAGGTAGTTCTCTTTTGGGGCTTTAGGGTTGATATAGACCAGCCTAAAGGGCCAGCCTGAGGGTGGAGTGCAGTGTCAGGGTGCCCCATTGGTGCAGAGTGTACCCACGCTGCAGCAAAGGGGTACAAAAGAGCTGTGGCGGCGGCTCTAAGGGTGGCAAAAAAGAGGATTGGTGCCACAGCGTGTGGTTGCCGCAGCCCTGATCTGGCACTCCCAGAGGCGGCACAGAGCTGCCCCTTACGGGCCATCTGCATCGGCCCTTAGTTCACATGGATTCCAAATGTTTCTCCAATATTCTGTAGTCTTCTGGATATTACAGACAAAAAGATGTCTGGTTTCAATAATCTGGATTCTGGTTTAATTATTATCACCAGGCAAATCTTGAACTGGAGAGTTTCCATTAACCATGGTAGATATCCATGCAAAGATTTCTGATTGTGTCAAGAGCCAGCACATATACCAGAGCCTCCTGTTTATACTCAATGCTTTTCATATTAAGCAAGAGAATGAATTAGTAGTGTAGGTAGTGGCATCACTGGAGGGGGGTGAGGGGGGTTCAGACTGTACTAGATGACATCTCAGAGGAGGGGTGACATCCAGTGGCATCACGAGGGGGTGTGGGCCGCACCAGGTGACATCCTAAGGGAGGGGTGATATCACTTCTCAAATACCTACCTTTTGGCAGAAATGGGCTGTGGCATTCATCTGCTTCCCTTTAAAATACTTTAAGAGCTGGTGGGAGTGGGATGACTCTCATTGGAAGGAAGAAGGTGAGAGAATTAATTTGAATCAAACACATGAATATAGTTAGAAAGCACATAAAAAGAGTTAAGAACACATAGATAGGATTAAGTAACATGTAAACATATATACTTCTATACTACAATTAGATAACATATGTAGTTAGTAAAAAGCCACGTATATACATATAAATATAATCGATATATATAGGGACAGAATAAAAAGGTTAAACTCTGTGTGAACTCAAAAGTTTTTTCTTCTTCTGAACTTTAGGAGTAAGAGAAAGTCATAATTAAAAAGTAAGGACAGAATTAATGTTATTATTTAGACAGAGATGTCATCCTTTCACTTCAGATAAATAAATGGAAAGTCCTTGGTTTTTGAATAATTAAGAACTAATGGCCAAAGGACAGTCATAAAAATTAAATGGAGTCATGTATGTAACTAAGCGGTTAACCTTAAGGTCAAGACGTGGCCATTTAGCCTGAAAGGAATTCTGCAAAATAGAGCATAAGTTAGGAAGAAATAGAATAGCTTTTAGATATAGCCAGCTTCTTAAATAAAAATATGTATCATACACACATAATAAGGTGTTTGGCTTCAAGTTTTTGAATATATACTAACTTAAGGAAAACACTTAAATACTATCATCTTTTGATACATTGTTTTGAGATTTGCTAATACAAATGTGTTAAGAATTAGGCTGGGTTATATTTTTAGTTTAGGAAAAATTATTAAACAAGTCTTATGTTCAATTGTACCAAGATTTGCTGGGTTTTGCTATTTTGGTGTTTGCTTAAAGCACAAGCTAGGGGACTGAGTATTTTTTTTATATAACAAAAGAAAAATGAAAGAGGTCTGAAATTCCTTATAGTTTTTTTTAATGTTTAGATACAATTAACCAAAAATAGATTGAAGAAATTAGATTTTAGTGTTTCTTATATACATAAAACTCCCTATAAAAGAATATTGGAAGGAGCCTTACAAACTACTAAATTAGATGAACAGTTACAATAGATAGATAGAGATAGATAGATGAGACCCCAAAATTTTTAAATTAAAATTTCAAAATTCAAAATTTCAAAATTTTTATTTTTTAAATTTTTTAAAAAATGTTATTCTTTTTAAATTTCCTTTAAAATCATCCCATTTCAACCCATTCTTCGCTATGTATATGCAAATGCATTTAGGTTGTGTGTACGGTGCTGTAATTTGAAGGCATAATTTTAATTTTTGCTAGCTGTTGATGTCACAACTCTTAGCATGACATTCAGTAGTACATGGGAATTGTGATTTATGAGTAACACTAGTGCAAAAAAACATTACTAAGGATTCTGTGTGGTGTGAAATGGGGGAGGTTGACACATGAGTGATGCCACTGGTGACATCTGGCTGGTTCCTCCTCCTGCTGCAGGTTGTGTGTGCATGTATGCGGTGATGCTGCCAGGGCCTACTACCTCTTCTCTGCTGCTGTGGTTCTCAAGGGAGCAAAGGCCACAGAGAAGGAGGGACAAGCACACACCCCTCCTTCCTTCCCCACTGCCCGGGCACTATGGGCCAGATGAGCCAAGGCAATGGGGAAAGAGGGAGGATGTGCCCACTTGCTCAACCCTCTTTCCCAATTGACTTGACTCACTCACCCAAGCTGTCCAAGGCACCAGGAAAGGAGAGGCAATAGCACATGAACCTCTCCCTTTCCCCATTGCCTTCACTGGCTTGCCTAAGCTGGCCAAGGCACTGAACAAAGAGAGCCCTCCCAGCTTCTCCAGTGCTTCACTTGCTTGGTTGTGTCCCCCCCCAGGGAGGTCTGGATGGGCATTTGAGTGGCTGGTGCCCCCCAATAGCCCCAGGCACCCACAACAGATGACACCAACACTAAGGATGCCTCTGGGATCTGTATACTTTCACTCTCGTGGGGTACTATCATCGTAGACATTTTTAGGATAATAATAATCATCATCATCATCATCATCATCATCATCATCATCATCTTGTTTGTCTAAAATACTTGCATTTCTACTTGTTGTCATAGGCTCAAGAGATGCTAGGTGTCATTGTCTAATTTATTCTCAAAACACTGACTGAGCAACACCAGCCTAAACCATCATCATGACTTCTTCAAGGCTACCTGAAGAGCTTTAGGACTAAGCAGAAACTTAAATGTGGGTCTCCTTATTGAAGATCATGAAGAAGCCACTGCTCCATGGTGCAATAAAACTCATATATGCTCAACAGATTCAGTTGATAAGAGTTACTCCCTCCCAAGTGGTTGTTATGAAATTACAAGTCATTTTCCTGTGCCTTTTTGCAGAAATAAAAAGTCAATGGTACATGTTCAAGTCTGAGGAAGGATACAGAGTCTAGAACAGGGGGGGTAGGCAACCTTTTAGAGCTTGGGGCCGGTCCCACAAAGTCCCTCCCGCCGCTGGGCCGAGGGGGGGGGATGGTGGCGCACGCACGCACACGCTCACGCACACACACCTGCGCGCACTGCTGCCGATGCCACCACCACAACTGCCGACGCGCAGCTGCCTCTGCGTGCGCCGCGGCCACCATTTTGATTTCCAAAATGGTGGTCGTGATGCACGCAGCTGCACAGCAATAAAAACGCGCCACGGCAGCAACCTTACGCCCGGGCCAGTAAGTCCAGGGACCTGGGCCTTAACCGGCCCATGGGCCGTAGGTTGCCAGTCCCTGGTCTAGAAGACCCTTCCCAGTCATTCAAATAAAACTTTTAAGCAAAATAATAATTAAAATACTTTAAAAGGCATGACCTGTGATGCAGTCATATACAAATATATTTCAGGAAGAAGAGATTGGGGAAGGTGACCGAAATAAGAATATAAGAGCCCTGCAGATGAAAAGACCTATCTAACACAGCATTTTGTTCATACAGTGGACCATTTACTGCCTGCAGGATGCCCATGAATGAAAACAGCACCCTCTAGCACAGGGGTCGGCAACCTGTGGCCCGCAGAGGCCTTTGGACCGGCCCCTGCCCAGTCCTGCCATCTCCGCCTTTTGCAGCGGCGGGGGTCCTCTGGGGCTCCATTTTGGATTCCAAAATAGTGCTTGGAGTATCACGCGACCTTTCCCATCGTGGGACAGGTCACACGGGACTCCGGGGCGCCATTTTGGAATCCAAAATGGCACCCCAGAGGAGCCCTGCAGCAGCGCTGGGCCTCTCGGAGGCCTAGCGCTGCCAAGGGAGGCCTCCTGGGGGGCTCCCGCCATTGTGCGCATGCGTGTGCGGCGCAGGGGTGGCGCACCATTTTGTTTTTCAAAATGGCGGGGCGCGCGCACAGGCGAGGGCAAGCGCACGCGTGCGCACAAGCAAGTGCACCGGCCCCCAACGCCATTTCCCCCCCTCCCGGCCCATCAGCAAAGAAGGTTGCCGACCCCTGCTCTAGCACATGTACCCCAGGAGTTGATTAGGACTGTATCCACACTGCAGAAATAATCCAGTTTGGCACCACTTCAACTGCCATGGCTCAATGCTATGAAATTTTGGGAATTATAGTTTTGTGAAACATTTAGCCTTCTCGGTCAGAGAGATCTGGTGCTGCAAAAAACTACAATTCCCAGAATTCCACAACACTGAGCCATGACAGTTAAACTGGTTGCTACAGTGCAGAAGCAGCTTGTGAGAGGCATACTGAGCTGTGTGTGTATATATATCCATCCTATCTGGACCAGAAGCCTTATCCTCCATGAATTGGTCACATCCTCTTTTAAAGCTGTTCAAATTGTCAGCAGTAAATTCAACATTTTAACTATGTAATATGTACAGAAGTACTTTGTTTTTTATCTGTTCTTAACCTATCAACATTTCACTTTCATTCTGGTGGGCAAAGGTTATTATTCTGAGAGAGAGAGAGAGAGAGGAAGGGGGGGGGGGGGAAGAAGGCACTGCGTATTAATGCACATTGACTCAGAACCACTCTAGGGAGCCAAACCTGCTTCTCACATTGACTGGCACAGAACAGCTCTGAAAGGCTGTCAGCCATGGGGCATAGCCAATCTTCAGCAAACAACAGAGGGTATGCACTCCTGAAATGAGCATAACAATAAGAGAGCTAGAAACACACTGAACAGCCATGCTATGTTTTTCTAACCTGGGCTCAAGCTGCATAAGAGAACTGCAGAACCACTTGTTTCATTTTGGTTTGACCTAAGCATGCCTAAAGCCAGGGATAAGGTAATGGATTTAAAGAAGCAAAGGATTGCTTGAACCAAGACAGATCAGCCTTTTTCTCTGTTGTGGAGGATAGTCTTAACTGTCAAAACGCTGTGCCAGAAGGACATCCTGACGCTGCACTCCATGCGTAACGGCATGCGGCATCAGGACGCTGCCGGCGTGGGGTTGGGGTGGCGAGCATGCGGCTGCCCCTCCCCATCTCTGCCTGTAGAGGCCCTAAGTTTCTTTTTACCTACCAATGTATCCTATTTATTTACCAGAAGCTCAGATCTAGTTGTTTTTACCAAATACCTGTGGAGTACACACTTGCTACTACTGCTGCTGCTAAACTGATTTAACCACACACAAAAATAAAAAAAACCCATAATTCTAACATTTCCACCTAAGAACATAAATCATAGAGGTTGAAAGGGCCATCCGGCCCAACCCTCTGCCATGCAGGTATATACAATCATAGCACTCTTAAGAGATGGCTTCCAAGCCTCTGTTTAAAAACTTAGAATCATAGAATTATAGAGTTGAAAGAGACCACAAGGGCCATCCAGTCCAACCTCCTGCCATGCAGGAACTCAAAATCAAATCCAGCCTCTGTTTAAAGATCTCCAAAGGAGGAGACTCCACTACACTCTGAGGGAGAGTCTTCCACTGTCGAACCGCCCTTACTGTCAGGAAATTCCCCCTAATGTTGAGGTGGAATCTCTTTTCCTGGAGCTTAATCCATTGTTTCGGGTCCTATTTTCTGGAGCAGCAGAAAACAAGCTTGTTCCCTCCTCAATATGACATCCCTTCAAATATTTAAACACGGCTATCATATCACCTCTTAACCTTCTCTTCTCCAGGCTAAACATCCCCAGCTCCCTAAGTCGTTCCTCTTCCAAAGAAGGGGACCCCATGAGGGAGCATGTTCCATTATCAAACAGCTCTTACCATCAGGAAGCTCTTTTGAATGTTTAGCTGGAATTTTTTCCTGTAGAACTTTAATTCAACCCGGCAAGCCTCATGTAACAGGCATTGTTGCATGTATATTATTACATGCTACAATATCAAGTGACTGCTTTCTGTGTTGCTAACTGCCATCATGTTGACTTTAACTTATGGCAATCCTATGAATGAGAGGCCTCCAAGTCACCCTGTCATCAACAGTCCTGCTCAGATCTTGCAGACTCAGAGCCATAGCTTTCTTGATTAAGTCCATCCTTCTGTAATGCGGTCTTCCTCTTTTCCTACTAACTTTAATCTTGTTGTTGTTGTGTGCCTTCAAGTCATTTCCAACTTATGGGGACCCTAAGGCAAACCTATCATGGGGTTTCCTTGGCACGTTCTTCATAGGGAGTTTGTCATTGCCTTCCTCTGAAGCTGAGAGAGTGTGACTCTCCCCAGGGTTCAATCTTACCATGCCTTATTGTCTTTTCTAGTAAGTCATGTCTTCTCATGATATATCCAAAGTATGGCAGTCTCAGTTTAGTCATCCTAGCTTCTAGGAAGAGTGGAAGCTTGATTTGCTCTAGGACCCATTTATTTGTCTGTGGCAATCCAGGGTATTTGCAGAACTCTCTTCCAGCACCACATTTCAAATGAGTTGATCCTTTCAGCTTTCTTCACTATTCAGCTTTCACAAGCATACACAGAAATGAGAAATATGATAACATGGACAATCCTGACTTTGGCATTCAATGGTGTATCTTTGAGGAACTTGTCTAGTTCCTTCATAGCTGCCTTCCAAGTCCTAGTCTTCTGATTTCTTGATTGCAGACTCTGTTCTGACTTATGACTGAGCCAAGGTATGGAAAATCTTGAACTGTTTCAATGGCTTCACAGAATTCAACAGTTGCTTCATTTCTTGATCCTAGACCAAATTCTCCTATGATGCTTGATTCTACTCTGTTTCCTACTTTTGCATTCCAACTGCCCACGATTATCATGTCCTGGGTTGGTGTGTGATCAATTTCCTCCTGGATTCCAGCACAGAATATTTCCATTTCATCATCTGCTTCTATAGTTGAAGCATAAACTTGGACTATTGATATATTTGGTCAGACTTTGCATTATATATATCCCTTTACTGCTTACCCTTAATTTCTCCTCACTGTTAATGCTACCCCATTTCATCTTAGATTTACATTTCCTGAGTAAAAAAGAGTGTGGTTATGACTGAAAATGCTCACTTACCCCAGGTATTGCACTGGCTGAAGGGCAAAACATATTTTGGCATTTCCTCCAAATGAGGCTATCATCTTTCAGCTAGCACCTTCTACTTGGTCTATATACACAGGTTTGGAAGGCATTCCTTCACTAAAATTATCCATATGAAAGTTGTATTTTGTATGTGTGATTTCTTTTCCTGTATAAAATGCTACCTACATCATTATCATCATCTACAAACTACATCCTGAAGCATACTTCAGGGTGATGAATCAAACAACTACGTTCAGCATAGTAAACAACTGATATCTAATCATAAACAGCAACAAGGAATCAGCCAGAGTTGACATTTCTATATATAATTGCTCTAGAAAATCTCATGCTGAGAAATGTAATTGTCTTTGTAGTACAGCTATATTTTGTAGATGGACAGATGCCACAGGTATGTGAGTGTATGAATTTGCTCCTGCACTACCTCATATAAACAGACATAAGCGAAAGGAGCCCTCATTGAGTTCAAGAGTGAGTAACTGATGCTAGAATAAGCTCATGTCACTGTCCTATAGGTCTTCTCTAAGTCTGTGTCTGCACTGGAGAAACAATGCAGTTTGATATTGCTTTAACTACCATGACTCAATACTATGTAATTCTGGGATTTGTACTTTTGTGAGATATATAGCCTTCTCTGTCAGAAGCAGTAGTGCCAAAAGAAAATACAAATTCCAAGATTCCACAGCATTGAGTCATAGCAGTTAAAGCGGTGTCAAAATGCCTTAATTTCTGCAGTGCAGATGCAGTCTCAAGATTCTCTTCCTGCAAGGTTCAAAGACATGTCCAATACATTAGGAAAAAAAAAGAGATTATAATTTTAGCCAGGGGAAAGGAAATATGTTAAAAGGACTCGTTAAAAGGAAAAGAGACTGGCACACTTTGAACATATCATGATAAGGCATGACTCACAGGGGAAGACAATAATACTTGGTAAGGTAGGGAAAAAGGAAGACTACATTATAGATGGTTAGACTCAATCAAGTAAACCACATCCCTGAGTCCGCAAGATCTGAGCAGAGGTGTTGATGATAGGATAACTTGGAGATCTCTCATTCATAGGATCATCATAAGTTGAGGTCAACTTGAAGAGAGTTAATAACAAGTTAAACTAACTGAACAAAAGGTCACACTAACAACTCATTCAAATCCACACCACCATGGCATTAGACCAACACCCCCCATAACTCTGATAATTTTTCTTGAAATAATTTTAATAGCTTGCACTGTCAAAAGTACACACCACCAAGCATCTTTCATAATCAGCACACAGGTATATTGTTATATATATATGCAATATTATGCAAGCCATAGTTGACTGCTTCTACTTTTATAAAAACAGGTGCTTAGCTGTTAAAATCCGTCAAAACAAAGACATCATGATGATGAGAATGTACATTATCTTACTTGGTGGTGGGGTCTTTGGATTTTTAAAGATTGTTGTCTGCTTTTTAAAATATAAGTATAATTGTGTATTATTATATCTGAGCAATTTGTCACTACATCACATTAATGCTGTATCGCTTGCTTTTGTTTATAACTATTATAGTTACAGAGTAATAAAATTCCACTTGCAACATACAAATTTGATAGGTATATGTAGAAGCCAGTGTATTTTTAACAGCACTCTAAGAATTTTGTTCTGTTTGAAAACAAGTACCTAAACAATGATTTTGTGAGTTGCTACAACCAAGATCTGAAAAACAAACATGGGAATAAAAGTATGGTTATAAATCCAAGTCTGTTGGAGAGATGGATGCTTCGCTGTTGCTTTTTCTATTAATGCAAATACTCTTGCCATTCTTGCACGCAGATTGCATATTGCTAGATATCACATCAGGTCTAGTAAAACAGATGACAAAAATGGATTTGATTGCTTGCAACTTAAGTCCACATTCCTCTTCCCCTTACCCTCCATTCATCTTTGTTTTCCTGGAAGTTTTAAGTGCATTCGTCCCTCCATTTTCATAGGGGACACGTTCTGCAACCCCCCCTGAAAAATGGGGGGGGGGGACAACACAAATATTTAAGCCCCATTGGCTTGAATGGGCGCACGTGTCATTATTTTCCTCCTGGCTTCCCACCTATGGAAATTCAAGAACGCGGATAGGAAGTCCATGAAATAGGAGGGATGACTGTATACAAAGGGTCCTGGTAGCATCTTTGAGGCTAACAGAAGGAAATTGGTAGCATAAGCTTTTGTAACTCTGCGTGGAGTGAAGTGCCTAGGAGCAAACTTTTATAGCTATGAATGAGCAAGTCGTTATGTGTAAATAGGAACAGAAATGCAAAACTTGTGGCCATGGAAGTTGGGGAGGGGCAGATTATTTTAACAATGGTTGTAGGAAGACAAGGCAGGAGGAAAGATGTTGCCTAAAGCCAAGGTGAATAGATAATCATATGACTAGTGGAGGGAGTTATTGGAATGTACCATGATGCCAGGTAGGAAGCACAAAGGATATGTGATAAACTTAAGGCTGTGGTGTTAATTAGTGCTAGAAATTAGTTTAGAACCCTGGTGGCGCAATGGTTAAATGTTGGTCCTGCAACCACAACATTGTGAGTTTGATCCCAGGGCTCCAAGGTTGACTCTGCCTTCCATCCTTTCGTAGGTCAATAAAATCAGTACTCAGCTGTTGGGGGCAATTGGCTTACATGTTGTAAACTGTTTAGAGAATGCTGAATTCACTGATAAGTGGTACAGAACACTTCTATTGCTATTGCTAAATGCTATACAGAAACCATTGTTTCTGTTTAACCTTCTGTTGATGGACTGAAGTTTGTGGATATATTCCAATTCTGCTGCTTCCCTTTCTAGTGTATCTTTGTAATGTTTTTTATTTAAGGACTGTTTTTCTGAGGTCTGAGATGGGAAGATTGGAGGGTTCTGCTATATATATTCCCGTTCCTAAAACACAATTTTGCACTTCTGTTCTTAGGCACTTCACTCCGTGTATCTGATGAAGTAAATTTAGTATATGAAAGCTTATGCTACCAACTTCTTTTTCTCAGTATCAAAGGTACTACAAGATCCCCTTGCAAATCATGTTTCAATTTGCTAGTTTCCACAGTGAGACTGTTGCAAAAAGGAAACAGCTTGATATGATTTCCCATAAGTTTTAAACATTCAAAGTATGGCATTTCCATCATTCCTTTTAAAAACAAGTGAAAGACATCTAGTGAAGTACATGCTATTTATTCCTGTTTCAGCATATGGAGAGTAAATGTGCTTTTACTCCAACAGGCGGAAATTTCTGATGTCACTAAAGTGACATTATGTGCTTCCTTTCCTGTGACAAGAAAAACGAAGTGAAGAGTAAGCTTAGAGAATGAATAATTGAGAAGAAACATTAAAAGATTATTAATTCAATCTATTTTTATTTGTAAACATACAAAATAGTAATGATCATCATCTCATAACAGTATTAAAGAGAAAATACAGAGTAAATAAAAAGCAAACCACATTGCAGAAGATGAGGTATTAAGATGGCAGCCTTATGCCCAATTTATTTTTTAACAAAAATATTCTATTTTTAAACTGTAAAGCATAGCATCATGCAAATTTAAAAACAACCCCTTCCATTATTATCCCTCCCCCTTCGAATCAATTCTACTACAACAAAAGGCAAAAGAAAAGAATGGTATGAAATTAATTCATGTCCAGACCTCCCATTATCACATAAATTGTAAAATGATAGTAATGGAGTCCATAATAAGATAGAATAGTCCATATCATCCAAATCAGTCCTCCTTCAAACTGCACTTATTTTTGCCATTCTACCCCGTATTTATCTAAAATACTAGTATCTATGTTTACATCATTAACATAGTGAATCAAAACTGAATCACTATGCCCAATTTCTGCTAAGTAAACTTCAATTAACTCAGTGGGACTTGTGTCCAAAGAACCACACATATGATTAAGCTAACCATTACAGTTACATTTGGGACACAGAAAACATGGAAAGAGACAGGTCCTTTTAAAAATATTCCTGAATATTAAATTTAATAAAGACATATACAGATGGAAAAAGTATTTAAGACTGTAACAACAGTAAGAATGAAACATTTCTCAATTTCAAATAAAACAAATCAGCTATGGATGTTGTCAGTTCTGGATAACATAGGGGGGAAGCAGACGGGAGCTTCCCGTGCGCCGCGGGACGGAGCGCCGCTGGACCGCGGCAGCCGCACCGCGGCGCACCGTCGGCGACCCTGGAAGGAGCGCTAAATCAGCGCTCCTTCCTCAAGACAGCGAAAGTGCGCACTAAAAGCGGCGGGCGCACTTTCGCTGTCTTTTCCGCCGCGGCGCATGTGGTCGCCGCGGCGTGAGGTCATCCCCAATGCGCCGGTCGTGCGGACGGCCGGCGCATCTGGGGGCGACCTTGGAGAGAGGAAGGGGCGCCGCTCGTGCAGCTGCCCCTCCTCTTCTCTGCCCAGAAGACGACTTTATTAGTCGTCTGCTTAGGGCCATAATTTGTCTTCAGGAAAACCACAGCAACAAAAGCAAAGTGTGCAAATCAAGAAAAGCAAAAGCACCACTGTATTTTGCTCTGGTCAAATTTCCAGTTCTCAATGCCACTGTTTGAAATATTAACTAGCTGGAATATGTCTGGGTGTGTGTGTGACGAAAATGACAAAGAGCTTGGAAACCAAGATCTGTGAAGAATGGTTGAGGGAGCTGGATGCATTTAGTGACATTATAGTCTCTTTCAAATATCTGAAGGACTCTCAGAAGGAATGAAGCAAGCTTATTTCTCTCTGTCTTTCTTGCTTTCAGTTGGACTCAAACAAGTGGATTCAAATTACAAGGAGTTTCCTCCATAAGGAAAATTTCCTGATCATAACAGTTGTTTGACCATGGACTATTTCAGAAAGCAAGAAACTAAGGGGTTTGGACTAGACAATCCTGTGGTCCCTTCCAAATATACACTTCTATGAGTCTATGCCACTAGTTCTCAAATTTTTATCCTTGTGACTCCCTTTACATCTACATTACACCTCATCACCTGCTGCAGTATAATATATGAATAACAATATTTTGTTTAATGTGTGTATTTTTGTGCATATATTCATGTATATTCATATTTAAGCCCTGGTTAAATGCCAGTACTACAGCCACTCACTCACAAACCACAAGGTTCTGAGTTCAATCCTAGTCAGGGTCTCAAGGTTGATTCAGCCTTGCATCCTTCCAAGGTTGCTAAAATGAGTACTCAGTTTGATGGGGGCAATTAGCTTACAGTAAACCACTTAGAGAGTGCTCAATGCAGTATGAAGCGATAGATAAATGAAGCTGCTATTGCTATTGCTATAAGGCAGGGGTTGGCAACCTATGGCCCGTGGGCCGCACCCGGCCCACTGATCCCCACTGATCAGCCCCCGCTGGCCCCCACCATGCGCTCCCGCCACCATGCTGCCACACATGTCAAGGCCACCCTTTTGTTTGCCAAAACTGCAACCGCAACTTGTTTGCGCATGTGCAGTATTCCTGCGCCATTTTCCCCACACACACGGCCTGGCAGAAGACCTGTGGACCAGCGACCAGCCCCAGGTATGTGAAGGTTGCTGACCCCTGCTATAAGGAAATAGCTCTCCTCCCTAAAGCATGGACTTGAAGTACTCTCCTTGTCTTTTCTGTTCCCTTTCAGGACAGAAAAGGTTTGTGAAGAGAGGAAGAGAAAAGGAGGAGGAGAGGATCAGGGCTTCCAAGTCTTGCACCCACTTGAGCAACTTGTTGCCCCCCCCCCTCAAATTTGAGAACAACTGTCTACGTGATACCATCCAAAAGAATAGACCAGTAAAAAAACATTAGTTTCCCAATGGTTGATGCAACCTCAGAATCTGTCCATGTTTGAGATTGGAGTCAATTGGCTATGCTACAGTTGCACTGTATTTAAAGTGCCAGAACTGAGAGGTTGAACTGCACATTCCCAAGTCAAGAAGCCAGTGTTCCTGGGAATTTATCTCAGCCTAGCTTATCTTACAGGGTTGTTTTAAGTAGAAAATGGAATGGAGGATACCTTCTAAGCCACCCTCAGCTCCTTGAGAGAGAGAAAAAAATTAAAAATATTGATGAGTAAATAAAATGAATGGGTAAAACACAGGACTGGGTATTAGAGTACAATTAATCAGACAGAGAGAAAAAATAGGATTTAGATAAACATTTCTACTGGCACGCATATTACAAGGAACTAATTATATTATACATGCTGAACTTACCATTTAACATTACTACTAACGGACTGTACATGAGCAAAGTTTGGGAGCCAGATGCTATTACAGAAATTAAGAGTATTGGGCTACCTTAGAGACTAATAAATGTATTATAACTGGAATTGAAATTAGCTGGTCCTCTAAATATTTTTAATTGCAACTCCCAGCATTCCTCACTACAGGTACTGGACTCAAACAGTTGCATTTACAGTCCAGTAACATCTGGACCATAGCATTAATTTTCCATACAAGCAAAATTGTGCTCAAAATTATGCAACATAGGCATGGAAAGGAAAATCTCAGAAATGTAAGTGGGTTTCAGGAAAAGAAGAGGCACTAGGAACCACATTGCAAACATATGATGGATAATAGATGCACAAAGGAATTCCAGAAGAAAATCAGGATGTACTTTATAGACTATTGCAAAGTCTTTGACTCCACAGATCACGAAAAGCTACAGATTGCTCTGAAAGACACAGGAGTGCCACTACTTCTGATAGAGGCTACAATTCAACTTGCATACAAGTTGAACAAATAGGGTGATAGAATGCAGCCTTCCCTGACCCTTTTGCCAATTGGGAACCACTCTGTTTCTCCATATTCTGTTCTGTCTGTAATCTCTATCAGGGAGGTTACAGGTTTGCATCTTCAGGACCTAAGCAGAACAGTGGAAGATTTTGTGTGTGTGTGTGTGTGTGTGTGTGTGTGTGTGTGTGTTGAGGATGTCTCATCCACAGGCTGTACTTGACTGTACTTGACTCACCATGAGTCAAGTACAACTCAAAGGCAGTTAACAACAACACCAACATTATCTGGAGGGCTACTTATATTGCAGCAATTTTTTCTTAGCCCTTAAGGCGCCCCATAACCCTTTCTTGTTTTCCCTTATATCCACCCTTGGCTACCTCACTGAAAATGATTTCCGATGGATAAGAAAAAGTTCTGGTTATAGCACCTTTTTCCCTCACTTCTCCTTCAAACATCCAGAGACACCAAGGAGGAAAGTATTTGACTTCTGAGTAGATGCTGAGCCCTAGAAATCTAACAGCATCTCGACAATTATTCTGTTGTGATGCTGGTTCTTCGAACTAAAAAGCCTTTTATAATGTGGCCTACCAAAGCATACCAAAAAAGACAGCATGCCATATTGACTGGACAGAATGCAATCTAGTTGAATGATGGCCACTTACCTTGTTCTCAGAAAGAATTTTCCTCTTGGAAACTATTGCTTTTAAAATCGTGTGGCTTCACAGGCTTCAGTCATCCCTTTTCATAGAATATCAATCTCACCTTGGTTGCAAGTTACTCAATGATCTATGATCTTAAGTCATCTCAAAAGTATACAGGTGAGTCTAAAAACTTAATCAATGTCCCAAATTTTACAAAGTAAAGGTATTAGGGGGAAGCAAACAGTGAGTCCTGTTGTCAGGTTACCACTTTTGAAACAACAGCTTCACAAAAGATAGAAATGCAACAGATGGAGCTTTCTGTAGATTCAAAACAAAGACACTTCTTCATGTCAGGAAAAAATGCTCCACTTGTGCAGGAAAAAAGGGGACATGCACTTTTTTGTGGGGACCTTATCTTTAGGAAACTCTCATTTAGCCTCTCCTTCTGACAGCTATACAGAGCAAATCTTTTCCCACTTGAGATAAAGTTGCTTCCTGCTTTCCTCCTCTTCCTACAAAAATTCTTGTCAAGTATCAGTATGCCTTCCTTCACAAGATTTCAGTGAACAAAGAAGAAAAGGGGAGCCAGTAGCCCAAGGCAAGACCACTTTGCTCTGTCAATAAGGGATGCACAAAGTTAACATCTCAAAGACAAAGGTGTGTGCATTAAGTATTAACCACTGTTGCAATTTCACAATTGAAGCAAATGTTGTTTACACCTCCCCATCTGTATGTAAGTGCCTGGACAAGAACAGCAGAGAATGGGATGAAAGCATGCATTTTATCATTCAGTTTTGTTGATTCATTAATATTTTAACATTATAGGATCACTGGGTGGCAAAGTTCCCCAAGGGTCATATAGTCTCATTCTCTGCAGCTGATTCAAATGGCACTACCCCAACACTCCCAATACCCAAAACTGCCAATACAGATTATTAGAACCACTATATACGGAAAGAAAATCTACTTGCTGTAAATTCAGGGAATATACAGAACAAAGTAATGTATTTTATCATGCATATTCACACCAGTCAATTGATGAAATATGATACCACAAAAACAAAGCAGATTAGCCATGTGGGCTATACAGAAGTGGACTTGCTATGTTCAGAGACTGCATATTTTTACCAAATGCAAAGAGCAAGAAAGAATGAGTGATTCCAGGCATTCATTATTTACTGGCTTTCTGGGTGCGTCTGGCTGGTTATGGATGGAGAAAGGGTGCTGGATTTGGTGCCTGGACCAATCCAACAGAGTTCCTCTTGGTTTAGCCAACTTCTTTCTTTCAGTTAGGGGCTGTACAGATGGCTCCTAAGGGGTGGCTCCATGCTGCCCTGGGAGCGCCGGATCAGAACCACAGTAATCACATGCCGCAGCCCCAATCTGGCACTTTGCCGCTCCAAAAAGAGCTGGCAAATGCCGCTCTTTTTTGGAGCGCCCTGATGAAGCCCACCATCTGTTTGGGTGGGTGGCATGAGGACGATGTGGGAGCGGAGTCAGGGTGGCCTGCGTGCCCTCGTCATGCCCCGACTCCACCCTGAGGCCAGCCCTTTTGGCAGGTCTGTACAGGCCCTTAGTCTCAAAGGTGCTCTTCTACATATTGATTCTACAGACTAACACAGCTATATCTTTGAAGAGTTCTTGGTTTTTAGCATGGAGGGGGATCCACCCTGCAGAACAATATGCCCCCCTTTTTATGAATAAAGCAGAGCTTTGAAAAGTTATTTTTGGATGACTGCTCCCCTATTCTCCTGGCAGTAAGATTGTGGGAGCTGTAGTCCACCCACCCCCCAAAAAAACTTTCCTAAATTGTGTGAAATACCAACAAGGAAGGGACAACCGATGTGTGTGATAAACGCCAGACCACGGCTGCATCCGCACTGCAGAAATAATCTGGTCTGGCACCACTTTAACTGCCATGGCTCAAGGTTATGGAATTCTGGGACTGGACATTGGCTGCATGTATCTATGCACACTTTTTATTATCATAGATTATGGTTATATTTGTTGCATGGATGAGATTATTGCTACTTTATGTTAGTAAGAGCTAACATGCAACAAAGAACATTCCTATATCTTAAGGTATTTTTCCGGATGTTCACAACGATAGCATTTAATGATCTCAGCAAAGCTCAGGTGCCACAACCAAATATTGTTCCCAGCATTCCATAGCCTTGAGCCATGGCAGTTAAAGTGGTGTCAAACTGGATTATTCTTGCAGTGTGGATGCAGTGGTTAAGCAGTGAAGAGATGGGTGTTAACTCAGAGCCCATCCGCACTGCAGAGATAACACAGTTTGATCTAGCTACAGGAAAAGAGATTCCACCTGAACATTAGGAGGCATTGACAGTGAGAGCTATTCGACAGTGGAACACATTCCCTCAGAGTGTGGCTGAGTCTCCTTCTTTGGAGGTCTTTAAACAGAGGCTGGATGGCCATCTGTCGGGGATACTTTGATTGAGAGTTCCTGCATGGCAGAAGGTTGGACTGGATGGCCCTTGTGGTCTCTTCCAACTCTATGATTCTATGATTCTGGGAATGGTAGTTGGTTGTGGCAACTCTGGTGACATAACCAATTACCATTCCCAGAATTCCATAGCATGGAGCCCTGGCAGCAAAAGCGGTGTCAAACCGCATTATCTTTGCTGTGTGGATGCAGCCCCAGCCACACTGAGTGGCGTTAAGGAACATTTGTTTTCTCCAAACCCAATCCACCACCATGAAAGCCTCCAGATTCATGGATCTTCCAAGATCCACTTTCCCATCTCCTAAATCACAGAGAGCAGGAGCTCCAGGAGGAGGAGGAGGAGGTTACAAGGGATTCATCCAGAAGAAAGTAGCCCTTGGAAAGCGATAGCCAAGGCATTTGCAGAAGAAAGAGGCACTCGCCTCACTTGGTGCGTTTATCTTGTGAGCCGCCTTGGGTCCCTTTCTGGGGGAAAGGCGGCATGAACATGAAATAAATAAATAAAGCACTAGAAGCATAAACCGAGGAGCGCTGCAGAGACCCAAGTAAGGTTGGTCTGATGGTGGATCACCCAACAAAAGGATCCATGCCTGACCCCAGAGGGATCCCCCTCACATAATCCACACAGGGCGAATATGGCCCCCTCCTGCTCAGGCAGGGTGACCGGAGGTGGTCCTCCTTTTCCAGGACATAATCCTCCATTTCAACTCTCTGGCCAGGAGATCTTCCATTTTGAGCAGGACTAAGCAGCACAGAATCATCAGAGTTAGAAGAGACACCACCACCACCACCACCCCCGCCAAGGGCAATCCAGTCCAAGCCTATCTTGCCAAGATGGATAGAAAAGCACAATTGCAGGACCCAAAGCACTCCTAAGGAAGCACTCCTCCAAAACCCAGCCTCTGCTTGAAAACCTCCAAAAAAGGAAACTCCCCGCGAGAGGAGCAGCTCTGACTGTCAGGGGGCATGGGTCTATGCCTAGATGAGGGGAAGTAAGCTTTTATGGGGTCCTGTCCTCCCATTTCTTTCCTGAAGGCCCCCCGTTTCTGCGGTGCTTTCTCCCTCTTGGCGGTGAGGACACCTGGTCGGGCATCCACACTGGAGAACTAACCCGGTTTGGCACCGCTTTAACTGCCCTG
>CM034701.1:353476572-353488828 GCA_020142125.1 Phrynosoma platyrhinos
CCCAACAACATGAACAAGCAAGAAGAGAAGGGTTGGGAAGGACTTGAAAGCACACAGCAACAAGAAGAAGAAGAAGTAAGAAGGGAAGGATTGGGAAGGACTTGAAGGCACACAACAAGAACAAGAGTCAAAGAAAGAAGGGTTTCAGAGGGTTGGAAATGGCTTGAAGGCAGCCAATAATAACAAGCAAAAAGGGAATGGTTGGGAAGGTTGGGAAGGACTTGAAGTCACCCAACAACAAGAACAAGCAAGAAAGGAAGGGTTAGAAAGGATATGAAGGCACCCAACAACAACAAGAGTCAATGAGGGAAGGTTTCAGAGGGTTGGAAATAGCTTGAAGGTAGCCAACAACAAGAACAAGTAAGAAGGGAAGGGTTGGGAAGGACTTGAAGGCACCCAAAACAAGCAAGAAGGGGTGGTTTCAGAAGGTGGGAAAGGACTTGAAGGCACCCAACAAGAACAACAAGCAAGAGGGGAAGGTTTGGGAAGGACCTGAAGGCACCCAACAACAACAAGAGTCAATGAGGGAAGGTTTCAGAGGGTTGGAAATGACTTGAAGGCACCCAACATAACAAGCAAGAAGGGAGCATTTCAGAAGGTTGGGAAGGACTTGAAGGCACCCAACAACAACAACAAGCAAGAAGTGATGGTTTTGGAAGGTTGGGAAGGACTTGAAGGCATCCAACAACAATAACAAGCAAGAAAGGAGGGTTTCAGAGAGTTGGAAATGACTTGAAGGCCTCCAACAACAAGAACAAGCAAGAAGGGAAGGTTTCAGAAGGTTAGACATTACTTAAAGGCACACAGCAACAAGAAGAGTCAATGAGAGAAGGTTTCAGAAGGTTGGAAATGACTTGAAGGCACCTAACAACAAGAACAAGCAAGAAGGGAAGGTTTCAGAAGGTTGGGAAGACCTGAAGGTACCCAACAACAACAAGAGGCAAGAAGTGAAGGACACTCCAGAGGGAGGTGTCACCCAGTGGGGTTATACACCCAGCGTGGTTGCTGGACAAGTGAGAAAGGGCATCAGATCACTTTCACTTTCCCAGCAGCCATGGTGGTCCCATTTTGGCTTTGGTGCAGTTGCAGCCAAGCCAGAGCCCAAATAGACGTCTGGGGTCAGAGGAGAAAGAGGGAACACACAATGCTTGGCCGGGGGGGGGGGGGGGGGGGGGGGGGGGGGGGGAGCTGGTCTTCTCTGGCATCACAGATTTTTTAAAATTGCATCTCTTTGCATTCCCCTCCCTCCAGCCAGCTGGATAGAGGATGCTGGGAAATATAGTCCCCCCAGGCTTGTTATGTGCCCCCTCCACTTGCACTAGGGGACATCAAACCCTGGTACATCACTGCACATATCTCCTCCCCTGTGTGTTTGCTGAACCTCAGGGTGACCAGATGTTCTCCTCTTCCAGGAAATGTTCTACATTTCAACCTTTTGCCCAAGAGGAAATTCAAAAGGTCCTCCTTTTTGACCATGACTAAGGGCCTTTGCAGACTGCCAGAAATAGTGCAAATTGAGTCCACTTTAAGGGTTAGGGTTAGTGCTAGGGAATCATGGGAATTGTTTTTTCTCTGAGACATTGAGCCTTCTCTGTCAGAGAGGTCTGGTGCCACAATAAAATACAGTTCCCATGATTCCCTAACCCTAACCCTTAAAGTGGACTCAATTTGCACTATTTCTAGCAGTCTGCAAAGGCCCTAAGAAGCATGGATTTACATTTATATGAGAACTTTTTAGTGTTTATTTGGTCATGTACTACATTTTTTTCTTGAATGTCCTACATTTTGCTGTGCCTTCTCTTCTTTTGCAGTTAGGACATTTGGTCACCCTAGTTGTGCCTTCAAGTCATTTTCAACTTATGGTGACCCTAAGGCAAACCTATTGTGGAGTTTTCTTTGTTCAGAGGAGGTTTGCCATTGCCTTCCTTTGAGGCTGAGAGTGTGTGACTTGCCCAAAGTTACCTAATAGGTTTAATGGGCAAGCAATTAATTGAATCCTGGTCTCCAGAGTCATAGTCCAACACTCAAACCACTACACCACACCCACACGCACACACGAGAGATGCATTAAGCCCCACAAAACATAGTGATTCTGTTTTAACTTTGCAATAATGCTTTCTTGCATATCAGTTTCAGCAGCACTGGGACATCACAAAAAGACTTGAATCTGTTTTAATTGTATTAGCAAGCTGCACAAAGTCCTTGAGCACTCAATGCTATTATATGCACCAGAGAGGTGGCTCCAGATACTGCTGAACCATAACCCCCATATTTCCTTACCATTCACTGAGTTGCCTGGGCCTAATAGGAACTGGAGTCAAGCAACATCTGGTCCCCCAAGCCTAACCTATATGAATGTGTAAAAGTATAGTCGCTTCAGCCTTTTTACTATTTGTGAAAAGAACCTGAAGGCCCAAATATTTAATTATGTTTTTGTAGAAAACTCAATGCCTATTTGGATAATAATTGCACACATTGCATCTTAAAGCTTGTTCATGCTAACAAATTAAACAGTATCTGATTAGAAGAAACTGAAGTTTACAATGTGATTTGCACAAAGATTTAACACTGTTAGCCAGGATGTCCCCTAATATACTATTTGCTCAAGTGTAGTAGTACACATGATATTTGCTGGCATATTTTAAAACACAGTTTTTGCTAGTTTTGGCCCACCTACACTTTTGCATATGACTTGTCTTGGTTGACTCCCACACAGCCTCTCATTCCCTTGCATGTTATCCTCCCACAAAGGCTCTCATAGCAATTTTTCACACTAGTGGATTTCCATATAAATTTCTTATCCATGCAGGAAATGTATACTCCATATACATATCAGCATGTGTGATGGGTACATGTATCTCCATTTCATCTCTACAACACAGGTGTGTGCTATAGGAACCCACTGCCAAACATGACTTCCCACTGTTCCCCCAAAACAGAATGGTATACATGCAGAACACAAACAATTTCTAGTGCTGCTTACATAAGAAATTTTGTCTATATCAAGCAACCCACCTGATAGTTTAATACTTTTTTCTTATCATGGTCAAGACAGATGTGCCAAATTTGTTTCTGTTTTTACTTAGATTTATATAAACCAACTCCATATAAATCAACTTAATATAAATTAAGACACATCAGAGGAATGAGGAAGTATTAGTGGGAGAAATAAACAGAAAATAGAAAGGAGACAAACTCCACTTGCTGTTAGATAGTCAACGTTTTACTCCTTTTTTTAAAGCCCAATAAACAGTTGACCATCTAACAGCACTCCTTTCTATGTTCTGCACACACACACTTTTCAGTACTCTTTCTACTAGTGGGAGAAATAAACCTATCAAGCTCCATGTTATGTTGTTATGTGCCTGTGTTGTTGTTATGTGCCTCGTTATGCGTTTCCAACTTATGGTGACCCTAAGGCCATATCATGGGGTTTCCTGAGGCTGAGAGTGTGTAGCTTGCCCAAGGTCACCCAGTGGCATTCCATGGCCAAGTGGGAATTTGACCCTGGTCTACAAAGCAATAGTTCAATGTTCAAACCACTACACCACACTGGCTCCATGCTTGCCCTTAAACCAGAGGTAGCAACTTCAATGCTTCCAGCACCCCAAAAACACCACAAAACCAAAAGTGACTAGAACCATTCTCAAAAATGGACTTAAAACAAAATGCCTTGTTTTTCAGGAAACTTGCCCCCAGTGGAAACATCCGGGGATGAGATTACTCCCCACTCTCTTTAAAAATAATAGCAAAAGGGTTTGCAATGGGCTGGACCGAGGATCACCTGATTCCTACTCCAGTCCTAAACTGGCACTGAGACTTCGGGATGCAAATCAATGTATTTATTTTCAGCATGAAATCAAACCTTTCATCTAGCATGAGATGAGGCAGGGAGGATTGGGAGCAGGGACCACCTCTAGTGTGTGTGTGTGTGTGTGTGTGTGTGTATGGTATGGCAGAACAAAGCTATGTGTGCCACAGGCCTGTTTGCAAGCTTCAGGTGCTTCTTTCAGGACTATGGTGTTTCATCGCCACTGTTGAAGTAAGATTCAACTACTTATCTAGTCAGCTTCTGTATATTGAACATTTTGCACTTCATCTCAGGCAGCAAACTGTCACATACTGATCCTAGGAATCATATGCATTCTCCCCGCTCCCAAAGAGTCTATGTTGTGCGCCTTCAAGTAATTTCTAACTTATGGCAACCCTAAGGCTTATGGGGTTTTCTTGGCAAGATTTGTTCAGCTGAGGTTTGCCATTGCTTCCCCTGAGGCTGAGAGCATGTGACTTGCCCAAGATCACCCAGTGGGTTCTATGGCTGAGCCATTAAACTCTGGTGCCCTGAGTCTTAGTCCAACACTTAAACCACTACTCCATATGTTCAGTTTAATTGTTGGAGTGGAGAGAATTACAGCTAGTATAGTGTGATGTTTTGAGTGCTGAACTAGGATCCTGGCAAACCAGGGTTCAAATCCCAGCTCACCCATGGAAACTCACTCTCAGGCTCAGAGGCTGCTGGTGGGAAGAGGCTTCTTTTTAGGTCCAGTGAGTCTGCTAGCTGGGCAGGAAAGTGAGTCCCCTTTTTGATGCCGGGCCAGCAGCCCCACCAGACTCAGAAAAGACTGTTGAAGAAAGAGGGGGAGTATTTAAACAATGATCCACACCAGGTGTCAAATATACTCGCTACAGCACCACTGGGACCTGCCATGTTAATACTCCAGAGCCCCAGCCAATAAGATTTCAGTGCTTGGCAAAGGAAAACTAGCAGTTGTACATCCCTCAGAGAAGTGCCAAGCCAATGAATGTGTAACTGGTATTTTGAACTGGGTCTTGTTCCTGAAGGTCTGAGCCTTCAGCAACTATCAAGCAATGCTCCTGTTAGATAACTCACTTGAAAGACTACACTAGGTAAGAGAACTACTATTGGGAATTATGAAATTCTTTAATAAATGTGTATGCAATCACAGTAAATGATAATGGCACTTACACACACATAAACACACACTTCATGAAGTTTTATGCAATGAAAAACCTGGGGAGGGGGGGAGAGAGAAGGAGAAAGGCAGTACAGCAAAGTATTTTATGTGATTTCATTATTTTATATGGATGTGAAAACTGATTGCAGTGCATAATCAATTTCAAGGAACAGGAAATTTGATGTCTAGATTTACACCTATGAAAACATACCTCCGTTCACTAAATGTTCATTTGCTGCTTTCTCTAATCTCTGGGTAATGGACACTAGGAACACAACCAATTGGTACCATGAGATATATAATCTGCCTACAAGACTGGTAATTGTAATTCACTTCACACAGCCTACTGAGCAAAATGTCAATAGAACATGAAGGTATTCCTACATGTGTCCCTTTTCCATTGACCGTATAGGATATGCCTCCTGGCAGACATTGAGTACATCAGTTTGCACATTCACCCAGTCTAGACAATCTGTCCTTCCTTGTCACCGGTGTATTGCATAGACAGCAGTCAAATTATGTGCCATAAACTATCCCCAATTTCAGCTTCAGTTTTATCGATTCAATGTGAGCATTCACAAACCTGAGCCTGCTTCAGCATCCCAAATTGTCTAGAATCTTCATGCTAATCAGTGTGTGGTCCAGCTTAATATAGTTTCTGTGGTGCCTATAGTATTTCCTTGGAAGCCAAGATCTTACCCACATAGTATGGCCAATTTGATTTCTTCTATAACAAGAGAAAAAAGGTGCCTTTTGCCAATGTGCTGCCTTCCTAGCATAGGGAGCAAGAAACTGGAATGGGTCTCTGAGAGACACTCTATCTGAGATTCTTAGCACTTTACAAAAGGTAAGGGAATGCAGAATGATACTATATACAAAAAAATGGCAGTTAAGTACCCTCAGGGACAGCACCAAATAAAATCTCATCTGCTTGCTACACAGTTATGTGCTTAAAGTGCAAGTACACGTGAAGACAAATTACATTCATTAAATACAAAGCTTAAGGTAAAAGTGCTCCTGAGAATAAGTGCTATGAAGTCAGCAAATAGCTAATACATGCAACAGAAAAAGAAAACTCTGATAGTTTAAGGACAAGGATGCAGAAACAATTGGCCCTGTATGTATTCTTGAATTGCAACTCCCATCACCCTTCACCTTTGGCTAGGTTGTCCAGAGCTGAAGGAAGTCACAGCCTAACAAATCAGGAAGGCCACATGCTCCTCCATCCCTCCTCTAGGACAATAACATGAAACACCTTTCTCACTGTTAAGAATTCTGCCATGTAATTGCCAATGGCTTGCAAATTCTCAGGACTGATTGTCAAGTTACAGAAAATTTCTTTCTACTTTGAGATAGATCCCATATGGCATAAATATTTAGTTCAGCTATGTCACATCCTCACTATCCTGATCATGACTACTGACACAAACATAATGTCTGACACTTTTTTCCCCCTTTTGAAAAATCCATGGATGTTTTCGGCATCTTTCTCAATTTTATAAAATCATGACAGAGTTGTCAAGCAAAAAACTGATTTTTAATCCTTTTATATTATCACAACCTCTGTTCATTGTTGGGACTCATCTAGTTGTGTGTGTGTGTGTGTTTTTTAAAATGATCAACATTTGTTGAATATGGAACACTTCTCCTGCATAGATTATCTGCACTTTTCTGTTCAAATTTTCTGGCATCCTCCACCTTTCAAATTCACTCGGTTTCTGTTTGACTCTGTTTTCAGTATGTTCCCTTGTTTTCAGATGACACAGTAGAAGAGAGTTGTTGTTTAGTTCCAAAAATGGTGAGTCAAAGAATGGATGATTACAACTAAAAATATTAATAAATTTAGATTTAAGCTCAGAAGAAGGTATGGTTTGACTTTGAAACATCTCTAGTAGTATGGTGCTGTTTGGTAGGCTCCCTCAATTTCATAGTGAGCAGTAGTGGATTTACTTGCTGGTGGCATCAAGAGCCATCTCATCAGTACCAGGCAGCTGTCTGATAACTACAGCTTCCCACAATACCCTGGAGCTCAACTGCATCAGGGGCTTGGAGATAGATTTAAATGGCAGCTGATGAACAGAGCCAAAACACAGAGGGTGAAATGTCTCTCTGCTTTATAAGGGTCAGGAAACTGAGAAGGTAGCCCAGGCAGCATCCCATTATCAGAAGTTGGAAAATGAGACTAAATCAGAGATCATGCTTCAGGAAACTTGTGAATTTTGTTGTAGGTGGAACCAATTAGAAACAGTATTAGAGCAGAACTAGACCCATTCTGAACAGGTTGCAGCAGCAGCTGTTTCTAGACTGGGTGAACCTATGCAGTTACAACTATGTCTTGTAGCCTGTGAATCAGAAAGATATGTATTTTCCTCTGTGATATGCTCTTTCAGGCACTATCACTCCCAGAATCCCTTCTTTCTAGACAGGTTTGAGGGACAAAGCATTAGCATTATAATGATCAGGGATGTTGATCCTAAGGATAATGGGAGCTGGCATTGCTGGCCAGAGGTATGGGCGCTTGATATATGTAAATTAATGTCTAATAGTTAATGTATGGAAAATCCTGTGATAGGGTCACTGTAAGATGGAAACAACTTGAAGGCACACAACAACAACAAAATTAACATATTCTCTCCTTCTCATTCACAGAGAGGGGGGGATATTGCTAAATCTACCTTTGAAAAACAGTAACTCCCAGTTATTAAATAAATGCAAGGAAATAATAAATGCAAATCAGTTTATATTGAATGTTTGTGCAATTGTCAGTAAACTGTGGCAACAGCGGGGGAAAAGTTTCACCAAGTTAGCACTCAACAAAAACTGCAGGCATTCCGTACCTAGCTATTTTCTCTACTGACTGTGACTTTGTAAAGGAATTGACTTTGGAGAAGAAATTCATTCTTTTTCAAGAAAAGGAAAACATGCTTTAAAGTGAAATAGTCTATTTATAAAACGGTTGCAACCATGTTGTTCCATTAGAATAACATAACAGGATACCATTTTTTAAAAAAAGAAAAGAAAATCCAGAAAGTTATAATAGTCAGCACACTTTGCAGAACTCTTCTTCAGGTTGGATGGAGCATGATGCTGGAGGCAGACAGTGCCAGCTTCAGAAAACCTTGGAAGGTACAGCTTTGAACACAAGACTGAGGAAGATTGAGTGACTGATTAGCAAAGAATGTTAAGTAGAAGGAGCAGACAAGCTATCATGCACCAGCATTTCAAGGCATCTGTTCTCATAAAGGGGAATAGAGAACACCTCATTTGCCAACACATCCATCACTTTTCCGCCATTTAAATTTCCCATAATATTTCCCCCTTTTAAATTGGGCATAAATAAATAGCTCACCAGCAGTTTCTATTTTATTTTACGTCCAATGCAAGCTTGACAAGTAATAACAGGAATTGAAATTATAACACGTGTATTTTCTCATTCTGAAAATAATGTGGTTTTTTTTAATGTATAAAGGGAAATTAGAAAAACCAGTTCTATAAAGTATAAAGAATTGTATAAAGTGGGATATAAATATTTAAATCAATAAAGTAAATATCTTCAAGATATATATATATGTAAAAATTAAAACGTTCAATTGCAAATCTGTATTGCATCTAACCTTTACTATCACATTCTTCCACTTCCTTCTGGATGATTAAAAACTCTGGTTATTTCAAATGGCATCTCATTCCACCTGAGTTTTGCTGACTGTTTTTTAGAGCCTGGGAAATTAGTTTTCATGAAAATTCTATTACTCCAGAGAATGCTCTAGCATCTTTTTAGATGCATTCTTTCTGCTGCTAATGGCTTCATTCATTCTACAGGTCATACACAAGAACCTTGGAAATATCTATAGGCTTCCTTGTGGTGATTCTTCTTGTAAGAATTTTATTGCAAGGTTATATGTCAAGATCTTCCCACTCTTCCCTCTTTTCTCCTGTCTATAACCTTTAAAATACAGTGAGTGTGGTATAGCGGTTTGATCACTGGATGACTGTGGAGACCAGGGTTTGAATCCCTGCTTGGCCTTGGAAAACCAGTTACACTGTCTCAGCCTCAAGAGCAGGGGTTGGCAACCTTTGTTGCCGGGGGGCCGGGAGGGGGGGAAATGGAGTGGGGGACCAGGCGTGCGTGTGTGCACTTGCGCGCACATGCACTTACCCCCCCGCGCGTGCACAATTGCACAACAATGCCATTGTGTGCATGCGCACGTGACACTGCCGCCATTTTGGAAAGCCCCCCCCCCGTGCCTTTGGCAGGCGAATTTGCCCGCAGGGGCTGTGGCAGGGTCTTCCCTGGGCCTCGAAACCCCCCCGTGCGCCCGCGACGGGCGAATTCGCCCGCAGCGCTTGTGGCGGGGGCTTCCCTGGGCCTTGGAAAGGCCCCCCCATGCCCGCGGGGGGCGAATTCACCCAATGCAGCCATGGCTCAGCCTTGGGGCCTTCCAAAATGGTGCCTGCATCACCAAATCCTTGGGCCTCAGAAAGGTCCCCCTGCACCCCCGGTGGGCAAATTCGCCCGCAGAGGTCACAGCGGGAGCTTCCCTGGGCCTTGGACAGGCTCCTCCGCACCCGCGGCAGGTGAATTCACCCGGTGCAGCCATGGCATGGCCTTCCTAAGGCCCAATGGCAGCTGTGCAGCCACCATGGGCCCTTCCAAAATGGTGCCTGCGCTTGTGCACAGCGCGCCAACATGCGCAGGGTGGCGGTGGCAGTGGTGGCAGCGGCGGCGACGGGCCACACCTGGCCCAGGGGACATAGGTTGCTGACCCCTGCTCAAGAGGAAGGCAATGGAAAATCCCCTCTGACCAATCATACCAAGAAAGGTGGAAACAACTTGAAGTCATACAGCAACAACAACATAACCTTTAACATCATTATACTCTATTAACATCATTATACTCCATTATACACAGGTACCTCTTCTATAGTGTAAAGTCTTTGTCTTTTTAAGCTACAGAAATCTATGTGCTTGTTCATCCAATTTGGTGTGTTATCTTGTCCTTTTGTGCTTTCAAGTCATTTCTGTCTGATAACAATCCTAAGTTAAACCTATCATGGGGTTTTCTTGGCAAGATATGTTCAGAAGGGATTTGCTTTTGTCTTCCTCTGAGGCTGCGAGAGTGTAACTTGCCCAAGTTCAACCAGTAGGTTTCCATGGCTGAGTGGAGATTCAAAGCCTGGTCTCCAGAGTCATAGTACAATGATCAAACCATGCTGGCTCTCTGGTATGTTATCTAATAAGACAGAAAGAAAGATGGCAGGAAGGTTCTGAACCAATCTATCAACTACTTTGGATACCTATGAATAAATGTTTTTGAATTATATCCATTATGCTATACAAATCCATGCTACATGTATATAATTATGATGTGTTATATAAGGAGACCAAATGAAGGCTGTACTAAGGTTTTGGACCAAATCAGCCCTAGTTACTTCTTGAACAAGCAAATCAGATTTCTATACTTTTTGTCTAGAATGTATATCTATTAACCATTTGTGACCAAACTTGTGATTTGCACATAATTTGACATCTTGCACATTTTAACGCAAGTTCAGAACCGATCAGCAAGCTTCACAATTTTTTAATTTGGATTTTTTTGTTTTGATCTCTTTTGCAACAAGGTGTAAAACAAATTACAAAAAGAGGAGGTGCTAATGGTTAAAACATTTCTTTCAGTCAGATGATAAGCAAAGTCAACAACACTAACCCAGTCAACATAAAGCACATCTCCTAATATGTGTATAACCGCATGATGCTACATTACAAAAAAAAACCACAGAGACAACTATCAAAAACTGCACATATGTTCAGTTTTCCTCCTCTTGTTCTACAGTGAAGCTTGCCCTACATTTCAATGTCACAATATAATGTATTTCCCCATCCCTGTCATCATCAGACAGTAAAGCAGAGTAGGAGCAGGAAAATGCACAATGCAATGTCAGAAGGATACCATTGGTCATTTCAACACATATAATGAATATGGGGGAGAGAGTGTGATGCATGGTTGCCATTTTCAGCAGAAGTCTCATGTTTCTCATAACATGTAACTCCATCTTCAGGGTCTGGAAAGAAATTCAATTTCATTCTTAACCACCTGGGCATTCTTACTGAGCTTTATTGGCATACTAGTCTGTCAAAGTTACCTGACAACATCTGTTACAAAAAGTATATAATACCCCATACACTTACCTGGGAATAAGTACAGTTGACTTCTTTCTAAAATGTGTGTTATACAGCACTGTTATAATGGGTTTGCAGAGAAATAGTATAGAAAAAGGTGACCACCCTCTTATGATCTTGAGACAAAACTTTGGCCTCAGGACCACAGCAGGTTGCACCAGGCCCAGAAAAGTTTTTTTTTTTAAAGCATTGAACAATTAAATTGGAAATAGCCAGAAATCCAGATCTGTTTTTATTTTATTTTTTAAACTTTCATCTGTGGTAGATTCTGCATGCTTCAAATGGCTAATTGTGGTATTTTCAATAGCAAGAATGATATAAAAAACCCCAAAAGGAGCCATGTGATACAACTATAGAAACAAAAGTTAACATTCTGTACTATCCTCATTAGTGTTGTTTCCTGGAAACACTGTTACATGTCCCAATGATGACATCTGCAACATGAGTGTTTGTTCATCTGGTCATCTTCCAATGTGATATCTACCTGACTTCTACTGCCAGCATCAGTGCCCTTCTGTCTGCTATATAGGGCAAACAAGCCATTCTCTACAAGAAGATGGACTCAGTGGATCCCAGTTATACGAAAAAAGATCCCACCTAGATATTAGCAAGAAGTTCTTTACCATAAAAAGCTGTTTGACAGGGGAATAGACTGCCTCAGAGGGTGGTAGATTCTTCTTTGAAGGTTTTTAAACAGAGGTTGGATGGGATTTAACTTGGAAGTGATTTAACTATGGATTCCTGCACTGTCAGGAGGTTGGACTAGCTGGCATATGTGGTCCCTTCCAATTCTAAGGGTTTTTCCCCAATATATATATTCTATAAGAAATGGACACAAACATGATATCAGAAATGACAATATTTCAAAAGAAGTAGAAGTGAAAGAACAGTGCACCTTACTGAGACATTCCAATGTTATGCAAACTCAAATCCTTTGTTTTGGACTTATTTTAGACTTCAGCTGCTAGAATCTCCCACCATTGGCCATGCTGGGCTGGGACTTCTGGGAGGCAAAATCCAAAATATGTATCTAAAGCAAGGGTAGGCAACCTAAAGCTGTTTAGGGTGGTGGGGGAGTTGATGAAGGTTCCTCCTGCGCCGA
>CM034701.1:353489890-353504719 GCA_020142125.1 Phrynosoma platyrhinos
ACTTCACAGTTTAAATAAACTTGGAGTGGCCATTTGGAGTAAAGGAACTCAAATTCTGACCTCACTGTTTATCCATCCTGCAATTTAGGACAACACTTCATGCATTTGGTGGAGTGGACTTAGTTTTTGCCACAATAAACATGGTAAGTCTTTTAAGGTACCATAAGACTCATCATTGTTTTGTTTTTTCTTGCATTAGACTAGATACCTCTCTGGAAACTATTTCAACAGATGATGACTTCCTTTCACTTGCTGTGCCATGTTAACAGTATTTACAACAAGTGATGCATTCCAGATTAAGAGAGATTATTAACATCATTTTATGAAAACCTTTCACTCTTGATTCCAGGAGAAAACAACCACTATTTTTGAAACAGAAATGTCAAATATTTATAAAAGTAAGCATAAAGTTCACTTGCCTGTACATAGACCAGATCTTTGTATACAGGAAAAAAGATTCTATTTATGTCTGTAACCCAGTACATGCTGCATACTTGCATAGCAACAAATCCCACTGAATTCATTAGGGCTTTCCTCTTAAGTCAAGGGTGTGGAACAGAGTAGATTGAGATATTGCTGGACTGCAGTTCCCTTCACTCTTACCCTGTATAGTCAGTGGAAAGGGATGATGGGAACTACATCTTGTTCCTGCTTTAAGTAAAAGTTTGGGATTGTGCTGTCAGGAGTTAAAAAAGCATCCTACATCTTTGATCACTTAAATCCATGGCTCTACGTAATAGTGTATAAATTTGGATGAGAAAGACTTGGATTCATTCAGCCAAATTCAGTTAAACTTAACGTGTTTCCCAATACACTTTCACTTTTGACACAGCACTATCTTGTTCATTTTTATTTGTACATAAGCTACGCTTTGTTCAATTGGAGTTTGTTGGTATTAATTGCCATCAAGTCAGCTTCAATTTATGGCATCCCTGTGAATGAGTGACCTCCTTCCAAAACACCCTATTATTAACAGTCCTATGTTGTTGTTGTTGTTTTGTTTTCTAAAATGGCGGCCGCGACTCGTTTGTGCATGTGCAGTACTTGGTGCATGCGCAAACGAGTTGCGGCTGCCATTTTGAAAAACAAAATGGCGGCCGCGACATGCGTGGCGGTGGTGCACGCGGCGGCAGCAGGGGGCGGCGGTGGTGGCAGGACCAGCCTGGGCCGGTCCAAAGGCCTTGGGGGGCCGGATCCAGCCCCTGGGCCTTAGGTTGCCGACCCCTGTTCTAATACATTTTGTTCTAGTCTGCTGAATCTTTCTTATCTCACCTTCTCAGACAATTATTGTAGCATTTTCAACAAAAATGTTAATGAAGGAACAGATAGAATAACAGCAGAATAGTTAGTGATTTGGCAACAATGCCGAGTTCAAAAATTTAGCTTCTTTTTTTAAAAAAACTTTTCTACCAATACACTATAATGCACTATGCCGTTTTCTTCTGGGACAATATCGCTTGGTTCTTTATAACAAATGAGGCATTATGTTAACCCATTATAAAAATTGTGAGTGATGATAGTATAGAAATAGTTGTAGTTTCCAATGACTATTTTCCACAGGAACTGGCTGACAAAAAAATTAAAGTGATGTCAGTGTGGAAGTATTGTTCTCATTTAGCTCTTTCTCCCATCCACTGCCACATTTACATAAGAAAGAAAAGGAAGCTCTCAAATCACATATAAAACTTAATTTTATTTTCTGGGGAAGAGAAAGCATCTAAGCAACCTATTCTAACCTACTGGTTAAAAGCTGGGACCTATCAGCTGAAACCTGATTGAAAATACTGAAAATGAATACAATTTTCTCTAAAACAAAACAAAATAATATAGAATAAAAATAAGCATGGCTTAAAACATAGAGATGGGTAAAAAGTTTCCCAGAAATGAAATGTTGGCTAAGTTTAAAAGTAAAGATTTTGAGATGAGAGTTGTCATGTTATCCATTTGAGATTTGAGAATTCAAATATTTTTGTGAGAGACTATGGAGTTTATCACAGGGGGAGCCCTGTGCAAAATCACTTTTTAAAGTAAAAAACAAACAAACTCAAAAGTGGAAGCTTTTAATGAATGGGATTTCTCCCATTCTGCCCTGTGTGAAATGTGAAAGCGCTGTTAAAAGGAGTTTAATCCAAATGGAAATAAGACAAAAACTGCTTCTTTTTACTTTCGGGATCATCTGAAAGTAAAAAGAAGCAGTTTTTGTCTAATTTCCGTTCGGATTAATCTCCTTTTAACAGCGACGTTGTCTGAAAAAAAACCCCGCTTTTGCGGATCTTGTTTAAATTAAAGCCTCGTTTCCGCACGGGATTTCCCCTGTGTGATAAACTCCTATCAAATTATACTCAGACAAATTAACATATGTCACGAATGGGAGTGGGAGATTATTGTGGGTTACAGTTTTCTAAGTACCAAATCAAATTAATCAGGACAAAACAAGTGAAGCAGTAATTTCCAATTTATTAGTTAATTTTCTTGCAAGAAGGGGTGTCCTAGGCGAGTAAGCACACACCCCCACATGACACAGCATGGTTTTATTCTCTTTTCCTGGCAGTATTTTCCCACCCCCTTAACATTATTGGCTAGTTAAGACATATGATCAATTTTAAGACCTCCTTTTTCATGTATGTAAAAGCCCAACCCACAACATATCTCTTCATACATCTCATGATGTAAAACAGGGATAATTTATGCATAGGAGGTTTCAGAATTATGTATGATTCAATTACTCAAGACTCAATTGGTGGCCATTTGGTGACCTCTTGATTACCTTTAGAAAGAAATGCTGTCCTTGCAATTAATTTGGAATGTAACAATAAATCCTTCCATAGCTCAACTCTTATCTCAACTTTGTTTTGTTTTCTTATATATTTATTTTTTACTTTACTCCCAGTTAACCCATCAATCTTATCTCTTTGGCTCTGAAACAGTCTGCCGGCCTTCAAAGCTTAAAAACAACATTCCTTGCTACCTTTTTCAGTGAAGCCAAACTGAAAGCTTTTAAACATAGAATATGAATCTGCAAGGATCATCTAATCTAATCCAGCCCTGAATTAGCCATGAGCTTTGTAGTTTCTGTTACATTATTTCATCCCTTACATATATACATTTTTATTTGCATCGATCTTGACCCTCTTTTTATATGACTTTTGATTATCCTTCTTATGTTTAATTCAAATTTATTTCTCTCAATTATTATATAAGGATTGCTTTTTTATTAAAGATTTTTTTAAAAATATATATATAATTGCTACCATGGGGCGCTCTTCTATGTTTCACTCTAAAATTGTTCTTAAAGAAAGCATACATTTGTCATCCTTTCTATTCATACAGCTTGAAATCCGTCCGAATGAAAGGGGGGAATTCTTGGAATGCCGCTCCCTTTTGGGGATAAGGATGGGAGTGAAGCCACAGACTTTTCTCTCTGCTTGCCCCTCCTGCAGCCCCCCTCCAGATCTGTTTGGCTTCTTTCTACCATTGTCTCCTGGAAGGGGGCAGGATGTTTGCTGTGACTTCCTCTTTCCTTGAAGGTGGAGGTCTTTTGTAATTAAAAAGATGTTCTTGCTGGGGTGGGTTTCCCCTTCTTTGCTGTCTTTCCTGGGAGGGAGAGACAGCAGCAGCATGATGCTGGGTTCCCTAGGGTGATACCCTCATCCCCATCTGCAACCCCATCCCAGGAGATCAATGGGGGTGACATCATGGGTTACTACATTGTGACCCCAACTGTGGCAATGCCACATCGATGTTGGTTTTTTAAAAAAACCAACAACTTTGGAAAAGTCACCACATAGGACGTTATCACACGTGGGCCAGAAAGCAATAATAAAGTGGAAATGAGGCATTCCAAAAATAAACCGAAAATAAACCTTGATTACGCAAATGGCTTTCACACGTAATTACCTTAATTGCGAAATTACAGTAAGTGCATTTAACATTCACACACAAGTGAGAAAAGCCCGTAAATGTACTAGAAATGAGCTTCTTGCACATGCGCAGATAGAGGAATGATCGCCGTGGAACCATGGGAAATGCTCCCAAATGCGCATTTGCTTTTCACATTACGGTAAATGCGAAATTACCTTAATTTCGCATTTGCATTTCCTCCAAACAACCGAATTTCAAAAGATCTCGGATAACACCAGTTTCTGTCCACTTTCTGTCCAGTTTCTGTGTGATGTCGTGTGAAAATGTGAGGCACAAATCCAGTTTTTGTTTGGGATTTGTGTGGATTAACCAGCAGATTTGCCCCGTGTGATAACTTCCATAGATGCAAGAAAGTGATAACAACAACAATTGATAACAGTGGAATGAGTGGATGCAGAGAAGGCAACAGCTTGCAAAGTTCAAGGAATTCTACCGAAAGAAATCATACTTCAAAGTCCCATCTGGAAGAACCCAATAAAATAAATGATTCTGTCTGAACTCACTGTAAAATTCAGTGACCGAGGCAGGTCAATGGCGTGAAAAAAACGTACTTGTTAAAAATGTGCTTAGGTTTCTATTTGGCCAGATTGATTGGGATGCTCAGGATGATATCCTGATCATTCAAAGTATGCCAAATTTCTCAGGAGTATCCTATGATCAAGAAACATCACAATGTGGCCTTGCATTCAAACATTGATTTTTTTCCCCACTTTTCCTCAATTAGAACTTTTGAGGGGGCTTATGATTTCAAGTTATGTCATCTACATATGTCAAAGGAAGATATCTTGGTATCCCCCAACAGTTATGTCTTTGGATTAAACTCCATTGAAGATATGACCCTGTATGCCATACAACCCAAGATATAGCTCTCACAGTATATCAGTAAATTGCTACATAATACTGCAATTAGCAGATTATCCATTTTTTACCCTTTCCCACAATGGTGGGCAAAGTGCAACCCATGGACCAAGCTCCAGGAACATTTTTTGTGGCCCCCAAGCCCATCTAAGGTCAAAATTTTATTTTATTTTATTTTATTTTATTTTATTTTATTTTATTGCCCCAGAATGCTCTCTGAGGTGTATGGGGGCATTTTCACAATATTTGGAGGGCCTCCAGGCCATTTTAGGCCCAGGTAAAGCCTTTTTAAAAAACTGGACGTAAACTGGACATGACTTCTCATCACTCCTTGTTTTGATAAAAGCCTTCTCCTGAGCCTAAAATGGCCTGGGGTGTGTGCTAAAAACATGGTGGAGTTGCCCCTCACAGAGGGCATTGGGAGACATTGGGGGCAATTTTTTCCTAGTGGGTGATGTGTAAGGAACTCTTAGGGTGCTAATACATCCCCCTAAGCCTCCACAGTTGCTCATCTCTGCCTTATAACATCACAGTGTTTGCTACAGCTCCTAAAAATTATGAGCCTTTTCATTAGAAAATGTGGGTGATTTGATTTGATCTCATGGTGATGGATATGGGATGTGTGTATTCCATTCTGCTACTGTATATGTATTGAACAGACTATGGGGTTGCAGACTGCCAGAAATAGTGCAAATTGAGTCCACTTTTAGGGTTAGGTTTAGGGAATCATGGGAACTGTATTTTATTGTGACACCAGAGCTCTCTGACAGAGAAGGCTCAATGTCTCAGGAAAAAAATACAATTCCCATGATTCCCTAGCACTAACCCTAACCCTAAAAGTGGACTCAATTTGCACTATTTCTGGCAGTCAGCAACCCCCCTATGCTTCTTGTACTCATTCCAGGCATGTGGAAAGGCTTCAGCCATATGAATAAAGTTTAGTAGCTGTCATGACTCATTTGGAAGAAGTTTCCTTAGATTAGGAAGAAAAAGATAACTGACTTTAGCCAGAACTGAGAAGTCTGGCAGCCTTGCCTTGGAACTATTGAAGCAAGATCTGGATCACTCCAATGAGCTTATTGGGTTGTTAAATAACTCACCTTACTTGATCTAGCTTAAAATTAAATTTGGGTGGTAGTCCGGACCCTATGGCAAGGATTTACCACTGAACTTGCCGCCCAGGACCATCCCAGGGCCATCCCGGGACCATACCTGCTCCTGGAGCTGCTCCGGTGGTCATTTTCTCAAGCCAGAAAACTCCCAGTTATGAAAAGAGCCGCACTGAGCTGCTCTAGGAGTGGGGATGGCCTCAGACTGCATTCAGGTTGCACTTTTGGCACCAAAACCCTTGCGATAGGGTCCGGACACCGTCTGAATGTAATTTTAAGCTGGATCAGGTAAGGCGAGTTATTTAACAATGCAATAAGCTCCCAGGTTTCTCCTGAAGACCAAGAGCCAGGTATGGAGCCACTTCAAACCTCTGAGGGCTGTAGGCTAGCATGCCAGCTGCGAAAGAGCAGGAAGATCTTTGGCCAGACTTAAAAAGAGCACAAAGAGATCATTAGACAGGCTGTGCTGATTTAGAATAGCTATAAATTAACACTGCCAGGTCATGGGCAAATTGCAGTCCCTTTTTGAGTATATATCCTATAGTCTTTCACCATTGGTCATGCTGCTAAGGCTTTTGGGGTCTGAGATCCAAAATATCTGGAGGCCAAAAGCCCACAAGCCCTGGGCTACAGAAAGCCTAACAGCCAGTTAAAATTACACTAAGCATATTGTTAAAGAACCAAATGTAGTCTATTATACTTCGAGCAATATTTTTAGCATTACACCTTGTCTATTATTCGAGGACCACATTCCACATTTGCTAAATATTGTGTTCTCCAGATAATGGAAATCTGTGACACCATTTTACCCTTTAAATGTTCAATGCATAAGACGCACATGGTTTCTCTTATGCTTGCTCTGGCTTTGCTTCTTTCAGTTTCAACAGCAATTCTTTTGTCCCTTTGAGATAGATATTATTTTAATTCTCCAAATGACAACCCTTTGCCATCACCCACAGAGTTGACAGGCATTTGATAACATCCAGTACACCAGCTTCCATTATAAGCGCCAAGCGGCATCCCGTCTCTTTCTCAAATGAATCACATCTGCTTTCGTTCAGAATATTAAAGGATGATTCTCTGTCCTCACACAAAATGGACCCCCCTCCCTTTCAGTTTATTAGAACATCATCTTAGGTGGTCTTAGAACTTTCATGTAATTGGATCGTCTGTAACAGAAGAAAGCCTTGTACAGGAATATTGTATCCAGTTTTAATCATAATGTTTTAAGAATGATATAGAAAAACTGAAAGAATTTAAACAGAAGCCCCAAAGATGATGAAAGTGTTTGAACTCATGATATACAAGAAAGAAAATTCTCAAAGTTAAGGAGTGCACATAGCAGTGGAAAAAAATCTAAATTAAACATGGCAGTAATTTTCAGTTTTGTTCTTGGCATTGCTGGGTAGGTGATTAATGGAACTGGTCAGTGACCATACTGGCTGGAGGCTTCTGGGAGTCCAGATGGGCAGTGAAATGTCTTCTGGGTAATAGCCTAGTTTGGACTGATTGAAATACGTAGCCCCAGAGGATCTGAGTGTGGGGGGCAGATTATATGGGAGAAGGCAATTCTGTAAATAACCTGGAACAAACCGTGTAGGGCTTTAAAGACAGCAGCCAACACTTTGTACATTACCCAGAAACTAACTGGGAGCCAATGGAGTGGTTGTAATATTGGTGTAATATGATCACTCCTGGATGGATTAGGACTAGGATTTGAAAGATGAGCTATGAAGGAACTAGATAAATTTATCATGTGTAAAGATTGAATAATAAATTTAGGATTGTTCATGCCAATGTATTTCCCATTTCTATGTGTGGCAGTGAAAGCTACAAAGTCAAGAAAGCTGATAGGAAGAAAATCAACTCATTTGAAATGTATAACAACATCCAAAATTCACAAAACAGTCATACCTTTATTGGAACAACTGGGGAATTTATTGCACAGTTAATTAAATTGCCTTACCTGATCTGGTTTAAATTTTAAATTGGGCTTCATCCAGAGCCTATCACAAGGATTTAGCCACTGAAATCGCCGCCCAGGCCCATCCAGGGTCAATTCCTGCTGCCAGGGCTGTTCCAGCAGCCATTTTCTCAAGCCAGAAAACTCCTGGCTTCAAAAAAAGCTACACTGAGTGGCCCTGGGAGTGAGGATGAACCCGGGTGGTGATTTCAGCAGTTAAATCCTTGTGATAGGCTCCAGATGCAGCCCGGTTTAAAATTTAAACCAGATCAGGTAAGGTGATTTAATTAACTGCAATAAATTTCTAAAATGCACATTATACAGCATGTAAGCTTTCAAAGTTTCACTGGCTTCTTCATCAAGAAAAGGTGTTAAAAATCATACAGGAGGAAATAAAATGATGATATTTGTCACAGCCCTGCAGTTTGACAAGATGTTGATATTGTTGTTGTTCTCAGTTAAGATGTTCTGGAGGCATTGATTTACTAGGAGACAAAGCGTCTTAAAGTACAGGAAATAAAATTTAAATTCCATTAGCAACACAAAAACATACTTCCTTTGAGATCCAAAGCAACATAAAAAGATACTTCCTTTGTCTTCATCTTTTGTGAGGCTACAATTCCCTTTGTTATGCAGAGAACACTGAATTTCTCAGGAAGCTTCCATGCTTTTGATTAAGTAAACTTTAGGTGCTGTTTAGGTAAAACACACCAAATGCAGTGAAGCTTCAAAAGTTGGCAACATATATTTTGTGCACTGGTTGATCCAATGAAGGCATCACTGTTTTGTGGATTTTGGATGTTATTGTATTTTCTATATGACCAACATGGTGCTGAGTTGTACTACTGAGGAAGAATTCTATGGATACCATGGACTTCTAAAAGGACAAATAAATGGGTCCTAGAGCAAATCAAGCCTGAACTTTCCCTAGAAGACAAGTTTACTAAACTGAGACTTGTATTTTGAACACATCATGAGAAAACATGACATACTAGAAAATTCTTGGGAAGGTAGAAGACAGTAGGAAAAGAGGGATTCCAGAGGGATATACTCAATCAGGGAAGCCACGGCCCTGAGTCTGCAAAATCTAAACAGGGTTGTTGATGACAGGGTGGACCTAAAAGTCTGTCATTCATAGGGTCGCTATAAGTAAAATTTACTTGAGAGCAGTTAACAACAAGAAGATGTATCAATAACTATTCTGAATACCTTATTTTGAACCAATTGAAATTTTTGAACTTGCTGCAGAGGTAGCTGCAATCACAAAATGACCTGAGAGTCAGATGGTTGTAAGGCAAAGAGCTTTAGGGTAGTCAATCCACTCCAGGTCAATCATAGGTTATCCAGCAAGATGAAGGGAGGAAGAAGAGCAAGGTTGTCAGCTGGCCCCAAGCCAGTAATCCATATAAACAAAAGTCAACAAGGAATAAAACACAGAGTCATCAGTTGTAACCAGACCAAGGTCAACAGCACTTGAACACCTAGAACACTTCCAGTCTCTAAGAAAGAAGGGTGAGAAGCAACAAAGACATCAGGCAGCTGCTGGAAGATATACAGGCAGCTGTCTCTGGATATCAGGTGCTTAATGAGTCAATGTTTCCTATTTAACAGACAACAGAACCTATGAAGCTTCTCCTTATCTCTTCTGTGATTTTCAAAGGATGGAGATGCATCCTTGGTGCATGCCACATCCTCCTGTGGAGTGGGACCCCCCAACTCCTTCAGCCCCCAGTTCTTAGGACTCAGAGAGGCCACTGTTATCTGGAGCCATAAACTCCTGACAACCTGACCCCTCTTTGTCCTATTCATCAGATTCCAGAGAATGAGTTTCAAGAAGCACATTGCAGAGTCCAGACTTGAGGTTGCCATTGCATGCACTCTACTATCTGGATCTTCTGGGCATAGCTGACCTAACAGCTGAAGCTGGTAGTAAGCACTCCTGTCCATCACAGCAGGGGTTTCACTGGGATGTGTGCAGGGGGTGTGGGCTGCACCAGGTGACACCCTAAGGGAAGGGTGACACCACTGCACTGCTCCTCAAATATCTTCCTTTTGGCAGAAACAGGTTGTGGCATTTGCCTGTGTCCTTTTAAACTGTGGGAGCTCAACAGAAGAGATGATGTGAGTGAGGTGAAGCTCTGTGCGAAGAGAAAGGAGAGGCCTTGGGTTTTCTTTTTAAAAATATTTTTTTAAAAAAGAAACTACATTCTTTTACATTTTTTAAAAACATCACATCTTACTAAAATTTCAGTTTAACCACATGAAACTATGTACATCTAAATACATTTAGGCTGTGCATATGATATTGCAATATAAATGTATAGTTTTAATTTTGCTAGTTGTTTATGTCACAACTGTTGCCACTGCATGCAGTGATATATGGGAATTACATATAACATTAGTACTAAGGATTCTGTATTACTAAGGATTCTGTATCGTGTGGTATGGGAGGAGGTCAATATGGGGGAGACACCAAACCTAGTGATGTCACTGTGTCTATCTGGGCTGTCATTTGGAGAAACAGATCCAGAAGCACTTCCAAGCTGCAAACACAGTCTCTCATGGGGAATGTAATGCCTCAGAACTGGCTGGCATATCTCCAAACCCAGGTTAGGACCTTTGACAGTAAGTGCTTCTGTCTTGTCTGGATTCGTCTTCAGTTTATTTTTCTACTTAATTGAATCCAGATGAAAATATGGCTGCTAATCTGCTATCCACCATTCTGCAGCACTGTAGCAGAGAGACGTGTGATGGCAAGGCCATTTTAATGACTTTATTAAGAATCTAGATACCTTTTAGCTCCTATCTTCCCTGAAAATTTTCGATTCCTACTGGTCATTATTATAAGAGCTATGTAACTTTAAGAAACTTTTCCTCTCCTTCTTTCTTCTGTACTGTTACTACTTTATCGCTTGGTCTTTTAAAATGACTCAAACCTCCTAGGATGCAGCCAGGAGGCGGGATGGAGGCGGGGATTATCGCAAACTAAATCGCCACCGAGTTGCCGGCCGCCATCAGCCCAAGTCCAAGCCAGACTCATCCTTTATTGCTTGGCATTTTAAAACAACTCAAGCCTCCTGGGCTGCAGCTGATAGGTGGGATGGATGTTTTTTAGGAACCGGGATGCTTTCCAGTTTCTAAAAAGCGCCGGCTGAGCCCACATGGGACCTGGGTAGATGGTGGCCAGGGATTTGGTGGCAATTTAGCTTGCAATAATCCCTGCCTCCATCCCACCTACCGGCTGCAGCCCAGGAGGCTCGAGTTGTTTTAAAATGCCAAGCAATAAAGTTATTAGACTGGAGATCCACAGGCAGAAGCTGTCTTGGTGTAAACTCTGTGTACAAGAGTTGGGGTGAAAGTGAAGCCTGTGGAAAATATTTGGACCCACTCTTTTTTTTTGTGGTCATTTGGCTTGACTGGAACTCCCTCCCCAAGCTTTCAGAAGGCCATGCATCCCCAAAAATATGAGTGACACTTCACACACACCTCCACACACTTACCCAAAAGTCAATAATCACTCCTGAACATCTCCAGGAAGAGTGAATTAGTTTTATATATCCCCAGTTTCCCCACCATTAACCCTGGATGGAAAAAACAGCACTTGTCATGAGAAAGTCACTTCTACTTTCAACTTTCAGCCAACTGTCAGCTAAATTTGGGCAGTAGGTGCATCTTGACATAGTGGATGAGGGTTAAAATTGGGTCCTACTGCCCTTACACACACCCCTAGTGTGGAGCATTTAGTAATTTTAAAAGATAGCTCAGAAATTTCATCTATGAATTTTCTTAAAGCATGGTACAGTTCATTTGGGTTTCTGCGAATAGGGCTAGATCAAAAAACATTTCAAAGCTGCACAGCAATGTAAGCTGATCACCATCTATAACAGACATGGTTTATCCTCCCACTGCCACCCCCAGGTCAGAACCACAATGGTCTTGAATGAGCTTAAATTGGTGCATTTGCATCCAGGCAACTAACACTGCTGCCCACTGGGTAAGCATACTGCCTTTGCAAATGATGCTGGATGAACAAGCAATGAAGGGTTGTACATGACAAACACATCAGTAACCTCCCGGAACACCAAGCCTCCTAGGCTTCCCATGATCAAAAACCTCCCATACTTGTAGGGGATTCAATCTGTTGATTTGATTAACCAAGAAAAGTTATAATGTATTTTAAATATAATTCAGTCCTAAATCCTGAGAGATGGTGATATTTATTATGATTCAGTTAAATTCTAGTACAGTTTAAAACAAAAAGATACATTTAATTTAAACATTAATTTAGCAGCATTGTTTACTATATATAATTAAATGAAGTAGGGGGAAAGATATCAAATGTGAATTACATTATTAGATTTTTAATAAGGACACACAACACATCCCATGGTGATATTAAATATATTAATGGATTTGTTGATCTGGCAGAGAGCCAGCATGGTGTACTGCTGTGAGTGCTAGAGTAGGATTCTGGGAGACCAGGATTCAGATCCACACTCAGCTATGAAAACCATTGGGTGACCTCAAGTAAGTCACATCTGTCAGCTTGGAGGAAAGCAGTGACAATCTTGCCAAGAAAACTATGACAGGGTCCCCATAAGTCAGAGTTTACTTGAAAGCACATAGCAGCAGCAACAACAACAACAATAGTTGCAGCTTTGGAGGGAGCAGAATTAGGACTGTACAAAGGAAGGGATAAGCATATCCTGTACAACTCCCCCCCCCTCTGTTCTGGTCTTCTGAAACCAAGGTTCCCTCCTCCCCCCAAGTTGTTATCAATCCCAAGTGGAAAGCTTCTACAGCATAACAGAAGCACAGTCCTTCGTCCTACTCACCCCACTTTCTCCACAACTGCTCTTAGTGAATTGGAAAGAAACATGTTAACATCACATCTGTTTTGTCTTTTGACTCTATAGAATTGGAACCAGAGCTTGAGAAAGTGGCTTTTTTTACTACAATTCCCAGGATCCCCCAGCCAGCATGGCTGCTTGTAGTCCAGTTACTGCCAAAAGTTGCAATCCAGTACATACCTTTCTGGAAAGTAAATTTCATTGACACTTTCCACTCAGCATGCTGGCTTGCACTGTAGAAGGAGATCTTTCATTCACTAACACTCCATCAAGAAATACACTCATACAATCCATAGCACAGTATTACTTACAGTGAGAAATATAAGACAGAAAGATTCCTAGGTACCAAATAATTCCCACAGGTGCATGACGTGTATGTGTATATTGTTCAATGACAGTAGAAACAAGTGGTGGCTTACAAAACTGAGCACCCAAATCCCATGGATAAACGGTTTAAATCTGGGAATATCCCACAAAAGCGGGATTGTTTTCAGACAACATCAGGCTAATTCAGCATTATCACAACAGTAACCCTTGAATAAAGCAGCAAAATCGTGCCACTTTTTACTTTTGGGAAAATCCATTACTTTTGGGAAATCAATTTGAGTAAAAGCTCTCCATGCAGTCTTCTCAGCAGCCTTTAAAACATTACTACATAGCAAACATTCTTATTTTATGCTGGAGTTATATATGTTTCCTTGCACTGATGCATGAACATATGCTGTGTAGCAATTCTAAGGCGACATGTTGAATGAGGACAGAGTGATAGACAAACAAAGGATCCACCTAGCAGAAATTCTTTCATGTGAATGTTTAACCAGCTTTTTGTTTTTCCCATTTTTCCCTTGATTTCATGTTCCTGAGCAAAGATACCACATCCCATTCTTCCTGAGAGACCTACCTATCTTTTCTCTGGGTATTCTTAAGAAAAGAATGTGTCCAGAGAACAAAAAGCTGTTCAGGTCTAGCAAGTACAACCTGCACAACACAGTAGTGTTTCTTTACTAAAAAGAAGGCTCTTATCTACCAGTCATCTGCTTGCTGTATAGCACTACAGCTTTAGAAAACATTGTAAATTTAATCAAGTATTTTTCACCTTTCCTTTTCACAAGTGGGCCCAAGGATTGGAGTGCTTACTCATGGGTTTCCATGTCCTATTACATTCTCCTCTCAATTCGGCATTGTTGTTGTTAACTGCCATCAAGTCAACTTTGATTTATGGCCACCCCATGAATGAGAGACTTCCATGTCACCCTGTCATCTACAGGCCCATTCAGGTTCTGCAGACCCAGGGCCATGGTTTCCTTGATTGAGTCTATCCACCTGATCTGTGCTCTTCCCTCATTTTCTACTACGTTCAACCTTACCAAGCATTATTGTCTTTTATGGTGAGTCACATCTTCTCATTATATGTTCAAAGCAGAATCACTTTAGACATCTACTGTTAGGGAGAGATTTGCTCTAAGACTTGTTTGTCAACGCTACTCCAGCATCATATTTGATGGTGGATTTTCTTCTTGTAAGTTTTCTTCACTGTCGAGCTTTCACAGCCATACAGAGAAATTGGAAACATGATGACATGGACAATCCTAACTTTAGAGTTTAATGATATATCTTTAAACCTTAGGATCTTGTCTAGTTCTTGACAGCTGCCCTTCCAATTCTTAGTATTCTTCTGATTTTCAGGTCAGTGTTATAGATCTGCAAAGTCAAGAGCTGCCAGTGCCAATACCTCTGTGGGTGTCCATTAGCCTTTACTGCTAACCCATCACACAGTCTTTATATCCAACAAGGAACCACTGAACATCTGCTCTGGTTGTATGACAAGCTACGGTATGTCTGATAAAATCTCAGCTCTCAAAGATGTAAGAGCCATGCCCTCTTCTTGGACTTATATTGTATGCCTCCTGGAAAAAGACAGTAAGGGAAAGAGAGACAAAGAGTGAGATAATAGTTTCTCACAGCTTAGAAAATTTGCTTTACTAAGGGATTCTGGGAGCTGTAATAAAAAAAGTAATTTCCCCAACAGAGAGAAAGTATGTATGGAGAAAGGTTTTTGTTTTTGTTTGGTTTGGCTTAAGTCCCCTAATGCAGTGGTCCCCAACCTTTTTATTGCCGTGGACCGGTC
>CM034701.1:353519286-353533905 GCA_020142125.1 Phrynosoma platyrhinos
CGTTTTGGGGAAGAAAAAATGCGTCTTATATGCCAAAAAATATGGTAAGTAGTTAGTCAGTCATACACTGTTCCTTATATGTCCATAGCTATGTTTGATAGAGACAGCATTACATCTTAGTGTGAGCATTGGACTATGGCTGAATCTACATTGCATAATTAATGCAGTTTGACACTACTTTAACTGCCATGGCTCAATGCTATGGAAATCTGGGATTTGTAGTTTTGTGAAATATTTAGTCTTCTCTTTTAGAGAGCTCTGGTGTCACAACAAACTACAAATCCTAGGATTCCATAAGATGTAGCCATGACAGTTAAAGTGGTGTCAAACTGCATTCATTCTGCTGTGTGGCAGAAGCCTACAGCTCTGGAGACCAGGGTTCAAATCTCAGCTCAGTTATGGAAACCCACTGGCAGACCTTGAGCAAATCACACATTCTCAGCCTCAGAAAACCCCATTGATAGGTTCACTTTAGGGTTGCCATAAGCTGGAAATGACTTGAAGGCACACAACAACAATTCCTGATATATCTCCCTTCAAACATTTATAGCCATAATTTTAAAGAGAAAGTTTTTAGTCAACGTACTGAGCACAATTTATGCACAATAGTTCCCGTTTAGATATATTTTTAATATATCAATTTTTCCTCTATATCCTTTTCCCTCTTCCGCCCAGCAACTATTTGATGTAAATAGCTGTGTTGGAAATATACCGGCGAAAATGACTAGCTAAAGATTTTTTGGGGGGAGGAAAAAAACTCCTAAACAAGTATGGTTACTAACCAGTGTGTCTTTGTTGCATCGAGGTTGCCTGTACACATTTTAACACAAAGGTTTCAACCGCCTGTATATTACCAACATGTGAACAAAGCAATTGCTATAATGACAAGTTGCTTTCTTGAATACAAGAAAACTACTATGGCAGGAGCAAACAATACCCTGCACAAATAACACAACTATAATAACCCTTCTGAGCAATTACTTGTCACATTGAATAAAATGGTGACCCACAAATTAATACGCTTCTGATTAATTCTACCTATGTGACCTTTTCTTTTGGGGGTTTGGTGGCAGTGATGCTGGGAAACTACAGTCATTTGTAATTGGTTATTAGAATGCAAAACAGTGTCTTGCTGTCTGCTTGACTAGTTTGCTTCCAAACAAGCATTTTCTCTGGGAATTGCTCAGGCACAAAACATTTCCTAATCTTGTTGTTACATCACATCCATGGCAAATCTGTAGGCTGAGAAAAACAAGGATGGACACTTGATTTGTATAGTGATTGCAGTTTGCTTTCAGTCTTTCAGTTTTGCTTGTGACAGTTCTCCAATTGGAACAGGGAGAAGAGAAACAGAAAGGTTGATGACAGTGAGGAGTAGAGTATGAACAGGACTTGGCTTGCTGCTGCTTCTCTTCCTCCTCCTGTTGTTGTTGTCCTTGTCATCATTACCATCATTGTCATCTCCTCAATTTTATAATCTACTGGGGTTATTGATTGGCATTTTGATGTGATTGAGATTTTATTTCAAGAATAGGAATCAATGTTGCATTTTATTTATTTGTTTGTTTTATGTGCCACCCTTCTCCTGGAGTGGGACCCAGGGTGGCTTACAGAAGAAAATCAATTGAAATCTACTTATGCAGTTTTAAAAACAATTACAATTGATACAATTAAAGCAATATAATATTTAAAAAAAACCATACAAAAGTTAAAAAAAAATAAAACACACTCCAGTTTTGAAAAGCCTCTCTGGCATGAATACATATTAAAAGTCAGCTTAAGAAAAAAAAAGGTTTCCCCTACTGGCGAAAGGAAAGCAGAGAGGGGGCCAAGCTAGCATCCTGTGGAAAGGAGTTCGAAGATAGAAGCAGCCACTGAGAAGGTTCTCTCTCATGTTCTCACCAAGCAAGCCTGTGATGGTGACGGGACTGAGAGAAGAGTTCTGCCAGGTTCATATGGGGAGATATGGTCTTTCACATATTCTGGACTTAAGCCATATAGGGCTTTAAGATCATGAATTGTACCTAGAAATGAATGTGGAATCCCCATGAAGCTGATCCAATAAGGGAGTTATATGCTCCCTGTAACTCCCCCAACCAGTGTTCTGGCCATTGAACTTGCTGAATTTTCGAAAGTTTCCAAAGGGAGCCCAACATAGAATGTTATATCCAGAGTAGCCATGTTTGCTATATAGCAAAGTACAGCATCATCCAAAATCTACAAAACAGTGATACCTTAATTGGGCTGACCAAAATGCATATGTATAATGTGCAGAACGTGTATAATACGCATTTTGGTTGGCCCAATAAAGGTATCACTGTCTTGTGGATTTTGGATGATGCTGTACTCCACATAAAGTGTGTTAGTGTAGGCCAAACAAGATATATTCAAGCCATTTGTCACCATAACCAGATCTTTATCTACAGTATTGTCAAATAATGTGTCATGTTCCAAATAGTGGCACTTTTTGTAATTGTGCTACTGTGAATCTGTCTGTGGAGGTTTCATTCAGATATTTTGTCAGTTTGTTTGGAATTGTCCCTAAAGCACTGGTCTTCCCTGGAACCATTGTGGATTTCTTTTCCCAGATGTGCTGAATCTCAGTTTATGGAATTGCATAATCTTTCCCTTCTTTTTGTCTTCAATTCTGCTATGCCCAGTGACTGCTACATCTATAATACAAAGTTTCTTTTCTCAGCTACAATTATGTCTGGCATATTATGTTTCAATTGTTTGTCAGTGTATTAAAGTTCCATGAGATTTTTTTACTTCACAATTTTTGACAATTTTTCTTTCAGGTGATGACGGCTGCTGTTGCTGCTACTTTTTCTTCCTCCTCCTTCTTTGTCAATTGCTTCATTGTTCATCAGGATTCCTATAGCGATAACAACCCAAAGGGCAGATGGAAAGCAGAATGAGACAGCTACCCCAAGCAGGAGATTTGGGATGTTAGGAAATGTTTAGTTATTTCATTTGTTATTCTTGTTTGTTTATTTGTTTTTACTGTTTAGATTTTCACTGTGGTTACAAGATCTCAGGGCATGGCCCTGAGTCTCCAGTTTTTGTGAATCATCTCCAAGCAGTAGACGAGAGTGCAAGTTCTCCAGTTTTAATGGTCTCAGCTCTGGGCAAGAGCAAAGAGAGTAAAGCTCAGTGAGTAAAGCAACAGCTTGCTACAATTTGCAAGCCTTAATTGATCTCAAAGAGGATATATTTATTTACTTCATCCTTCTCTACCAGTCATTGTCATACCAGGGCTCACGCTCCCCTCACCTCTACATCCACCTGATGGCAGAAGCAAGTAGGCTAGATCAAATGTTTATTTTCCCATCTTCCTAAATGAGAAGGAAGAATCTCCTAATTTCACCACAATCTGGGAACAGCCCCTTTAGCTAAGATGTTGGTCTTAATTTCCAAGCAAGAGAATACATTCTTGGTGTGCCTCTGCGTTTAAATGTCAAGCTCTGAGCAACTGTGGTCCTTCATACATAATTATATCACCAGATCTAAGGTTTTTAGCCCAGAAACCTCAGGATGTGGGACAATCCTGAACTGGAAAACTGTCAATTCTAGCAGTTCAGAAAATCTCCTAGTTCAGAAAATCATGCTTCAGTAGTTAAATTCAAAAAACCTTTATTCAGTAGCTATAGATCCATTCCAGGGATGTTCATTGTCAGAACTGAACAGCAAGCATTAAGACTGGGGTTTATCACACCGGAGGGAAGCGCCCAAATCCCTTGAATAAATGGGGTTTAAATCTGTGAACATTTTGCAAAAACAGGATTGTTTCCAGACAATAACGGAATTGTTTTTTATTTTCTGGATTTTCCTGAAAATAAAAAGTGGCATAATTTTGTCACTTTATTTGTGAGTTAATGTTGGGATAATGCCAAAGTCACATGATGTGTCTGAAAACAATCCCATTATTGTGGAATATTCATCAGATTTAAACCCATTTATTCACGGGATTTGGGCACTTTGCCTCCCACGTGATAAACTCCATTGGCTAGTTAAACACTACATTATTTCAAATTCATGGTGGGCTATATTCTTATGTGTTATAATTAATAAATAAATTTCCTTCTCTCTTTCCCAGACCACCCCTCTGTTGTTTCACCACCACATACCTTCCCACATGGAATGACCTTAAACAGGCTTGAGTCATGTCTGCCTCCTCTCCATCTTATCTCCACACCTGCGTCTGAGATCACCAAATAGTTGCTATGTCAATTTCTACTGTATAACCCATCACCCCAGTTTTCCAAAGTGCATGGGAGGACAAAAGCCAAATACAACTCCTGACACAATCCTAAATTACAGGGAGGACTGATGGTTGGAGGATCTTTTCCAAATACTGAACCAAAAGAACCTCAGTGGTTACTCTGCCTTAGGCAGCAAAATGTCTGGAGTTCTGCGGGTTGACTGCTGGGTTAGAGGTTGATAGAACTTGCCACATCTATGGATGTTTATGAATGTTTATGTTCTTCTGTTTCCTTTTAAGATGTTCTGAAAACTGCAGAAAGTGCCAAATAAATCAATGAGACCATCACCTGGGACCAGATGTAATGAATTTGTCTATTTTCGATTGCAGTGGCACCTGATCTGTTTCTAAGCCCACTTCAAATCCTTGGTTTTGACTTACAAATCTCTACATGGTTTGGAACATCCATGGCTAAAAACACTTGTTTACAGATGCCCCTTCCCATGTTCTAAGAAAGAGATGTTCAATTTCAAGGGTTGGGACCATATATACCCTGTGGGTCCACAGACATTTATTGTTGTTAACTGCTGTCAAATTGACTTTGATTTATGGAGACCCTCTGAATGAGAAATTTTCAAGTCACCCTGTCATCAACAACTTGCTGAGGTCTTGCAGACTCAGGGCTGGGGCTTCTTTGATTGAGTATCTCCATCTGGAATGCAGTCTTCCTTTTCCCCTTCTGCCTTTTTTCTTACCAAGCATTACTGTCTTTCCCAGTGAGTCATGTCTTCTCATGATATGGCCAAAGTATGACATTCTCAGTTTAGTCATCTTGGTTTCTAGAGAAAGTTCAGGCTTGATTTGCTTGATTTGCTGTAAGACTCATTTATTTGTCTTTTGAGCAGTCTAAGGTATCCGTAGAACTATTTTCCAGCGCCACATCTCAAATGAGACTTAACTTTAGTATTCAGTTACGTATCTTTAAACTTGAGGATCTTGCCTAGTTCATACATAGCTGCCCTTCCATATCCCAGTCTTCTTCTGATTTCTTGACTACCATCTCCATTCTGATTAACAACTGAGCCAAGATATGTATTCCCACCATTTTGCCCTCTAGCATACCAATACATGCCCAAACATTTTTGATAACTAAATGGCCTCACAGAAGCTTCCAATAAGTGTGATTGGCTACTTGGAGCCCCAGACACTTTGGGCCAATTTTAGACTGAAGGTAGTATTTTTTTTCCAAAAGTGGAAGTGACTAGTTGGCAGATCACACCTCCATCACCTGAGATATCTATGGATGTGATTTTCCTTTTCTTTTGCAAAAAATATTTGTGGACAGAAAATTGTCAATCCTGCTTTAAAATCAGTGGCAGAGGCTTCTCTGAGTGGATTCTCAACCTGACAGCTTCTGGATGGCCTTGAGGAAACATGGCTTTTTTGCTGGTGGTTCCCTTATGGAATGGTCTTCTGAGTGAGACTCAGAAACATCCCTGCAACTCTGCTTTGCAAAAGCCATCTTAATATTAACATGCTCTGTTTTCCTTTCTGTGGTATTGGGAACTGGCTGCTGTCCATTCCAGACATGAGTTTTCTGTGATGTTAGGCATATTTATTCTACACAAACATACACACACACACTTTCAAGTATGATATCACTATTGATGTTCTTCTGTTTCCTTTTTACAATGACTTTCTTCTAGGTTCCAAAACAGCTTTTCTTTGCAGCTATTAAATTATGATGACCCCTTGGCTCCACATAAGGCACCCCTGCCCTCCATTCTCGCCCTCTGCTTCTGGAGGGCACTATGAGCCAATGTTTTACAAATTAATTGGCTTAATATTGTTTCTGAATTAGACCCTTTCACTTTAATTGCCAGGCTTTGTCATCTCATTTTTATGTATCCATAAAAATGGTTCATAAAAATGATTCTGTATGCCATCCCACTCCATTTCAGCAATTTCTGTTTTAGTAGCCACATTTGTTCAGACCCGATTTCAGCTGGGTTTTTGGTAATAACATGTAATTGTATCCCCAGATGCATAGAGATGTGAGGCAAAGCAGTAGTGAGACTTTCTATATAGCTTCTGTGTCTTTAATTAAACATTTCCTGATTGTAGTTCAGACTATATCATTGTGGGATGTGCAGTTACTGATGCCATTCTAAGCTTATTAAATGCCACTTTAAAAGTCCTTCTCATTGCTCCAGTATCAATTTCTATTTGCATAGATGGAGAAAGATTTTAATCATTTACCTTCTCTCGTTATTTTTGTTTCTTTTCATTTTATATCAAAATTATTATTTTAAAAAACTCCCAGCTGAGGTCAGTAAAAGTATAAGAAAATATATGAAAATATGTGGAAAATGTGTTCACTCAATTATTCCTAATTTTGTTTCATTGTGGGTGACTGGAGTATGACTCATGGTCTTGTGTACTTATCTACATTTATTTGCCATGATATGAAGGATTATAGTAATATGGATGCTAGTTATTTATTTGATCCATTTTGTCCCAACTCTTACATTGTTTGAATGCATTAGTCTTTAGTTATGACTTATTTTAAAGAGTACAAATGATGAAAATTACTAAGAGAAACATTTCTATAATAAAGTACCACAGTCTCCAAATATACACATTTCTGCTTCCTTTGTTCCATATTTTTATTTCAGCATAGCCAGTGTGAATACAAACCTACATGCATGTGAACAAATTACATGCTGCAGGGTTTTTACCCCAACAATTTATATAACAATGCACATATATTTAGTTGCATTAAATGTATATGCCTCACCCTCAAAATGAGAATCCTATTTAGAAGCATCAGAAAAACTGTTTCAAAAAGGAGCATGTAGACATCACCTATTACTGTCCAATCAGAAGTGTATACACCCAGATTTTGCCATAAACACACAGCAACTTTCAATAGTGTGCTTTCAAGTAATTTCCAACTGATCCTAAGGTGAACATATCACAGGTTTTTGCAGGACAAGATTTGTTCAGAGGGTGTTTTCCAATGCCTTCCTCTGAGACTAAAGGCCTTTGCAGACTGCTAGAAATAGTGCAAATTGAGTCCACTTTAACTGCCCTGGCTCAGTGCTAGGGAATTATGGGAACTGTATTTTTTTCTGAGACATTGAGACTTCTCTGTCAGAGAGCTTTGGTGCCACAATGAACTACAGTTCCCATGATTCCCTAGCACTGAGTCAGGGCAGTTAAAGTGGACTCAATTTGCACTATTTCTAGCAGTCTGCAAAGGCCCTAAGAGAGTATTCACCCAGTGGATTTCCATGGCCAAGTGGGGACTCGAACCCTGGTCTCCAGAGTCATAGTCAATGCTCAAACCACTACACTATGCTGTTTCTTTATTCATCTTTATTCCCCTCTCAAGGTCTCCAGTTTAGATATGCGATTAAGAATCGCTGCTACACTATGAGTGTTTTTTTTTAATTATTTTGCCAAGTTTTTATATTGTATGTTTTAATTCGCAATTAATTTAATAATTTTTTAAGGGGGGGGATGGGAATTAGATTTTACTGTCACATGTGTATTTTACTGTTGTTAGCCACCCCGATTGTCCTCAAAGGGGCGGGATATAAATATTATTATTATTATTATTATTATTATTATTATTATTATTATTATTATTAATTCATCTGTATACAGACTTATATCCAGTACTGGGATTCAAGGCAGCTTACAAAATGTTGGCACCTATATGAACTATAAACATAAAGAAAAATCAATTCTGTGTGTGTGTGTTTGTTATTTTTAAAAAAATAGTTAAACAGTCTATAAAATTAAAACCATTTAGAAATGCATTAAAAGAAAGAACAAAAAAAATCAACAAGGCAGCAAACAGTTAAAAGTCCTTTGCTGTCAATTTCTAAAGACCTGTTAGAACAGGAAAGTTATAGGGGCTTGATAGGTCATGATCAGCACTTTCAATTATGTCCAGAAACAGACTGGCTTCCAAAGGAGCTGTTCCAACAAGGGATTTGTATACTCTCTTTCCACTGATTCTGAAAAACTTTGCCTGTCTAAATAAAGATGGAAAATATGTGCCTTCATGTTGCATGTTGACTTATGATGACCCTATGAATTTGATACGGTTTTCTAAGGCAGTGAGTTGCCTTTCTCTGAATATAGCCTACAGTTTTCTCTGCTGATCTCCCTTCCCAAGTACTAATCAGGCCTGATCCAACTTAGCTTTCAAGATTGGATGGTATCTGGTGTCTTCAGCAGATTTAGGCAACGTTTAAATAATATGTGGTGTTAAAGTTATCAGAGTGAAAATTGGAGATGGCTACTGGACCTTTAATGGCTACATATTACTAGTAGAAAACATCACACACTTGGAACTAATTACTAAGGAAGGTAAAATATGAAAGTTCAAAGGCAATCTTAATGCTGAACATAAAGTAAACAAAAATTATAATAACCACAGAAGAAATATGTACATTCAATCTAGAAAATGAAGAAATAAAAATCATTAAAGAGTTCCCATACTTGGTATCAAACATTGATCAGAATGGAGACTGCAGACAAGAAATAAGACAACTAGGAATGGTAAGGGCAGCTATGAAAGAACTAGGTAAGACCCTTAAGACTAAAGACACTCAATTGAGCATTAAAGTTAGAATCATTCAAGCCATGATATTTCCCATCATGATGCACAGATAAGTATGTATGCATCTGAGGAAGTAGACTTTGGTCTAAGAAAGCTCATGCTGCCAACTTATTTCTTTCAGTTAGGGCCTCTGCAGGGCCAGCCTGGAGGCACAGTTGGGGTGGGGCAGCTGCACGCCGGCCACCCCAATCCCACGCCAACGCTGTCCTGACATGCGCCATTATGCATGGCGCGCGGTGTCAGGACGCCCTTCCGGTGCAGCGTTCGGACACTCTCCACCAAAAAGGGTGCTGAAGATCCATGCACCAGCTCTTTGGGTGGCCTTTTTCCGCCCCTGAAAGGAATTCCGCCCCATTTGTCTGACTCCTCTGTGATTTTCTGTTTTAATTTATTATATTGTATTTTAAATCTCTTTGGTTTAATCTTATTTTAAGGGGTTGGGTGGAGGGAGGTAGGGATTGGGGAGAGAGAATGTTTTAATCTTGTTCTGTTTTAAATGCTGTTGTCCCCCGCCCCGATTGCTCCGCAGAGGGGCGGGCTACAAATAAAAAATTATTATTATTATTATTATTATTATTATTATTATTATTATTATTATTATTATTATGGTATTTTGCCGCTCTTTTCAGTGCAGCAAAAGGGAGGATTGGGGCTGCGGCATGGGGTTGCCATAACCCTAATCTGTCGCTTCCCATGGCGGCCCAGAGCCACCCATCTGCAGTCCACATTAGTCTCAAAGGTGCTACAAGATCTCTCTACATAATGATCCTACAGACTAACATGACCATATCTTTGACTTCCATCATTATGTATGGAAATGAGAGCTGGATAGTGAAAAAAATGGATAAGAAAAAAAGCCCAATTCATTTGAGATGTAGTGTTGGAAAAGGGTGCTGAGGATACTGTGGACAGCCAAAAAGATAAACCAATGGGTTCTTGAACAGATCAAACCTGAACTCACCCTGGAAGCCAAGATGACGAAACTGCGGCTGTCATACTTTGGCCACATCATGAAAAGGCATGACACACTCTAAAAGACAATAATGCTGGGAAAGGTAGAAGGCCATAGAAAGAGAGGCAGACTGCACACTAAATGGATAGACACAATTAGAGAGGTCACTGTCCTGATCCTACAGGACATAAGCAGAGCAGTGGAGGACAGGGGGGCTTGGAGATGTCTCATCCACAGTGTCACCATGAGTCAGACCAACTTAAGGGAAGTTAACATACAACAACAACAAACTTAGGAAAGGAAATTTCAGCAGGTACTGTATGTTACTTTGCTGTGTCTCAAGCAACACCTGCTGAAATTCTGTTTTACACAGTATAGCTGTAGGTACAGGAGCAGTCAACAGTTTTTACTCTAGCAACCCTATGTGTTGAGTATATCTCTCTGTGTGTTTGCATATGTCTTCAAATTGCCTGTCAATATGTGGCGACTCCATGAATCCCATAGGATTTTCTTAGCTAAGGAATATCCAGTAGTTTTGCCAGTTCCTTCCTCTGAAATATAGCTGACAGTGCCTGGTATTCATTGGTGGTCTCTCATTCAAGTGCAAACCAGGGCTTTTGAATTTTTTTAATTTTGTGAAATTGCTTCTTGCATCCAAGTCAGGTGAAAATGAGGGTGAAAAAGCTACCCTGCTCCTTGCTGCAGTGACACAAAATGGTCTCACAAATGATGTTATTTGCTCTGATTTATACCATTCTATGTCTTAACTGGGTGTCTCATAATTACTATCAATATTAAGAAAGTTTATTGTGTTGGGTTCGTTGTTTTTTTTAAAATGTTGGAATGGGACATAAGCTATGTTGATTGTCAATACAACATGACAGAAGAGCCACCCAGGTGTCAGAACGCCAGGGGCACAATTGATTTTCCGCCAGAAAGCCTGCTATGTGGTTGAAAAACAAAGCACAAAGCCCTTCTGCTGTGTTTTATTACTGCTGCTTTTCCTCTGTGTTGAATTTAATCCTGACAACTCTGATGTCTGACTGCACATACTCCCTAGCTGATATACAACTGTCTAATCGATAGGGGTGGAGGGCGAGTTTGCTTATGAGAAAGATGCTTCCTTCCTAAACTCCTTATAACTATAGTCCTGGAACCTTGTATGACAACTTTAAGATTATTATTCATTTTTATGTGGCTTTCCCAATCATGAAATACTGTCAAAGACTAAAAGGACTAAATCGTTTTTTTCAGAAGTGTCTTAATATTATACTCAAACTATAAGCTCAGTGATGGATGGCTGTTAGAAATACTTTGCCAGCATCCTGTGTCTGTCCACTATTACCAGTGAGTGCTGAAGAATTAATATATTTTAAATCCTCTCATAAATGTAAGGAGACAGATGATCATTCTTGTCCTAGAAAAGTTCCTTTGTTAAACTACAATTACCAGAAATTCCCAGCCATCATAGCTGGAGGATTCTGGGAACCCTAATTCAACAAATAACCTTTCCAAGCTCAATACAAAATGGTAGCAAGGGTTAGGGAACAGTGACTTGACCAAGACCTCTAAATGAATCCATAACCCTTGAATATTATTGCCTTCTGAAGCCATATCTTTCATCCACCAGTCTAGGAACAGATATCATATGGCTCCCCAAGTGCTACAACTCCCTGCATCTCATTGGCTACACTGGTTAGAGCTGATGGAAATTGCAGTTTAACAACATCCAGAGGGCTGTATTGTTCCCACCCCACATTGGTCTGTAATGTCAAGGATATCATTTGGAAAGGTGAGGAGGGGAAAGAATTGTCCTTGCGTTTCAGAACTCATGTGGTCATTTCTCCTATGTGGAGAACACCCTTCAGTGGCAAAGAAGATGTTTTGTGCATAGAAGGACCCAAATCCAGATTGTGGCATGTCCAGTTAGGAAAGAATCAGGTAATAGTGAATGGGAAAGACCTCTCCATCTCATATCTTGGGAAGCTGTTATGAGGACAGAGTTGACAATCATTACACTACTATTAATTAATCATTCATCCTAGTCATATGATGTGTACTCCTTATGCAAAGGGCCAGCATAAGATATAGGCATTGCTAAAATCTTATTTAAAGCAAGATTTAAAATAAGAATGTTACTAAAGTGTTAACCTCTGAATAGTGATGTAGTCTCCCTGAATGATGAAAAAATCAATAATGATTAACACACAAGGTCTTACTCTGAGTCAGAAGCTCAATTACTGAAATCATTTTTAAATTAAAGACAACGTGTTTCAATTTAGCATGCAACACCTGATCCCGGTATTTATTGATGGGTATGCTGAGACTTAGGCCCTAAGCAGACAACTAAAAAAGTCATCTTCCGGGCAGGGAAGAGGAGGGGCAGCCGCACGAGCGGTGCCCCTTCCTCTCCCCGAGGTCGCCCCCAGAAGCGCCGGCCGTCCGCACGGCCGGCGCACCGGGGATGACCTCACGGCGCAGCGCCTACATGCGCTGCACCGTTTAAGTCAGGGAAAGTGCGCCCGCCGCTTTTGGGGCGCACTTTCCCTTAAATCTAAAAGGAGCGCCAATTTGGTGCTCCTTTTAGATGCGCTGCAGGAGCGCCGCGGTCTGGAGGCTGAACTCCAGCGGCGCTCCGGACCAGGGCGTCCCCCCTTAGTCTAGCTGGAAATTGGGTGGCAGAGGGGCTTTCTGAAGAATTATGTTCTTGGTTACCAAATGCACACATACAATTCCCTGCATGTGATAGACCAGTTGCCTTCCAGTCCTCATTAGCCCTAGGCACCATAGCCAATGGTGAGATGCTATAGGAGCTGCAGTCCAACAACAACTGGAGAGGACTTCTTTTCCCCTGGACCCAAAATGGGAAACTGATGAAATCCCCTAAGAGACTGCTTAGTTCCTGCCACACCTCTGTTGAGGTTTTAATGGGTTTATGGGATCTTGTCTTGGAAACTGCTCATCTATTTAGATTATAAAATATCTGCATATATTTCCCACTATAGTCTGAAAATTGTCCCCTACAATACTCTTGTCCACTTCTAGACTCTTAGGGTAGGGAAACATCATTCTTCAGAAGATGTATTTTAAGACACAAACTTAGGAGGGATGCAGACAGATGGCCGTGGCCGCCCTGGGAAGCGGAGGATTGGGGTCGAGGCTGCCCCACACCTCGGCCCCAATCTTCCCTTCTGCTGGCCCTGAAAGGAGCGCTAAAATGCTGCTCCTTTTGGAGCTGGCAGAAGGGAAGCATCAAGAGCCGCCATACGGCTCTTCTGCATTTCTTCCAGCGCAGCACATCAAGACGCTGCACAGGAAGGACGTCTTGATGGCGCACGCCATGCGTAATGGCATGCGCTGTCATGACATCCTCGGGGAGGGGTTGGGGCATCTGGCATGTGGCTGCCCCTCCCCTTCCCTGCCTCCAAGACGGCGCAAAGCGCCGTCTGTAGAAGTCTTTACATTCTTAAGGTAGTGAGGCCTCTATAATAAAGTAGCACCTTCTTGCAGCAAGCTTGCTAAAAAATGCATAGAGACCTAGCTTAACAATTATGCTCTCAAAGAATAAAAAAAAGAAGTGTCATATTGAAATGTAAACATCTCTTGAAACTTGAAAGCACGCTAATTTTTTCTCTTTTAGGGAAACTCTAGGCAACAATTTTGTATGTTTATATGTATGTGTGTATGTATTTGAAGCATGTATGTACTGCCTTTCAATCCACCAAGGTCTCATGATTGATATTTGGTAGGCTCCTGGGGTGGGGGAGCAAATAAAATTGCTTAGGTGGGCAGTTTTGGCCACAGCTTGGAAAAATGACATTTTTGGACTTATTGTTAATTGCCTTCAAGTCATTTCTGACTTAGGGTGACACTAAGGTGAACCTATCACAGGGTTTTCTTGGTGCAATTTGTTTAGAGGGAGCTTGTCCTTGCCTTCCTTTAAGCCTTGGGACTTGCCCAAGGTCATTTAGGGGGGTTGCAGACTGCCAGAAATAGTGCAAATTGAGTCCACCTTTAGGATTAGGGTTAGTGCTAGGGAATCATGGGAATTGTTTTTTTTCTGAGACATTGAGCCTTCTCTGTCAGAGAGCTCTGGTGCCACAATAAAATACAGTTCCCATGATTTCCTAACCCTAACCCTTAAAGTGGACTCAATTTGAACTATTTCTGGCAGTCTGCAACCCCCCCATAGTAGATTTTCATGGCTGAGTGGAGATTCAAACCCCAGTCTCCCAGTGTCGTAGTCCAACATTCAAATCACTACACCACGCCAGCTCCCAAGACCTCTAAGACACCTTGGAAACTCAGGTCCATGGCATTCTTGATTGAGATAAGCCATCTGTAATGGGGCCTTTGTCTCTGGACTGCAACTGCCTGAATCAATCAGCCCACAGGGCCACTTCTCCAAGCATTGCTTTTGTCCCTTGGCTTGCAAAATGTCCATGCATGCTCATAACAGTGCCACTTACACTGTCTCAGACATGATGTCCTTGAAGTTCCAACTAATATAACACATGAGAGAAAATGGGAGGAGAATCAATGCACAGACTAGAGGCATACAAAATGCTGCCAGACACACTGTTTGTGTGCTTTCATAGTCCACTGGGGTTCAGTGAGCAGCTTGGGTTCCTGATGGCGCTGGCAGGTTTGCCAGGTCTCAAATGAGTCACCAAGCAAGCACTGAGTAGCTGGCTGGAGAAGGCGGTATTTCATATTTGAAAGGATGTCATACTGAGAATGGAACAAGCTTGTTTTCTGATGCTCCAGAGACTAGGACACAGAGCAATGGAATCAAACTGCAGGAAAAGAGGTTCCACCTAAACATTAGGAAGA
>CM034701.1:353534005-353550181 GCA_020142125.1 Phrynosoma platyrhinos
AGTATATACCTAGTATATACCTACTACAGAGCTTACCTGTATCTATTTGGCGTGCAACTCCCATTAGCCCCCAAGCCAGCATCCTTAAAGTAATGTCATCTTAAAACGCACTGTTTCTCTGTACTCATTCCTATTTCAGATTGTACCTTTACTGTTGCATATACATAAAGCCTACACTTGTAGATGGCACCAAAAAGATTCTTGACATAGGAATGCATGAAAGATGACAGAAAGAGCTCCCATGTATGCACACAACAGCAGAGGAAATAGGACAAATGTAGGGTCACTTCCCCGGTAGACTCCAGACCCCAGTAAATCCTTGGTCATGGTTATGCCCAGCGTAACTTGGTAGCTGCAGAATTACCAATACAAAAACATTATCTTAGAAAATCGTGGGTTGATGAAACTATATCTCAAGCAGATATAGACTCTCCCTAATTTTAATAAAATCGAAGCTGGTCTTGTACACAAGCTTGGAAATTTATTTTCACTTTTAACTGATTCATGATAGAATGATCATCATCTTACTACTCTCAGATATGGATTGTTTGGTTATCCCATTATAGTCATTTAAAGCAACCTCCTAAGTTCGGTCCTAGAGAGGAAAACAAGCATGTGCAAAAGATTCCCCTGGCTTGTCTTAAAACATTTGTGCAGTTTGGCAGCTCTGAAAAAAATTATTAAAAGGATATGTAGGTGCTAATTCAACTAATCACACTCCTTTAATATTTCAGCTTTTATTTTCCAAACATGGGGATATTTATAAATCCCAGCATTGTCCTCTTTTTCCTTGGAACAAATCACCACAACCTGCCAGTGACAGAAATGCTCAACAGAAGGTGTCCCTTGTTCAGCAGAATGATTCCCTCTGAATAGCAAGTAGGCAATGACTCTTCTTCCTCTGCAGCGACCTTGTTCTTGAAATAATTATTAGGGCTGACGTGTTTCTTTCTCCTTTGATTCCACTCACCTTTTCAAGATTCTTCTTCCCTTGCTTGGTATTAGCTGTATCTAAATGGTCCTTATTATCCCTCTCTCCCCCTCCCCTGGCATCTTTGTATGTGTGGGTTACTCATCATGACACTTAATTTTCTCTCCACTGTGTTCTCTCTGTGGATGAGAGCTTTGCACATTTCGCTAGAGTTTTTAACAGCTAAATCTGCTTTGAAGAAATAAAAAAACATCTTACTGCCCATAGCGTACACTTATATATGGCTTTGTTCAGCCAGGTAAAATCCGTTGTGGCAAGTGTCAGGATGCCCTGTCCAGACAAATACTGAAGGGTTGTCAGGCACTATCACATTGGGTAAACTGTGTTAATTTCAATATACAAAGGTCAAGAATGTAACATCTATTTCTGGGCAAAATGTAAAGTGTTGGCTGTGACTTTTAAAACATTATATGAGCCCTAGTGGCGCAGTGGTTAAGTGCTAATACTCCAGCCACAACATTGTAAATTCAATCCTAGAGGAGAGCTCCAGGGTCCGCTCAGCCTTCCATCCTTTCATAGGTCAGTAAAATGAGTACCCAGCTTGTTGGGGGCAACTGGCTTACAGATTGTAAACTACTTAGAGAGGGCTTAGTTCACTATGAAGCAGTATAGAAATATAAATGCTAAAATGCTATTAAATCTTTCCCTAGTCCAGGGGAAAAGCAAAGCAAAGCAGCTTCATTGATATACCGCTTCATATCACGCTATGGGATGTCTAAGCGGTTTACAACTGTAAGCTCATTGCCCCCCAACAGTTGGGTACTCATTTTGGCGACCTTGGAAAGATGCAGGCCTGAGTCTAGCCTGAGCCCTGGCTAGTGTACTGAACTCTCAACCTTCTGGTCTATGAGTGAGTGGCTGCAGGACAGGCATTTAACCACTGCACCACCAGGGCTCCACCAGCCCATGGGATGCCCCTTCCTAAACCGGTCCCCTCTCCAAAGTCCCACCCCTGAGGATCTCCTGCAGCTCATCCTCCTGTGCTATACAGATGGGCAGCAAGAATCCAGAGACAGATTACTGTAAGAGAAGCAGGTCTAGGTGAGTCAAACCAGGGAGATTATCGCACGTCTTAAAATTCCTGTTTACCTCTCCTGAATTCAAATCTAATTCTGGCTGGAGCAAGGTCCTATCGCATGGCTTTCCTCAAAAAAACTGCCATCCAAATGCAGTCCAGTTCACTTAACTCACTTCACGGCCAATTTTCAAAAGTTGGACATTTCTGACTTTAGAAAAATGGCCACCAGAGCGAGTTAAGGGAGCCGCATTGGAGTCTGGCTGTACTCGGATGCTGGTTTTTAGGGGGGGAAGCCATGCGATAGGACCCATGTAGTCTGGGAGTGCTCCTGGATCCGTCACTTCAGATGATAAATCAAGTAAATGTGAGTCTGATATGCCAGCTGCGCCCTTTCCTGGAAGTTGGGGACCTCAAAACTGTGGTGCACGCGCTGGTAACCTCGCATCTTGATTTCTGTGATGCGCTCTACATTGGGCTATCCTCGTGTTTGATCCTGAAACTTCAATTAGTACAAAATATGGCAGCCAGGTTGGTCTCAGGTACATCAAGAAGAGACCATATAACTCCAGTCTTCAGATCTCTTCTCTGGCTGCCCATTAGTTTCTGGGCACAGTACAAGGTGTTGGTTATTACCTTTAAAGCCCTGAATGGCTTGGGTCCAACCTATCTTCAAGATTGCCTCCTTCCATATAATACACCCCGCACACTTAGGTCCTCTGGGAGGAATTTGCTACAGCCTATAAAAACTAGGCTGTCTGCAACCACCCAGAGGGCCTTTTCGGCTACCGCTCCCAGATTATGGAATGGTCTGCCAGACGAGATCTGTCATATCACCACCTTAAACAGCTTTGAAAAAGCTGTTAAGACAGATTTCTTCCAGCATGCCTTTCCTGAATAGATATCCCAGCCTTCAAGAGTTAGCCCAACCTCCCTCCCAAAATCCTCACTGCTGCTGTTATTGCTTCTTGGTTGTTAGAGTAATTTATTTTAATCTATGTTTTTATACTGTTATTGTTTAATACTATTTTAAGGGGTGGGAAGTTCATGGGATGCATATTCTATTTTTATTGTAATTTTAAATGCTGTAAGCCACTCTGATTGCGTATGCAGAGGGGCGGGATAGAAATAAATATGATGATGATGATGATGATGATGATGATGATGATGATGATGACCCGGCTCCAGCCCAAGTTAGGCTTGAATTCAGGAGAGGTAAACCGGGGTTTTAAGAAGTGTAATAATCTCCCAGTACAGTCATGCACAAGTAATCCAGGAAGACATAGGGACAAGGTCTCAGTGAGTCTAAAGGTCATTACACAAAGTCAGTAGACTAGATAACCAAAGACAAAAAAAGGGGTAAGACATGGACTCATTAAATGTAACCAATTCAGAAGTCATAAATCCCAAGAAATACATGAACACTGACAGCACTTTCTGTTGAAGAGATTGCCCAGTTGCTGTACAGATTTATAGAGCACTGCCTCTGGAAACCAGGTGCTTGATGAGTCAGTGTGTCCTATTTAGCAGATGGTGATTGCTACAAAGCTTCTCCTCCTTTCTTTGCCACACTTCAAAGATTGGAGGTTCAGCATCTATCATGAGCAGAGAGCTCCTTAGCGGCGTCAGCCACCAGCTGCTCAAATTTGGGGAGGGAGGCATCATCTGGAGCCAAAAACTCTTCACAATCCAATTGCACTGTGCCAGATTCCTGAGAGTGAGTTATAACACCTCCCAATTTGGAACAGAGTAAGAGTGGAGGAACTGGACTGTTCTTTCCAATTAGTGGGTTCCCTGCCCCCCCCCCCCAGTTGCTCATTTCTTTGGGAAATCTCCATGACTAGGCTAGGGTCTAATCAGTTAAAGAAGGGCAGCTACATGAGCCACCATCAGCTGAGATGTGGACCATATCTCATTGGCCATGCTGGCTGGGGAATTCTGAGAAGTATGGTCAAAAAAAACTTTTCCAAAATCTTAAGGCCTCCTTGTACACAGATTGTGGAATTCTTTCCCTGCAAGGTAAATTTCGTTCCATTTTATGGTTTTCCACTACCTAATTAAAAACCACTAGAAAGGTACTGCAATTATATGGCAGGAAAAAGCACAAAGAGAAAAAAATATTCAAAATTATAAAACATTGAGTTTTGAACAAGCTAGTATCTTGCAACAGCAACTGATTGATGGGAAAATGTATGAGGAATGTGGGTTGTTTCTTCCATTACATGGGAACAGCAATCACAGGTTTGCCACTGAGTGTATGTTAAATAAAAAGCAGCAATCACACTCCCTTGACAAGAGAATATGAATGACACCATTTTGCCATGTCTGCATCACGTTTGTACTCTGTCTTTGAGCTATAGAGCAAAAAATGCCATGGTGTAGCAGGGTAAAGGCTTTCAGGGTCAAAATGCCAACACTCTTTGATTAGCAAGTACAATTATATCAGATGCCATCTATTCACACTTTTGTGTTTCGGATGACCTTTGCTGCAGTCCTCAGAATATTTTTATTTGTTTGTTTGTTTATGGCACTTGGTTATCACTTCTTCAAACCACCAGGTCTCCTGAGGTGATGTATCATGAACAAAAACATGATGGAAATTAATTAAAAACTAACCAAAACTCCTCCCTAAAAATAGAATTAGAAAGAATTAATACATTTAAAAATAGCTACAGCAGCCACTATTTTAAGCACCAAAGACCAAGCAAAATAGTACACCACCCTCCAACATTTCATGATTGAAAACTGGGATGTATGTAGCCAAGCAACATCAGAATGTGTTCAAACTGGAAAACATTAATAAGGAAGAGCACAAAAGCCAGGAGAAGCTAATGCACTTTGCTTTTGCTTTTTCTTGAGGCTACTGAGAAGGGCAAGATTCTACCCCTCATCTCCTCTTCCCCTACTGAGTTGAATACAAACTGTCTTTGCACTTTGAACTCAGGGGGGTTGCAGACTGCCAGAAATAGTGCAAATTGAGTCCACTTTTAGGGTTAGGGTTAGTGCTAGGGAATCACGGGAATTGTGTTTTTTTTTTCTGAGACATTGAGCCTTCTCTGTCAGAGAGCTCTGGTGCCATAATAAAATACAGTTCCCATGATTCCCTAACCCTAACCCTAACCCTAACCCTAAAAGTGGACTCAATTTGCACTATTTCTGGCAGTCTGCAACCCCCCTCAGTTTGCAGCATCTGAAGTAAACTGAAGACAAAGAAGGAAAGTGGAAGAAAGGGAGATAAACTGGGACAGTTTAAAAGCAGCTGAAAAGGCAAGACAGTGGAGAGTTAGCCAGGACTGTTCTTGACAAATTAGGAGACTTGGTGGGTATGAGTACAGTTTTTGCCACCTGCCAGAAACTCAGTATGGAGCTAGCTTAACTATCTTGTCGGGAGTTCCACTGTGGAGATGCTGCTACAGAGAAAGTCACATGTACCCACCATCCTCATGGGATGGAGAACACGCAAAAGGGCTTCCCCTGAAGATCTTACATTATGGGCAGGCTCATATGGGAGGAGATTTTCTTTCAGATGTCCTGGCCCCAAACTGTTTAGGGCTTTGTAGGCCAAAAACATCATCTGCACATTGCATTTTGCACCAGCTGTAACTTCCAAACATTTTTCAAGGGCAGATTCACATACAATACATTGCATTAGTCTAACTGTGAAGTAATTAAGATACAAACCTACAGCAAGTGCCCAAATTATTATAGGGGAAGCAACTACAAGAGAGTCAAGTCAGGTCAGGACATGCACAGGTAATCCTAGAAGTTCATAGAAATGAAGGGAAATGAAGGGAGACACGTGGCAAGGTCTTAATTGGTCCAGAATCTGTTACAAGAAGCCAATAGTCCAGTTGAATAACCAAACCCCAAAGGGTAAGACAAGTCAACATTAAACACAGCCAATCCAGTGGTCAAGAATTTCCCAAAATACACAAGTATGGAAAGCACTGCCAGTCAGGGAAACGGAATGGTTGTATGCAACCGGAACTCCCATCAGCTGCTGGTGGGTTAACAGGTGGATGACACCCAGGTGCTTGATTGCTCAATTTTTTCTGTTTAAGAGACATTATTGATTCCTATAATGCTGTTCCTTCTCTCTTCACCAGACCTCAAATTATGGGGGTTATCTCTTCAGTGTCTATCAAGTCCTGAAGAAGATGGAGCTCCTCAGGTGCATCAGCCATCAGCTTCTCCAACTGGAGCCAGAAATCCTTCATAATCCAGCTCCTCTGTGCCAGATTCTTCTAATTCCAGAGGATAAGTTATGCCATTCTCTAGCCAGATCTGCCCTCCTTAGTAAAAGACATAGCTGGAGAACCAATCTAAGCTGGTAAAAGGCATTCCTGGTCACAGCAGCTGCCTGGGCTTCCAAGAGCAGCACTTGGTTCAACAGGATTCTCAAACTGAATTGACGGTAATAGGGTAGAGAATGGATTTTTCCAGCAATAATGAATTGTTATGAGCCATCCCTCTTGTAAATCAAAGTATTTGGGGGCTGGCTTGGTCTTAACTGGACAATTAAAATTTAGGGGCTGAACAAACCAGCCAAAAGGGCCAGTGTTGGAGAGGAGTGAGGTCATGGTGACCGCCCACTGCCCACCCCGACTCCACCCCGAAGCTGCTGTCATGCCACCCACCTGCTCAGATGGTGGGCAGTGTTGCAATGCTCCTACAGCATGGCATTTACACGTGCCACATCGCAGGAGCACGGAAGAGCTGTAGCAGCAGTGGCAAAAGGAGCACTTCTTTTCTGGCCCAAAAAGGAGCATTTTGCCTTTTGGGCCAGAAAAATGCCAGATTGGGGCCATGGCGTGCACTTGCCACGGCCCCAATCCAGCACTGAAAGGGGCAGCACAGATCCACTCCTTCAGGGTGGTGTGTTTCGCCCCTTAGTAATTGTTCATATGTTCCACTCATAGGAGATAGAAGATGCCAGAACTTGTTTGTTGATATGGGGCCTACATTTTGGTTTTTCTTTGGCAGATTGGCTATAGGAACTGTCACGTTGAGTCATGTTGTCATGTCGAGAGTGTACACTTTAACATTTACCTCCCCACTCCTGTGAAAATGTCATGCTAAAATAGCCTTATATGACATGAGTGAACATGAGATATTCACTTATCATACAATACACTGATGGCATAGAAAGGCTTTCAGTCTCTTGAAATCCAGATTTTAATCACCCTTTCTTTGCATCACAGTCATCAGTCATAAAAGGTAAAGGTAGTCCCTTGACATGAATGTCTACTTGTAACTGACTGTAGGAGCAGTGTTCATCTCCATTATTACTAAGCTGAAGAGCCAGCATTGTCAGAGGACTGCTTTGGTGGCCATGTGGCCAGCATGACTGCACCGAACGCAGTTACCTTCCCACTGAGAAGTGGTACCTGATTATCTACTTGCATTTTCATGCTTTTGAACTGAATTTTCATGCTTTTGATAGAAGCTGGGAGTAGTGGCAGGACCTCACCCCATCATGCAGCACTCAGGCCTTGAACTGCCAACCTTTCTATCTTCAGATCGTCAGAATTGGCACCTTAACCACTGAGTCACCACATCCCACCTCATAGAATCATAGAATCATAGAGTTGGAAGAGACCACAAGGGCCATCCAGTCCAACCCCCTGCCATGCAGGAACTCCCAATCAAACCGTCCCCAACAGACGGCCATCCAGCCTCTGCTTAAAGACCTCCAAGGAAGGAGACTCCACCACTCTCTGAGGGAGTGTGTTCCACTGTCAAACAGCTCTTACTGTCAGGAGGTTCCTCCTAATGTTGAGGTGGAATCTCTTTTCCTGTAGCTTACATCTGTTGTTCCGAGTCCTATTCTCTGGAGCGGCAGAAAACAAGCTTGTTCCCTCCTCAATATGACATCCCTTTAAATGTTTAAACAAGGTTATCATATCACCTCTTAACCTTCTCTTCTCCAGGCTAAACATCCCCAGCTCCCTAAGTCGTTCCTCATAGGGCTTGGTTTCCAGGTTTCCAGGGCTTGGTTTCCTGGCTCATAACTTCCTTGCTCCCTCTTTTGCAGACATGTCCCCACCCCTGAACAGCTCTCTATGTAGATTCCATTACAGTGGATGCAGGCAAGTCCTGCACCCTGAAATGCACTGTAGGTGGAAATGACAGAAGTAGCCCCATGGAAGAGATCTACCAACACATTTGAGTCACAATATATTATTAATGTGATCTTTCCATGATTCTCTAAGGAGAGCAAAGACAGAACATGCTGTACATTTCTGCAATGTGTTCAGTTATTAGCAATATTTATAAAAGAATTCCAGAGGGGAAAGAGGCCGATTAGAGATGATGTAGCCTGCTACATGGTTCATTGTTTCAAAGAAAGCCTACAGTACGTGGGTAGATGTGCAAGGCAGAAGGAATGATTGACGTGAAATAGCCCTTCTTCCCAGTATAGCGTTTTCTCTCACAGCCTCCTGATAATGCAATTTGGAACATGCATCTAATTTTGTCATGTACGGCACATGTCTCTGTGCAGTGATTATCCTTTAGCTTATGAAGAATGTTCACGTCTGGAGTAGTGTCAGGGCCAATTCAGCTTACTGACTTGTCATTTTTAAGAATGTAGACTATGTGGACAAATTTAGTTGTGATAACATGACCTTGTACTAAGCTCATAAACCCTATTCAGGACTTGATCTGACAAATGTGAGGGTTAAAAAGGGAGGGGAGTAAGTGTTGTTACCTTAAATGTGTGGGGGTTATAGAACCTCCACTGACAGCAGCAATTTATCTTTATGGTAATTAATTTGGGGGAAATTTAGTATGGCTTTGCGAGAGGGAGTAACATATGCAGAAACTAATCTCCAGCCATACCGATAATAACTGATAGAGATACCAGGCATGGGGAACTACATGAACTTTTATTAGCATAAATATTTTATTAGAAGAAACGCACAAAGATAACCCATTCAAACAACCAGCATACAGAACTAACCAAAACAGAAAAGTGAAAGGGGATAGTGGAATTTTAGGACTGGATGAGGTAATAGCTATCTGTCTTGAAGAAAATGTCCATGGAAAGCTGGAAGCATGAAAAGTCAAGCCACAAGGCTTGAGAATGCAGGTTATGGGAGGTGGACAGAAATGGACAAAGAAACTCAGACTAAGGTCTGAAGGTGACATTCACCATACATGCAGGGGGGTGGATTGCAGCAGAAAGGTTATGATTTGGGGTGAGATTCCCCTCAATGGAACCTGAGAAGGTTTCCAAAGAGAAGAGTTTGTTTTGATATTTGAGAGATGAGATCTAATTTTGATTGATGATGCTTCATGGACTTCAGAACACCTAGACAAGATCTGGAGTCCCCAGGAATGTGAGAGCAGGAAGGAGTGTTTAGTACACAGGAGATGAAAGGGGGATTCCAGTCTTTTTTGATCTGGCAGAATTATTATTATTTTTTGGGGGGGCTGTCAGTTTCCATCAGAAATGCAAAGTGGGGGTGGGAGTGCACTTCCAGCAAGCTCTTCCATCCCCACACTTTTCCACTTTGCTGAGTCTACATATCATTCTATTTGGGTGCTGTGTATGCCATCGCAACCGCATCCACTCATGCTATTGCCTAATGTTGTATCAAACTATAGCTGGATTAATAAAAATATTGGGACATGTTCAGATGCTTACATAAGCCCCTTCCCCCAAGATCCCACAAATACCAGACTCCTCTATAGACCATGCCACTTTGAACATGAAAAGCCACAAGGAAATTATTAGTTTGGCTGAATGTTTTTTAGCAACTTCCTTGCAATTAAATGGGAGTCCTGATGAGATGGGATTCTCCATTGTGGAGAAAGTACACCTGGACACCTCCTAGAATCATATCAACTAGTGTTACTACTGGCCATTTTGACTGGGGGGCTTTGGGAATTGTAGTTCAGAGAAGCAACTTTTCCAAACTCTGGTTCAGACAAATGTAGACAACAATAATGTAATCCTCAGGAACCTCCTGAAGACCCTCCAGGAGATGACTGTGGATGCTTTTCACAGTGTGCCCAGCTAAAGGAAAATAGCTCTATGATTTTCTGCTGCAGACACACCACTCTCCACTAACACAGAAATGTCTGTCTTGTGAGTACTGCCACAGAGAAAAGGTGAGCTCTGGTAAGTTGCATCAGGAGACATATCATAGCGACATGCTAGACATACATCTCCTGATGCAGGGTCTTGGCCATTGTTTTCTAGTTTTAAAAAGTGCACAGCTTGTTTTAGCCTGATCTTTTTCATCCATTAGAGAACAGGAAGGAAATGGTGGAAAGGAATGGTCCATGTGCAGGATGGTGAATGATGCATGAAATAGGTGGCCTCTTCAGACAGCAATTAGAGAAGTCACTTCTCAAGGACGAGTTGAGCACTTTCTCGCTGCAGAGAGAAAAGAAGATTTGTTTTTGTAGAATACATATTATCATATATGTTCCAAATTTCTGGAACATATGTTAGAACTACGAAAGGTTAAGCAGTAGGAAATGGTGCTGCTCCATCCAGTTTTTTGGATTTTTTAAAGGAGTTGGACAGTTAACACAATATTGGTAACTAGACAGAGGAAGAGGAAGTAGAAAGTCCTTTTTTCATGTATCACTTTGTGTGGTTGGATTTTAATTGGATCATCTGGCTCACTTGGATTGCTTTCAGGAGCTTTAGATGTTATGTGATATTTTAAAGGACAGTAAGAGTGCTTCCAGACGGTTGCTTCCCCCGCAATGGGAGAACCAAACAGGAAGCAGGAGGGAGGAAATGTACCTTAGGTTTTGCACTCCAGTTGATGTGTCACCTCTACTGTTTCTTGTAATTGATTGGAATGAGTAACTATAAGCACAGGAATTGCCAGGGTCCCATTACAGATTATCAAGGTGCCAGAATCACTGGTTTGGGACATCTGTCCCACACAAAGTATTCATCGGACTCATCCAGACAGGCCTCAAGCCTCAGGATTTGGTGGGATGTGTCTGTACTCACTGGAATTTTATAATATTTACAGGAGGTACAATACATACATACATACATACATGTGTGTATAAAATATATTTCCTGTTCTGGTCTATTCCTCGTGAATTTCTAGGGCTAGCCATAACTTTTTAAACTTGGGGTGAATGGAGATGGTTTCCCTGTTCTTTGAGTTTCTGATACAGGCAAGGTAAATTCCTATGTCTGTATCCATAGACTTGGTTGCTCCTATACTTGGGTAGCTCCACTGATGTGCTGAATGGCATGTGTGATCTTTGGCACTGAAGTTTTTCCTCTGACCTTTCATACCTCATTACATTTTGGGTTACCAAACTGAACTTTTCATTTTCTTCTTCTCCCCCTTCTTTTATGTATAGCTATAACATTAAAGTGATATAGCACTTTAGCACTATGACTATAACAAAATAAAAATAAAAATAAAAATAATAAAAATAGAAGGTGTGAGGTGGGGAATGAGGGCACTAGTGGAGCAGAATGGAGGGAGATGTTGAGTTCATGGAGGGGAAAGACAGTAAGGGAAGGGAAGGCTGCCCACGCCACAATTAACTACAATTCAAGCAAGAAAAAAGTGTGGAGAAAGCCTAGTATATTTAGAGTGTGACTGAGTACAGGAGTGGGAACAAACATTAAATATTGGTAGAGAAAATGCAGCACTCAAACCCACTTTTGTAGTCCTTGAAATACCCTGAAGATCCCTGCAAATGCACACCCCCCCCTCAAATTCAAATGGGGAGGGGGGATTCTGAGTGTTGTTGTTTTTTTTTTTTACCTCAAAGGCTTCTAAACTGCCTGAAAATACAGTGGTTTGCCTTACCCACCCACCCTACTGTTTTAACGTTTGCTGTTTAGTTCTGACAATGAAAGTCTTTGGTATAAACCTATAGTTACTGAATAAAGGTTTTCTGAGTTTACCACTGAAATCTGGAATTTATGAACTCTGGGAGGCACCAGATTTTACAGTAGTTCACATAGTTCTTTCCTCTCCACTGCACCATGCCAAAATCCCCATCATCTCCTGCCTAAAATGGTGACCTCATACTGCGTGAAAGTAGGCTCAGCCACCAGATTTTAGATCTTCTGACTCCTAGACCCATTCTCTACTTATCAGCAGAGGTCTTGTATACCACAGCATAGCATAATAATTCTGTATGCTGAACTATGCTGCAGTTAGCCATTGATTCTCCACCCACACCCCAACTTGTATTTCTGCTGTCTCCATAGCCTGACATGGAATTATTACATCCTCTGTTGGGATGAGGTCCTTTGGATCATGCAATCATTCTGTGTCTAGCTATGCATACATAGCCAGATCCTTCACCAATCCCCCTGCTCTCTACCAGCCATGAAATAGCCATGGGAGGGACTACTGTGCCTCAGTGGGGTGTGGGTTTAACCATTATGGAGAGGAAAAAGAAAAACCAAACTATGGAGTTTATTACATGGGAGGAAATTAGGAAACAGTAATTAACCTGTGAAAAACATGTAATTGACATTAAAATGTGATTAAAATGAGGTGGCTCAAGTGCTTAAGACGCTGGCTCTGTTGATTGCAAGATCAGCAGGTTGGCAGTTTGAAGCCCAAGTGCAGCATGATGGGGTGAGCTCCCATCACTAGTCCCAGCTTCTGCCAACCTAGCAGCTCGAAAGCATGCAAATGCAAGTAGATAAATAGGTACAACTTCGGTAGGAAGTTCTGTGCAATCATGCTGGCCACATGATCACAGAGTAATCTCTGACAATGCTGGCTCTTCAGCTTAGTAACGAAGATGAACACCGTTCCTATGGTTGGACATGACTTGACAACCTTGACAATGGGGAATACCTTTACCTTTTTAAAATAAGATTAACATAAGAACCATTATCCTGTGAATAACCAGAGAATAACCATGCAATAAACAGCAAAAAGTTATTCATCGGGAAACCCCGTGAATGATTTGGGGCTATTTCTTGCCTGGTTAGTCACAGGATAATGGCACTTTAATCATATTTCATCTCAATCTCATGTGAAAATGATTAGTGAAATTGTGGGACGATCATGGGTTATTCACGGGATAATAGAACTTTGAACACTAAGGACGTTTTCACACGGGGCTTTAAACGGAGTCATTCCTACCTCCGTCCGGCCCCACTCCGGCTCTGTGCAGGATAAGTTCACACGACGTTGCAGCAAGCCCCGCCCCATCCTGCGCCATCCCTGCGCCATCCCTGCCTCACTCCGGGGTCTTGCTGCGCGTGTTCACACGACGTCGCAGCAAGCCCCGCCCCATCTTGCACAATCCCTGCGCCATCCCTGCCGCTAGCCGGCTTTAGCCCCGTTTTTGTAATTCCTTTTTTAAAAAGGAATTACAGGCGCTTCTGCCGGAGGCAATCAGGAGCCATTCCGGCGGCTGCTGTTTTCGCCGCCGGAATGGCTCTTGATTGCTTCCAGGGGGCTTCCAGGCGGCTTTAGAGCCGCCTGTGTGAAAACGTCCTCTGTCGTGTGAAAACCATTAGCGCAATTGTGGGATTATCAGGGGTTAATCACCATTTATACTTCCAATTATCTCCCATGTGATAAACTCCTTAGCAACAACCAAAGAAAGACATATGGAGGCCTAAGGTGGGCTTACACCCCCCCCCACATATTCCTCCTTACTTCTAGCACTTTCCCATCAATGTCTGCCAACTTGAATATCCAGCATTTGAAGCTCCCCTCTTGTTACATAATGTGCCAAAGTACTTACTTGGAACAGGCACACACACTCCAAGTTTTTTATAAACTAAATTCCTACAGGATTATAATGCTAAGGATGTGTTATTAGTATGAGAAATTAAAATGCTCATGCCAGACATCCTGTGAGAACAGTGGCAGAAATGACAACAAGAAGAACACTTTCAATCAACACTGTGTCTGCAAATACACGATTAAAATGACAAGGTGACCAGAAACTGGATTGATTGCCTCATAGGAAAAATGAATGCTTATAATTTTCTGTTTGAATGAGGTTTGTCTGTTTTGCAAATCCTATTTCTTTTTCTTCCCTTCTGTGCTCAAAGTTGTATGTATATTTCCTGCACAAGCATCCATTAAATAAAGGTTACACTCCTCACATTTTACCTCTTCAGTTGTTTGATACAATAGCTGCCATTTTGTTTTTAAAGCATAGGGATTAAAATGTAGGTAAAATTATTAATAATCCTTGTTGGATCAATGTAAGCTTTGTGAATGGGTATAGAGTTTTTCAAGCTTCTCTTCAGTGAGCCTGGGAGGTGTGGGAAAAGGCAGAGAGTGGTAAATCTGTCTACAGGGGAAGGAATAATACCACCTGGCCCCAAGCCTCAAAATTCTACTTTTGTGAAACCCTAGCCAGCATGACCACTACTAGCTGGGCGGACTCTAAGGGCAGTTGTCCAAAAAGATTATGTTTCTAAACTCTGATTCTTCCTAAAGGTGCTATTGCAAAACTGTTTGAAAAAGCCCTTTTATAATCCCACCATATTAGATAATTTTCTACTAGTCTCCAGTTCATTGTTCCTGGCCAAATTGCTTGACTGTGCTTTTATAGTCAGCCCTTCATATCCACAGATTTTTTTTATCTGGGGATTCAACCATCCACAGACTGAAAATATTCCCAAAATATATAAATTCCAAAAAGCAAACCTTGACCTTGCCATTTTATACAAGGGACACCATTGTACAATACCATTGTATTTAATGGGACTTGAGCATCCACAGATTTTGGTATCCATGTGGGGTCCTGGAACCAAACCCCAGCAGATACCAAGGGCCCACAGTACTTTGTCCTACTCATGGTCTAGTACAGGAATGCAGGACCTCTGGTCCACAGCCCAGATGTAGCTCATGGTGGTTTCCCATTCAGCCTGCAAGGTTTTTCTTATATTATCTCAGATTAGTGATTGGAGATAAAGTACTTAAACTGTTAATGCAATGCACAGAACTGAACTGTACTTTGCAGGCAGAAACGTTGTTGCATGGAATTGAGCTTTCTATTATAGGTCAGAAACTGTTTCATTTGATCTTACTCCTAAGTAGAAATGCATAGAATTGAGCTTGGTGGGAAACGCCCAGAGAGGTAAGAACTACATAGTAGGTCCCACACATTTTGTTATGGTTCCATGTCCTGGAAAGTCACCAAAACCTCTCCCAAACTGAAATTCATAGCTAAGGTTCCCCAGCCTAGGTCTAGCATAGAGTAGAAAATGTTTTGCAGACCATTGCCATGAGCAACATTTCCTTATGACTAACCTTGCGTTGGCTGCATGCTACTGAGGGGGGGGGGGGAATCAATCAATCAGTCAATAACAAGATTTTTTAAATGGGCAGAGCCAAAGTATAAATGGGTGGGTCATACCACACATGTTCTTCCTGTTAAATGCACATTGATTTATATATAGTCACACACTCATATACATCTTCACATTGTACACACACATGATGATCCCCATCCCTGTGCAATAATTATGTTTGGAAACAAGTGCTAAAGCAGGTGCCCTTGGTACAATAGCCTGAGCTGAGTCTTTAGATGAAGAACTGAAAACATGTGGCCCTTCAGATGTGTTGGAATCACAACTCCCACAATCCTTCCCTGTTGTCCATGATAGCTGAAGATGATGGGGTTAGCTGGCAAAAAATATGGAGATGGGATACATTCTTTAGCTCTGCTTTAGATATCTTTTTACACTTGCCACCTATAGAGTTTTTCTGGAACCCATATAATGTCTGTGCATTTATATCTATCTGTGTGCTGAATAATGGCACAGACCCCAGGAAGCAAGCAAAGGATACTTTCAGACACTTGGGTGGAAAGCAGTACATCAGAGCAATATGTAATTTGCCTCCAGAGAAATCTGAAGCCAAAGAAACTCAGATTTAATTACAGAAGTCATTAAAATGTACTCGAATACACTCATGTTGAATGCTCCTCTTCATTTGCATGCTTTAATCTGAGCCCAGTATTTGTACAAAACCTTGGAATGGCTTGATAGCAGTAGATGGGCAACTGAGCAGGAGCATATGGTAAGAGAACATGCCATGAAGCTGAGAGGTAGGAAACAAGAAATGCCTTATCCTATATTCTTGTTCTGCCAGCCTCAGCAAAGTCTCCCTCAGACTGACTACAAGTGTCCCTTGTGGTTCACGGACTTCCCATTCACATCCCTTGGTCTTTCACGGATGGAAAGCCA
>CM034701.1:353550281-353562917 GCA_020142125.1 Phrynosoma platyrhinos
GTCTCTTCCAACTCTATGATTCTATGATTCTATGATTCTATGAACTGTATATTGTTTGTGATTACTAATTCCTTATGGGCTGAAAAGACTAATACCACTCTCCAGAGGTTTCACTCCCTCGGCTGAACAGATCACTACAGAAAGCCTTATCACACTATCAGTGATTTCCAAACTTTGGTTCTCCAGGTGTTTTGGACTTCCACTCCTAGAAGCCCTAGCCTGCTTGGCCAGTAGTCAGGAATTCTGGGGGCTGAAATCCAAAACATCTGGAAGACTACCATTTGGGAACCACTGCGCTACACTGTTATCGCACTATTATTCTACTTCAACTCCCAGGGCAACATACAGTCCTGGGATTTGCAGTTTAGGAAGGGGCATTTAGCATCCTTAGCCAGAGAGTTCTTGAGACTCACTAAACTACAAACCCCATAATTCCACATGATGTTGACATGGCAGTTACAGTGGAATATAGTGCTATAATAGTGGAGTGATAGGTACCAGAGTTAAGAATGTGTAATATCTGATTTCCTTAACAATTCAAATATTCAGGGAGAGCATGGATGGAGACAAGCTGCCAGATCTTAGCAATGTTACTTTTTTTGACCACAGCTCCCAGAAATCCTCAGCCAGTATGTCCATTGCTGCAAGTTCTGTGAACTGCATAATTACTTCTAGCAGGCAATAAACCCAATATCACACAGAGATGGCCAAATCATTTTGCTGCTGAGGACAAAATCTTGTCAACTTCATGTTCTGTATATAAAAGCAAACTGAACTGGTCATGCAAACACTCTCCTGAAACAGCAAACTACCTTAAGGAATCTAGGACAGGTTTTGGGATACCTACAATTGTGATGTAAGGGAACAGCTGAAGAGATTATGAAAACACCCGAGAGGTTGCCATCATTACCCATCCCAGCTTCTGTCACATGAGGCAAATGTTTCCCTTGGCCTAATGACAGGACTACTAGCCCTGTTCACACATCAGATCCCCAGAGAGAAGTACCTACATCTCAAGATGCTTTTAGAGCCCACATCTAGCTCTCAGCAATCACTCTCTGCTGCAGTGTCCTGTTCAAGGACCCTGGAACAGTTTTTAAGGTGAGGGGAAATCCTGGTGGCCAGATTGTAACCTACTTCCTATGTCAGGGGTCTGCTGGCTACAGATACTTGATTAGAAGAAAGACTACAGGAAAAGAAAAGGAGAAGGAGAAGGGAAGCTAATTTGTCAATCAGATATGTAATTTCCTTAACTCTTATCTCAAGACATCCTTGATGCTGATACCACATAGTCAGCTTCCCCACAAAACCAACAGTTATTGGGGTGGTGACCCAGTGATTACCAGGGATATTGGCAACTTACTGGATGGGCATATAGAGCAGAGCCAATTGCGGCCCTTGGGCCAAAAGCAGATCCCAAAACTGGTTTGGCAGTCCTCACCCCCTCTATATCCCCTGAGTACTTTTTTCTGAACAAAGGAAAGTGAATTGCCTATTCTGGAAGCTTCCAGGAGTTGTAATTCACCTTTGGACATAGGGTATAGGAGAATCCCTGCACAATTCGGCATTTTAAAATCATGTTTTTCAAACAGAAGTGTCCCCTGGAGAGCAGTTGAGATGCTGCTTATCTTGCAACCCCACATGGACAGGATATGAGTCAGAAATTCCCCCCATTCCCCACCCAGTTGCTGAGTCCACTAGGTCTCAGACTTGCTACTAACATAAATATGACAAATGCCCCAATTACAAGTATGAACACAAACATATAGAAATACACCAGGGGTGGGAACTGTGCAGCCAGGAGGCTGCATGAAGCTCTCCAAGGTCCCCAGTGTAGCCTGCCCCCACAGCTCCCACCTCCCAATGGGAAAAAAATCAGGTTATTTTACTTTCCTCCCACTTTTTGAAGACCAAAAATATCCTTTCTTTGAAAACTGGGGTGGATGGGGGTTGGAAGGATTCAAAAACAGTCACTTCTGAGTTTGAGGAGGAAGGAGCAATTGCAGCCTGAGGAGACTGGGGGATGGAAAATAGGTATATGTAGCCCCTTGCTTTTCCACCTCTCAAACACAAACAAACTCTTCCTAACTTGTTTTTGTTAGGGGCGTGAGATTTTCTGGCATGTGCCCAAATGTTGGCTCATACACACTGCATCTGATTCTTGATACAAGCTCATGCTGAGAGAGGAATAGAGAATCTGGAAACATGTTTCTCTCAGCCAACCTGTTAACATCAGTCCTCTGTGCTCAGGATTCACCTCAGAGGTTTCTGAATGTGGCTGTTTCAAATCCCAAGTCACAGAATTGTCTTTGAAATTAGGTTATTCTGCTTCATCAAGAAAATCCTTAGGGTATCTGGGTTTTTTCCCAGCAGGTGCTTCGATGAGTCAAAATTTCCTTTGTGAGTTGATGCAGAAAATTCAGAACCTGACATTAAATATTTCCTTTTAAAAAGAAAGAATGAAAGAATTAACTGAAAAGTGAGATTTGACTGATGATAATCAATTAGAACCATTTGCGGGGGGGGGGGGGTCTATTAACTAAAGCAGTGACATTTCCTTTTATGGAAAACTGGTGTTTCCAAGACTCTGCAGTAAAGGCTAACGGGTGGTAATCTAAGAACAAAGGCACTGGGCCTTATGTAATACTCTTCCTGTGTATTTAGCAATAATTGCTTCCACTTTATGGTCAAATAATAGGATTCAGTATTCTCTGAAGATACCAGCCATAGATGCAGGCAAAACATCAAGAATAAATTCTTCTAGAACACAGCCTTACAGCCTGAAAAACCCAATAGCATTCAGACTCACCTCACCTAGAACTCTGATGGAAAGAGAAAGAGTATGGTCCATGTCTAACGATAAAGAATTCAAATTGCCATTCTCACACACCTAGGGCATATATAAGTCTGTCCCTGGGTTTACAATGCCTTTGTTCACAAACAATTAGCATTAAAACTGGGCTTGCCACTTCATTTCCATACACAAAGGATTTTGAATTCGGATTGACATTCTCACAACCCTAAGGCATATATAAGTCTGTCCCTAGCTTGCCACTTCACTTAAGGCAGGGGTTCCCAAACTACGGCCCATGGGCCGGCCCCGGCCTGTTGAAGCCTTCTTACCAGCCCGCAAGGCCTTCTGCCACCGCTGCTTCTGCTCGCGCACACCGCCGGACACCATTTTGTATTCCAAAATGGCGTCCAGAGTTGTGCACATGCACCCACCATCACGCGCACATGCGCACAACTTCAGGCGCCATTTTGTGTGCCACTGCCCCCCTGGAAGATCTGGGGGCCAGCGAACCAGCCCCTGGATGAAAAAGTCCGGGGACCCCTGACTTAAGGCATCTGAGAAAGTAGACTTAAGTCTATGTACTGCCAACATGTTTCTTTAGTTAGTCTCAAAGGTGCTACAAGATCTCTTTCTACATACTGATACATTTTGTTGCCAATCTTTCCAGTGGTTTCTGATCATTCAGTTTTGTTGTGACCTGATCAGACACAGTGCATGGAGGAAGGTGCAAACTGCAGCCCCTGTCCTTCTCCCTCCATTCCTTTCAAGCTGGCAGGATCCCAACAATGAAGGGATGATGAAGAGGCTGCAATCCTGCATGGCCCATCTTAGAGTAGTAGTTCTGCATGTAGAACTATGTATGCTATACTGAGCCATTTACCACCCCCTGGACCTGCCATATTGCTACTGAAGCCCCCCAATGTGGCCATTCTGTGCCTGATGTAGAACAGGAGGGAGATCACAAAAGCACCTGGCTATGTCCCATAGCCAGAAGCAAGATGATTACATCATCTGCTGATGTATGCCATGGATGATGTAATCACTTCATGTCTGGCTGCAAAGACATAGTCAGATGCTTTTGCAATCCCTCCCACTCTCCACCAGATATGGAGTGGCTGTAGTGTGGGTTATGTGGGAATACAGTAGGTATGAGAGATTGTAAATGTCTCAGTGCAACATGTGGAACTACTATGCTATGCTGAACCATACAGAATTATCGCCTCTTTCTCATCCACTAACAGGATGCCAGTCAGTGTGCATGCATCTGCACAGGTCTCTGTCTCTCTCTGTGTGTATGCACAAGCACATTGTGTGCGCACATGCATGCAAGGACAGGGGAAGATCCACTTCACCACTGATAGCAGTTAGGTAGCCTTCATATATTGGGGCAGATGCATGTAGAACATTAAAAGGACTATCATGTTCATCATTCTGTTCCCACTATGGAAATGGCAGAGGTAGGACAAGCGTGCAACTGTAGCTCAATTCCCTGCTCATATTCCCCACTATATAGGGCTACAGCAACATTATATGTCCTGTCCATATATCAGTATTGGGGTTGCAAGGTATGGGGCATCCCCAGTCCTGAGATTTCAGAGCCAAAACCTCATACATAGGAATGGCTCTGGGTGATGTCTTAAGGGACAAAAGATAGGAAAACCCACAAAGCAGCAGTCCTACAATATATTACAACTCCTGAAGCAGCAGACACTGAACCAGCTCACTATTTTCCCATATTTATATCTCCCTCCCCCTGAGTCCTGGAGCTGGTCATGGACCCTGGAATGAGGGGCAAGGGGGGATCAAGCCCCCCTAAGATTGGGGTGAGCCTCCCCAAAATGATCCGCCCAAACTGGACCACATCAGGAATTACCGATTATCATTATTTTGCTATTGCTTTTGTGGATGCTCTAATTGTTACAAGCTTAGCAAGAGGAGGAGGATTGTTTTAATGTGTTTTCATTGTTTTTCATTGTTTTGTAAAATGTTGAGGCCAGTCTGTAAAAACAGTTCCAGTGGTGACCATAGTTTGAGGAACTTTGAGAAGAGGAGGAAGGAGCAGAGAAGGTAGCAATAGGGACCCCCTGTAGCACACACTCAAACATTATCTTCTTTTCAAGGCAGCCCTGTCCTGAAATTCCTTTCCTCACCCTGAAGCCTGGAGAAGAAGAGCCAGGCCCCGAGAACTGGAAAGCCTGGTATGTACACACATATAAAGACTCTTTACATGTATTTCAAACATGCAGGGCAGCAAGTCTAGTCTGCACATCTTAGCTGTTCCTCTCACAAATAATCTACATGTGAGCAAGGGAGCAAGTAACTTTACGCTCCCTGTATTATGATGTATATAGCTGTTGTTTTTATATCTAGTTAGCCATGTTCCAAGTCAGGGTTGGAGAAGAAACTAAAGAAAAAACAAGCCTCAATAGATCTAGAGATAATGCAAGCACCCAATGCATTTCCATCCAGTGTGTGATTTGGGCCTTCTTCAGAATGGGCTACAGGACATAACATTACAAAGACCATTACAAAGTAAATACACAGCCTATATATCATTTGTAACAGTAAAATGTCTGCCAAGATCAGAAACAGGATACTAAATTTTCTAGTTACTGAAAATAAAGCTAAAGGCAGTAGCTCATGTAACTCTTGTGTTATAGACAACCAATGGGAGTGAAGCTAGAATAAGTGGAGGCTGCTCCCAGGGGCGGGTATAAATAGAGAGGTAGAGCCCTATGTTAGGGGAGTGTGTCATGGTACCCTGAGAGGTTAACAGCTGAGGAGGTCAAGGGAGACTGCTGTGAGGTGCAGTTAGAAGGGATTTAGTTACCCAAGTTAGGGAATAGAGGAGTCCGGAGTTAAAAGTGTATGTGTTAATATCCTGCAGAATACAGATATCGCTAGGAGGCAGTGGAGTTTATTAAAGTCATCTGGGGAACAGATGAAATACTGCAGGTATTAGGAAACTGAGGAAGTTCAGTGAGAGTGGCTATCGGTGTAACGATACCCAGAAGAGTTAAGAGATAACAGAGGCTAGATAAATATTCTGTGGGAACTAAGACTATAGGGTAATGTTTACAAAGTCAAGTGAAAGAAACTGTTAACCTTTGTAACTACTGAAGCAATTTATACATTGTATCAAGCTTGAATAACATCCTACAGGAAGATACTGTATTCAACCTTGCTTGTAAATAAAACTTGTTCCTTTGTTTCAACAAGTAGTTGCCTGAAGTGTGCTTACAGATAATATCATCCACACGACTAAACATAATTTAAACACTACCAGAAGGAAAAAGACCTTTTATTATTGAGGACACTTCAGTTAGTAAGATAGTAGTAGTGGTCTCTACACCATTGATGGCAGCTAATGAGGTAGTTGCCAAGCCATCAAAGCAAAAGAGCAGCTTCATTTATATACTGCTTCATACAGCGCTATGCAGTGTCTAAGCAGTTTACAATGTGTAAGCTCATTGCCCCCCAACAGCTGGGTACTCATTTTAGTGACCTCGGAAGGATGCAAGCCTGAGTCCTGGCTAGTATTGAACTCGCAACCTTGTGGTTTTAGAGTGAGTGGCTGCAGTACAGGCATTTAACCACTGTGCCACCAGGGCTCCTCCTCACATAACTGGTGGCAAGGTTGGGACACAGTGTAAAGGAGTTTAAAAGATTTGGCAGTGACAAGCTGTCAAATAAAATTACATTTGGACTTGCACTCTGGAGTTCTGTTTCTTGGGACAGGTATAACAATCTGGATCCCTGCTTTGAGTTGCCAAAGCCCTCTCCACTGCTGTAATTGAGCTAATAAAACTCCCCTATTAAATAATGATTGTGGGTGCCCTCTCAGGACCATGGCATTTTGGGAAATAGTTGCCATTCCTGTTCTACAGCATGGATTAGCCCAGGGGTAGGCAACCTTTCCCTTTTAAGTGCTGAGGGACTTCAGCTCCCAGAAGCCTCAGACATGTTGGCCAATAGTCCCATGTTGACCAATAGCTCCTGGGATTCTGGGAGCTGAAGTCCCTCGGCCCTTAAAGGGAAAAGGTTTCCTACCCCTGGATTAGCCCAATGGCTGTAGCAAGTGCACACAGCCCCTCTTTCCCCACAAATATACTTGAGAGAGAATAGCCACACTTCATCTGTAGTGTTTTATTATAAATAATAAACTATACCTTATAAAACTTGCTAGCTGTTTGACACCTGATTAAAGACTGTTTTGATTACTGTAATATGCTCTACATGGGGCTTTGATCCAAAGAGTTGTGGCCAGATTGTCAGGCTATGGCTGCCAGTCTGTTTCCAAGCACAATTCAACATAACACAGCTTTGGGTCAGGTTATCTGAAGAATTATATTCTCCCATTTGAGCTTGCCATATTCTGATATTGCCAGGGAAGCCCTTCTTTTCATCCTACCACCCTCATAAGTACATCTGATGTGTACACAGGACGGGACTTTCTTGGTGACTGCTCTCGGGGTCTGAAATTCCCTTCCTAGAAAGCCTAGACTGGTGCCTGCCTTACTATCCTTCCATAGGCAGGTGAAGAATTTGTTTCGGCTGCTCTCTGTGTACTAATTGCTCATAGGAAAAGGACCTTTCATAAAGTGTAGTATTGTCTGTATTTTTTAAATCGTGTGCTTTTAATTCCAGATATAGTTTACTTAAATTAAACTTTTGCATAATGGGAACTTTTAGCTGGTCCATTTTAACTTTTGTTAGCCATCTTGAGTTGGAGGGCTGGGGGAAAGGTGGTATAATAATCATGATCATAAAAACAACAACTTAAAAAAACATGTTTAATATTCTCATGAAATTTCACATCCCAGCTTAATAATATCTTTTTGATTAATTAAAGCCGTCAACCTGTCCATTTCCTTCATTTCCATTAGTTTTGTTAACCATTCCTCTATTGTAGGAGTTTGCTCTTTCTTCCATTTTTGGGCAACCAATAATCTAGCAGCCGTTATCATATAAAGTATTATTCTCCAACATCTCTTCTCAAGTGTCTGTCCTAACTTATTCATCATATTTAACAAATAAAGCTCTGGACAGAGTTCGAATCTGATTTTCAAAATTTCTTGTATTAAGATGTGAACCTTCTTCCAAAATGTTTTCATTTTCGAGCATTTCCACCAAACGTGCATCCATGAGCCTACGTTTTGGTTACATTTCCAACAATATCAAAAAGATATTATTAAGGTGGAAAAAGAGTGGGCTCCAATTGATGAATATATTAAAGCAATTTGGGGATGAAATAGCAAAGTTAACATATAGGGTTAAAATGGGTTTCACTTAAAGGTATAAAATGACTAAAATGATAGTAGAATAATGAGAGCTAATAAATAGGAGGTATATGAAGTAGAAGAGGTGATAAGCTGAAATAAATCTGTACATACTGTCAAAGAACTAAGGAAGTTTATGTTAAGTGGTGTTAAGTGGTGTTATGTTAGGTTGTTAGATTAGTTATGTTATTTTGTTTATTGTTGTTATGTTTTTTTGTTCTGTTTTTTTTGTCTGTGTTATGTACGTTATATATGTTATTTTAATAAAATTAATAAAACTAAAAAAAAAAGAAATTTCACATCCCAGCAGTAAATAAACAAGAACCACTTTTCTCTAAATTTGAGTTTATGAATTATCTTGATTTCTTATGAAACTGGTTACCTTCTAAGGATTTCTAAGTGCTTTGAGATTTTATCAATTCCAGTGCTGAGCAATGAACATTCTTGCTCCTATTAATAAGTTCTATATGAGTTGTAAGTAATCTGATTGAATTTCCTCCCTACTATAACATAGTAAATTAGAGTCTTGGGCATGCCTGATCATCTGTTGAATTAAAGATACTGTTTCATTCCAAAATTGTTTCATATTTGGGAAGGATGGAAATATGTAAGAGGATTGGCCTTTAAAGCCTGAAAACAATGAATATCTAGAAAAGTGGAAAAAGTGAAAATAGGGCAACCAAAATGATCTATAGGGTGGAGGAATTCCTCTCTGGGAAAAACAAGATTTGGAGCTCTTTAACTTAGAAGAAAGGTAGATGAAATTATGGATGGAATGAAGACAGTGGGCAGAGGGAGGCTTTCTGTCATAATACTGGAAGCAAGTTTCAACCACTGTCCCATTTTGGCACAGACAGTCCTGATTAATCTTCTGACATTCCATTTTTTTCAGTTGCTTTTAAAATGTCCCAGTTTCTCTCTCTTCTTCAAACTTTTCCCCTTTGTGCACAGCATATTTCATTTGCTGCAAATGGAGTTCAAAATGCAAAAGTACAGTGGGACCTCGGTATCTGTGGGGAATCTGTTCTGGACCCTTCCCCCGCGTGGATATCAAAATCTGTGGATGCTCAAGCCCGTGTTGCCTCCAGTGATGCCATGTGCGTTTTCTGCTACCTCTCCCAGATTATGGAACGGCCTGCCGGATGAGATCCATCTTATTTCTATCTTAGACAGCTTTAGGAAGGCTGTTAAGATGGATCTCTTCCGGCAGGCCTTTCCTGTATAACTATCCCGGCCCAAAAGTCAGATAACTTTTCTCCCTTCAGTGCTGCTGCTGATTATGTTGTATTGCTGTAATACCTGGTTTTATACTTTGTTTTATCTAATGTTTTTAAATTGTTCTAGTTTAATAGCTTTTGAAGGGGTGGGTGGGTCTGGGTTTGGATGTACTTATTGGTGTTTTTATCGTTGTAAGCTGCCCTGATTGCACTGCAGAGGGGTAGGATAGAAATAAATTTTATTATAATAATTATTATTACATCATTAGAGACATTAGATGAAGTCTTGTTGTCCCTAATGGCAGAGGGGCCACATGCACATGCTACCAATAGGGATAATGGGGGCTGTCTCTAATGGCGGTATGGTCACATGCGTGCACCGTCATTGGGGACAACACAGGGTTGTCATCTGTGGATGCTCAAATCCGTGGATGGCAGGTCTGCAGATACCAAGGTCTCACTGTGGTTTGTGATCAGCTCACTTGACTCTGGCAAAATCAAACTGCTGCAGTGTGTTCTGTACCTTGTGTGTTCTTCCTTATTAATAACTTTTGCCATCTTGAACACAGTTTGATGTTGCTTGGCCACATGAGTCTTGGGTTTTATCTGTGAAATGTTGGAGACTGTGCATCCACTGTAGCTAAACTATGTCATTTTCTACCCAAGATGTAGTGATGATGATTTAAAAAGAGGGTACACAAATCAATGGAGGAAGAGATCATCCATCAGTGGGCTGCTAGTCATAAGCAGGGGTGGGAAAAGGCTATTTTTGTTCTCCCAATGCCCTGCCCTCAAATGCCCTCTAGAAGACATGGGGGCAATTTCACTGTATTTTGGGCTCCCTGAAGTGTTTTTGTCCCAGGGGGAGACCTTATTCTAACAGGAAGTGAGCTAAAAGTTTTTCCCCAGTTCAGTTCTGGTGGTAAGAAGGTCTCTCCTGGGCCCATTTAGCTCTTTTGACCTCAATGTCTGTCACCTCTGCTAGCATTGCCAGGGGTGGATTTACAGAGATTGCAGCCAAAATGTCTGGAGGGCATTATGTTGATGAAAGCTGATTGTCTTGCCAGCCATGGGCTATTGGAGAATTTCATATTAACTTGATTTGTCTTTCTCACATTCCATCATATGAATGCCTCTGAGCAAAATTAAGAGAATTGAATTGACTACCATATCCAAAAGCTTGTCACAGAGCCAAGAGATGCAAATAATGCTGTCTTGTGTTCTCAGCTCTTGGCAACAGTAATTTATTGTACTTCTAATGAATTACAGAGATTAGTCACACAGAGGATGATTAGACAAAGGCCAAGAATGAGCCCACAGCTCATCTGCTGAGACAAAGGAAGGACAACATCACTCCATTGTTTCTGGAGGGCAGACTGTGAGGCTGGCTTCCCATCAAAAATCACTATTAACATTGTTCCTTTCTTTAAGAAAGGGAACACATTCCATTTAGTTGTTCATTACTTAAACTGTGTCCCACAGTCTTCCTAACAACACTACCAGTTAAGGTCTCACATTAGGAGTCTCTGATTTGAATGTATATCCACTGGAATAACACTCCCCAGATTCAGACTCACCATCCTAAAGGAAAATAGTGTTGCTTGAAAACTTGCAAATAAAGTGGGAGCGATTGTTGCTGGTACTCCTTCCTTATGTTATCTCCAGATATAAACAAATTATAAAGTCACCTGCTGATTTCTGCAAATGAAGAAAACACTGTAAACAAACAAACAGAAAGGCTTTGCTCCAAGGTGTGGATTTTCATATGGGCTTGCCTTCATATTAAAATGATGGTGGCATGGATACCTATAAGAGGATTGCACCACCACAGCCAAGGCATGCCAGAACCAACCCTAAGTCCTTCAGCCTCAGTGATTTCATCATAGTGATATTGAGATGTCACCTAAAAAGCCACACATTCTCAGTTTTTTTAGAATTATGGAATTTTATAGCTGAAAGGACTTCAGGGTTTATCTAATTCCCTACTGATAAAAATAAAAGTCTAATACATCCTTGGAAGATGGCTGCCCAGCTTCTAGAGAATCTAGAGGTCTACCAGGTCTGGTAGTGAGCTTGGCCTCTGCCATTTGGCAGATGGGATTTAGAGTTCTTGTTAACATCACAGCCATATGTTAACAGCTGTCTAATCAGGGGCATCACTAGGTGCAGACCACACCAGGTGATACCTCAGGGGAGATGAACACTCAGTGGGGTGATTGCTCCCTTCTCTTCCAGCCCCTTCCATCAGCAAGGGCACCTCTGCCATCCATCAGCTGCAGCCACCCAGCAACTCTTCCTAAGTGTGGGGCTCAGTAGAAAAAAGGCTGCATACGACTGCTGCTAACTGGCCCCTGAGGCCCCTGATCTACTGAGACCTCTTCTTTATTGGGTCCAACTCCAGCTGACACCACCATTGCTGTGCCCTGGCCCAGAGTCATTCTGCTCCACCCTCCACCTCTTCTTCTGCCTCCCGTATGCAGGTAGAGGTGGCAGCTCCAGGTGAAGGTGTCTACATGAAGGCTAAAACTGAGGGCCAGGGCTCCGTCATCTCCTCCTCTTCCTCCTTGTCATCTTACAGCTGTTCCACTGGTGCTGCTGCTACTCCTGCTTCAGCAGGTGGGGACTGAGCATACTCCCTGGAGGCACTACTGTCGCCTCACATACCTGGACTGCTGTAGTGTTGTCACCATTGCTGCCACTGGTTGGCTGTTCCTCTCCAAGGTGAAGAAAGATCCACTAAAATGGAGGCAGCTACTAAGAAGGAAGGCAGGGGAAATTCAGACAGGCAGGCCAAGTGATATGGGGCTAAGCACCACAGTACCAGTGAGACAGCTAAGGCAACATGTGAGGCCTCCTCCTCCTGCATGCCGCAGGTGTCTCTGCTTTGCCCAGGCAACCAACAGCAACAGCAGGAATACCAACACCACCACAAAACACCATACTGCTCAGGCACACAAAGCAGTGGTGGCTTGGAGGAACATGCTCAGTTCCCACTTACTAGAGGATTGCTGCTAGAGAAGGAGCAATGGCAGCCCTGGTGGAGTGGCTGCAGGATGAGGACAAGAAGGAGGCATGGAAACACCTCTGCCTGGAGCCACTGCTGCTATCTGCACATAGGAGGCAGAAGAAGAGGCAAAGGATGGAGATGCGTGGCTCTGGGCCAGGGTGCTGCAGTAGCTGTGGCAGCCAGACACAGGCACATCCCCACAAAGAAGGCTCTGGCACTCAATTGCCTGGTTAGCAGTAGGGGCTTGCTAGTTGCAATGGTGAAGTGGCAGCCCTTATCAAAGACAGCCTTTCCCATACTTGGGTATGATTATGAAAACAGCTTTCAGTTATCTCTTAA
>CM034701.1:353577110-353594414 GCA_020142125.1 Phrynosoma platyrhinos
CCTCCTCCTCCTCGCTCCCCGCCGCGCCCATTTTGAGGAATAGCGGAGGAGGAAGCGGAGGCTGCTGCTGCTGCTGCTGCGGCGGGGCTTTCCCCCTTCGTTGGCGGCCATGGCGGAGCCCGCGGCGGAGAAGCAGTACCGGGCCGAGTACGCCAAGAGCGGCCGGGCTTCGTGCAAGAAGTGCGGGGAGAGCATCGCCAAGGACTCGCTCCGCCTGGCCATCATGGTGCAGGTAGGGCCAGGGAAGGAGAGAGACAGTCATGCTTCGTGGTCCTGCTCGGAATGGGGGACACGGCCAAAGGGAAGCCATCTGAATGCAAAGCCATGCCTCTTAGGCCTTCTCAAAATGGAGGGCATGGCCAAAGAGATGCTAAAAAGATTCACTGGAATGTAGATCCGTGCTTAGCCTGCTCAAAATGGAGGACAGGATCAAAGAGAAGCTGAAAATAATCATTTGAGTGTAAAATCATGCTTCACAGTCACTCTCAAAATGGGGGATATGGCCAAAGAGATGCTAAAAATGTTCACTGGAATGTAGATCCATGCTTAGCCTGCTCAAAATGGAGGACACGATTAAAGAGAAGCTAAACATATTCATTTGAGTGTAAAATCATGCTTCACAGTCATTCTCAAAATGGGAGATATGTCTAAAGAGACGCTAAAAATACTCATCTGAATGTAAATCTATGCTTATCCTGCTCAAAATGGAGGACAGGATCAAAGAGAAGCTAAAATACTCATTTGAGTGTAAAATCATGCTTCACAGTCCTTCTCAAAATGGAGGATATGACCAGAGAAAAGCTAAAAATACTTACTTGAATGTAAAATCATGCTTTATAGTCATTCTGACAATGGAGGACATGGCCAAAGAAAAGCTAAAAACACCCATTTGAATGTAAATCCATGTGTCCTAGTCCTCAAAATGGACTATGACCAAAGAAAAGCTAAAAATACTCATAGAAATATAAATCCATGTTTCTTAGTGCTGCTCACAATAAGGGACATGACCAGAGAAAAACTAAAAATACTCATTTGAAAGTAAAATCATGCTTTATAGTCATTCTGACAATGGAGGACACAATCAAAGAAAAGCTAAAAAATGATATAAATAAAAATTCATGCTTCTTAGTTGTGGTCAAAATGGAGGACATTCAAGAGAAACTGAGGTCTTGGTCAAAGAAATGCTAAAAAAAACCCCACACTTATTAATGTAAATCCACGCTTCTGCTCAAAATGGAAGACATTTTGGAATTCCTCCTGGACAGAAGGTTGGAATGTAGGATGTGTCCTGGAAATGTAGGATGCCTACTCACCCTGCCAGATGTCCTCACTGCAAAGGTGGACAAGATGCCGTAAAATGTAAGGAACTCCAATAAAAATGGAGGACGCAACCAAATAAAAGCTAAAATATGGTCATAGAAATAAAGAGTCCTGCTTCTTAGTCATGCTCAAAATGGAGGATATCTCAAAATCCTTCCTGGACAGAAGAAGGGTGAATTGGAGGATGCGTCCTGGAAAAGGAGGATAGCTGGTCACCTTGGCTCCATGCCTCTGCTCCTTCCACTGTGGCTCTTTGTGTTTGGCTCCCTTAGTTTGGACCATGTGCCGCAGGTGGGCTGGAGGCAGGAGGACCAAACGTCCTCCTTTTCCAGGACTTGCCCCCTGTTTCAACTTTCTGTCCAAGAGAAATTCCAAGATGCTCTCCATTTGGAGCAGGACTAAGAAGCATGCATTTCCATAAATGTTTTTTTAAGCGTTTATTTTGTCATGTCCTCCATTTTTTCCTGAATGCCCTACATTTTGTGGTGCCTTGACTTCCTTTGCAGTGAAGACATTGCAGGGAAAGCCTTCCAGGGTGGGCTCCTTTCTTTGTAAGCTCCTCAGGTTGGCTTCTGCCATGAAAAGTTGTCTTTGTGCTGGCAACACAGTGGGCATGTTGGTGTTGTTGTTGTGCGCCTTCCAGTCTTTGCTGACTTATGGCGAGCCTATCATGTGCTTTTCTTGGCAGGTTGCTCAGAGGGGGCTTACCACTGTCTTCCCCTGAGGCTGAGAGAATGTGACTTGCCCAAGATCACCCAGCGGGTTTCGTGGCTGAGCTGGGATTCAAACCCTGGTCTCCAGAGTCATAGTCCAACGCTCAGACCATTACATACTAGCTCTACTGAATGCTACCTTGTGCAAGGTACCTTGAGGAGGTAGACTACTTGGAAAGAAGCAGTGAAACTTATCCCTGAGTAACCAGGATTCAAAGACAGCCTGTATCCCCACTGCAGAAATAATCTGGTTTGACACCACTTTAACTGCCATGGCTCAAGGCTTTGAAATTCTGGGCATTGGAGGAGTTTGTTGTGAACAAACTCCAGTGCCCAGAATTTCAAAGCCTGGAGCCATGGCAGTTAAAGTGGTGTCAAACCAGAATATTTCTGCAGTGGGGATGCAGCCCTTGCCATGTTAGTCTGGAAAATGAGTATGCCAAGGGAACTTGTAGCACCTTTAAGACTAGCTGAAAGAAAGAAGTTGGTAGCCTGAGCTTTCAAAATCTTGCACCTACTTCCTCAAATGCATGGATCCCTTTGCATCCTGACCGAACATAAACGACCTGCCATTTCATCCCCATACACAAAAGCCAGTTTCCTATGTCTTTCTGCACTAATGACCATCATTAAGACTGGACCTGCCACTTCATTGCCATACACAAAGGATTTGTAACTTGAATTGACATCCTCATGTGTGTGTGTGTGTGTGTGTGTGTGTGTGTGTGTATATATATATCTGTGCCTGGCCTCCACTCCACCAGATGCATCTGAAGAAGTAAATTGAAGTCTACGAAAGCTCATGCTGCCAACTTCTTTCTTTCAGTTAATCTCAAAGGTGCTACAAGATCTCTACGTACTGATTCTACAGACTAACACGGCTATATCTTTGAATTGTGCCCTCACACCCTTTTCTCCGCCTGGATAAGATTTTGTCGCCTTGGGGGAAGGAGATTCCTTTTCTGAGTAGGCGGCCCAGTACCACATGAAAAAGCAGAACTGAATCTTAAAACAGCAAACATAGGGCCTTTACAGACTGCTAGAAATAATGCAGCTTGAGGCCATGCTAGAGAATCATGGGAAGTGTAGTTTTTTTCTGAGACATTGAGCCTTCTCTGTCAGGGAGCTCTGGTGCCACAATAAACTACAGTTTCCATGATTCCCTAGCACTGAGCCAGGACAGTGGCCTCAAGAAGGATTATTTCTGGTAGTCTGTAAAGGCCCATGGTTAAGTTTTCAGGAATCGTACCTTACAAACCTCTGCATATGTACTCAGAAATCGGTCCCGCAGAATTTAGTGGGGCTTCTTTCCATCCAAGTGTATCTGTAGAATTGCAGCCTTAAAACATTTAGAAGGTTCAATTTCTGTGGTCCAAAACAGACTGCAGAAGTAATCCAGTTTGAGAATGCTTTAATTGCCCCCGCTCAATCCTAGAGAATTCTGAGAGTTATAGTTTTGTGAGACATTAAGCTTCTCTGAGCTCTGGTGCCACAATAAACTACAATTCCCAGGATTCCCTAGCCAGTGCTATAAACCAGGGCAGTTAAAGAGATCTCAAACTGGATTATTTCTGCAGTCTGTTTTGGACCTGTTTTGGAGCAGATCCCTTTAAGTTCTGTGAGAGATCATTGATTTGACAGGATTGCATATTGGATCCCTCCCCTCAAGCCTTATTTTGTTTTGCCTTTTTGGGGCAGTGTAGTCACAGCAGTTTCAAACGACTTTGCAAAAGCAAAGCCTTGCATAGTCCTCCCCCACCCCCAAATTTTTTTTCTTACCACTTTCACTCCATTTTGACATAGAGGTTCTTGCACTTAGGAGTGCCAAACATTTCTTTGTACAGTACAGTACAAGGTATCTGCTGGGGTCTGGTTCCAGGCCCGCCCCATACCAAAATTCGTGGATGCTCAACATCCATTAAATACAATGACATAGTAGAATTGTATCCCTTTTATAAAATGACATAATCAAGGTTTGCTATATGGTGAGTGTGTGTGTGTGTGTGTATAGACTCGAGGCCAGTGAGCAACTTTATATATATATATATATATATATATAGCTGCAGATGATTGAATCCTTGGCTAAAGAATCTGTGGATATGAAGAGCTGACTGTATCTTGTTGTTGGGAGAAAGAACCTCCATGCAATCTAGTCTGATACTGCTTCAGTGGATATGGATTCTAGCAGCATTTATCTTTTCTTTTTGCATTTTCCCTACGCTCCTGCATGCTGTTTTTAAATGTTAGTGATCCCCCCCCATGTCTTCACTGGTAGTCTGACTACACCACTGATGTTACTACCGTAATAAAATAGCACTACTTGCAATTAAATTCTGAAAAGGTGTAACATCAGTGATAATGTAATTGGCACAATAACTTTTTGTATCCATGGGGTTTGGATTACGGTAGTTTTAAAGGTGTAGCCCAGCCTCTGGGGAAATTACAGTAGCATCTAATAATAATAATAATAATAATAATAATAATAATAATAATAATAATAATAATAATGTAATTATTTTTATTCCGCCCCTCTACCGAAGCAATCGGGGCAGCTTACATCAATAAAATGTCACAATATACCCTCCCAGACCCACCCTCCCCTTAAAACAATATTAAATATAGTAAGAATTAAAACAATTAAAACAGACAATTAAAAAAAAAATTTACAGCAATAAAACTAGCCTCAATCTTAGCCTCATTGTCCAATAAGAGCAATTTTAGATGTTGCTCCAGGCAAACGGGAAGTATACAGTATTAGGTTTCCTGTTCCTGCCATAAAGTTGAATAGTGTTGCAATATAATATATGGATGGGAGAATGCCAGCGGCTGTAGGTTATATTTCAGAGGAAGGAACTGGCAAAACCACTGAATATGCACTGCCTCAGACAACCCTATGAAATTGCAGTTGGCCCTCTGTATCCACGGATTCAACTTTCCACAGCTTCAAAATATTTTTTCAAAATCCAAAAAGCAAATCTTAATTTTACCATTTTATACAAGAGACATCATTGTACTATGCCATTGTATATAAAGGGACTTTAGCAGCCCTGGATTTTGGTATTCTTTGAGGGGTCCTGTTACCAAACCCCAGCAAATACCAAGGGCCCACTGTAATGGAATTGTCAGACTAGCGACTTCAAGGTACATACATGGAGCTCTGGCGCCACAGCAAACTGCAATTCCCAGAATTCCATAGCATTGAGCAATGGCATTTAAAGCATTGTCAAACTGGATTATTTCTGCAGTGTGGATGCAGCCCAGGTCTTTTCGAGCAGTCTCAGATGCTGATTTGGTTGTGTGGGGTAATATTTTAATGTGATCAAAAATTTTGGTTAAGTGTCAGCTTGACTTCTGTAGTTGAACTGTGATGTGTTCTATTGTAGTGGTAGGAGTGAGAGCTTATATTTATTTATATTTATTTATTTGTTCATTAATTCATTAAAATATTTCTATCCTGCCCTATATCAATCTCAGGGCAACATACAAGTGAAATCTCTCTCAGCAGGTTAAAGCAATTCAAAATAATAAATACTAAAATGTATTAATCACATTAAGTAGTTAATACATATTTAAAAGAGTAAAACAGTTTTAAAATCCTGTGCATATTTTTGGAAGTAAATTGTGGCTTCCTGTACCCCAACTTTGCAGGACTGATATTGACATAAGCATACATATCTCATTTAGTAGCAGGCATCCCATGCCTTACGATTTCCTCCAGAAAGTTACCTTATTCCTTCCATCCAGCCTAACTTAATTTATATTGGGGTTTAGGAGGAAGCAAGGAAAACTTTAAGATTACAAAGACCCAGGAGTTCAGGAAGTGAGGAAATCTGTAAGATTACAAGGACCCGGGAGTTCAGCATATCCTCTGATTTTGTTGTTGGAAAGAAGGATTTCCATGTGGTCTAGCATGATGCTGTGTCAGTGGGCCAGCACTCTGGAGCCATTGTGACAGACAGCTAATCACAATAAAAACCCTACTGACTGATTTTAACCTCTGTTTTATTGCACTACAAAATATATTAATAATTCAGAACATTTGACCAATATTTGAGTGGTTAATTTAAATTGGTTTGATTGGGTATCTTCCAGTGCCTCTCTTAACTGCTGCACTACAGTTGCTGTTTAACTCAGTTATTGGTAATGGTTAATGGTATGAGGTTATTGAAACAGTGCCAATTCAAGTTAAATCAGAGGTGAGGTTTGGTTGATTTTTTTCTGTCTCTCAGTGATAATCTATGGGAAGTACTGTTGCCAGGTTTTCAAAATAGCAATAAGGCAAAATAGCAAAGCTGATGACATGCAGGATTTGACAGTTAGGGAGTAGCTATTGACAGCTTTGTGTTCTACTGAAATGCCAAATGAAAGCATTGATTTTAGTTAACTATCAAGGAACTAGACAACATCCTGAAGTGTAAAGATATTTCATTGAATACTAAAGTTAGGATTGTCCATGCAGTTGTATTATTTCCCACTTCTGTGTATGGTTGTGAAAGCTGGACAGTGAAGAAAGCTGATAGGAAGGAAATCAGCTCATTTGAAAAGTGGTGCTGGAGGAGAGTTCCATGGATACCATGACTGCTAAAAATAAAATAAAATAAAATAAAATAAATGGTTCCTAGAACAAATCAACCCTGAACTCTCCCTAGAAGCCAAGATGACTAAACTGAGACTGTTGTACTTTGGCCACATCATGAGAAGAGATAACTCACTAGGAAAGATAATGGTTGGTAAAGCAGAAGGGAGTCAGAAAAGAGGAAGACCATATTCCAGGTGGATAGACTCAACCTTGAATCTACAAGACCTGGGCAGGGCTGTTGATAACAGAGTGACTTGGAAGTCTCTCATCCATTGGGTCACCATGTGTCAAAGTGAACTTGAAGGCAGATAGCAACAACAAGCCATGCGTTTTTCCTCTAAAATTAATATATTGTCTATATAAATAAATTACATGTTGCACACTTTTCTGTCTTTATGAAGGACCCACACCCCAAAAACGTGGGATTTTTTTAGCATCTTGTTCTGGGTATATAAAAGGAAAAGCTATCCAACACGCAAAATGGGACACCACTTCTAATAAGGGACACTTACTTATAAGGGATGAGCTTTCCAGCTTTCATATAAGGGACTTTCCTTAAAATAGAGAATATCTTGCAACCCTAATGAGTAAGTAAGTTCATGCTTATAATAGGTTTGTAAACTTCTGTGTCATTTCCTTTTTTTCCTCACACTTTGTCACTCTTCTCCTATACCTCTCCTTTTCTGCCTTGCACAGGTGGCTGCCAGGGGATAGAGGGACTACTCTAACCAGAGTATGAACTAGTTGCTTGTGAATAATGCTTGAAATTAGTGTCAGGATTGTATGTAAACCCAACGCCGTAAACTGGCCACCTCTGAGGTTAGATTATGCTATGGTATGAAATTAGCATTTCAGTTACTGAAAATGTAGTTGGTATATCTTAGGCTGTTACCAATCTGCGTTTAAACCATGGTTTACTAGACAGAAAATAATCATTGTGCCCCTCTTTCCCTTCTCTTCTGTGTAACAATTCAATAGTTTTGCAAATAATTTTGTGGATGTAAATATATGAATATGTTTTAACGTTTTATTGACATATTCCAAAATCCACTTTTTTTTCCAAATTTTCTGGGAGAAAAGCCTTCTAAATTTTTTTCCAGTTTTTTCCTGGATCTTCACATCTCTTCCTGGGAAACTCATTTACTCTCACGTTACATACCTGGTTAGGCTCAATTAAGCAATAATAGTTCCCCTCTTCCACTTTCGCTTATTCTTCTCTAAAGAATCACCAACCTTCTGGAACATGTTACAGGAGTCCATGCGAAGGGAGAATTTGACCTGCCAGCAGTGTTTTTTCTGCAGGCAGAGGAACATGGCTGGATGCAAGTTTCTGTAGGGAAGATCATTTAGATGGGGAAAGATAGTCCTGAAAATTGCCGTTTTGCAGCAAGTTCACTTTTTCTGGGTTTTGTCTTTCTCTCTGCTTTATTTTTTTATTTATTAAACATTGCCTTAAAAGACTTGTTTCTAAGACAGTTTATTTCTTAGTGACCTAAATCTTTTGTTATCAACAGTAGTGCGATGGCAAATTGATCTATTTTTAAGCTCCTGCTTTGACTTTTAACAGAAGCCGGAGTCACTGCTGTTAAAGTATGTCTTCACACCTTCCTTTGTTAGTTTTCATTGCTGAATCTTGGCTGTCAAATTAGCCAGTTCAGGCCTTGAAACAGAGATCCCGAGGCTTCCTGAAACCCAGAGGGATGAGAAGATTCAGCTTGTTCCTCCTTAATGAAAATATACTTGGCAGATGCTCCCTGATTTCCATTCAGCTTGTTATCTGAACAGAAAAGTCCTAGCTAATGTTGTCCATGTTCCAGAACTCATGCAAGAGTGAATGAATCGCTGTGTCTTGTCTGAACCTATGAAAACAGGAACATGATGGCTCTGCCCCCTTTATTGTCACTTTACACTTGTGAAAGCAATATGTATGAAGAGTGGAAGACCCTTCTTCTACTTGGGGAGACTCTTCCTACAAGCAAGAAGCAGGGGAAAAAAAATCAAAGATCTTGTTCACGTGAAGATCTTCCTCTTCAGACATATTGCTTTTTTGTGAACAAAGTGGCAGTGGAGAGGAGCAGGGCTAGTCAAGTTTTAAAAACATGCTTACCAAATGTTTTGCGTTGAGCTTGATTTTTTTAGCCAAACAACTTTAAATAAATTCAAATAAATATGATTAAATAAACATAACAATTGTGTTATTTTTCTGGTAAGAAATGTGTAGGATTGGGGATATAAATGTCTGGGGGAAACTAGGGAGTAAAAAGGGGGGGGGGAACCCGAATAATTTTCCATGGAAAATTGGAAACTGATGAATGCTGGAAAAATTATTAAATAGTTACTCTTTTGAAATAAATATATCATTTTGAAGACAAGGCTTTAGTCATTCAAAATGTCAGGCACTACATACTGATTCTAATGCTGTGTGGTGTTGTTTTTCAAGTTTGTATATGGTCTTTTAATGAGTTTTAATGTTTTAACTTCATAAATTGTTTAATTGCTTTATGGATAACTTTTATATTTATACTCTTATTAATGACTTTGCATAGTTTAATCTGTATTGTTTTGAAAGATGATGTTAGCTGCCTCAAGTCCCACTACTTGGAGAAAGACAGGATAGAAATGAATAAAATTAAAAAAATAAAATAAGTAAGCCAGTCTACAGAAGTAGAAAATGATATGCAACATTCAAAATAAGATGTATTTCTTCATCTAGTGAGTACCGCTGTTTTCATGAGAGGTGTTGATGTACTATGTTGATAATTACTACCGAATGGCTCATTTTTAAAAATATTAGACTTTATATGCAAGTGTGTCACTAGTTCATCCTTAAGATTGTGGAAGCGTGAGGTTATTTCATGTATTTTATTTTGTTACCAAGTCTGTGGGTCAGTTTTAATCTTTTCTTAGTTGTTAGATAGCAACAACAACAACAAAAGATTCACATTCTTCAGCAGCGTAGGGTACAGCAGTTTAAAGCACTGCCTTTGTTGTAACAAAGCAGAGATGGGTAAATTTGGAAGGTCCAGGGGACAATCTTTTGGCCCCCTGGACCTCCATGGGCCCTGTAAACCCTCCAACTGTCAGAGATAACAAAACTAGAAGTAGCTTCAGGAGCACTTCTGGTTTCATTTTTTTAAAAACATTTTGGAGGCTTTCAATCTTGACAAGTACAAAACTGCTGCTCCTGGAATTGTCCAAGAACCCTTTCACACTGCATTGTTATAGTGCTATATTCCACTTTAGCTGCCATAGAAACATTAAGTGGAATCCAAAGATCTGCGGTTTCACCCAGAGAGCTCTAGTGCCTCACCAGACTATAATTCCAAGGATCTGTATACAACTATCGCAGTTAAAGAGGAATCATAGTGCTATAATTGAATGACTTTTCAAGGGATGCTGTTTTATGTAAGCTTGGTTTGCTAATTGCTAGTGAATTTATTTTATCATTTATTATTGTTATGTGCCTTCAGGTAGACTCCGACTCATGATTGTTGTACAGCTGATTTGGATTAAAGGATCTCCTAGTTGTGGTTGCCGCCTGAGGATCTGAAATTATTCAAAAATCTCCAGATTCAAGGAGCATCCTTAAAGTGTGAAACAGTATCTCCAAGGGAAATAGAATTGTAATTCTGGTTCAGCCAGTCCCTCAGTCAACATGTCTTCTGTCTCACTTGGTTACTGTTCATGCACATACAGTCCTTCCTATTTCTTTGGCAGAAGTTCACATGGGAGGTACTGCCATGGAAAAGCTGTGCATAACCTCTGGTGTGACACTATGTGAGAAGAAGATAAATTCAGCAAGCCCTCTATGGATGATTTTGGGGAGTGGGCAGGTTCTTACAAGAGTCCCCCCCCCCTTCTGAAGTACATTTTAGTGTCAAAAGTAACATTGTGAAGCAATCCAGCAACTACTGAAAATAGTTCAATCAAATGGTTTTCTGTAGTTGATATAGTGCAATGTACACAGCTTGCTGCCTTATTAAGGGATTACTCTGCTTGAGGGAACTTTTTTTTTTCCTTGCAGAGGATTTATAGAAGGCCTCTTTTAGCCCATTTAGAATAAGTAACTTCAGTAGGAGGAAAAACTAGGGATGTGATTAAGTTCTTAGCTGTGCTACTTTTAATAATATTGTATTTTAAATAGATCCAGCATTTGGGTGTAATAGCTGCAATGCATAATTGGAGCTTTAATGTGTATCTGTGTTAAATTTCATAGTGCTTAGCATATGTGCCATTTAATGTTTTGTCAGCTTCATGATTTTTCAGACTGTATTCCGTGGAACTTTGGAGATCACAGGATGTTCTTCAGAGTGATAATATCAGGAAAAGTGAACAAGGTCCCTTTATAGCACTCTTACTCATTATTGTCCATTACCTATTATTGCAATATGCTGGTGAAAAGTAGGTATTGAGCATATTACAGCTTATGAAGCCAGTATGGTATACCAGTGCCCTGGATCAGCTTGGCATAAACAAACCCCTTACACTTGTATTATGCTGCCTCTCTGCCCAATAGACCATTTGTTATTAATAGATTTTAACAGACTATAATTTTTAACTGTGCTAAGTTTAATTCTTTTTTAAGGGTGAGGGTAAGATATATTATCATGTATTGTTATTATGTATTGTATTGGTTTGTCTTAACATGTAAGCCTCTTTGATTGCTATTATAGTAGAAAAGTGGGATACAAATAAAAGTTTAATTTTATTTATTTATTTAAACCAGCACAGGTGAGCCAAGCAAGTTTGGCCATCCTGGTGTCCTGACCTGGGTTCTCTCGGGGTTTTCCAGATAGCCATGTTCCCTCCTCCATAATCATTAGTTTCCCAGTTTTCTTGCTTTTTCCCACTCATTCAGAAAGATTGAAATACCTCTCCTAAAGCTTGATTAGTGACATGAAGAGCTTTAAGCTAAAATATGCTGATTTTTGAGGGGCCCACCCTTTTCTCTATGATCCTTTCCACCAGTGAAGTGTAACCCCCAAGATTTTCTCTGAATTTCAATTTGGCTGTCTGCTGAAAGAGTTCCTAAACTCTGATGTACAGCTTAAAATGTAAATCAGGCCAAAGTTCTGCACCAGACAAATGGATGCTGAAAGTGTTCTCTGAAACGAAACATTTTTTGATTTTTGTTTTTAAATTTGAAAAGCATTACTTTGGTAAAATTCTAGGTTGCATATTTTGCAAATTTTGTTACTGTGTATTTGAAGTGCAGTGGGATTCTACTAAGATGTTTCAAGTCCTAATCATTCAGACAGTTTTGTAATTTGAATTATACTGAAGATTTGAGTTTGCATTTTTCCTCTTCAAGACCTTGTCAGTGTTCTTGTTCAGGATTTTGTTGGCTGCTTTGAAAGACATTTTCTTTGTCAAGCTCATTGACCAGTAGTAAATAAGGGCTTGTGTCAGGCAGGAAAACCTCACTGAAAGAGCTCCTTGATTTTAGTTATTTTATGTTGGAGATAATAATATCAGTTTCATACCACTCATGGTTCGATCCTATACATCTAGGATTTATAGTTTGGTGGGGGCTTTACAGTTCTCTGCACATGGACACTATCCAGCAGGGAATTCTGAGCATTTTACCATACTATAAATTCCAAGATTCCAACAATGTAGCCATGGCAGTTAAAATGGAATCAAACTACTTAAATTGTGTTGTGTAAATACAGTTTTGGTCTTGGACTGAGTAAAATTTTGGACCAGGGGTAGGCAACCTTTTTGAGCCGGGGGCCGGGTTGCTGTCCCTCAGGCAATTGGGGGGGGGGGCGAAGCACCAAAAATAAATAAATAAAAATAAAAATATTTTTTTAAAAAATTAAAAAAAATAATATGCATGCACACTCTCTCAGCCCCAGAAAAGCCATGGCAAAACCCCTGTGGAGATTTTGCCAAGAAAACCCCAAGAACAAGTAATAACAACAATAATCAATATCATCATGGCGAGCGGCGGCGGCAGGACCAGTCTGGGGCCGGTCCAAAGGCCTCGGGGGGGCGCATCCGGTCCCCGGGCCTTGGGTTGCCTACCTACCCCTGTTTTGGACTGTTGGCTTGTGTTAGAGAAAACATGGTACATTTAATTGGCTTACTATATTGTTGTTGTGTGCCTTCAAGTTGTTTCCAACCTACAGAGACCCTAAAGCAAGCCTATCATGGGGTTTTCTAGGCAAGATTTGTTCAGTGGGGGTTTGCCATTGCCATCCTCTGAGGCTGAGAGAGTGTGACTTGCCCAAGATCACCCAATGGGTTTCCATGGCCAAGCGGGAATTCGAACCTTGGTCTTCAGAGTCCTGATTCAACACTCAAACCACTACACCATGTTGACTCTATATTGTGCTTACTGCTTATTATTTCATGTACATAATAATACACAATATGAACATAATGTGCATGTACATAAGTTGCTTTGAGGACCCTTCAAATTGAATGGTGGTTTAGAAATGGGTGGGGTGGGGATAGTTGACTGAATGCAATATTAGCCAGATATTGTGTACTTTCTGCTAAAAACATTGCCATAGACTTCTGGTTTAGGGAGTGTAAACATTTAAATCCTAAGGCAGGTACTAGTTGTGAAGGGAAAAGTTTAAAATTCCTGGGATTCTAGGCAAATTTCTACATTAAACATTTTAATGTTGGGTGGGAATCTCTTTTCACTGTTTTGTTAGAGAGATAGTTCCTCAACAACATTTTCTGCCTTCTTTGTAGGAAGCAGAGAAGTGTATTAATAGGGGAACAGACGTTGTGTGCTGCTGGTTGCAATTTCTTCACCTTTTAAATAAGAAAATGGCAGGAGATGCTACAATTTCTTGTGTACAGTTGTGTACAAATTCTTGTGTTACTATGTAGAGAGATCTTGTAGCACCTTTGAGACTAATTGAAAGAAAGAAGTTGGCAGCATGAGCTTTCGTAGACTTCAGTCTACTTCCTCAGATGCTTTCTTTTGTTGTTCAGTCTCTGGGAAGTAAGCCTAGCTTCTGCTTTGGAGTCATTCACCAACTAAATCAAATGATTGCATTATTTCATGGACCAGTGCATGGTTCACAGTAAGAGCTGTTGTATAGAGTTTTAAGCTATCTTATCTCAAATGGATTTTGTTTACACTTAATATGTCAGTGACATCACAAGGCATTTTACTGTTATTGCTGTCATCTATATCATGTTTCCTAGAGCAGCAGTATGCATGTACTCATCTCTGGAGCCCATGCCTTTTACTTTCATTTATAAACCCCCCAAGGTAACTTCCTACCATTTTTCTACCTAATATCTATCTTCACAGGATTGAAAGCAAGGCTTGAGTAAAAGATATATGCTGAGGATGAAGCTGGGCTTCTGTCTTCTCTAAAGCCGGGTTGCCGTCCCTCAGACAATTGGGGGGCCGTAGCACCAAAAATAAATAAATAAATAAAAATGAAAAATGAAAAAAATTAAACATTAAAAAAAATATGCATGCACACTCTCTCTGCCCCAGAAAAGCCATGGCAAAACCCCTGTAGAGATTTTGCCAAGAAAACCCCAAGAACAAGTAATAACAACAATAATCAATATCATCATGGTGGCGGCGGCAGGGGCAGGTCCAAAGGCCTCAGGGGGCCGCATCCGGACTCAGTACTAGCTCAGTACTAGGGAATCCAGGGAATTGTAGTTTATTGTAGCCCCAGAGCTCTCTGACAGAATGTCTCACAAAACTACAGTTTCCAGAATTCCCTAGCATTGAGCCAGGGTAGTTAAAGTGGTCTCAAACTGGATAATTTCTGTAGTTTGTTTTGGACCTTTGTTAATCTGTGAAGTAGGGAGGGAGGCTGTAACATTTACAGATAACATGATGCACCGGACCATAATTGCCTTATTTTTACCCTTTACAAAATGGGATTTTGGTTTAATTTCTTCCTCTTTTCTCTGCTCCCCCTTTCCTCCCACTCCTTTCCTTTTAGTCTCCCATGTTTGATGGCAAAGTACCCCACTGGCATCATTATTCTTGTTTCTGGAAAAGGGCTCGACTGGTATCCCATGCCGATGTGGATGGCTTCTCAGAACTGCGGTGGGAAGATCAGGAGAAAATTAAAAAATCCATAGAAAGTGGTGGTGCTGGAACAGGTAAGACAACATTAGAAACATTCAAAAATGGAGACCTTTTGCTGTGTGAGCCTAGATAAATTACTAGTTCATATTCAGAAGCCTGTTGATGCTTTCACGAGAACTGACTCAATACATTGCAGAAATTGCTAAGTTTAGTTCAGAATGCTTTTGCCCATGGAAGCGTTCTACCAAATGGGCCTTGCAGCTAAACTTGCAGTACTGTACTCTAGGATTTTCTAACCTAGTGCCTCTCAAATGTGTTGAATTACAAATGTGCTCTGTCATCCTGCAGCCAGTGTGACCAGTGACATATGTATAGGGACAGTAGAAAGAATAAAACTTGCTGAAGCTAATGGATCTGACTTCTGAGTAGACATGCATAGGATTGCACTGTTAAAAAATTTATCCAATGTGTTGATTGAACATAGTGTCTTAAGCACCAGACATCCAGAGTGATTGGCATGGCGAAACTGCTGGTGTAGAAAAACATTACACATGTTCTTCTATGTTGTTGTGATGGACATTTCAAAACATAAGAAGAGCTATGATGAATATAACCAAAGTCTATTTAAGGGTACTTTCCCCACAACGGCCAACATGAAGATAGTAGAACTTTCCTGTTTGTGTTTCTCAGAACATTTGAGAAAACGTATTGAAAGTTTTGAGAGTCAATCAAAATGGTGAAAAGTCTGGAAACCATGTATTTTAAGGAGCATCTTAGGGAGATGGGTATGCTTAGCCTGGAGAAGAGATGGTTAAGAGGTGATTTGATACTGTTAGAAGATTTTTGCATTCTCTTTCCCCCTCCTTAGATAGATAGGGATTTCCTGCATGCATACTCACCCCTCTCATTCAAACTAACCATGTGATTTAGGTCATTCCCCCTTTGGGACTAACAGATTCTCTCTAAAAGATTTTCTTCTGAACTAGGCATGTTTTCCATCCTCCTCCTCCTCTCAACCTTCTTTGGAAAGATGTTGAAATAAAGATTTCTTTTGACTTGAACTGTTCACTAGCTAGATTAGAATATCACTTACGTAAATATAGATTAAAGCCATTAGTAAACTTTTGTTTTAAACTACAAGCAACTTGTGTCTTGTTTTTAAGTTAGTCTAAGTTCTTAGGGAAGCATAGTTAGACAAAGGCACATTTCTGCTACTCTGCTGATTTAAAGCTAGACCTTAACAGGCTTGACTTGACATTTTTGACATTTAAATATTTTTGTTTCCTTTACAAAGGCTAAAGCCTTAGGAAACTTAAATTATCACACAGATGCTCCTGTTTAAATATTTGATGAGATGTCATATCGAGGATGGAGCAATCTTGTTTTCTGCTGCTCCAGAGAGTAGGACCCAGAGCAATGGATTCAAACTGCAGGAAAAGAGATTCCACCTAAACATTAGGAAGAACTTCCTGATGGTAAGAGCTGTTTGACAGTGGAATACACTGCCTCAGAGTGTGGCAGAGTCTCCTTTGGAGGTTTTCAAACAGGCTGGATGGCCATCTGCCAGGAGTGCTCTGATTGTATGTTCCTGCATGGCAGGCAGTTGGACTGAATGGCCCTTCCATCTCTATGATACTACTTCCCCTTAATACAGGAGCAACACATAGTGCATCATGATTTGTTGTCATTGACAGCTTTCACGAATTTGTGTTTGAAAGCTGCTTTGAAGGCTACAGCTAGCTACTAGTGGCTACTACTAGTGGCAGCAAAGTTCACAGTTTAACTATGTGTTGTGTGAAGATGTCTGAAGATCTACTTCTGTCTGTTTGCAGTCACCTATTGTTCAGCATCAGTGAATGATTCCAGGTTTTAATATCACATAAAGATGGGGAAATGTCCTCTAATCCAAATTCTTCACTCTGTGTATAGTGGTATACAACCCTCTTATGTTACCCCTTACCTTATTCCCCTCAAGCTCTATAAAGAACTCCAAAGATGTCGCCTTTCTTCTGAGAGGAGTTGTTCTAGCCTTTTGATTATTTTGATTGCCTTTTAATTGGGTGCTCTAATAAGAGAGGAACTCATTAGCTATTGCTAGGCATCTCTGTCTCTCTCTCTCTCTCTCTCTCTCTCTCTCTCTCTCTCTCTCTCTTTCAGATCTGTCCAGTGAATATGGATCTAGGGTTTGATATATTTTAGCAGATTGAGGTTGAGAAGGCTGATACATTTTGCAGTATTTATGATTAGGTACTTTGGCCATTGTCATTACCAACATCTAATACCTGAGCTAGGGCACCACAGTAATAATATCTGCTTCCAGTAGCATTTCATCATCTCTCTGCCCTTTGATTAAAGTCATGCAGTTGAATCAGAACTCAGAAGTAATTTCTTCTTTTTTATCTAGGCAAAGGGGGTGATCAAGAAGGAGGGGGAAAACGTGAAAAGAGTTTAAATGATTTTGCAGCAGAATATGCAAAGTCCAACAGAAGTACCTGCAAAGGATGTGAACAGAAGATAGAAAAGGTAGGCAGATGCTGTCTATCTCTGTTATCATGCTCATCATACAAAGCTTTATGTTCCGTCTATAATTGCCTTTACAGGTATGAAAGGCATACCTGTCTTTTATAAAGTACAGTGGTACCTCTACTTACGAAATTAATCCGTTCCGACAG
>CM034701.1:353604154-353618595 GCA_020142125.1 Phrynosoma platyrhinos
GTGTTGAATGCCACCACCAAAAATAGTGGTTTTCCTCAAGCAGAACTTCTCAATTACGAGCCATAGTGTACAGAAGGCTTATCGGTGTGCTGACTTCCACTAAGAATAGATTTCATCTGCATTGTTTTATATCTACAGGAACAGACAGAACTGATTTGGAGCATCAAAGATGAATTAAAGAAAGCATGTTCTACCAGTGACCTCAAAGAACTCTTGATAGCCAATAAACAGGAAGTTCCTTCTGGGGAGTCTGCTGTAAGTTGGGCTTGGTTCTCTTTGGCATTTTGACTATGTTATCTATCAATCCTTAATACTACTTGTTAGTTGAATTTAGATAAATGGTAGTTAATTGTATGGTGTTTTTAAGATTGTAAGCCACTTTGAGTCCCAGTCTTGGGAGGAAAGCAGGATAGAAATAAATATAATTATAATAAAATATAATAATAGTGGCATTAAAATTTCTGAGAAGAACTCTTCATAGCCTGAAGAGCAGCCTGGCTTTCATTCAGAAATGATAATGTTAACATTTAACATTCCTTTACCATAATTATTATTGTTAATTGTTATTATTGTTAATATTATTGCTATTGTTAGTATTGATACAACTAACAGACAAGATGCTGAACTTAATACGTCTGGTAGTAATTGGTTGACTGACCGAACCTAAAGGGTGCTCAGCAATGGCTCCTCTTCATCTTGGAGAGAAGTGACCAGTGGGGTGCCACAGAGTTCTGTCCTGGGCCCAGTGCTATTCAGCATCTTTATCAATGACTTGGATGAAAGAATAGGGGGCATGCTTATCAAATTTGACACCAAATTAGGAGGAATAGCTAATAACCCAGAAGACAGGATGAAAATTCAAAATGACTTTGATAGATTAGAAAGCTGGGCCAAAACCAACAAAATGAATTTCAGCATAGAGAAATGTAAGGTACTGCACTTAGGGCAAAAAAATGAAATACCGTATTTTCCGGCGTATAAGACGACCCCCCCCCCAGTTTTCCAGTCAAAATATAGAGTTTTAACACCTCTATCCTCATTATCCCTATATCCGACGTATAAGACGACCCCCCCACTTTAGCCACAGATTTTGCAGGTAAAAAAGTAGTCATATACGCAGGAAAATAAGGTACATTGATATAAGATGGAGGACATCTAGCTGAACGAGACTATGTGTGAAAGGGATCTAAGTTGAACATGAGTCAGTTGCCGCAGCTAAAAAGTCCAATGCAATTTTAGGCTGCATTAGTAGAAATATAGTATCTAGATCAAGAGAAGGAATAGTGCCACTGTATTCTGCTTTGGTCAGGCCTCACCTAGAATACTGTGTCCAGTTCTGGGCAGCATGATTCAAAAAGGATGTTGAAAAACTGGAGCGTGTCCAGAGGAGAGCAACTAAAATGGTAAAGGGTCTGGAAACCATGCCCTGTGAGGAATGACTTAGGGAACTGGGCATGTTTAGCCTGGAGAAGAGACGGTTAAGAGGGGATATGATAGCCCTGTTTAAATATTTGAAGGGATGTCATATTGAGGAGGGAGTTAGCTTGTTTTCTGCTGCTCCAAAGAATAGAACCTGGAACAGTGGATGCAAGCTACAGGAAAAGAGATTCCACCTTAACATTAGGAGGGACCTGACAGTGAGAGCTGTTCGACAGTGGAACACACTCCCTTGGAGAGTGGTGGAGTCTTCTTCTTTGGAGGTCTTTAAACAGGGGCTGGATGGCTATCTGTTGGAGATGCTTTGATTTTGTGTTCCTGCATGGCAGGGGGTTGCACTGGATGGCCCTTGTGGTCTCTTCCAACTCTATGATTCTATGAAGAGGATTGGTGGCAGTGACGTTCTAGCTTCGAATACTCTACAGCAGACGTAGGCAACCTAAGGCCTGGGGCAAAATCTCCATAGGGGTTTTGCCATGGCTTTTCTGGGGCTGAGAGAGTGTGCATGCATTTTATTTATTTATTTATTTATTTTTGGTGCTTCGGCCCCCCAATTGTCTGAGGGACAGCAACCCAGCCCCCGGCTCAAAAACATTGACTACCCCTGCTCTACAGAGTTGGAAACATTGACCTAGTATCAGTGTATTTATTTCATTTTTTAAATCTTTATAATTGTGAGCGTTTAAAATTGGTGAACAACTATGGCAGGTTTGACAGACGCTTCCCTCTACCCCACCTTCTGTGGGCTGCTGAAATCCGCTGACAGAAAACCAAAAGTAGCAATTTTGCTTTTGAAAAAAGCCAAACAAGGTGTGTGAGGGCAGTTGATTCTGGAAGAACTGTGCTTCTGATAGCACGGATCTTAGCTTGGGGATGGGTGGGTGTTGTTTTTACCACCGAGCAGTAATGTGTATGATTTTAAAAAGGACAGGGGCGAGCACATATAAGCTATGGGCAGCACATTGCCTACCCAAAACTAGAAGAAAGGAAATGTTAAGACTATGAAGGCATAAGCACACCACAACCGTACATTATGAGATGCAGTTTGTGCCAAGAAAATGGGTAGGTTTTTCCATAAGAAGTGCTGTGATGGATCAAAGTTCTTTATGCTCCAGAATTCTCTTTGCATAATGGTAAACCAGATACGTATCTACTTTCTCCACACCATTGATGCTGTGAACCTCTGTCATTTATCCTCTTCTCTACTCTTTTCTAAGCTAAAAAGCTACACATGTTGTGAGTATTCCTCAGAGGGCAATTTTGTTTCACACATTTTCTAAACCTTTTCCAGTACTGTTTTTGTTTGTTTGTTTTTGTGGAGATACTGTGGGCAGAACTGTACATAGTATTCAAAGTGTGCACTTACAATTTGTATGAAGGTTCACAGCATCAATGGTGTGATACTGAAGGTTTTATTAACTGTGTGTGTGTGTGTGTGTGTGTGTGTTCAGGTTGCAACAGCAAACCACCCCATGAATATTCCTTGCCTAAGAAAATACCCATGGGGTGGTTTGCTGTTGCTTTTCTCTGAAATACAGCACCTGGTATTCCTTAGTAGTCTCTCATCCACGTACTAACCAGGGTTGACCCTTCTTAACTTTCAAGATCAAAAGGGATCTGGTGCCTTCAGGGTATTTTAGGGTTTTATTATCAGTTGCTGTTCACATCTGCTTCAGGGCTAGGGAACCTATCCAGTTCCCAACATCCCTAGATGGCTTGGCCAGAAGTGAAATAGGATGGTAGCAGTTGCTCATCAATGTTGAGGAGACTGAATGTTCCCCACCACTGCTTTTCTCCATGTATCCAAAACCAGAGCTCAGAGACGCTATTTTGGAGGCTACAATTGCCAGAATACACCAATCCATATGGCCATTGGTTATATGAGCTAAAGTGATGTAGTAACTAGTGTTCCAAGTGCTGCTCTGGCCAAGAAAAAATATGTATAGGTCATTTTAGTACAGGATACCAAGCTGCATGGGATGGCTCTGTGGGTCTCTTGCATAGTAAAGGTAAAGGTATTCCCCGTTGACAAAGTTGTCAAGTCATGTCCAACCATAGGAGGCGGTGCTCATCTCTGTTACTAAGCCAAAGAACCAGCTTTGTCAGAGATTATTCTATGATCATCTGGCCAGCATTCCTGCACAGAATGCTGTTTACCTTCCCACTGAAGTGATACATATTTATTTACTTGCATTTGCATGCTTTTGAACTGCTAGGTTGGCAGAAACTGGGACTAGTGACAGGAGCTCACCCCATCATGCGGCACCTGGGCCTCAAACTGCCAACCTGCTGATCTTGCAGTCAACAGTCAGCGTCTTAACTACTTGAGCCACTGCGTCCCTTGCATAGTATCGCCTTCTCTTCCTTCATGACTCTTGCCTTTATATTGCTGTAGATCTTGGATCGTGTTGCAGATGGGATGGCCTTTGGGGCTTTGCTGCCCTGTGAAGAGTGCAAAGGCCAGTTTGTGTTCAAATGTGATGCTTATTACTGCACTGGGGACATCACTGCTTGGACCAAATGTGTTGCCAAGACACAGACTCCCAACAGGAAAGAATGGATAATCCCAAAGGTAGGAAGTGTAGCTTGATTTATTGTCTGTTCATTAAACTAGGGGTAAGTGTCTGAAATTTCATGATGAGTGGATGGAGGGGGCACATCTGAAGAGAGAAGGGAATCTCAGTTTCCATCTTGCTCCACAAAATGTCCTTATCTCCCCCAACTTCCCTCCCTCTTTGTTTAGCATCCTGGTCCTTTCTTCATGTCCTTCCTCCTTCGCCACCATCACCACAATAGTTTGGAAACTGGAGTGTTACAGTGCTTTTAAGATATAACAGACTCATATTCTGTCTTGTTTGGATTTAGAATACAACAGTGGCCTCCTCCATCAGCTTACCTGTTCCCTAAGATCTAATGGAGAAGACCTGTTGTGTCACTTGTGTAGGGAACACATGATTGAAACAAGAGAAAATGTTGTCTGGGCAATTCCACTCAAATCATAGAATAATGTGCCCTACATTTCACTGTCGTCTTATTTTGTGAAAACAGTTCTGCTAAAAAAAAGTGAAATTTTAAAATGTGATCAAATCCCACTGTGGGCTTTTATTGACTGAGTCTGTTTCTATTTGGTATTTTTGTTATCAATATTACTTTAATTGGCTCTAAGCTATGTAAATTGCATTGGAAGCATGGGATTCACTATATGTTTTCAAATGAATAAATGTAGTGAAACAGTTAAGTAGCTTTTGGTATGACTATACTGAAGCTGTATCTTCTAGAAAAAACACTATTGTAACATATTTTTAATACTAAACAAGTTTCTTATCCTATAGTGCAAGTGGTGATCTCTGTAATGAGCACCCTATAAACTGTTGCAATTGTCCTTTGAGGATAAGCAGTTAAGCAGAGTTTGGGAGAATCCCAGAATTCCCCCCAGCTAGCATTGTATTCTAAGGGATCCCCCTCCTCCAATTTTTCTCATTTCTTATTTTCCTTGCTTTTCATATGTTGCTGAAACACAGGCATTCCGGGAAATAACGTATCTGAAGAAATTCAAGTTTAAAAGGCAAGATAGAGCTTTCCCTCCAGAGGCTGTCTCTACAAACTCTGCACCTCCTCCAACAGTGTCCACTCTCATTGTAGAAAACTCCACTGCTCCAGCAGGTAAATGTAGCTTGTGGACCATTGTTCCTACTAAAGAGAAAATTATGAGAGAATTCTGGCTTTAAATACTGTCAAAGCTTAAAAGAATGTATACCTAATATTTCATGAGCCTGTGTGTGTGTGTGTGCGCGCGCGCGCACATTCAAGTTGCCTGTCGACTTTCAGTGGTCCCATGAATTGCATAGGGTTTTCTTAGGCAAGGAATACTCAGAGGTGGTTTGCCATGACCTTCCTCTGAAATCTCACCTACAGCACCTAGCCCTATCTAATCCAGGGTAGTCAATTTATAGGTTTCTATGTATTGTTGGACTGCAGCTCCTATTATCTTTTATCATTGGTTGTGCTGACTGATGGGACTTGAAACCCAGCAACATCTGAAGGGCTGCAGACTTCTTACGTCTACTCTTGTGAGTGCTTCTCTGAGGAAAGGTGTGGAAATGTTTTCCCTCCCATCTAAATCATACCAATAATATGAACTAAATCATATGTACCAGGCCTAAAGTAATGTTATTGTATGGTGTGTCAGCTCTAACACACTGACAGCAGGGTTGTGTTTCTCTAGAGAATCTGAAAGCAAAATAAGAAAGCATATAAGGAGGCTTGTTTTTAAAGACATCTGGAGCCACAAATGACCATTACCGTAATTGATATATTGATAAGCTTTACTTTTATATTCAGAATTGGTATATTCTGCAGTTTCAAGAAAGAGCAAAATTTGATACTGGCCATAGATGTCAGTGTCCTGAGAATTTCACATTAAAATTATCAAACCCAAGATTCTAGACCTCACCATGCAAGTAAAATGTTTGAAAATTTTGGGGTAATGCTAGCTCTGAAATCTCAAAAGCTGCACATCCAGTATTAAAGTTGTGGGTCACTGAGGAATGCTTTGTTTTTCCTGTGACTAAGGGTTAAGAATTCTGTGATTCTAGTTGATGTGTGGGACCCCAACTTCTAGAATCTCCAGCCAAGATAGTCAGGGATCATGGGATTTGCAGGGGACAACATCAAGGGGAGGATAGGTCATCACCACTCAGAATACTCAGTACACACTCCTGTACACATATTCTTGGCATAAAACTATGGTTAAAAAGTTGATTTTAAATAGAAATAATTGTGTATGTCTTCTTTTTTCCCCTCCTTCACATGATCTATCAATCATAATCTGTCCATTTAATTTGAACCAACAGATAAACCATTAAGTAGCATGAAGATTTTAATCCTTGGGAAATTGTCAAAAAACAAAGATGAAATCAAGTCTGCCATTGAAGAGCTTGGAGGAAAGGTGACAGCTACTGTGAATAAAGCAGACTTGTGCATAAGCTCACAAAGTGAGTAATTGTTTTCAGTGTCTTTAGCAATCTTCAAATAGGAGAAGAGTTAAGATAGTCTAGCCCTAGAAAAGGAGAAAAAGCTGGTTTTCAGTTACAATAACTACAGCTAGTGACAGAATGGGATGTGGAGGGTATGGAAGACATTGGAAGTATGGGCTTTGCAGACTGCTTGATATAGTGCAAATTGATTCCACTTTAAGGGTTAGGGTTAGTGCTAGGGAATCATGGCAATTGTTTTTTTTTTCCCCCTGAGACATTGAGCCTTCTCTGTCAGAGAGCTCTGGTGCCACAATAAAATACAGTTCCCATGATTCCCTAACCCTTAAAGTGGACTCAATTTGCACTATTTCTAGCAGTCTGCAAAGGCCCTATATCAGTCTGCCCATTCAGTTTTGCATTGAAATATTAAACATAACATGGCTACACATGCTTTAAAGTGATGCAACAATATTTCAGTGTACTCTCCTAATTCCTGTGCTTGCCAATGAAAACTTTGCCTAGCATTGGCTGAGCTGATGTTGATTATTTTGGTTACTATGTGATATGAATAAAATAAGAGTTTGACCACTGAAGTTCTCAAAATTTGTTTCCAACCAAGTTTCATGCAAACCAAGCAATTTGGGGAAAAAAAGTGAAGTTTGCTGATAACTCTCAAGCTTGTACAGAAATGTTCAAGATGTCAACCTAAGTGTCAATATCAGATCTGGTTAAATGGGTTCACAAATGTACAGTCTGAAGCAACAAGTCCCAAAATTTGAAGAATGCAATGTGATTGACCATTTAAACTGAAAATCTTACAATGGTATTTCTTTGTTCCCAGTAGATAACACATTAGGTTTGGTGACTCTGATGATATATGTGTTTTTCTGTAGCATTACAGACCAGTGCTTTAAATTATAATATAGAAATCCTTCTTGTTCCAGTAAACTTGACATCCTTTTCTGCTGTCCCTTTTTTAAAAACTTCTGTTGGCTTTTTTTAAAGAAAAAATGTCAGTGTGGAAGTGCTGAATATCATTCTGATGGAGTGAAAGCAGAGTTATTGCTCCTTAAAAATTATAAATTTGCCCCTTAAAAACTGCATGCTGGAGTAAATGTGAAATATTGTGCTTTTGAGGTTTTAAAGCAGGATTGGGAATCGTGTGACCTACAGATATTGGAATGCATGTCCCAGCAACCCTAGCCAGTAAAGCCAGTGATAAGGAATGCTGGAAATTGCAAACAATATCTGGAAGACAACCTGATTCCAAACCCTGTTTTAGAGGCATAAGAAGTAGGAACTATTCCTAAGGTGGTATCAACCTGCCATTTCATCTTCCAATCCTCTTTTTCTTCCTGAAACACACTCAACATTTTATATCCACTGAGTATGCTCAATCCTCATTGAGATGTTTCCACGCTCTGTTCCTGTGAACTTGAGATTCAGTGAATGTAAAACATGAGCTCTGCCTTTCAATCTTGATCTGCTCTCACCTTTGCAAAAGTAACTGATATGTCCAGTGCTAAAAAGGATGATATATCATGACATGCTTTTTCTTCTACTGTCCCTCATCTCCTGTTAATAACATTACAGAGGAAGTTGAGAAGATGAATAAGAAAATGGAGGAAGTGAAGGTGGCCCAGGTGCGTGTGGTTTCAGAGGAGTTCCTCCAGGATGTGAAGTCTTCCAGCAAGGGCTTCCAGGAGCTTCTGTCACTTCATTCTCTCTCTCCCTGGGGTGCAGAGGTCAAGCAGGAACACAAACAGGTGCTTGTGGGAGGAAAAAACAGCGGACACTCAAACCTGAAGAGCGCTGGGAAGAACAAAGAAGAGCAAGGTGAAGGGGAACAAAAATGTAACAGCACTCTCTCCACTGCAGACCTTTGTCTTGTTGCTATTGCTTGAAGGATGATTTGCTGGCTTGTTAGAGGGAGACTAAGAAGCCATCCCTTTGCTAAGACATATAAATCCTCCTCCCAAACTGCTATGCTTCCTCCTGAAGAACAACAGGAATGGGTGCTCTCTGCTAGTGGGTTGGTGAAGGGACAGATTAGTTTAGGGCTAATGAGGCCTTATTCTGTGAATGAGTGGGCTTGTGTTCAGCTTGCATGGCATCTTGCATTGCAGAAGTCTGGTTATTACCTTGGACATGTGTTCATAAATTCACAGGACTAGCCTCAGGACACATGCATTGTCCTGTATTTTAGATTCTCATGTGTAGGGGTGGGGGATGTTTGGCCTTCCATATGTTTTGGTATGCAACACCCGTCTGGTCCATCCAATATGACCAATGGTAAGGCACTAAAGAAGTTGTCTTAATTTTTGGAGAGCACAGGGTCCTTCATCTTACCATCTGCTTTCTGCATTGTTCACAAATATGTAAGGCATCATCTATGTGTCTGAAGGAAAGGGCAGTGCTTCTTTTAAGATGATGCTTGCTATCTCCAGCTTTATCATTTAAAAAATACAGATGTTCACAATTTTTAAAAACAGGTAATTAAAAATAAATATGTTTTAGCTGATTTAACTCATCATTATATTCTTAGGATTTTTCTTCCCTTCCTCTTTCATGTTGTCTAGGAACAAGCAAGTCTGAAAAGAAAATGAAGCTGACAGTGAAAGGAGGAGCTGCTGTAGATCCTGAATCAGGTGATTTCAGAAACCCAAATGTACATCTCTAGTTCTGGCGTTCCATGATAAATTTGGAACTGGGAAAGCTTTACTACCTGTAAATGTCCAGCCTCTCATGGTGCATGCTTTATGAATACATCCGTTACATATGAAGTGTAGGAGTGCATTCAGGTGTCATGAGACACAATGATAGAGGTTCCCAAGGCTTGGGAATGTTCGGGGACCACATTATGCACTCCTGGTACCGTGGGAAGGGGTATAATAAATAATTTAAATAAAATGTCGACAGCATTGAAATTCTCTTTTGAGATGCCTTTCTTTTTGAAGTAGGAAAGGAAATGAACTTGTGCTCTAGTTCATCTAATAATCTGAGTAAAGGAAAATGTATTTCTCTCAAACTCTTGTTTACCCTCTCTTTAAAATATGTCTATAAGGGTTGGAAGATTCTGCTCATGTCTTTGAAAAAGGTGGTAAAATCTTCAGTGCTACTCTTGGCTTAGTCGATATCGTCAGAGGAACAAATTCATATTATAAGCTTCAACTACTAGAAGATGATCGAGAAATCAGGTTTGTTTTTTCTTAAAAAGGAATTGTCTTGCACGTTTGTTCTGTAGTTTGACTTCAGTAATGGGGTTTGCCTGCTGTGTGTTACCTTTTCTTAGTAGTGAGAGACCTGAACAGAATAGCTGCACTCAACTTGTTAATTCTCTTTTCTATGCTCTTAAACATGTTGTATGAATCCAGTGCCAGTGGCAGTAGTACAGAAGGCTAGTAGCCCTGTTAGTCTGTCACATCAAAAACAACATTGAGGTTAGAGTCTCATACTTAGTTATCTAGAGGACACACCTTTAAAATTAGTGGTGCTTACTTCTGGGTAGATATTACCTACTACTTGGTAGTCTTTTATCTCCTTAAAGACTAAGCAGAGTTATACAGTGGCATGAACTTTCATGAGCTAGATGCAAGAGCCCAGTAAATGCAAGAGGTAGAATCCAGTGTGGTGCAGTGGTTTGAATACTGGACTACAACTCTGGAGACCAGGGTTTGAATCCCCGCTCAGAGAAACACATTGGGTGACCTTGGGCAAGTCACTCTCTTTCAGCCTCTCAGGAAGGCAAAGGCAAACCCCCTCTGTACAAATCTTGTCAAGAAAACCCTGCAAAAAAGTTCTGCCAAGAAAACCTGATATCGCCATAAGTTGGAAACAACTTGAAGGCACACAGCAAGAATCTGACATGTCTTTCAAGACCTTGTGTTCCAGTACTGATGTTAAATTAGCAGAAAAATACTAGATGGATCATCTGTATCCACTGTTTTTAATTTAATCATTTATTTGTCCATATATACAGATATATGTACATTTATGTATTTTTTTTCAAAGATAAAACAAAATGGAGAGTTAAAAACAAAGCCAGCCAAAACAAAATTTAGTACCATGAAAAATGGTTGCAGTGCTGATGTTATGATTATTAGATTGCTGCTGTTCTTATGGATTATAGACAGTGGCCATTCTCTGGTGGAATGAAATCTTCTAATTTATAGTCTTCAGATTTTCAAAATTATTTAGATTTATTTATTTATTGTTTTATTTCTATCCCGCCTTTCTCCCAGAAAGGGGCCCAAGGCGGCTCACAATATAAACACATTAAAACATTTTAAAAACAATTAAAATAACCTAATTAAAACACTAGAAGGTTAAAATTTAAACATACAAAATTTACAACATACAAAGGTTAAAAATAATCTAAACCAACCCCTACCCCAATAAAACCAGGTCTGCATGATTTTAAAAAGCTTGCTTGAATAAAAATGTTTTTGCTTGCCAGTAAAAGGCCAGAAGGGAGGGGGCCAGCCTAGGCCCCCATGGAAGGGAGTTCCCCAGGGTGAGAGCAGCCACCTAGAAGTCTCTCTCTTATGTCCTCACCAAGCGACCATGTGATGTAGGGCTTTATAGGTCATGATCAGCACTTTGAATTGTGCTCGGAAATGAACAGGTAGCCAGTGAAGCTGTTTCAATACAGGAGTTATATGCTTCCTATAACTGGCTCCGGTCAGCATTCTAGCTGCAGTGTTTTGAACCTGCTGAAGTTTCCGAGCAGTTTCCAAAGGCAGCCCCATGTAGAGTGCATTACAGTAGTCCAAATGGGATGTAATCAAGGCATGTGTCACCATAGCCAGATCTGACGTCTCATGGAATGGGTGCAGGTAGCGCACTTGTTTTAAACTGTGCAAATGCACTCCTAGCCACTGCTGAAACGTGGGCATTCAGGCTCAGAGTGGAGTCCAGGAGCACACCCAAGCTGCGAGTCTGAGATTTCAGGTGGAGTGTAACCCCATCCAGCTCAGGCAAAGCCCCAATACCAGGAACACTTCTGTCTTGTCTGGATTGAACTTCAGTTTGTTTGTCCTCGTCCATTCCATTACTGACAGCAAACACTGGTTCATTACAGAGACAGCTTCCATGGAGTCCGATGGAAAGGAGTGATAGAGTTGGGTGTCATCCACCTACTAATGACACTGTACTCCAAAACTCTGGATGACCTCTCCCAGTGGTTTTGTGTAGATGTTAAATAACAAGGGGGACAACACAGGACCCTGTGGGATCTCAGTGGCCAAGGAGTCAAACAGGAGTCCCCCAACACCACCTTCTGGGCCCGCCCCTCCAAGAAAGACCAGAACCACTGCGTAGCAGTGCCCCCAAGTCCCATACCAGAAAGGCAGCTCAGAAGGATACCATAGTTGATGGTATTGAAAGCCACTGAGAGATCTAGCAAGACCAACAGGGACACATTCCCCTTGCCCAGTTCCTTGCATAGGTCATCCACCAAGGCGACCAAAGCTGTCTCTGTGCCAAAGCCAGGCCTGAAGCCAGATTGAAATGGATCTAAATAATCTGTTTCATCCAGAAAGCCCTGGAGGCAGGTTGGAAGACTGTTCATATAGCACTGAGTATAGTTTATTATTAGCTTTGTAATCTCAATATTTCACAGCTCCTAAATCCACAAATGCTTTCTGTTTTTCTTTAATGATGTCAGCTTGTGTAGGTAGATGACAGTAGACAGATCAATTTATTGCAGCTGTGGGTAATGGAATGCACATGGGGACTAATGGGATTTGGATTTGACCTTTGCTGTATGCATGTTCCCCTCTAGAACTATTTGTTCAACTTAGTCCTAACTGCTTGTTTTCTCATATTTCCTCTTGACTGTAGATACTGGGTTTTCCGTTCTTGGGGTCGTGTTGGCACAGTCATTGGAAGCAATAAGCTAGAACAGATGTCATCTAAAGAGGAAGCCATTGAACACTTTCTGAACCTGTATGAGGAAAAGACAGGCAACTCCTGGCATTCCAAAAATTTCACCAAATATCCCAAAAAATTCTACCCTCTGGAAATAGACTATGGGCAGGTAATGATGATTGCATTCCAAAAAGAGAAATAACTTCTTTGGGAAGATCAGAGGTGGGCATCTTGTGCCCTCCAGGTGTTGATGGACTACAGAACCCATCATCCCTGGAAAATAATGCTAGTGGTGATTGCTGATCAGAGTTGCAGTCCAAGAACATCTGGAGAGCTATGCATTGTGCATCCCAGTCATGTATACTGGAAATACTCTGGGTTATTTAGCACAAGGCCAGCAGCAGGCATAGCGCTTCACCATATCAAAAACTAGGTTGGATCCAGACCTGGTTGTGTACAGCATAAGCACACTGAAATTAATCAAAAGTAAATTAGTTGCAGTTAGGTTGCTGGAAGTATGGAACCAACCAAATGACAACTGAACTGTGTACAACAGGGGTGGAATCCTGCGGGTTTCTAGGGGGCCACCCCTCCAGTTTACTTCCTTCACCTCCTCAAAATTTTGTGGTGTTAATTTTTATTGTCCCCAAAAAGCAACTGTGCTCTTCCAGAACTCTGTGGAGGAAGAGGAATTCTTAACTGGCTATTTGCAGTTTGGGTGCCTTTTTATATCTCTCATTAGTTCCAAGCCACAGTTTTCTGTCTGTCACTCCAGGATCCCGTTTTGGAAGTCTTGTTCTCTAAAAGTTGATACCAAAGCAGCTCAAGACTATAGAAGCCAATCTTAAAAAGCTTACTGAGGCTGGGGGGCACAGTTGGCTTGCGGGGGGGGGGGGAGGCAAACTTAAAAAATTACCCTCAAAATATTTGCTGTGAACTGCTAGGGACCCTTGGGATCCATTCCTGCTATACATCTTTACTCAGAAGTGATAAGATCTCAGTGGAACTTACTTCCTACTGTGTGTTCTAGCAACTGTCATTTTCCTTCAGAGCATACTATCTCCTTTCTTTAACACACTTTTTCTTCTGCCTGGTGTGAGAGTTTGATGCTTAAGAATTGGATCTATTCAGTTGTTCTTAGCTTGAACTCCTTCAGATGACCTTGTTTGTGTCAGCTAAGGGCAACATGAAAGGATTGGCTTGCAATATTTGAATTGTGTCATCAAAGCTATTAGCTGTACTGATTGGGGAATTCTGGGGGATGTAGCTTTTCTGTTGCTACATTTGAAGAAACTAATGGGACAAAATTTGAAATATTTTTTTTTTCTGTAAAGAAAATAAAGGCTTATCGCCTCTTTAGAACTAGGCTTAATATAGAAAGTTAGATTTAGTTTAAATGTGTGGGGTTGTAAGCTCCAAGCTGCATGCTTACTGTCTAGCTAAACTAAAGGTAAAGGTAAAAGTAGTCCCTTGACATGAATGTCTGGTTGTAACCGTAGGGAAGAGTGCTCATCTCTGACTAAACCAAGGAGCCAACATTTTCCAAGGACTACTATGGTGGTCATGTGGCCAGCATGACTGCACCGAATGCTGTTATTTTCCCACCGAAGTGGTACCTATTTATCGATGGTACTTGCATTTGCATGCTTTCAAACTGCTAGGCTGGATGAATCAAAATACATTTTTTGCATACTAATCTAAATGTGTGTTCTCTTACATGCTCTCTTTTTTCTCTTATAAGGATGAAGAAGCAGTGAAGAAACTGACAGTGAGTGCAGGAACCAAATCAAAACTTCCCAAGCCAATTCAAGACCTTATTAAGATGATATTTGATGTGGAAAGCATGAAGAAGGCTATGGTGGAATTTGAGGTTACTAATTATCATTGACTTTAATCTCTTTTATGTTCATTTTGCTAACCACATCATAATGACAGCAGTGGGCTCTAACTCTAGCAGACATTCCCACCACCCAACCATCTTTGACTCCTTCATGGGATGTTCATGATGGCCTTTGATGGCAGAAGAAAGGACCTGTGTCTGCAAAGTACAATTGGCCATCAACATTTATGGGGGTCAGGGGCATAGCTTCCCCGTAAATCACAAATTGTGTTTTTGTTGTGTTGTTGTTGTTGTATTGTTGCACTTTATTGTTATATTAT
>CM034701.1:353626502-353638228 GCA_020142125.1 Phrynosoma platyrhinos
TTTGAGTGGTCATCTGCGAATTCACACAAATCCCGCCCATCCTCCCCAAAGTCATGTCCTACTCATTACTAAAAATTCCTGCTGTCGCTGCTTGGCGGCATACTTTTGGAACTGAGGAAAGAGTGGGAACGCCAGGAGCTTTATAGGGGTGGGTGGAGCTACAACCCAAAAGTTGCAAGCAAAGATTTGCCCAGTGATACTAGAACTTTCCAAGCTAGCAGGTGAGGATATAACCCATTTGTGTGAATTCGCAGATGACAACTTGAAGAAATACCATTACAGGTAAGCAACTTGTCCATATATATATGTAAGTAAAGGTCTCTCTCTCTGTCTTTTTTTCACAAACAAAGATTCAGGAAGGACTCATCCACGCTAGTTTTTAAAGGCGGCAGTGGACAAACCTTTATTCTAGTTTGGTTAATTTAAGTAGGTCTGTTTCCACAGGGTATAGTAGTTATTTGGTTATATGTGTCCAAGGATGCACACCTTTTGGTAAGTGCATATAATCCCTGGACCAGGATTCAGCAGGTCGTTCATAAGACCATTTCTTAATGGGTGAATCTAAGATTACAAAAATCCCACACTTGGTCTTTAGCAAATTTATTGTACAAAACCCTAATGGCAGCTTAAGTATTAAAGTCTTTGTTTCCTTTTTTGTAGCATGAGTTCTCATAGGCTAAAATATACTGCTTAGATCCAGCTTTCTGACTATCTCACTGAAACTCTGCAAAAGGTTTGAAAAAGCTATTCCATAGTTTTTAAAAAATCAGCAGTTATTATGAAACCCAGTTTTTTGACATTTAACTTCCTGTGTTAGGTCTGTTGGAGTGGATCCCAGAGTATTAATTAAAATAGCTGAGTAAGATTCTCTTGCCTTTTCTTTGTAAGTGTTGAGGAGATAGAAATCTGCTGTATTCCAGTTACAACACTTGCAGCTGTTTCAGGGGATAAAAGACTTCAGTCCTAACATAACCTTGCTGGTTTTGCTGCTTTCCCTCCTTTTGTAGGCAGTTTCTGATGGCGGCACAGATTCTCAGATACTGGATCTGTCCAATCGCTTTTACACTCTAATTCCTCATGACTTTGGGATGAAGAAGCCTCCTCTTTTAAACAATTTGGACTATATAAAGGTATTGATGGTAGAAATCTTTGATGCTTCACTGCAGAGTTTAGTTTTGATATCTTTTGTTTTGGCACTTAAGCAAACTAGTCATGTAAATCATGTTTCAGATTATCTTTTCTTTGTAGTTTTGGTTGCATTCGTTATTGCCCAAAGCAATTTGGATTTGGTTTTAAACTCTTGTTCAGCTTTAAGCTTACTGCAGGTTTAGGAATTGTGTACCCTTGGGCTGCATGTTACCCTTGGGGATGGGGATCAAGTGCAGCTCTTCATATTCCCACTGATCTTCCTCTCCCTCAGGCCCTGGCATGCATGCATCCATGCGTGTGTGTGCACGTGCGTGTGTGCACGTGCGTGCGTGCGTGCGTGCGTGCATGCACATTTTCCAGCCCCAGAAGTGTGTTTTTGCCTGGGAAAAATATGTCCCAGTGCTTGTAAAGATCTTGAAATGATTAAGGTTTTGAGGAAGGATCCCCTACACTAAAACAGCCAGGACCCAATCCATCCAAAAAGGCCTAAACGATGATGTCATTTCCAATAATCCAGAATGGCAACTGGCAGAGTGGCGCAGCCTTCCAGAATTCTGGAGGAAGACCCAGAGTGTGCCCATGCTTGTTTATTTGGATGACCTTGAGCCAATAACCAACTCTAAGGCTAATTGATGCCACCGGGTTCTCTGGATAAGATGGGAGTCTGTGATGGCAGAGTGTGATGGGAGCTATATCCACAGCACTAAGCTGCTAGATAAAGTCTGCAGCAAATAAGCAGATCACGTTTCTTGTACCAAGAAAGAGCTGCTGCCTTTTGTCTCTGGCTTAAAAAACACACAGTACACTTATCCCTCCATATTTGCAGCTTTGGTTTTTGCATATTTGGTTATTCACAGATTTTACTAATATGTTCTCTAGGAATATGTAGGAACCCCAGCACAACTCTACGGTCAACTTTAACCAAAAGGCGCACTGAAGGACCTAGAGATTCCTAGAGATAAACACTCCACTAGGCATTTGTAGCTCCTCCAGTGCAATTCTGTGGTTAATGTCTGGCAGATGCTGACCACAGAGTTGCACTGGAGGACCTAGAGATTCCTAGAGCAGTGTTCTCTCATGTAAAAACATAGTGTTTTTGTTATTTGCGGTTTTTCTACATTCATGGGGGTCTTGTGCTCCTAACCCCAGCAAATGTGAAGGGACAAGTGTATAATAAAACCATAGTTAAGTAGTCTCTGAAGAGTTTTGTATCCATTCATTGTAAGGAATAATCATATCGTCTTGTTTAACTAGTCCAAAGTGGAGATGCTGGACAATCTGCTTGACATTGAGGTGGCCTACAGTCTGCTCAGAAGCGGTGCTCAGGATGGGGATAAAGATCCAATAGATGTGAACTATGAAAAACTGAAAACAGATATCAAGGTGAGGTGGAGGAAAGTGAAGGGTCTTCCTTTCAACCTCAACTAGTCTCTTCTCAACTTTCCCAGGCAGGTTTGGATGGATAAATCTAAAAAGTACATTTTGCATCTGATTCGAAACGCCAGGATGATATAATAATTTGTAGCCCTGAGTGACGAAAACTTCCTTTTGTCATCTTCAAGCTCATGTCTGTTCACTTCATATTCCATTTATTGGTTCAAAAGCAGTTTAAAACAATAACTATCGATTTAGACCAGAATTAAAATGGATAGACAGCAACTTTAACATTTCCTGTTCAACACATTGGCACTTGTTTCTGAATCATTTTGTTTAATATTGTGCTGTATGTCTACTCCTCATTTGTTCTTTTAGCACTTTTTTGGAAAACTTTGACCACACTACTCTAAGCGCCTATCAGTAGGAAGAACAGTCTTTTAACATCCTTCAATACTGTGTCACATTGAAATTAAAGTGAAATTGATGAGATTCTAGACACACTTGTACAGAATCCACTCCTGTCTTTTATTGATTATGTACTACTTAAACCTATCTAGTTTTTGTTATTGTTGAAGATAAAACAAAATTTCCTGGATCAATGGGATAATGAAAGCATTACTTTTTATTTCCAACTTTGTTTATAGGTAGTAGACAAAGACTCAGAAGAAGCCAAGATCATAAAGCAGTATGTTAAGAATACCCATGCAAGTACCCATAATGCATATGACTTGGAAGTTGTGGAGGTGGGTTCTGAAAATACCTGGATTTTAAAATGTAAAATTGCTTATTCTCCTTGCTGGTCAATCGTTTATGCAATATATTGAACACCTAGCTAAACTGTTCAATTTATGTTGGCACCCTGGTTAGTGCTCACTGGAGTTCCATCTCAAGCAGAATTTGCAGTCGTGTTTTGAAGGTGCTGTCAGATCCTGGTTGGGATAGAACCCTGGTCAGTATTCATTGTGGTTAACTGTGATGTCAGTGTAACCTATACCATATGGTTAAGATTGAATCTGCTCAGTAAAGAATGTCCCTAGTCCAGGGCAAAGGGGTGCATTATATAATGTTTTGTCCACTAGCAGGTGTTACAAAGGAGGCGTGTTTGCTCCTCATATTTTCTTTCTCTACTAAATGAACATTTTCCATTGCATGTCTACATTCGTCTACCTTGACATCATGCTACCATTTCTTACTACCGCCAGAAAACTATATTAGACTTGACTAGAATTATGTGAATCAAAATAAGTACAACTTTGTGATTCATTATTCAGAAGGGAAAAGTTAAGCCTAAGAGAAAAGTGAGCACTCATGTACAGGAAATTTGGGGCAAAAGGTGACTGGATGAGCCTGTATAAATTTATTTGCCTAAGAGTAGCTAGGAAAGGGGCACTATTTCATTAGAGCCATGGGAGTGGGGGAAATTTGCAGTCTACAGCCACAGTACACAAACATCATGTCTGACCTGGGAAGATTCAATCACAGATGTTCAGGGTAATTTGGTCCTCAAAAAGACTGATTTTGGGACAGTGAGGAACAGAAGTGAAACATGATGAAATTCATCAAGAGTACTTAGGAAACATCCTAAAGGTCCCCATTAATATCTCCAGCTGACTTCAGAATCACAGCTAATATATCCTTGGAGCAACTGTCTCGTTCATTTGTGATTTTGTACCATCACTCTCAAAAGCTTCTTAAAATGTTTCAGTACAGTGCCCAAGATTAAGTTGGCTTTCAGTATTTCCATTTTCAACTCTCTCCACCACAAAAAAATAAAATAAAAATCCTAGCTTTCACAGTAAAAGAGGTGTCTGAATTTACAATGTTATGTACAGCTTGTATTAGTAAGACGTTGTGTGTCTGTGTTCATGTACACATGCTTTACCCATGAAAATTAAGGTCCTTCATCAAAATAATATTTAACACACTTATGCCACACATTCTCCTTTTTTTTCTCCTTTACAAAGATTTTCAAGATTGAGCGTGAAGGAGAAGGTCAGCGTTATAAGCCATTCCGAGAATTACACAATCGTCAGCTACTCTGGCATGGTTCTCGCACTACCAATTTTGCTGGTATTTTATCGCAAGGTCTCCGAATAGCTCCACCTGAAGCTCCAGTGGTACGTAAACTGCTAGCTGACTGCCTGTACCAAGCATGATATACAGTCGCCCCCTCCTTTTTCACGGGAGATCTGTTCCGGACCCCCTCCCCAACGAAAAATGAAAAGCTCAAATATTCAAGCCCTATTGGCTTGAATGGAGGCGTATGTCCGTAGGGGTGAGCGGGCGGGCGTTGTGGACACTTGTGCCCCTCCGTTCGTGCTTTGTGGATAAGCAAGGGTCGCGGACTTCAAGTCCACGAAAACGGAGGGGCAATGTATTTCTCTCCTGCTGCCCTGGAACTCTTAGTCTGCATTGCCATCAGTGGAAAGAAAGAAAATGTTTAATCAACAAAGTATTGGAAAGAGTCATTTAGAATTATTTTAAATATATCAAGGAAAGATTAAAAATAGCTAATTCAAAAGCAGTAATATGTATTTGAAAAGCAGATAAAATCCAAATAATTTGCTTAAAAGTATCACAGAAAGCCAAGCAGACATATCCTCAGCTCTGAGGGAATACCATCTGTTCATCAGCCTCTGACAGCTCATTCTGTACAACCCAGAACACAGTGAATCACAAGGACAATTTCAGATTACTGAATCAAGAGTTGAGTCACATGCCACAGATGAAGGTAAAAATTAAGAAAACTAAGATAGAGAATTTTTACTTAATATCTGGAAGAGAGTTCTTTCCTGATTTCCACTTTCTTAGACCTTCATGGTTTGGAAAATATGTCTTCAGAATAATAGGGAAAAGTACAGAGGGAAAATATTCCTACTAAATTGAATTTTGTCTTTCATTGTCCTTTCGTCTATTAGTTTTGAATAGTAATATATTTGCTGAAAATAAAGGAGATGTGGGCTGCCTGTTGACTTCCCCCCCTTGCTTTTTAATTAGATTCCCCTAGTTTATGAGATTTTTAGGACGAGACGTGTAACTTTTTGTTAATCCCCCCTATTTATTTTCTTTCTAGACTGGCTATATGTTTGGGAAAGGTATCTACTTTGCAGATATGGTGTCTAAGAGTGCCAACTACTGTCATACTTCTCAGACTGACCCAATAGGCTTAATCTTGCTGGGAGAAGTTGCCCTTGGAAACATGTGAGTAACTTTTGTGAAAGTACCTCTGCAAATATGCAATGGCACTTCGTAATTCCAAAGAATCCAGATTGGGAACTTGATTTACTTTTTTAAAAGCTTGTGTTCTGTATATCTGTACAGTGGATTGTTTGAGTAGTGCAAATGTTTGTGCTGATTTCAGCAAAATAATGTTTAAACTATGGTGAGCTATATAGAAGTGTTGCATTCCAAAGCAGTGAAATGCTTAAATGACTTCATTTATCAAAACTTGTTTATCAAATATAACTGAAGCTCATATGAGAGGGCCCCTTTTGTTTAAACTTCTTTATGACATTGCTCTTAATTATTCTCTATTCTATTTAATAGGTATGAACTGAAAAATGCTTCTCATATAACCAAGTTACCGAAAGGAAAACACAGCGTCAAAGGTAAAATCTGACTGGAAATGCCACAATAAACTTAGAGTTAAATGTATTAATCCTACCTATACTGAACCTACTGAAATGAATCAGGCTATGTTGGTCACAGCTACAGTTCTGTTGATTTCAATGGATGTGCTTCCAGTAGGACTGACACTGGATGTAACCCATTCTCTGAGAGAGTGCAATTGGCAAATTTGATGTAGTATTCAGTACTGGTGCTGGGCTTTTAGCTAAATTATTTAAACACTGTGGAAGAAGGTACATATTTATTTAATACTTTCTGTAATTATTTAGGGTTAATAAGATCTCATGTTAAAACCCCCAAAGATAATGGGTTACTTCAGCTGAGGGCAAATAAAGAGTTGACAGGAATGGAAAAATAATACTCTTTTAACACATCAAAGCTAGCATGGTGTGTGGTAGAAATCTAGAGATCTGGATATGGAGACTGCAATTTCAGTTCCCCTATTCGGCTGGAAAACTCACTGACTAACCTTGTTCCATACATGTTTTTTAACCTGAGGATAAAAAGAGATAAAGATAGTATAACTTGCCAGGACATTTTTGAGGGAAAAGTAAAACCAGACTAAAGAAATGTTGGATAGATTGTTTAGATTTTTACAAATTTAGTCTTAAAGCTTAGTTCTGAATTACTAGGGGGGCAGTCCCACAAGATTCTGTGATCTTTAGTCATGAGTAAACGGACACAGGACCTTGCTGTATCAGTCTTCAAGCGATTTTATTTTCTATAACCTATTCTAAGGAATTCAAATTTTGAGCCAGATTGAATAGTGCATGTGTGTATGTGCCTTCAAGTCACTTGTTGACCTAGAGTGACCTCATGAATTTTTTATAGGGTTTTCTTAGGTAAGGAATACTCAGAGATGGTTTATCCAGTTCCTTCCTCTGAAATATAGCTTGCAGCACCTAATATTCGTTGGCAGTCTCCCATCCACTTACTTTCCTGCAGCTGCAAAGTTCCTTTCCAAATGTTACAGAAACTTTGTCTTTAAATTTTTCCTCTAAATCTTTGTGAGCCAGAATATAGTGCTTTTGCCAATGCTTTTACTCTTTAACAGAATAACAAACAAATACGCTTATAATTATTTTAGCACAAAGAAGTAGTCATCAACTTGATTTTGTTTGCTTTTCTTCTCCCATATAGGCTTGGGTAAAACAGCACCAGATCCTTCAGCCACTCTATCACTTGATGGTGTGGACGTTCCTTTAGGCCTTGGCATTCCATCGGGAGTTAGCAACACCTGTCTTTTATATAACGAGTATCCTTTAAACAGCATTTTTCTAGTAATGTGGATTGCCAAAGACCAGAGATTGCTAGACAGCCAGAAGATGGCTGCTTCTGAACAGCCTATTTCTCTAATGTCTTATGTCCTTGTATGGCTGCTGCACCTTTGGTCTTCTTCCTTTCTTCAGCCACCACCTATGCTGGCATAATTATTTCACCAACTGGATTCTGGTCTGAAGGCACAAGCACTCTCCTTCATACCTATATCTGATTGTTTAAAAAAATGTGTTCATCTTGGTTCTGCTTTTGATTCAATGGTGCTCCCACTTTGTCAGGTGGCCACTTGGAGGCAGGAGGTGGGTGCAATGTCATTTACACTGATATATTGACTCTGTTCTGGAAGAGATAGAGAACAGTGCCTTCAAACATTGCTAGCATTTATATACAGTTGGAAGTTGCATACATGGTGAGAAAACTGGTTCATCTAGTTCAGTCTTGAGATTGACTGGCAGTGGTATCAGTTTCTTATCAGTTTGTCATGGTTTCATCCTATAGTTTATATTTTGGTGATGCACTTAGAATTCTCCTCTGAAGAGCTCTATCCATTCTCCTGAATTATGATTCCCAATGTAATTCTATTTCCCCTGCTAATGTTTAAAGTGTTTAAAGCACTCATGTGAAAATATTGGGTTTTTTTTTTGTAAGATTATTTTTAAAAGGTCTAACCTTAACTTGTTGTTTCAGATATATTGTCTATGATATTGCTCAGGTAAATCTGAAGTACTTGATAAAGCTGAATTTCAACTATAAGACTTCCCTCTGGTGAACATGAATCAGATTTGTTAAAGAGTTAATGCTATAAAGTATTGACTGCTACTGCTGAGATACAAGAACTAAGTTTCAGGGTTATGCTGACCTTAGTCACTTTTGTTTCGTAAGGATTTTTCTTTATTCACATGTGCTACAACACATGGAATTGAATACTATGAGAATTTTGTGGGTTTGTTTTGTTTTTTCTTTCTTTCTTCCCTTCTTCCTTTGGTCCATGCTAGTTTGAGAATTGCTGTGTGTCTTTTAACTGACAGACCAAATAATACTAATAATTCAAATATGCTTGATTTTAACCTTTTGAACATGAGGTGGGAGAAGAACTTAGGACTGTTTACCATATTTTGGATTATCATTAAAAATCCACAAATCTTCCTTAGTTTCTATTATGAATAAATATTAAACTTGTTTATTTTGAAGTAAAAATAAAAGCTAATTTCATACTAATTCTTTGCTCTTATACTACAAAACAGCAATGCTTTAAGTGAAGTCCTGTGCTCCTAGTATGCTGGGTGATGCATCAGGAGTAATGTACTATAGGTTGTATTGTAATCAAGTATCAGGAGTAATGCCTGTGTATCCTAACTATGATACTATACTCAACCAGCAGCAGACTCAGCAGTATAAGTGCTACTGTGTATATGAAACTGATGTAAAAATTCTGACACACTCCTCAGCATCCCTGCAGCTCCGATGGATGTCAGTCACATGTGATACCCAAGGGGCCTTATACATATATCACAGTGAAATCCAAGTGACCCATCATATAACATAGTACTTATGCATCTTCCACTCACAACCAGGCACCCAAAAAGACTGTAACAGAGCCAGAACTTCCAAAGCACCAATCTGACCATACACCCATAGGAGCTGCTAAAATGTTTTGGGATCTTGCCACATCCGTGGAATGCCTCCCCCCCCCGCCCCCCATAGAAGAACCTCCCCGAATCAAAAGCTCACTGAATCATAAACATGCAGCTGACATACACACAAAAACCATAATCTTGGCCTTTCCATTAGTTTGATCCCCAGTGTCAGTCTATCACAGAAAAAAGAATAAAGGGACACTAATGTATGAACCCCCAAATGCAGAATGACAGCCCATTATAGTGACAGGCAATTATTTTTCCCAACCTCCTTCAAGAGCAGTCATGCACCACCATGATTGCACATACATTTTCATTAAGGTTACTGCATTGTCTGCTGGTTATTGTCCCAGGATACCTTGTAATCGGTTTGGTCTTCTATCCAATTGATAGAGTTCAACTGCTGGATTTATTTTTCCAACATGGTTAACAGAAGCAGAAGATCTGAGGACTATTTATACTCAACTGAAGTCAAAAATTGATCCTAAAATCATGGGTTGACTTATATACAGGCCAAACCGTAATAATGCTTAGAAATGTCCTGAAAGAAGCTCTGCCCCAATGTCCCACTTTCTGTGCCTCGGCAGTGATTTCTGAAAGGGCTGCTGAGGCAGTGTGTGTGTGTGAAAGAGGTGATTAACCTCCTCAATCTGATGTTAAAACCTCCTCCTCCAGCACCAGGGTTGGAAGAGGGCCAGAGAAGGAGGGATGGAAGTGGTGTTTTCCCCTTTATATCCTTTGTTACATGCCACTATGTTTTACCTTCGACTTACCCAGTTATCAAAATCTATGAGTGTGGCCTGAAAGCCTGCCCTTGACTTACACATGAGGTTGACTTGTACACGGGTATATACAGAAAGTACACCATTTGCTGAAGGTGGAGGTAAAAATGTAGTTTTGCATGTGGGAAGCCATTTTTCTTAGCATGCATAGCTTATTATCACACTAGGGGGGAAAAATCTCACTAGCCTGCACATTCCACTTGCTGTTATTGCTTAAGCTGGAAAAAACTATACCTGTCATCCTACAATCACCATCCGTGTGCAGCAGAAAGTCTTCAGAGCAGAAACATTTTAATCTGATGAAGGCTTGCAGTCTATAGACATTATGCAAATAAAATTTGTTAGTGTCTAAAATACCCCAAGACCATTTTTATTTTAAACTGAAGGCATAAGAAATTCTACTTCAAGAAAAGCTTGAGTTTTGTGTATGACCTACTCACCTTCATTTTGGGATAATGTGCATTTTCTTAACTGCCCCCTTCACACCCCTGTCAGAAGTGACAGCAATGATAAGTTAGAAGAAGCTATACATATATATTCAAATGTATATATATATATTTCTTTATTTCATTTTTTTTGTTTTTGTTATGTTTTGTTTTGTTTTAAAAAAGCATCTATGATTAAAATATTGTAATGCTGTAAAAAATAATAATAAAGAAGATATTGGAAATCTATATATATATATATATATATATATAGAAGTAGAATAAGGAAAAGAATTACACAGTGGACACTGATGCCTTGCCCTCTAGTGTTCTTAGACATAGCTTCCAGCTGTTTGGATTATAAAGGATATTGACCTTTCTGTGAGCTACAAACCTTTTATAAATGCATGCTGAGATTTTGAAGTTCTTCTGCAGAAGCTCTTCAGCAGAATTACTGTATATATAGAAGGCATTGCTGCATACACATACATAACGGACAGAGCCAGAGAAATGACCCAGGGCATTTTTATGGAGAGAATGGCTCAAATTAGGCATGAACATGTACAGTTTGCCACACTGAGACCCTTGCTTCTAAACTAGGAATGCGTCTCTGGCATATTTTTTAATATTCCTAACAAGGATAACTAAAAGAGGGGAAAGGCAGATGTCTCTGTTATCTTCACCCATATTTATAAGCAGGGATGTATAATCCGTGTTATGTGAATAGAGAAGCAGGAGTGATATTTATAGCATAGTCTATAAAGGAGTCAGCCCCACCTGGTGCAATGGGACAGGAACTTCTAAACACAGAAGGGTGGCCTTGGGAATAATCCAAATGAAAGACCAGGAATATCCAAAACGCCACATGAAATGATCAGGAAGAAAACTGACCACCCAAAAAATCTTTAAAAAGTGACCAAGTCTGCATCTGCACTGCAAAAATAATCTGGTTTGACCCCATTTGAACTGCCGTGGCTTAAAGCTGTGGTGCCACAACACACTACAGTGCCCAGAATTCCATAGCATTGAGCCATGGCAGTTAAAGGCTGAATCCGCACTGCAGAAATAATCCAGTTTGACACCACTTGAACTGCCATGACTCAATAATATGGAATTCTGGGAAATGTAATTTGGCGTGGCATCAGAGCACTCTTTGACAGAGAAGGCTAAATGTCTCACAAAACTAGAATCCCCAGAATCCCACAGCATTGAGCCACGTCAGTCAATGTGCCATCAAACTTTCAGCCAGTGCTGTCAAACTGGATTATTTCTGCAATTTGATAATGCTCTGTTGGGAAAGTTGCTTTGCTGTTATATAAAATGTTTGGAAAGCCTCCCCTCAGGTTCATGCAATATACACACAACCACATACATATTTTGACCCCAGCCGTGTGTGTGTGTGTGTGTAAAAAGCCTCCCTTCAGGTTCCTGACATATTATATATATATATA
>CM034701.1:353640687-353653454 GCA_020142125.1 Phrynosoma platyrhinos
GAACAGCTCTTACTGTCAGGAAGTTCCTCCTAATGTTAAGGGGGAATCCCTTTTCCTATAGTTAATAATAGTTGTGACATGAACAACTAGCAAAATTAAAATTCATGTCACCTCTCCATTGACCACCTTCCATCCCACACCAGACAGAATCCTTAGTAATATTTTTGTACTAATGTTACTCATTAATTGTAATTCCTGTACATTACTGAATGCAATGGTAATAGTTGTGACATAAACAACGAGCAAAATTAAATCTCATGGTGTCATCCCCCCATTGACCTCTATTTCACACCATACAGAATCCTTAGTAATATTTTTACGTTAATGTTACTCGTTAATTGTAATACCTGTATATCACTGAATGCAGTGGTAAAAGTTGTGACATAAGCAACTAACAAAATTGAAATTATACCTTTAAATTACAATATCATACGCACCTCCTACAGGCATACATATATAGTTTCATGTGGTTGAAGTGAAAATTTGTTAAAGTGTGATATTTTAAAAGTTTTTTTAATTTAAAATGTAAAAACGGGGGGCTCTCCTTTCTTCTCCTACTGAGACAACACCACCTCTTCAAGATTTTAATGGGACACAGGCAACTGTCACAGCCTGTTTCTACCCAAAGGCAGATGTTTGAAGAGCAATGGTGTCAACCCCCCTTCAGGTGTCATCTTGATATGTTCTGAACCCCCTGCACCCTCTTAGTGATGCCACTGCCGGGAGTGAAATCTTGGGTCTAGTACTGTAGAAGGAATGCGGGGGGATCCCTCCTCTCCCAAAGGTGGGACTAGGCAGTGCAAAATGAAGGAGATTTGAGGAAAAATGGAGGATGTGACCAAAAAAAAACTTAGAAAACACTCATAGGAATGTTGGCTCGCCACCGGGCAGTATATAAATAAAATTTATTATTATTATTATTATTATTATTATTATTATTATTATTATTATTATTAATTCATGTTTTTTAATCATGTCAAAATAGAGGACATTTGGGGATTCCTTCTGGACAAAAGAAGGTTGGAATGTACAGGGTGACTAGATTTCCTCATCTCAGGTGAGGGAACAGGTGCCATAAAATGTAGGACAGTCAAGAAAAATGGAGGGCATGACAAAGTAAAAGCTGCAAACATTCTTATAAATGTGAATTCGTGCTTCTTAGTCATGCTAAAAATGGAGGACATTCATGCTAAGTCATGCTAAAAAATGGAGGGAATCCTTAAAGTTTGAAATATGGGACATTTTTTTTAAAATGTGGGACATTATTTTAAATTGTTTTTTAAATTTTCATTGTGATGTTTTATTAATGTTTTACCATGGATCCCTTTTTTGTGAGAAGGGTGGCATAGAACTGAAATAAATAAATAAATAGGAAATGTCCTGGAAAAAGAAGATGTTTGGTCATCCTGTTTTGACATGTCAGTTGCTCCATCCATTTGGAGAGGCTTATGAAATCAATCTTGATGCTAAAAAAACATAAGGCTGCTTAGAGGACTGCTTCCTAAATGGGATAAATAATGCATTCTTTCAAACACTTTAAATGTCCACCGAGACGATCCCTACTTTCTGCCTCTTGTATAAATCAAGTCATAGATTAACAATAACCAACAGGGTGACCACATGTCCTCCTTTTCCAGGACAGGTCCCACATTTGAGCCTTCTGTCCAGGAAGAATTCCAAAATGTCCTCCATTTTGAGCATGACTAAGATGCATGAATTCACATTTATATTACTGTTTTTAGCATCATGTCCTACATTGTTTTTAACATCTTACATTTTGTGGTGCCTCCTTTCTGGTTATGACATCTGGACACCCTCTTTCTTTCAAACTCTACAACTGTTCACCAAGAGGATGGTGAGAGTGACCAAGAGCAGGTCCCTACTTTCTACCTCTTGTATAAATCAAGCCATAGATTAACAAACATTGACACCAATGAATGCAAAACCAAGGATGTTAATAATTGTTTTTGTGGATGTTTGGGGTGGGGAAGGTGAACATGCTCCTTGATCATTGGTTCAGTGGCAGTATGCATGTTGCACCAGGGGAGAGATTTTGGCATTTATATTTTGAGCAGTACCTCATATATGGGCCACATGTTATCTGGACACAGTTTTGGGAAGCAAAAGCAAGGCTATGTTTTCACTGGATATGCACATCTGCTGAATCTGAATGAGTGTCACACTGTTAAAAAATGTAATTTGTGGATAGCATAGACAGAGATAAAAGGCCAGTGGATTATATTGTGTAATATTTTCAAAGTGTTCTTTAACGCATCTTTCATAGAGGACTGCTACAGAAACATGTACCTTCATGCTAGTTAAGATTTACCTGATGTGTATTTATGTAAAAATATATAAGCCATATATAGTGTATTCTTGGAAAGAACAGGTGGAACAACAGTGAAGATTAATGTACAATTCTTTTCAAGAAACTGGAATGCTAGAGTGCCTCATATACAGTCAGTGATGCAGCTCTATATGATGTGTACACATGTTCTGTACAGTGCATAGAGAAAGGGAGATTAATGTAAGCATAAATGTTTAAGTAGTGCTGTATCTGGACTTATACACAAGTTATACTGGTGATGGTTAAAGACATATGTTTAAATATCCCATAGTAACAAAGCAATATGTATTCCTGTCCAGAATTTTGTTGGTGCTATATAAGTGCAAGAGTTGAGACAGTGCTTCTTAAGATGGCAGGGGATTGATAGATTCTTCCCTCAGTATGCCAGGGACAGGAATCATATTTGTGTCCATCAGCTACAACAGTTTCTTTCTTTCATGGAACCTCTCCAGGTACTAGCAGCAGATGGCTCATGGACTAGCATGGGTCCCCAGACCCCCACTTTGAGTAGCACTGCTTTAAGAGAAATCAATTAGATGTATAAAAATGGTTTACTAGCAAATTATGACTGGGGTTTGAAGTATGCTGTAAATATATAGTGTATAAAGCATGAATATTTAAACAAAAACCTAAGTCTTTAGCAAGTACAACTTTTAAAAATACGTATTTAAAATGCTTTACATTTATATCTGTGGCTGAAAGGAGGCCAGGAATACAAGTGTACCTTAGAGAGGCACCATGATTTCTAAAAGTTAGGTTATAGTAGTTTTAAATTTGAAAATAACAGATGGAAACTGTCAGAATACATTCTACAGGAAAGCAAAATTTGAGCTAGCTCTTTTTTGTGGTTAGTAACGTATATTTAAAACAATGCAAGAGGGGAACAAATATTAAGTTCCTTTTGAAAGGGGTCAGTGTGATCTTGTGTAATAGTTCAAGATTGTTCTTAGAAAGGATAATAGTTATATTGACACTCTGTTACTGGAAGAGACATGTATGAAATAATATATACAAGACTTTGCTGATATGTTCAATATACAATCATAACTCTAGCAACTACTCCTTTTTCCAACACAATACCTAAACTTGTATAACCCTGTGTATGATGTGTACATTAAGTAGATAGCATCAACACCAGGTCACAGAGATTAATGAAACTCTAGGTCAGATGTTGCAGGGGAAGGCAATTGCAGATTCTTGACTGTCAAGTACAATGGAACCAATAACCCAGAGAGGTCTGTATGTCTTTAGAAAGAGGCTGGACAGCTGCCTGTGGAGGATGCTGTAGCTCGGGTAGGCAACCTAAGGCCCGGGGGCCGGATGTGGCCCTCCAAGGCCTTTGGACCGGCCCCAGGCCAGTCCTGCCGCTACCACCGCCCCCCTGCCATGATGATATTAATTATTGTTCTTATTACTTGTTCTTGGGTTTTTCTTGGCAAAATCTCCACAGGGGGTTTGCCATGGCTTTTCTGGGGCTGAGAGAGTGTGCATGCATATTTTTTTAACGTTTACTTTTTTAAAAAAAATTAAATTTTATTTATTTATTTATTTATTTTTGGTGCTTCGGGCCCCCAGTTGTCTGAGGGACAGCAACCCAGCCCCCGACTCAAAAAGGTTGCCTACCCCTGCTGTAGCTGGAGATCTTGCATTGAGCAAGGGATCGGACCTGGTGGCCTACAGCGCCCCTTCCAACTCTGAATCTAAGTCTAGAAGAAAATGTCCACTTTACCTCAAAAAGAGTAAGCTATACTAAATGAGAAAGAAAGCTCAAAATCTATGGTTCACAAAGGTTGGAATTAAAATATTAAACCAAGCTGCAGGCCACTGCTTCCCCACTTCGCATTTAACACAGCCCTCCTCACTGGTGTACTCTACAGGTTTTTTTGGACAGCAACCCCTATCTGATAATTTGACCTAGCTGGTTGGAGGGAGTTGTTGTCTAAAACATCTGAAAGCATCTGATTGAAGAAGTCAGGATGCATCAGACCTTGGTCTCTTAAACAGCAGATCAAGTTTTAACACTGTGTGGAGTTTATAACATCTGAAGTTTAAATTTTAAGTGGAGAATCTTTGTTCGTGGAAAACCGTTTATCTGGGAGGAGGATTCTAGTCTAGGTTACTATAAATAGGATATGTGAAGTGTTTTCTTGTGATTGAACATTCTAGCGTAAGAACTTCCATCTGCAGTGCGACATCCATGCTCAGGTTAATAACAGTTGGCCCTCCGTATCCACAGATTCTTTATCCACGGATTCAACCAACCACGGCTTGAAAATATTAAAAAATATATAAATTCCAAAAAGCAAACCTTGATTTTGCCATTTTATATGAGGGACACCAACTTACTACACCATTGTACATAATGGGACCTGAGCATCCACAGATTTTGATATCCACAGGGAATCCTGGAACCAAACCCCAGCAGATACCAAGGGCCTTGACAGTGAGAACTAAGCCTTAAAAGAAGGTTGTCCAGAGGATTATCTCTCAGCACTTTCTTGATCTTAGGGAGCTACCAGTGAACCCTTTCACCTTGCCCCAGAAAATAAAACACATTCAGCAGAAAGCTCTACTCACCAGTCATTTAGTCTGAATTCTACAGGAACCCATTCAGCTTGCTAAAGTTCTAAAGATTCCTACCATTGGCTGCAAGTTTATATGTATGTATTTGACAGTCCTAATGAAGTCAATGGAACATCTGTTTAGTAGAAAATCATAAGATCACTGTGTTAAGAGTTTTCTGTTATCTTCCTGACAGTTTGATTATGCTAATGCATGCTTCTAATAATAGTTTGCATTACTGCAGCATTTATTGAGAAGAGTTCCCAGGATCATTGCAGTCCAACTTATTCTGTAAAGTTGCATGTTTGACTTTATATGAGTATGTGTTCCTGCTTGTCTAGTCAATAGCTAAACAAAATGAAATATATGAAACATATTACTGGTATGTGAATAATAAGCATACTTCATGTGGTTTATTGTACAAAATTTATTAATTTTCAGGGATCAGTGGTAAAGAAATGATGCTGATTTTGTTCTATTAGCCAGTGCTGTTGCAGCTTTTTATATGAATTTTGGCATCGTACTTTTTGAATTTGTTTTAGCTTAACCAATTGGGTAAATATTTGTCTGTTATTTTATATCCATTTATTTTTTTAAAAAAATGCAAAGAAATAAGTCAATCTAATGTAAATGGAACGTACACAAAGAAAGCGGCCTGAAATCTTAACCTGGTAGCCTACCTAATCCATTAGTGCTGCCTAGGACAGTAGCACTTGCATCATTGTAAACTAGTTAGCATCTTCTTTCTCACTGATTAAATCTAAGGGCCTTTGCAGACTGCCAGAAATAGTGCAAATTGAGTCCACTTTAAGGGTTAGGTTTAGTGCTAGGGAATCATGGAATTTTTTTTTTTTTCTGAGACATTAAGCCTTCTCTGTCAGAGAGCTCTGGTGCCACAATAAAATACAGTTCCTATGATTCCCTAACCCTAACCCTTAAAGTGGACTCAATTTGCACTATTTCTAGCAGTCTGCAAAGGCCCTAAGTGGCTCCAGTATACAGCTCTTTCTTCTTTTAGAATTTTTGGTCTGAAAATATGTCTATATTATACTGTTTTTCCTTATAGCATGTGATCCTGTTGGGCAGGTGGGTCTTCGGACTTGACACTAGTCGTTTTGAATAATCCTGATGTTTTCTAGTGACAGCCTTGCACACAGCCAGGTACATAAGGGAGAATCAATGTGAACAGGATTTTTTTCAGTCTCAGAAGTCCTATCTTCTTGCACTGCTGCTCACTTTCTTTGCTCCGTTTTGACTCACAGTAGGCCTTGAATTGCATTTTTTGTCACCTGAAGCATATGTCACTTAAAACAGCTATCTTACTTCATAGTAGGACTGGCCCTGGCTATAAATCAGATTGTATAAAACTTTTCTTTTGTGACATAAAGCAGTTTTGATAATACAGTACAGGTTGAGTCTCCCTTATCTGAAATGCTTGGAACCAGAAGTGTTTTGGATTTTTAAAATTTATTTTGGAATACAGTACCTGTATTTGCCTATAAGGATGCGGTGGCTCAAGTGGTTAAGATGCTGACTCTGTTGATTGCAAGATCAGCAGGTTGGCAGTTTGAGGCCCGAGTACTGCATGATGGGGTGAGTGCCCATCACTAGTTCCAGCTTCTGCCAACCTAGCAGTTCGAAAGCATGCAAATGCAAGCAGATAAAAATAGGTACCACTTATTAGTGGGAAGGTAAACAGCATTCTGTTCAATCATGCTAGCTACATGATCACAGAGTAGTCTCTGACAACGCTGGCTCTTTGGCGTAGTAATGGAGGACACAACTTGACAACCTTGTCAACGGGGAATACCTTTACCTTTACATAATATGGTATCTTGGAAATGGGCACCAAGTCTAAACACAAAATTCATTTATGTTTCATATACCTCTTATACGTATAGTCTGATGGTAATTTTGTGCAATATTTTTAATAATTTTGTGTATGAAACAAAGTTTGTGTATATTCAACCATCAGAAAGCAAAAGTGTCACTGTTTCAGCCACCCATGAAAAACATTTTGGTTTTTTAGAAGTATTTTGGATTTCCAGATAAGTTAGAGTCAACCTGTATAGCAAATTCTCCTTTGCATACTGAGGAAAGTAGCAGTTTCCTTTCTATCTATATACCGTAGAAGTAAATATTATCCACACTGGGTCTACCTAAAGATAAAAAAATCCATTTTGATTGAGTATCCTTGAAGGTATGGACAAATTTGCTGTTTGCCATCAGAAGGGCATTTAAGTGCAGAAATCCTCCTATTCATCTCCTTTTTGATCCTCAGTTCTTTTAAGATTGTTTCTTACTCTATTTTTGGTATCTCTTCTGAGAACACTAGTGACAGAGCTTTTAAAGCATTTCCCTTTTGGCAACTGGCATGTCTACTGTAGTTTAAGAGACATTTGGGATTGATGACAGTAGGAAGCAGGGAAGAAATACAGCTTTGCTGGATCTTATTTTGCTATTGTTGCTTTTCTACTGTAAATTAGAGCAGCAGAAGATTTATATCTACTCATATTTTTCTTTCCAATTTTTGTTCAGTTGCATAATGTGAAATTTGCTGTTCTACTAGAACTGCTGCTACTGAAGATCATATCTTAGTTCATATAGGAGGAAATCAATAGGGAGTGTTGATGAAGATATACCCTAAATATTTATACTGGTGAAGAGAATGGATGTTAAAAGTATTTACCTGTTCCAGCATTTTCTCTAATGTGAAAAACTTATTTCAGTAAACACCAGAGTTGCAGTCCATGTTGTTTCAGCATAGATGAGATGGGATCCTCTCTAGGACTCTCCAGGACCTCCTGTGTAACTCTGTGGTCAACATCTGCCAGAAGTTGACCATGGAATTGTGCTAGAGGACCTGCAAATGCCTACAGAAGTATTTTATCTAGGAACTTCTAGGTTCTCCAGCACAACCCTATGGCCAGCTTCCAGCAGAATTGCACTGGAGAACTTACAGATTCCTAGAGAGAACATATTTATCAAAATCACAAATAATCAAATCTGCAAAAGTCAAAGCCACAAATGTGGAGGGCCAACTGTAATGCAGTGTACTAGGCCATTTGTATGGCTTATATCAGGGGTAAGCAACCTTTTTGAGCCCTGGGCCAGTCCCCTGAAGTCCTCTGCTCTGCCAGGCCGAGGGAGGGTGGCACGCGTGCTCACGCGCACACACCCCCCTGCCACGCGCGCTGTCAACGTGGCACACGCGGCCACAGCCGCCTCCACGCATGTCGCAGCCGTCATTTTGATTTCCAAAATGGTGGCTGTGACATATTTGCGCATGCACAGTACTCCTGTGCATGCACAAACGCGTCACGGCCGCCATTTTGGAAAACAAAATGGCAGCCACTGCATGCGCGGCCGCATGACAGCCAAAACGCGTGGCGGCGGCAGGGGTCCACCTGGGCCGGTAAGTGCGGCGACCTGGGCTGGAACCGGCCCAGGGGCCGTAGGTTGCCGGCCCCTGGCTTATATATATTAGTAATAGTTTGACAAAATTGTAATAGTGAAGTAAGCAGAGACTTTATATTTTGACACATCTTCTGTGTCAGTGATGAAAAAAGCTGATTTTTCTATTATTGCAAAATAACTTTTTGGCTTCTTCTGGTAGAGATTGCAGTAAAGTTAATGCTATTTCAGTTGCTTGATCTTGAAAAGTACTTGCAATATAAATCTCACAATAACATGTAATCCAGTACATATTTGACCCTGGTTTACAGAGCAAGTGAAAGCCATAGTTTGACTCTTTGGATCTAGTTCTCCACAAACTGTAGTTCACCACAAATCACAAAGTAAATAATGAAGTGGGATAGGTAATGGGAGTATGAGCTGGAAAGCACCGGACTTGTTCTTGTAGCATTGAAGAATGATATTGTATGTGAACTAACCGTAACCCTGCTATGCTTCTGTAAACTTTATGCTCAGTTTAACTGTCATAAATACAGTGCTGTGATGCTTTTTGAGAGCACTGAGCCTTTTGTCTTATAAAGTACATTCATAGAAAATCTTTCATTGAAATGCCCCTTCACAGAACTACAGTTTCTCAGACTTATCCTTCATTGCTTGGGAACCATGATAGTTAAACAGCTTTGGAAATGGTTTAGACCTGAATGGTAGATATACGTCAAATGATTCCTTGTTAATGAAGAAAAGTGAAGGACAAAGCCTTTCTTTGGGGAGGAAGAAAATGAAACAGGGGATTTACTGCTTCATTGATTCCTACTGCACCTTACTGGTGAGGAAAAGAAGGTATAGCGAGGTAGTTTCACTGAGTTTTTCCACCTGGAAGATCCATGTTTTTTATAAACCTTCACTTATTGATTGTAATTAGGGCAGGGGGACTTGCACAAGCTCCAGTGGTTTCAAATCTGGTTTGGAGCTATTTCATCGGGGAGAGGTTGTGTACTTACCATATGCCAAAAGAGCTTTCAGTATGCCAACACCATTATATCCTTCAGCCAACCACAAGCAGGAGTTAGGTTTTCATTCTTAGATTTCCAAGATGTAAGTGGTAATGTAACAGAACATTCTTAGGGAAATACTGCTAATTTATTTGATTTTCTTATTTATTTCAGGTTCCTCAGCAAAAGCCCTGGTCAGTTTGAAAGGTAGGACATATAATTTATTTCTTAATTTGTAGCATTCGTGAAAGTCTGGTTGTTGCATAAATGCACATGTAAGGAGTCCTTTCTATACGCAGGTAAAGTCATTTCAACTGAACTTTGGCCACAGAAAATGGCATCAGATCCTGACAGGCAAAGGCCTTTGTGTAGAAAAATGTGATGTGTACCTCATAATATGTGTACTAAAATACCAGAAACATAAATAATAATAATAAAAAAGAAACATACATAGGTTAATTCTATTGTATGTTGTTCAGTGGAGTGTTCATTTATTTATTTTTTTATTTTTAAAACATATCTTTCCTGCTCTGTTGTTAAAAGAATAATTCAGAGTAGTTAACAAGTATCAAAATAAAACAATTCAATAAAATAAAACAATCAGAAAATAAGCTAAAGTAGAGAGAACAGAACCCCCCATTCCAAAAAAAAAAAAAAAAAAACAATGCAGAAGAGAGCATAGCAGATACAAGTAGCATAAACAGCATTCCAAAATAATGATTTAGTCATGCTGGAAACCTGGATAAAAAATCTGCATTTTTTGCACATTATGGTTATAGTTTTCCTGTACAGAAGTAAAAAATGTAGAGACCAGAAAAGCAAACACATGGCCTTTGCAGACTGTCAGAAATAGTGCACATTAAATTGAGGCACTGCCCTGGCTCAGTGCTAGGGAATCATGGGAACTGTAATTTATTGTGGCACCAGAGCTCTCTGACAGAGAAGGCTCAATGTCTCAGAAAAAAATACAATTCCCATGAATCGCTAGCACTGAGCCAGGGCAGTGCCTCAATTTAATGTGCACTATTTCTGGCAGTCTGCAAAGGCCTACAGTCAGGAATGAAAGTGGGAATGAAAATTCTATTTTTTTTTTTTTTTGAAGAAACCATAGGCTGAATCCTATTTCACTATAGTTGAGGAAAGCCTAGATTATCATTTATTTATTTGTTCATGCATGTATGTATGTAAGTATACCAGAATCACTAGAAGCTGATGGTTTTCTTTGTCAGAGGGTGTATACATCTGTTAAAACATTAATAGCTAAGCTTTAAAGCAACTCTCCGAAGTGCTGAACCTTGTTCTCAAAGTGGATTCAACACCTTGGATAGCTCATTCTCCATGAGGCTTAAGGAACAGTCTACAACAGTTAGGTTTATCCCTCGTGCCAACCTTGATAGGCAGGATTTTAAAAATTCCAAACTGTTATTACTGTTGATTCCAGCCCCTCTTTCCTCGTGTTAAGTTTTAAGTTTCCTGCCTTGCCAACTGGTTAGGAATTAATCCTTCTCTCCTCTCAGTTAACTAGAAAATAAGTTAGTGTTAAGAAGTACACAGGGATGGCATCAGAAATAAGCCTTAAGAAATGGAAACACCAGGAAATGGAGGACACAGCTCTTAGTGGGCTCTTAGCAGTGAAATGCAAGTGTCAGACTGAAGTTGGTCTGGTTATTATGTTGATAGGAGACCACCAGAGAATATCAGGGATCTCCTGGTTGGGCTAGGCCTAAAGAGAACAACCCTGGAGAGGCACTGCCAATTAAAATTGATATTTTTCACCTAGAGGGGCCGATCACATGACTCATTATAAGATATATTGATATGTTCCTGTGAAAGTTCAGGGGCTTCTTGTAAAGATGTATTAAACTTAAAATAATATTTTAATGGTATCTCTTTTTATATGCCATTATACTTCTCTTCCTTTCCCATGAGATTTACCACATAGTATTCAGTAAAAATGGTCAAATTGAGAAGTAAACCTGTTTTGGAAATTAAACTAGGCAACTTGAAATTACTTACCTGCTGAAAGCAAGTCCTAGAATGGGAATATATATGTGCAACTTGGAAATATATACATACAATACTTATCACATGTAATTATACAAACAAAATAAATGACTAGAATACAATAATCTGCAATTGTAAACCCTTTTTTGTTCATTTATACAATATTTTAAATAAATTATTCTTCTGTACAGATTTTGCAAACATGAGAAACCATATTTATAATGTATAACTTATTCATAACAGAAGGAAGCTTATCAAATACATGGAATGAAAAATTCAGTTCTTTACAGAAAACAACCATTTGGAAAGGCAAGAATGCAGGAGCTACTGTAGAGATGGTAAGGAGCAACATTTATTAATCAATTAATCTGTTTATTTAATACAAGTGTATCTTGCCTTTCTTCATTCTTGGAACTCAAGGTGGCTTCCATCCTTCATCTCCAGAGCTAGACTTGCCTTCCATCAGCCTTCTTAACTTTAGAGAGAAAAACATTTTTCTTGTCTTCGTGAGTAAAGTAATGTTTCAAAAATATTTGTGGAATTCTGGAGATTTTATACTTTTAATGAAAAAACAAGAATCCTGTGCACATTTTCCTGGAAAAAAAGATGGCTCAGGTGGTTAAGATGCTGCTGACTCTTTTGATTGCAAGATCGACAGGTTGGCAGTTTGAGATCCAGGTACCACATGATGGGGTGAGTTTCCATCACTAGTCCCAGCTTCTGCCAGCCTAGCAGTTCGAAAACATGCAAATGCAAGTAGATAAATAGGTACCACTTCTTAGTGGGAAGATAAACATTCTGTGCAATCATGCTGGTCCCATGATCACAGAGTAGTCTGACAACGCTGGCTCTTTGGCTTAGTAACAGAGATGAGCACCACCCCTTATTGTCAGATATGACTTGACAACCTTGTGAACAAGGAATACCTTTACCTTTTATCTTTATAAGTTGGCTTCACTTGCAGTTAAGAGTTGTTGATTTACATAAGATCGCCTGCTAAATTCATGGCTAATATGTGATTTGAACTGAGTGCTTCTTAGCTCTTGAACTTAGTACATTATACTATTTGACTGCACTACCAGGTCATTATAACATCCTGAATAGATAGTTTCAAAGCACGAGCTACAAAGACTTTGGATCCTTTTGTTGCTTCTGTCACTAGTAGACAGGAGAGCCTGCTGCAGCTGCTTCCAGTAGGTTGCTGAACCCAGGATTTCTCAGGCATGAGAAGCATTATGGCATGGTCAACAGTAGCTACTGAATCTTTCTGCCTGCCAGCTATGTAGAGGCGAAGAGAGAAGAGCAGCCTTCTTCTATTCTACTGTATTGTCTTCTGATAATTATTGGAGGTCCCTACTTGTTACTTTCACAACCTTCAGATGGTAGTGTAATTAATGTTTTTTTCCATTCCATAACCTTTATTAGGCATCTCATAATCAATATACAAC
>CM034701.1:353667604-353695625 GCA_020142125.1 Phrynosoma platyrhinos
TAGGAATTGGAGGCACTGCATTGCAGTGATTCCGTTCCTTCCTCTCGGTCAGATCTCAGAGGGCGATGCTTGGAGACAGTTGCTCTACAAGAACACAGTTAATTGTGGCATCCCTCAAGGCACCATCCTGTCCCCAATGCTATTTAATATATATATGAAGCCGCTGGGAGAGATCATTCAGAGACATGGGGCACGGTGTTATCAGTACGCTGATGACACCCAGATATATTTCTCCATATCTCGGTCCTCAGCTTTGACTTCAGATGGCGTCTCTCCTCTCAATGACTTTAAGGCAGTAATGGACATTAAGGCAGTAATGGACTGGATGAGGAAAAACAGATTGAGACTAAATCCAGATAAAGCAGAGGTACTTACAGTAGTGGCCCTGAAACCAGGTATTGGGATACAACCTCCAGTCCTGGATGGGGTCACACTCTCTTCTAAGGACTGTGTTCGCAGTCTGGGGGTTCTCCTGAATCCGTCACTTCATATGATAAATCAGGTAAATGCAACGCTTAGGAGTGCCTGTTATCAGCTTCGGCTGATACGCCAGCTGCGCCCTTTCCTCCTTGAAACTGTGGTGCCCACGCTGGTAACGTCTCGATTTCTGTAATGTGCTCTACATGGGGCTACCCTCGTACTTGGTCTGGAAACTCCAATTAGTACAGAATATGGCAGCCAGGTTGGTCTCAGGAACAACGAGAAGAGACCATATAACACCGGTCTTAAGATCACTTCACTGGCTGCCCATTAGTTTCCAGGCACAGTACAAGGTGTTGGTCATCACCTTTAAAGCCCCAAATGGATTGGGTCCAACCTATCTTCGGGACCATCTCCTCCCATATAATCCACCCGTGGACTCAGGTCCTCTGGGAGGAATCTGCTGCAGCCTATAAAAACTAGGCTGTCTGCAACCACCCAGAGGACCTTTTCGGCAACTGCTCCTAGATTATGGTATGGCCTGCCGGATGAGATCTGTCATATTACCACCTTGAACAGCTTTAAAAAGGCTGTTAAGACAGATCTCTTCCGGTAGGCCTTTCCTGAATAGATATCCCAGCCATCAAGAGTCAGCCCAACTTTCTCCCCTGACCCCACTGCAGTTATAGTTATTGTTGCTTGTTTGTTTGTTTTGTTTATTTGTATTTAATTTAAATGTATTTTAAATTGTTCATTGTTTAATGGTATTTTATGGGGTGGGTAGGATTGTGGGAAATGTAGTGTATTTTTAATGTTGTAAGCTGCCCTGGTTGCATTACACAGACTGGTGGGATAAAAATTATTATTACTATTAAATATTATTATTATTGTTATTATTTCATTGTGGGAGCTTCATAATTGGTGCCTTCCATCATTGCCTTTTCCTAAACTGCCATGCCCTAATGAATATTTCCACAGTTGAGACAATGTGATTATTTTATTATATTGATATACTGTATGCCCTGTTGGAATTTAGCAGCCCTGATGCTAGTCATCTAGAATAGGGCTATCCCTACACTGTCCAGTATTGTAGATCAGCAGGAATGTATGTTTATAGCAAAGGCTTTATATTTGGCAGTTATTTTCAGGGGGGGGGGGAAATAGCATTTTGAGAATCCAGAGCTTTTTTTTTTAAAACATGCAAGCTTCTGGCTTTTTGTAGGGATATGAGATAGGCTTTTCAATTAGATGAGCAATGCTTAATGAGAGCTGAGAAGCCACAGGGGTGTAGCAAATTGTCCTGCATTCTTACCTGTCTGCTTCTCATTTGGAGAAGTAGCTGCAAATGCAAACAGGTAATATATTAAACACTTACTTATTTTGCAAAATCATACTAGTTACACAGTTCACCTTTTTTTTAAGCATAGAACTTGGATGGAGAACCTGTGGCTCTCCAGATGTTGCTAGGATGCTGTTACAAGTCCCATCAGCCCCAGCCAGCTGAGCATGATCAATGTTCAGCAGTAATGGGGTTTGTAATCCAGTAATATCTGCAGGACCACAGATTACTTGCGCCTGGTATAGGGTTTAAGAACCTTGTTCCAGACTTTGATTTCTGCATTGCTCAGTAGAGTTAACATATGCAGTACCTATGCAAGGCCAATAGACATTAGAAATTATATAAAATATTATTTTCTTTCAATTAAGATTATGATTTTTATCATTGTTCATAGCACGATTACGTGGTGCCCATGATGGACTCTTCACAGGACAGATAGATGCTGTAGATACTCTTAATGCTACATACAGAGTAACTTTCGAAAGGACAGGGCTTGGAACGCATACAATCCCTGATTATGAAGTCCTCGTAAGTTATGCATCCTATTTTTTAAAGTGTCTGAGCATAGAAAAACCTTTTCCCTAAAGTAACAAATTCCATATTTTTAATTCATTAAAAGATATTTCAGGAATCAAGTACATACTGTATTGTTGCCAACCTTTTTAATATTTCTCCTTTTTAATATTTCTAAGTGCATTAATTTTTTTCTCTTAGAATACCACTAAAAATTTCTGTCTCTTAGTTCTAGAGAATAACCCTTAAACCTTTTTTCCCCTTTTGTGGCTTCAGAGTAATGAACCTCATGAAACCATGCCAATTGCTGCCTTTGGACAGAAACAACGACCTTCTAGATTCTTTATGACTCCTCCTCGGTTACATTATACTCCTTCCCTCCCATCACCAATTACAGTAAGTGACAAAAAGAGAACATTTTTCTTCATTCACTAATTTTCTGAATTGGGCAACTGTGAAGTGACTAGGGGCAATTTTTTACTTTTGTACCCTCCATAGGGATTGTACTGGCACTCCAGACACAACCAGAAGTTGGCAACATGTCACTTCTAGTTTCATTTTTTACCAGTTTTCAAAGATTTGGGTGGAGTTAAACACTGTGAGAGGGTTGGGGGAATGTGGGCCAAGACAGCTGGATTTGGTGGTCATGGTTTTTTAAGAATTTGCAGAGAGGGTCTTGGGACTTTGGGGTCTTCAGGGACCACAACATGAGCCCATAAGAGTTGCTGTGGCCCAAGCTGTGCTTTGTCAACCCTATTTTAAAGCAAATGAAACTAGCAGTTCAATACATTCTAATGTTTAATTAATGCAAAGTTAAACTGTCATTACATCATACTAGAAATAAGTTATGAAATACAATTTTATTTCTTGTACAGGACAGTGATCCTTTATTAGGTCAGTCGTCTTGGAAAAGCAAAATCTCAGGCTCAGATAGTGAAACGTTAGGTGGTTTTCCAGTAGAATTCCTTATCCAAGTGGTGAGTTTTAATTTTTTTTCTTTCAATATTATCTTTACTGATATCAAACTTTTTGAACAGCTAAATTAATAAGTAATGTGGAAGTGCTTTTTGAAGCAAAGCAGATTCATTTATATACCACTTCATATTGCACTATGGGATGTCTAAGTGGTTTACAACTGTAAGCTCATTGCCCCCCAACAGTTGAGTACTCATTTTAGTGACCTCAGAAGGATGCAGGCCTGAGTTTAGCCTGAACCCTGGCTAATATTGAACTCACAACCTTGTGGTCTATGAGTGAGTGGCTGCAGTACAGGCATTTAACCACTGCGCCACCAGGGCTCCTTTGAGACTAACTGGGGAAAAGATTACAGTCCAGAATAGCTTGCGCCAGAAATTTATTTGCCCCATTTAATTTCAGAAGTTCTACTGGATTCTGGTACATCTTTTATGCTAAAACAGACTAACATTGTTATTTATTTGAATACTAGTTAGTTAATGTAATGTATTTACACAATTATGTCAAATATTGAAACTTACATTTTTCATAATAAATAAATGAAATACTTCATTCTGACATATCTAAGATCTAAATTCCTGCTAATGAAATGATTTTAATTTTCTCATTGGCCATGATTTTATAATAATTTTATTATTGCCAAGGCATTGATAACATTCATATAAATATATAGATAAGAACCTTACAAACATATCAAAAAATACACCTTAGAGACATATCTCAAACACAATATGACCTATCACAATAGAAAAATAAACCTAACCCACCCACCCACCCACCCACACACAAATAACACTGATTTCCTATCTATAATATAAAATTAACCTTTCATTTATCATCCCAAGGTTATTATATATTTCTGCTTTTTACTTGAGAAAAGTAAACAGTTAATTCTCAAAGCCCACAATTGTTACCTTTTCTCACTCTGAGTAAATTGCAAGAAAGCTTCCTATTCTTTCACAAAATTGTCTCCTGACTTCCCTCTCAAAAAAGTAGTCAGTTTGTCTATCTCTGACTATAAATAAGTGTAGCAATTGTAATTATATATTGAACAATCTTTTCTTGATGTCTTTTTATTTGGTCATCTTGCCAACCCAGTAGGAAGAGTTCAGATTTAAAACTCACTTTTATTTTGAGGATCTTCTCTATCACACTATGAGTTATCTCCCAGTATTTTTTTTTTTTTTTTGCACATCCACCACATTCGATAGTATGAGCTTTCTTGCAGTTTGCATTTCCAACACCTGTTTTTACCCCTTATACATTTTAGCCAATTTTTCTAGAGTTAAATGCCCTCTGAACATCATTTTATAACAATTTTCTATGAGATTATAAGATAATATAAACTTTAGACTCTTCTGCTACATCCTTTACCATTTTTCCAGTTCAATATTTTAACCAAAATTCTGAGCACACATGTATTATTTTACATGGTCCTCTTCCATCTCTATTTTCAGCAATAATTTGCACATTCTACTGATCAAATGATCATCTTTTAAACATAACTGTAGTTGAAATTGGTGGGTGATGGTGGTTTCAAAACCATATAATTTTTATCAGCTTCAAATATTTCAGTCAATAATCCATATCGGTACCATTTTAAATTGAGATCTTCTAAATCAAAGTCATCATTTGTTTTAAATCTATATTTAAATAAAATTTCAGCAAATCTTGATAAGTCACTCAATCTTCCTTTTCCTTTGTCTCATTGGTTATTATTAATACAGAAGTGCTTGTGTGAAATTATTATTTTAGCCATACAAATAGAGACTATAAGGGAGTCAGTGTGACGTATGGTTTTATTATTAAACTAGAATTCCAGGAGATCAGGGTTTGTTTCCCCCCTGAGCCATAGAAACCTACTGATTGACCTTGAGAAACCTAAGAAGAAGGCAGTGCCAAACCTCCTCTGAATAAATCTTGCCCAAAAAAATTCTATGAGAGACTCATCCTAAATCAGAGGCTGCATAAACATTGCAGAAATAATCCAGTTTGTCACCATGTTAACTGCCATGGCTCTGGGAATTGTAGTTTGTTGTGGCACCAGAGCTCTCTGACAGAGCAGGTTAAATGTCTCACAAAACTACAGTTCCCAGAATTCCATAGCATTGAGCCATGACAGTTAAAGTGATGTCAAACTAGATTATTTCAGCAGTGTGGATACAGCCAGAGTCAACATGAAGAACATAACAATATCAATAGGGACATGTACAAAAATGGAAACATGTAACAAAGGACTGGTCTGCTTTTGTTCTGTTACATCCTGTCATTTTATTTTCATTTTCTTCAGGTCTATTCTAGTCAAGTTCCTGTTGAAACAATAATGGTAGCAATTTATTTTAAATTTGTGACACTTTTCTTAGTATCAAATTAATTATTTATATGTAAAGGATTGGGTTGCTTCATGTATTACATAGCCAAAGGCAAGGAACTGGGAAACAAGAAGAAGGGTTTAGCATACTTGGGGGTTTGCAGACATATTAAAAAAATCTTACAAGACAAAAAGTCTAAGGATGTTAAAAACAGAGCAGGAAAAAGCTTCAGTGAACACTTAATGTACTAATGACCATAAAACTGAGAAGGCAGTCTGAGGAGGGGCAGGGGGTATGAGTAAAATATATTGTCCTGAAAGAAGGGATGGCTGACTGGCTGCTTAGCTAAGCATTTTCTAGATATGTCAGATTTTGCTTTGCATGATGTGTTAGTGAGCATTTTGAATATTTGTTCAGTATACTTAATTTTTTTAAATATACTGATGGGGGGGGAAGTGTTGCTGTTTAAATATACTACAGCCTAATCGCTATGCTATACTAGAAAAAAATAATCCAACAAAATCCATGATTCTTTACACTCTTTTTATTGTGGCCATTGTTTTGAAAAATCTTAGTACTTAGTACTTTAGGTTCAGTTCAGATCATAATTAAAATACTTTTAAGTGTGGTTTGGCTTGGAAGCTGCATCACAATAAACATAGTATGCAGCAGCTGGTCAAACCATAATGAAGAGTTTAAATGGGACAGACAGGAGTGAATTTAAGAAGCTGAGTGCTAAGAGGATGAAAAGAAATGCATTACTTTGCCAATGAAGCAAACCTTTTAAAAGCTTAGTAAATTACTCTAAATATAACTGAGGAAAATACAGTAACATAGTGGCTGCCTCAATGAATCTAAATGCACAGCATCCTCAGCTAGGTGACAAAGGAATACATGGACCTTAGACAGTATTTATGATAATTAATCTAAGGCCTTTGCTTCCCAGGCAAATAAGTTAAACTAGTCAAATGAACTCCAAATAGTTATGAAGACACTCTCCCTATTCTTTTGGTCGAAAAAATAGTTTTAAAAGCTGTTAATATGAAAGAGAGAGATGTATCTGGCTTGCTTTGGCATGCTTAATATACCAAAAGTCTTCTTATTTTAAAAGGTGGTTATTGTGAAGTCATGGGTAACTCTCTTGGTAAAAGATGCTTTAGTTATAAAGACAAACCCTGAATAGCAGTGTCCATGTCACAGACCACAGCTTCTAGTCATATTTTGGGTAGGTAATTGTGTATATTTCTGTTCTCTGAGGCTATGGTAAGGGCTTTTGGAAAATATTTCCTGAATGCCAGAACTTTATATAAAATATGTACGTTTGATTTATATCCAGTCTATCTCAGCTGTATATACAATAGCAGTTTACAAACCTCTCATTCCTGTAATATAAATTAAAATCTGTTAAATTCCCATAATTTATATGAAAAACGGTTAAAATGATTATATCATTCATGAAATGTTTTCTATTATTTTCTTCAGACCAGATTATCAAAAATCCTTATGATTAAGAAAGAACACATAAAGCAGTTAAGAGAGATGAACACGGAAGCAGAAAAATTGGTAAATATCTAACATTGTTTCAGTTCTGGGTTTTAAAGTATCTTCCTCTCATAAAAATAATTTTAGTCCACATAAAAGCCCAACACATGACAGAATTTATATTAAAGGACCACTACTTCCTTCTCCCATTTATTCAAGCCCTCCTATCATCTCTTCAATGCTATCAATAATTGAATGTTTTCATGTGACACAGGAACGGATTACAGAACTTTCTACCACTACCAAAACAGCGAATAAAATCATTTTGAATTACATTGAAATAAGTTTGGCAGAACCAGTTTTGGTAGAATAGTCAGATGTGCTTAAATAGCAGCAGGAAAGCAACAGGAATGAGATAAGAAGGAAAACAACAGAAGTCATGTACTTTAAATATTTCTTATTTATTTCATTATAAGAGTGATAAATTATTCTTCAATATAAAATTTTCAAAGCAAGGGACAAAATTGGAATACTAACCATAGAGCATAAATTCAGAAAAACTATTGTATAATTGCAGTATCTGGAGACATTATTTAAAGTAGTAACACATTATTCCTTGGCCATTCCATTTTACAAGTGATATATTCTTCATTCTCATTACTCACAGGCTGTGTGAGGCACAACTGAGTTCTCTACAAGCTAGCATTTCAGGACACCACCTAGAAGTACTACGTAGGATTGAAAACAAGGTGCACAGTCATATATGCATTTTTCTTCCAGTAGAATCCAAAACTCACTCAACTCTTAAGTGATGCTGGTTTAGACTAGATTGCTCCCCCTCCTCTTTTGCAGTGCAGGAAAAAAGAGGGCATGCAGTGCTGATAGGACTCACTCAATGGCTCTACCAGAAAGCTCCTGACAGAGCCAGTGATCTGAGAAAAGAGAACTGCCCTCTTGTTGCTTAGCCAATGCTTCCAGGAGCTCCTTGTACTACCAGGTGAGAACCTTTCACTCTTGAGCCTCCATCATGCTTGGTGCATCCATCAATGGATTCACCTTCTTTGTTAGAATTCACATCAGTAGTAATCCAGTGGTCTTCTGTGTCATCCCCACAAATAACAACCAGGATATGGTTTGTGTATGAAATTTTACCAGTATCAGAAATAAAACAATTTCTGTCCTCAGTCTTGCAGACTAAAACACCCTTCACAAAACTGGAAAAGATTCAGAAGAAAGAGGAAAACAGCCAATTTTGGCATTATATTCTTGGTTACCAAACTTAGCAGATACTAAGGGGGGTTGCAGACTGCCAGAAATAGTGCAAATTGAGTCCACTTTTAGGGTTAGGGTTAGTGCTAGAGAATCATGGGAATTGTTTTTTTTTCTGAGACATTGAGCCTTCTCTCTCAGAGAGCTCTGGTGCCACAATAAAATACAGTTCCCATGATTCCCTAACTCTAACCCTAAAAGTGGACTCAATTTGCACTATTTCTGGCAGTCTGCAACCCCCCTAAGTTCAGTATGTCATACTGCTGGATGAAAGCACAATGAAAGGATTGCTGCCTCCTATCCCTTTGTGGTGACCCAAGCAGTGGCAGTTAATAGCGGAAGGGAGGGGGTTGTCAGCTAGACCTCCAACAAGGCAGGAGAGAATGCCCCTTAAGCTGTTGTAGAAATTACAACTGAAAGAATTCCCTCTTCTGCAAAGGTTAGAGGTATAAGAGCCCTGTTGCACCTGGCCAGTTATATGCATATTATATATATATATATTACAGTGCAGTTATATGCATATCTATTAAAATGCTTCATTTAAATTCACCAAGGTTTCCAGATTGGTGTATGTGGGATCATAGCCTTAATTAGTTTGAATTAGCCAAGATATCTTGAGTTCATCAGCCTGATTGCTATATAGAGAAAAGTAGCTAGTGAAAACATACTCAGGGATTATCCGTGTTAGCAGTTCAGATTTATTTTGACCATTTGATGTTGAAAGACCCCTCACTTAGTGGTTGATCAAATTCACTTCATCAAGATTTTGAATATTCTTAGATTCCTAAGGTAGCTAGTTAATATGGCAATAAATAATCATGCCACATATAAGGTTTAATAAAAATTATTCCAAAACTTAACATAATGTAAGGAAAAAACTCAGTCTTCAGAGTGTAATAAAGATTAAATACAATGAATGAATATAGCAAGTTATTGCTTTATGTCTTTAATTCTTTTTTCCATTTTGTTTTGTTTTTGTCATTTGTACAGAAATCATATTCTATGCCTATAGGCATTGAATTTCAGAGAAGATACGCAACAATTGTTTTAGATCTTGAACAGCTGAACAAGGATCTAAACAAAGTTTTGCATAAAGTCCAGCAGTATTGTTATGAGGTAAAATATTGCCATTCTAGCTCAGCATTTTTCACATAAAGAGAACAGTAATCATAGACATACGCATTCCAGCTTCCCCACACCTGCATGTGCCCTCCACGTGTTAACACCATTTAGAGCAGTGATTCCCAAACTGGTTCTCCAGGTGTTTTGGACTTCAGCTTTCAGAATTCCTGACTGTTCACTAATTTGGTTGGAGCTTCTGGGAGTTGAAGCCCAAAACACTTGGAGAACCAAAGTTTGGGAACCACTGATATAGAGACCTACTCTCTAAACGTCCAGTTTTCAGTAAAGCAAAGAAACGTTTCCAGCCTTTTACTTGCAGTATTTAGATACAAGAGAATTTGTTCAAGCAAACAAGTTGTCACTTAATCAGGTTACACCTGACTGATGGTTAATTTTCCTATAGCACAATCCATGAGCTTATCTCCCACCTCTTTCTTTCTTTCTTACATGCTTCCTTTCCCCCTTAATGTCAGCCATAACAAATGACAATAGAGACACAGATTGTTCCTGTATTTTGGGGGTGAGAATGGTACAATATGCAAGATTTTGTTGAACTGCAGTTCCCACCACTCCTCACCCTTGGCTATGCTTGCTATGGTTGCTGGAAGTTGCAATCCAACAGTACCTGGAGAGCTACACAATTCTCATCCCTACTGTATTAACAGTGGGAAACTTTCCTTCAAGTAGATTGGGTGGGAAGAGAAGAGTCCTGTTTAGTCATTGGTTGGAAGGCACTTTACTGCAACATGTCAATGAAGCAATCTGTGCTTTGGAATAGAGGCGCAGTATCTTTCACTCATCATTGTACTACTACTGTCAGACCCTGCCTTGACCTTCCCCACCACCCAGGATTAAGGCTGGTGTGCTGAAGAATAATCCGGTCTTAAATCTTAGAAGCTCACTGATGAAAAGGTTATGTTATATAGAATAGGCTACGGGATTGAGGGAGTATTTGTATATGGCTAAGGGACTGGCCATAGCTATGCAGTCTTTCTATAGAAATAGAGTTTAAATCAGGTGAATAACTGCTGCTCCCAACAATGCTAGCCAGCATAGCCAGTGGTGAGGGATCATGGGAGATGCAGTCTAAAAATATCAGAAGGACCACAGTTGCCCACTCTTGATCTAAAGAAATCTGAGTGAAACATAAGACCAGGGGTAGGCAACCTTTTTGAGCCGGGGGCCGGTCCCGCAAAGTCCTCTCCACCATTGGGCCGCCATTTTGATTTCCAAAATGGCGGCCGTGACTTGTTTGCACAGGCGCAGTACTGCGCATGCACAAATGCGTCGCGGCTGCACAGCGGCCAAAACGCACGGCGACCTTCCACCTGGGTCAGTAAGTACGGGGACCTGGGCCTTAACCGGCCCGTGGGCTGTAGGTTGCCCATCCCTGCATAAGACCAACTTCCATTGCCAGAGCAAAACATCAACAGAGTCTTTCTCAGTAGACAACTAACCCAAATATCTACTGAGTATTAGGAAATGAATTTCCAGATTAAAAGAATAGTCCAAAACACACTGCAGAAATCATCCAGTTTGAGACCTCTTTAACTGTCCTGGCTCAGTGCTAGGGAATCCTAGGAATTGTAGTTTATTGTGGCCCCAGAACTCTATGACAGAGGAGGCTAAATGACTCACAAAACTACAGTTCCGAGAATCCCCTAGCATTGAGCCAGGGCATTTAAGTGGCCTCATAGTGGGTTATTTCTGCAGTGTGTTTTGAACCAAATGTGTTAACGAAGATAATTGAAGCTTTGTAATTGTAGTAATCGGGTGTCACAAGAGAGTGCAAGGTGTGTGATTGCAGCATGTGATACCTCAGAGAGGGTGCACTGGTGGAAAGGGGCTGCCTTCCTGATCTGGCAGGTCTGGTGGCTGGGCAGAAAAGCAAATTGCCTCCCTTTCCTGCGAAGCCAGCGGCTTTGGCAAGCCTGTAAAAGGCTGTATGACAGCAGCAGCAGCCCACTCCCACCAGTATTCCCTGGTGGGAAGGGGATCCCTTCCAGATCTGGTGGGTCTGCTGGCTGGGCAGAAAAATTAGTCGTCTCCCTTTCCTGCCCAGCCAGCAGCTCCACCAAACCAGGGAAGGATGCAGAATGGCAGCAGCAGTCTGCTCCCACCAGCAGCCAGTGATGGGTAGGGGTGCCTTCAGTGTCTGGTGGCCTCCCCTTCTAGCTCCCAGAAGCTCCATCAGACCAGGAAAGGCTGTGTGGCAGCAGTAGAAGCCTACTCCACCAGCACCTGCTGGTGGGAAGGGGTGCTTTCTGGGTGTGGTGATTCAGCTAGTCAGATGGCAAAACAAGTTGCCTCCTTTTCCCATCCAGCCAGAAGCTCCGGCAGACCTAAAAAAAGGTTGGAGTTGGAGAGAAAAAGGGGGATATTTGAAAAATGATGTGGTTGTCAAATAATAATAATAATAATAATAATAATAATAATAATAATAATAATAATAATAATAATAAATTTCTATCCCGTCCCTCTGCGAACGCAACCGGGGCGGCTTATAACTTTAAAAATACAATAGAAGCACAATACAAAACCCATAAACCCACCCACCTCTTAAAATAATATGAAACAATAAAGCTATTAAAATATATTTAAAATACATTGCAGTAAAACAAAAGAAACAATAATGACAGTTATGGCAGCAATAACAACAGTGATAGCGGGAGAGAGATGGACTAATTCTTGAGGCCAGAATAATTATTCAGGAAAGGCCTGCCGGAAGAGATCCATCTTAACAGCTTTTTAAAAGCTGGTTAAGTTGGTGATCAGACGGATCTCATCAGGCAGGCCATAATCTGGGAGCGGTTGCAGAGAAAGTCCTCTGGGCGGTTGCAGACAGCCTAGTTTTTATCGGCTGCAGCAATGTCCTCCCAAGGACCTGAGTGTGCGGGGTGGATTGTACGGAAGGAGGCGGTCCTGAAGATAAGTTGGACCCAAGCCATTTAGGGCTTTAAAGGTGATAACCAACACCTTGTACTATGCCTGAAAACTAATGGGCAACCAGTGGAGAGATTTTAATGTAGTTATCACCACATTATGTGGTCTCTTTTTGATGTTCCCAAGACCAGCCTGGCTGCCATGTTCTGTACTAATTAGAGTTTCCAGACCAAGCACGAGGGTAGCCCCATGTAGATCGCATTATAGAAATCGAGACGAGAGGTTACCAGAGCATGTACCACAGTTTCTAGGTCCCTAACTTCCAGGAAAGGGCGCAGTTGGCATATCAGCCAAAGCTGATAATAGGCGCTCCTGTCCATCACGTTAACCTGGTTTATCATCTGAAGTGATGGATCCAGTAGTACCCCCAAACTGTGAGCACAGTCCTTAACGGAGAGTGTGACCCCATCCAGGACTGGAGGTTGTATCCCAATACCTGGTTTCGGGGCCGCTACTGTGAGTACCTCCGTTTTATCTGGATTCAGTCTCAATCTGTTTTTCCTCATCCAGTACATTACTGCCTTAAGACAGTAATTGAGAGGAGAGACACCATCTGAAGTCAAAGCCGAGGACCAAGACATGGCGAAATATATCTGGATGTCATCAGCATACTGATAACACCGTGCCCCATGTCTCTGGATGATCTCTCCCAGCGGCTTCATATAGATATTAAATAACATTGGGGACAGAATGGTGCCTTGAGGGACGCTGCACTTAAGCTCCTTCTTTGCTGAGCAACTGTCCCCGAGCATCACCCTCTGGAATCTGCCCGAGAGGAAGGAATGGAACCACTGCAAAGCCGTGCCTCCAATTCCTAACCTTCTCAGGCAATCCAAGAGGATGAGATGGTCTATCGTATCAAAAGTCGCTGAGAGGTTCAGTAGCACCAGCAGGGTCACACTATTCCTGTCGATGCCCAGACGAAGGTCATAGGCTAAGGCGACCATGGCAGTCTCAGCCCCATAACCTGTCCTAAAGCGAGTTTGAAATGGATCTAGATAATTGGTTTCCTCCAAGACAGCTTGGAGTTGAAGAGCAACTGCCCTCTCAATCACTTTGCTCACAAAAGGTAACAAAGAGACTGATCTATAGCTATTCATATCCAGGGGATCCAGGGAATGTTTTTTCAGAAGCGGCCTAACCACCACTTCCTTTAAGCAAGATGGAACATGACCTTCCCTAAGGGATATGTTGATGATGTTCATAAGAAATATCCTCAAGGCATCTCCCCCCGGATGGCCAGCCACGAGGGGTGGGGATCAAGGGGGCAAGTTGTTTTCCTCACACTACCAAGGAGATACGCCACTGCTAGTAAATAAAATTTTGATTAGTTGACTCAACTCATTGTGCATACAGTTGGCTCTCTGTATCCACAGTCTGCATCCATGGATTCAACCCCCACGACTTGAAATTAAAAAAATAAAATAAAAAAGCAAAACTTGATTTTGACATTTTGTTTCTACCCCACTGTATATAATGGTATTTGCGCATCCATGGATTTTGTATCCCTGGGGGAGTCCTGGAAAGAAGCCAGTGGATACCAGTGGCCAACTGTATACATCTTCTGAATTCATTAAATCATCTTTGCCAACACAGAGGCTTCCAGATATTTAGATTCCAGTTCTAATCTAGTGGTAGGGAGCTTGGGAATTGAAATCTAGAACATCTGGAAGGCACCAGCCTGGGGATGGCTATATTCCACCAGTCAATCTTAGGCAGAAGAGGTAATTATGCAGCCCTCAAAATGTTGTTGGACTGCAGCTTCCCACAATCCTCACCACAGACTGTGCCAATTATAGTTGCTAGGAGTTGCAATGTAAATACTTTTTTTCCCTCCAAGCTTGCCCCAGAGCAAGGTCTCCAGCCTGCAGATCATCCCACAGATCTAAGACGGAGGTGTGAGGAAGAAGCTCAGGAGATTGTCAGACAGTCAAATACATCAGCAACGGGTCAGCCTTGTGTTCAAAGTGAAAATCTGACTGATTTGATTGCTAGACTTACAGCAATATTACTACAGATTAAGGTAAATGATATGATACTGAAGGAATAAAACAACTATATCTTAAGATGGTTGCCCCTGTTTAGGGACAGGAATGTCTCTGATTTTGAAAAAGACAGATCTAGAGGATCAGAGAGAGAGGGACTATGAAGGGGTGATTCTTTATATGACCGATATCCCAAGGAAGTGTCCTGGGTCGCATGGTCTCGTTACTTGGTTACAAAAGATATTTATGACCATGTATTTCACAAGATAGTAAGAGCAAATAGGAAGATTTAGATGAAAGACATGAACAGGAAAATGTCATATGCAGCAATTTTTTTTCCTATCTAAAGGAAAACAGCAAGGGGGAGGGAGAGTGCTGGAATTTTCCAACAGTCTTGTCTTCAGCTCTGCCCCCCCCCCCCCCCCCCCCGTGTATTACTGAGTATCAGAGTGTCACTCTTTAATGACTTCACCAGTATCAGCCAATCTTCCATCCCCTGTGCAGGATGCAGAGTCATCTCCATCAGTGCCTCTCCTGTTAGTATCTCCCTGTCATACATATCCTCTAGTATATTATACAGTTGGGCCTCCATATCCATAGATTCAAGCATCCATGGGTTGAAAATACTCCAAAGAGATACAAATTCCAAAAAGCAAACCTTGATTTTTCTATTTTATAAAAGGGACACCATTTCACTATGTTATTGTATTGAATGGGACTTGACTATCTATGGATTTTGGTATCCACAAGGGGTCCTGGAACCGAATCCCAACAGATACCAAGGGCCCACTATACATCATAGAATTTATGGTAGTTGTGTGAATTTGGTAAAGCAGCTAAACATGTATTATATCTTGAATTCTAATCCTTTTATTCATTTATTCTAGTGTCTGGCAGAAGGAGTCGATTTAAATTCCTTTGAGTTTAAATCACTAACAGATTCATTAAATGACATCAAGAACTCCATAGACTCCACAAATATCAGGTAAAAAACATTTAGTCACATTTCAGATACTTTTATAATATAATTAGTGATATGAATGCTTTCATAATGCTGAACTTTTTAGAAGTATCAACAATATTATTTTTCTTTAGTTGTTTTCAGAATAATGTTGAAATCCATGTTGCACACATCCAGAGCGGCCTCAGCCAGATGGGAAATTTACATGCCTTTGCTGCAAATAACACCAACAGAGACTGAGAGAAATGTTTACCTAGGTCCAAGTGTACAGAATGTAGTTGTGGAAATGCCTTCTTATATAAGCTTCACCAAATATCCTGACTGCTGGAAGACAAAGGAAAGAAGAAGGATATTTTGAGATTGGTTGAAGTGCTTCTGAAGAAACCAGAATAAAAATACCAGCATTGCTATAGACTTCATCACTTGCTATGCACATACAGTATCTTATTTTAACAGCTAATTCTTAGTTACGAAAGTATATATGTTGTTTTAAACTGAAAGTTATGCAGACATGTTTTTATATAATGTAAAGTAAGAATACTTTATTTTAAATTGAGTTGCAGCAAATTTTGTCAACTATTAATAGATGTTTTGAGAACAGTGAAAAGGAAATGACATAGGCATGGGCTTATATTAACAACTTCTTGTCCTCAAAAGCCACAGTACTTAGTACTATGGTCTTACTGCCTTTTGATTTTAATCCTTGAACAGTGTAGTGACTGGTAAAGCAGTGTTTGCGTTCCTGTTCTTGGGAAGCAGCAGAGTAACGTGTGCAAAGGAATGGTAATGGGTAGATAGCTGTTGTACACTTGCTGATACTGGGAATCCTTGTAAATCAGTTTAATATCTCTTGGAATGTTTAATTTATCGTAACTTATAAAAGTAATCTAATGAAGGAGTGGAAAAGAACTGCTGAATTCCCAGAAAGTGATAAAAATTGCTTTTTTCCCTCCATAGTGGGCAAAAAGTATTCTAGTTAATATATTTCACACAAATAACTGGTAATATTTTCCATTGATTTGTTTGCACAACTTTAAATTCAGTACCTGGCTATTAAAGAATTAATAGCGTTTCACAATGCAGTTGGATAGTCAGTCCTCTGAACTGCCTAAAAAAATAAAAAACAAAGACTTGAGGAAGATAAAAATATATCAGTCTTGTAAAAAGGGTATATTGAGTTGTTTATTTAGTATAGTCCTGTAAAGCTTCAGTGTAATAAATTGTTTCCAGATTTGAATTTTCAGATAGCTCTAGCAATGTTTTGATTCTTTAATGCCTCATAAAATGAGGTCTTTTGTATGTTAATGTATAAAGAAAATATAAACAATTATTTTCGATTTAAAATTTTGTATAGTTTTAAAAATGCTTCTGTATTCTGTGTCTGCATTTGTGCTGCTTCAAAACTTAACTGCAGAGTCTATATTTAGCAAAGCCTGTTCTTTTAAGAAATGCATAAATCTTTTATTCTAATTGACGTTATGTAAGTTGCACTGTTTTAAGGCCTGAAATAGTTTCCAAATGTTTAGTTACTTTTTTTTTTTAAGAGATGCATTTTTGTCTGGTAATGGGGAGGTGGGATGGAGAAAGATTAAGTAATTTTAAAATATTACTTTCTTCAAAGAGTTTTCTAACTTTGGCTCCTCTTAGCAAGAGAAAGGAGTTTGCATATATATTTTTTTAAAAAAACTCAGGGCATTTTCCTTACTTGAAACAACGGCGTTAATACCAGAAAATGGAATTTAAAAATGTTTTTTGTAGAAACAGTTTGAAAACTATACTTCCTAAAAGTGCATTAGAATTGTATCAAATTCACAACAATTTTTATTAGGGATATTTTTCTTATTTCACTAAGGTCTAATATCTGAGCAGAAGTTATTTGCTTCATACTGGTTCATCAACTTCCCAAGATGAAACAAGCTTCCCTTTGAAGCTAACAGAAACAATCACGGAGCTAGTAAAGTTTCATACTGACTAGCATTTTGAAACTTTTGCAGCTTTCTGGCCTGAGAATGTATCTTACATATGGCCAAAATATACAAGAGGAGAGAGATGGTAGCGACGTACTCCCTTCCACCACCACGCATCGAAACAGGACTACCCTTCCCTATCCTTCTGAAACTTGTCAGGTTTGATATACAGGGCCATCTCTTTGCTGTCTTATTATTTTCATAATAATGATCCACAAATAATATAAGAAGATGAAATGTACGTCTTTTGTCCAATGCCATCCAAATGGAAATGCTGCTTTTGCACACAAAAAACTGCATTTTTTGCTTTTTGTTTTTTTACTAATAGTACTGAACTTTCAAATTTCTTCCAATTTTGCCAGGAAATAAGTTATTGGCAGTTCCCTTTCTAAAGCCACAAAGGCATATAGCACTTAACCTACCTACTCCACACACCTAATTGTACTTTGGCAGACATAATTCCTTCCAAAGAAAATGCTGCAGTTTCAGATTTCATCCAATGTGGCAAAGCATTCTAACCATTTTGTTTTTTCTGTGATAGGCAACTGGAGGCATGAATCTTCAGGTTTTGAATCGTCACTCAGGTTGAGGACCTGAGCTGAACCAGACTCAATACAATCCAAGATCTCCCAAAAAGTCAAAGCACAAGTGGGACATTTTCCAAAGGAATGAACTGAAGTCCAAACGGAATCTAGAGTAGGATAATCTTTGCCCAATTTGAGTAATTTCCCCATTTCACTTCAGACAAACTATTCAGCAATGTACTGTAGCACCGAAGAAGGCAAATGTAGTTCTAGGTTGCATCATAAGGATTATAGCGTCCAGATTAAGAGAAGTCATAGTACCATTATTTTGCTTTGGTAAGATCTCACCTGGAATATTGTGTCCAGTTCTGGCCACCACAATTCAAGAAGGATATTGACAGGGTGGAAAGTGTCCAGAGGAGGGTGACCAAGATGGGAAAAGATCTGGAAACCAAACCAATTGTCTTTATCAGACGCTCAGTCTGTGCTGGCTTGGAAAAGGAACATGGGCCAGTGGCAATCTCCTCACACCAGAACTAGAGGGTAAATATGCAGTACACTAGGCAACAGAAATTTAAGACAAATTATGGGTATTGCACTTTATATATTTTAGAGAAAAATGAATCCTTTATGTAGTGGAGTTCTGAAATGGTGATAAACTTCCTTTAGTAGCAGGTCCTGTTGTGAGCAGCTGTTTCTGGTAATAAAAGATGCCACAGGAGGCTGTTGATTTGCACAACCCTCCCTCCTTTCCCCCCTTTTTTAAAAAATATCTGGATGAGCAGGGAAGCCCTGAGGAATGTCAACAACTACAGCAGTGTTCATGGACACCACCATGGGACCCCTTCAAATGTGATGGCTGAATCTCTATTTACATCCACTCCACTCAGATTTAATTTCAAACACTATCCAATCCAGAGGAATCAATTGAAAAATGTAATCCCTCACCACCCCACTCTGTTCATTAATATATAATATGAATCAACTGATAGTTTACTTTCCTCAGCCAGTTTACTTTCCTCAGCCCATCATAGCTAGAGAAGACAGTACCATAGTTTATTTTGTCTCCTTTGTTGCTGTGTGCCTTCAAGTCATTTTTTACTTATGACAATCCTAAGGTGACCCTATCACAGGGATTTCTTATGCTGAGAGTGTGTGACTTACCCAAGATCACCCAGTGGGTTTCCATGGATGAGCAAGGAATTGAACTATAGTCTCCAGAGTCTTAGACCAGCACTCAAAACCACTACAGCACACTGGCTTTCAGAAACATAGCTCTTGTATTCTCATTTGTAGTATTCCTGAGTCTGGTCTGCATGAATGGAACTTTCTGTGTTCCTTCTAACTGTCAGCTGGGCCAAAACTAACAAAATGAATTTCAACATGGAGGACTGTAAGGTACTGCACTTAGCCAGAAAAAAATGAAGAATAGATATAGGATGGGGGGGATATAGGAGTCCTAGTAGACCACAAGTTGAACATGAGTCAACAGTGTGATGCAACAGCTAAAACAGTGTGATGCAACAGTTATTCTAGGCTGCATCAATAGAAGTATAGTGACTAGATCAAGGGAAGTAATAAGAAGTGCTACCTTATTCTGCTTTAGTCAGGTCTCACCTGGAATACCATGTCCAGTTCTGGGCACCACCATTCAAAAAGGATATTGAGAAGCTGGAGTGTGTCCAGAGGAGGGCAACCAAAATGGTGAAAGATCTGGAAACCATGCCTTATGAGGAGAGACTTAAGGAGCTGGGTATGTTTAGCCTGGAGAAGAGAAGGTTAAGAGGTGATATGATAGCCCTATGGTCTATATATATGGCCCCCAATCTCTGGCAGTTGCCCATCCCTGATATAGCAGGAGATCTGCAAAAGCACACAGCTCTTCTGAGGAGAAAGGTTCAAGGCAAAGACATCTTTCCCATGGCTGACAGAAGGAGCCAGACACTGTTTTAGAGATTATAAGTGGAAACTAGTGTCTGGATCCTTCTGTCTGCCATGGGAAAGAAGTCTTTGCCTTTATCCTTGAGTGCATAATTGTGGCCTATATCCAAATTTTAGCCCTAGCTAGAACAGACATGTTGAATCAATGGGATTTACATAAAATGTTGACATACCATTCATGACAATTCAAAGGGTCTACTCAAGTTGGGACAAGAACTTGGATGTATAAATATCCCCGTGCCCCATCATCTCATTGTGACATGGGAGACATCCTCATTGGTATGGGAGAGAAATCCCTTCAAGCAGGCCTAATGCAAAGTTGTCCAACTATCCTGATTTGGCAAGGACAGCTCCAGTTAATCCTCTGCTGTCCCACTTTCTCAGCTGCCTTTAAAATGTTCCAGTTTCTCTTTCCTCCCACTTTCCACCTCAGATTATTTCAATTGCTGCAAATTTGATTTCAAAATGCAAAAGTAATTTGTAGTCAGTTAACTCAACAGGAGGGAGAGGAGGGGAAGAGTTTTGCCCTTCATAAACTCAGTTTATAAATTCCAGTGTTTCTCTGCTTAAAATAGTACTTTTGTGTGCTCTTCCTAATAACTTTTAGCGCTTCTTTCTTGGCCACACTCTGATGTGACTCACCTGATTTTCACCTGTGAAATGTTGGAGGGTATATATTAACGAGGGCAGCATAATTATGGCCTAGATACATCTAATATATGGCATAATTGTGATCTTCCTCATGTTTACCTTCAACTCTGCTCTATTTTAGTCATTCTGTCAGCAAATTCTATTAGCAAAATTTCTCTGCCAGAATAGCTGGCAGTGAGTACTACCAGCACATCTAAGGTATCTCATCAACACATCTGTCAGGATGGTATATTTTGCATTCTACTAGAGCACCAGGCTTTTGCTGCATCCTATGATGCTTTGGCTCAGGGGTAGGCAACCTTTTTGAGCCGGGGGCCGGGTTGCTGTCCCTCAGACAATTGATGGGCCGAAGCACCAAAAATAAATAAATAAATAAATAAATAAAAATTAAAATTAAAAAAGAATTAAAAAAATTTAAAAAAAAATGCATGCACACTCTCTCAGCCCCAGAAAAGCCATGGCAAAACCCCTGTGGAGATTTTGCCAAGAAAACCCCAAGAACAAGTAATAACAACAATAATCAATATCATCATGGCGGGCGGCGGCGGCGGTGGGGGGGCGGCGGCGGCAGGACCGGTTTGGGGCCGGTCCAAAGGCCTTGCTGGGCCGCATCCGGCCCCCGGGCCTTAGGTTGCCTACCCCTGCTTTGGCTGGTAATCCAAAGTAAAGCACTGCATCATCAGTATTAGCATAATTTACTAGCGTCAGTAGTATTACCAGCTCTGAACTTTACAAAGGAGACCTCTTTATAAATGACTCTATAAAAAGGATTTTGGGGATGGTGACTATGTGTAAACATTAATGTTTGTAAACATTAATGTCCCCTTGCCATGTTTACACATAGACACCATCTCCAAAATCCTTTTTACAGAGCTATTTATAAAAGCCCCTTCCTTTAAAATTTAGCTTTTTAATATGAAGAGCAAATCAAACAATATCTAAACAGTGCAACATCTGAGGATGTGAAAATGCTGGGTAACTTTGAGATAAATTCAAAATGCAAAGCACAGTCCAGCAGGTGGCAGCAGACATTCTGTGACCTCTTTTCCTTTTCCACTTCTATACAGTATATGCTATAAAAATTACCAATCTGTAGGCAAAACCAAATGTAAGCATTTTGCTGGTGAATAGAAAGAATAACTAGTTTTGTGACAGATAAATGCTGCTCTTTTACTTCCAATAGAAATTGGATGCTTGCTCAAAACTTAAACTACTGCTATATTACCCTGCAGTAATACTGGATATAATGTAGTATTTCAGTAGTAATCTTCACAATATTGACTTTAAGGTATTACTTTCCACACTGCCTGAAAATCAGCCTTGAAGAATTTGTAATCCAGTTCTAATTGAAAGAGGAAGATCCCAATGAGAGGCAACTGAAAGGAATAAAGTAAATGCAAGGAAAGAGGAGAAAAGATTCAAACATTTAGCACCCAATATTGGTGGATATTCCTCTAGGGCAGGGATAGGCAACCTTTTTGAGCCGGGGGCCGGGTTGCTGTCCCTCAGACAATTGAGGGGCCGAAGCACCAAAAATAAATAAATAAATAAATAAATATTTTTAAAAATTTTAAAAAATATGCATGCACACTCTCTCATTCCCAGAAAAGCCATGGCAAACCCCCTGTGGAGATTTTTCCAAGAAAACCCCAAGAACAAGTAATAACAACAATAATCAATATCATCATGGTGGGGGGCAGCGGCGACGGCAGGACCAGCCTGGGGCCGGTCCAAAGGCCTCAGGGGGCCGCATCCGGCCCCCGGGCCTTAGGTTGCCTACCCCTGCTCTAGGGCTAGGCCTTCTAACAAATGACAAAGATTATTCAGGTTATCCAATACAGTATTTGGTCCAAAGATAAGGATTCCGGTCCAATATTGTCCAGCAGTCTTATGGAGAAGCACTTTAGAACCTGGAATACAATGTAGAAATCTGAATTATTTACTTCTAACTATTCCTCATATCCGTCAGAACAGGTACCATTATTCTATAGGCTTTAACCGTATACAGTGGGCCCTTGGTATTGGCTGGGATTTGATTCCAGGAAACCATGTGGATACCAAAATCCGTGGATGATCAAGCCCCATTAAATATAATGATGCAGGGGTAGGCAACCTTTCCCCTTTAAGGGCCGAGGGACTTCAGCTCCCAGAATCCCAGGAGCTATTGGCCAACATGGGACTATTGGCCAACATGGCTGAGGCTTCTGGGAGCTGAAGTCCCTTGGCCCTTAAAGGGGAAAGAATGATGTAAGTGTGTCCCTTATATAAAACGGCAAAATCAAGGGTTTTTTTGGGGGGGGGGATTTATATTTTTTTGAAAATATTTTCAAGCCATAAAGGATTGAATCTGAATATGGAGGACCGACTAGTATAAAGCATGGTAAGGAATGTGTAGATCTTCCAGAATTTGCTAGACTACAATTCCCATCATCCCTAGCAGCATAGCCAGTACAGAGGGGTAATGGGAGTTGCAGACCAATATCTGGGGGACCACAAATTCCCCTGTTTAGCATAAAGATATTACTTCTTTTTAAATATACAAGGAATCTGTATGCAGTTCTATAAACCTTATAGAACACCTTTTACAACACCTGCCTTTGTTCTGTGACTGGCAGACTCATACTGTTTTTGAAACTCCTCTTGGTCTCGGAATAGATGTGCCATTATAAATTCCTTGGTGGCCTTTGGCAAATTGAGAATCCCTCAGTGGCCTTCTGCTTGCCTCATCCTCCATCTGCAATATGAGAACAGCAATAGTGGAAAGTTTTTTAAGGACTACTGCAAGAAAAACTGCAAGGATTACCAAAGAAGTATATGTAAAATGCTTCAAATATTCTCACATACTATAACATTATTGCTTTTTCTTTTGGGGGAAGACACATTGTTGCCCCATCACAGCTATCCTAAAACCCTGAAATTTTTATTTTATTTTATTTTTAATTTTTTTTGTGGGCAGCTCTCACATTTGCTTGTGGTTGTGATAATGGAAGAAAAAAGGTTTAAAGTAGAGGTGAGAAATGTGCGGTGGTTGCTCTACTGTTTTTCTGACCACTAGCTATACTGAGTGGGTGGTTGTTGTGTGGCTTCAAGTCATTTTTGACTTATGGAGACCCTATTGTGGGGTTTTCTTGCCAAGATTTGTAGCGGTTTGAGTGTTGGATGACAACTCTGGAGACCAGGATTCAATTCCTGCTCGGCCATGAAACCCACTGGGTGACCTTGGGCAAGTCACATGCTCTCAGCTTCAGGGGAAGGTAATGGCAAACATCCTCTGAAGAAATCTTGCCAAGAAAACCCATGACAGGTTGCCTTAGGGTCGCCATAAGTCAGAAATGACTTGAAAGCAAACACACATGCACGCACACACTTCTCAATGAGGCTGAGAGAGAGAGAGTGACTTGGCCATGGTCAGCCAGTGGATTTTCATGGCCAAATAGAAATTCATACCCTGCTTTCACAGTGTTCTAGTCCAGCACTTATAGAACCATAAAGTTGGTCATCTCCAGCTGGTTCTACTTACTGGGGCCAAATTGAAAAAAATCTGGAAGATCACAGCTTCCACATCCTTGGTGGAAATCAGGGCCGAGCAGCTCCAGATATTTTTTGGACTGTAATTCTCATCAGCCTGAGCTAGCATAGCCCATGATGAGGAATATGGGAGCTTTAGTCCAACATCAGGAGGGCAACAGAATACTTGCCTCTAGTTTAAAGGAACCAGGCATTTCACAAACTGTATGAATTTATTGGTTTAGTAGTCTATGGTTGAGAGGAGCTGAGATTTGGAATGGCCCAGGGTCATCTGAGAAAAAAGGGGAAAGTAAAATGGAGGATGACAGTGGAGAAAAGAAAAGGGCCATAACAACTTTACTGTGGATACAGGGTATGTAGAGAGATCTTGTAGCACCTTTGAGACTAACTGAAAGAAAGAAGTTGGCAACATGAGGTTTCCTAGATTAAAGTTTACTTCCCCAGATGCATTTGGATGTAATAATAATAATAACAACAATAATAACTATAGAGATCTTGTAGCACCTTTGAGACTAACTGACAGAAAGAAATTGGCAGCAAGAGCTTTTGTAGACTTCAGTCTACTTCCTCAGATGTGGATACTGGAGTTGGAGAGTGTGTGTGCTCTATGGGAATGTTTCAGGAAGAAAGAATGAACAAAGGGCAGCTTTTCTCTGCCTTTCCAGCATCACCACTGACTGCGTTACATCATCATCATCATTGTTGTTGTTGTTGTTGTTCTTGTTGTTATTGTATCCCACCCCTCTGACAAGCAATCGGGGCAGCTAACAGTTAAAATTCCATACCATGCATTAATACAAACCAAAAGCCCAGAACCCACCCACCCTTTAAAAAAGTATTAAACCAATGTAACAATTAAAACATCTTAATTAATTAATTAAAACATCACTAAATAAGCTCGAATCACAAAACAAGCAATAACAGAGAAATAATAGCAGACAGAGCAATAACAGACAAAGCAGAGACAGCAGCCAAAAGTGGGAGAGTGGGAGAGGGCGAAATGGGGGGGGGACTCCTTAGGCCGGGAAATCTAGTCAGGGAAGGCGTGCCGGAAGAGATCCATCTTAACAGCCTTTTTAAAGCTGCTAAGGTTGTAATCTGATGGATCTCATCTGCCAGGCCATTCCATAGTCCGTTCCATACATGCAATAAAATGCTCAGGTTTGGGTTTGCCAACCACCTCCCCAAACACAATCTCCTTGTGTGTTAAATATAGCAAAATTCAAAATACACATTCCAGTGATAGCTTTATTAGGCCAATCAAATAATGCAAAATAAATCAGGCAAACCTTTGAAGCTCACAGGCCTCTTCATCAAGCACAGATGTTAAAAAATATGTTTAGGAGGATCATGGAATGGTGGATGAGCTGCATCCACACTGCAGAAATAATCTGGTTTGACACCACTTTAACTGCTATGGAATTCTGGGAATGATAGTTTGTTGTGGTACCAGAGCTTGCTTGCTTGTTTTCTTTCTTTTTTTCTTTTTGGAATATCTTTTTGAAAAACATCCATGAAGAAAATGCTTTGAGGAAAAATAGGGAAAGGGTTTTTCTCGACCTCCCTGTACTCCCAAATTTTTGCATTTCCTTCTCCAGATTTCCACATCTCTACAGCTTCAGCAACTGATACTCAGAAAACCCCAGGGGTAGGTAATCTGTGGATCTCTATATACCTTGGCTTATAGTTCCTATGACCACCAGACTTTCTAGTTGCAGCATATAAGAGCTGTAGTCCAAAGGATCTGGAGAACTGATGATGTGACTATTAGATGAATACCTAATCTGGTCCAGATTCAAGTAAAAATGCCCTGCATCTTAGCCTGATCCTAATGGTGGCTCTTTTGGCTTGCCTGACCACACCATCTCCCAAAACACTGTCTGTTCTGCAGCTGCTAGTTTTTAATCCTCCAACCACCCCTCCCAATCGAGAAAGGGAAATACATATTTTCAGGAATAGCTAATTGTGGTAGACTTTGTACATTCAATGCAGGAGGCCTACTGCCCTTTACAATCTTAAAAGAGTTTGAAAAGACTGAAGCCTTAGAATTCTGCTGGTCAAAATGAAAGTGGAAACCAGAGTCCCTCCTTGAATACAAGTAATCAGTAGTGAAAGACATTAATACTTTCTCCTAATCGAACCACTAACTTCAGCACCTGGACAGCACAGAGTTAAAGGGAGTTGGGTAGATCTGTATCTCTGAGACTGAAAGAAGGTAGGTTACCCCACAACTCCAAACTTGTTTTTCCCTATTTCCAAACCTGAAACTACTAACAAACCAAAGTGAAGCCATATTACAGTCCTGATAGTTGGGAAACAACCTTGAGCTAAAAGAGATAAAGAATCAGTGGCTGAACAACTGAAGACTGCAGTTTCCAGTATGAAATGTAGCTCTTTTTGATACAGCTGAACAATATGGGCTGACTAAGGGGGGTTGCAGACTGCCAGAAATAGTGCAAATTGAGTCCACTTTTAGGGTTAGAGTTAGTGATAGAGAATCATGGGAATTGTTTTTTCCTCTGAGACATTGAGCCTTCTCTGTCAGAGAGCTCTGGTGCCACAATAAAATACAGTTCCCATGATTCCCTAGCACTAACCCTAACCCTAACAGTGGACTCAATTTGCACTATTTCTGGCAGTCTGCAACCCCCCCTAAGGTAAAGTAAATTGCATGCTCAATTGCTGATTGTTAAAAACTAACACCAAGTAGACACATGCCCCAAATGAAGTCAAGGGAATGTCTGTAATGTACACGTGAATTTTTAGTCATCTGTAATATCACCTTGCAAGCTTATACATTTTGGAATCATATCAATAAAGTTGTTCTTCTTCGCTCTTGGTACAGACTGCCAGGCTGTTCCTGTTCTGGAGGGGAGAGAATCTCCTTGATCAAGGATAACAATCTTTCCAGACAGACTCAGGGTCGAAACTTGCAGTCCATATGCACTCAGGGTGGTTGTGCTGGGGACTAGTATTAGGCTACATGGAGCAATGAGCTGGCTCCATTTAAGAAAGCTTCTTTATGTGAAATCAGAGGATGATGGTTTCCTAATAGCTATTGTTTTTCATCCACAAGGGAGTGGACAAGAATAAATAGGTTTCTGAGTGAAGCAGGTACAGTTCTGTTGCTTTTCTTCGTCCTCATTTCTTTCATGCAGAGGGTTAATTGCATGAAGGACCTATTTCTGGAATCATAAAACTTGCACCATGCAGAAGAGCCAATAAATCAGCCACTGTCCCAGGGGAGGTTAAAGATGGCATTACCTCATTCCCATAATTCCAGGTGTTTGCTGCTGGACAAAATAGAAAAGGAAAATAAAAACAAAATAAAGATTTTTCACCATGCATTGTGGTGTCTTCATAAAAGTATTATAAAATGTGATCCCCTGAAGTGTTGTCCTCCCATATAAACAGAAAACTGATAAGAAGTGAGCCATAAAGCCCATCTATTTATGTTGTAATGGGGATGGCTTTACATTTCATTTAAGTACCATTTGGAGCTAGGTACATGGGATTTTCTTTTTCCTTTTGAAGGAGTAATCATGAAACAGTTAAGTAAGAAGACAGGAAGAAAATCAATCGCTTCAAGATGCTAGAAGTTAATGTATTATTGCTATAAGACTCCTGTGTCTTTAACAGCAGATCAACAGGTATAGACAGCATGGAACTGAAATAAGGAGAGAGCCACCCCTGGTGAATTACTGCTGGCCCTCCAGCTCTCTAGAGCAATTTTGGTACAAGGGAAACAAACAAAAAGTTTACAACTTTACAGAATATTGATTAAAAGGCAAGTCCCTTTGAAATCCATGAGGCTTGCTCCAGAGTAAGCATGCACACAGGATTGTGGTCTCAGATATTTTTTAACAAACCTGTGGCACCACAAGTATAGTATCTAGATCAAGGGAAGTAATAGTGCCAAAACTGGAATACTGTGTCTAGTTTTGGGCACCACAATTCAAAAAGGATGTTGAAAAACTGGAGTGTGTCCAGAGGAGGGTGACTAAAATGGTGAAGGGTCTGGAAACCATGTCCTATGATCAACAACTTAGGGCCTCAGCAGACGGAGGCCCCGGAGCCGCCGCCGAACGG
>CM034701.1:353706180-353736672 GCA_020142125.1 Phrynosoma platyrhinos
TATTATTATTATTATTATTATTATTATTATTATTATTATTTCATTAAGAGGGAAACTTTCTCTAGGAATGAAATTGCTAAGCCAGATGCTGTTTGCCATCTGTTTTAGTCAAGTTTCCATCTCCTTCGAAAACAGATAAAGAGGAGAAGCAACAGTTCAGAAAATACAGCAAACAGATGTTTTTCTCTGCTTTGAAATACCCCCCCTCATCTCTGTTATGCCTTTTTTTAAACAAACAAGCAAAACATTTATCAAACTGTCAGTGCTAGATCAGATCTGCCATAGTACCCTTGATCCTGAGAAATTATCTGTGGTTATTATTCAGAAGCTTTGCTTAGAGGTAAGGAGGAAGAGAGGTAACAAGCCATGCAAAATAATGTGTGATGATTCTTGTTGACTTGTTTCTAGAAGTTGAATCTCTGTTCTTGTACCCACTCAAATAGAGGTAGGAACAGTTGCATTGTATTGGGTTAACAATGTTGTGACATGTCTTTTATGGAATATATTCTGGTTTGCCAAACATGGGTACATAGAACAACAGTTGCCCCTCCCAATTTGTGGGGGATCCGTTCCAGAACCCACGCACCCCTTGATGCGAAAATGGCAGCTTGCAAATATTTGAGCCCATTTAAAGTAATAGTGCGGGCACGCATGGCCATTAAAAATATAGCCCTTGTCCCTCCCCACGAAGAGCGAGACTGCGGACTCCAAGTCCACAAAAAGGGAAGGACAACTGAAATTCATGAGTACTAGGGCTATTCAATGATTCCCAAATTTTGTTCTTCCATGTGCTTTGGACTTCAAGTCCCAGAAGCCTCAGCCAGCTTGGCCAACAGTCAGGAATTCTGGGAGATGAAGTCCAAAACACCTGGAGGACCAAAGTTTGGAAACCAATGGGCTAAAAGGTCATACAGTGCATAGCATTGCAACAACTCTGTATAGAGCCAGATTTATACAGTATAAGAACAGTATTATTAATATGATAATTATAGTTCGGTGCTATAAATCTATTACTAGGTGTGTGTTTGTGGGTGTAAGAGAGACTATCCAAGAACTATATTAACAGGATATAAACAGGTAATGTATTTATGACTGTTACATTTTTCTTCACGATTTTCTGCATTTTCATTCTTGAGGTTCTGGTTTGATGTCTTTATTAAATATGATGATGATGATAATAATAATAAGAAGAAGTTCCTTTCTAGCAGTGGAGTCTTGAAAGACACATGGGACCTGCAGTTAATGTGCTACACTGTTTCTTCATCTCCAACCCCAGCAAGTATGGCCCTCAGGGATGCTTTATGGCCCTCTCAAAGCCGTGCACCCTTGAGAAATGTTGCCACATTGGGGGTGGCATTTTAAGCTGAAGGGAGACATTTTTTTCAACATGAAGTGACCCAAATGTCAACTTTTGAGTCACTGCTTGACGGGGGGAAAGGACTTCTGGGTCTAAAATGAGCTAAAACCACAGCACCATTTCTACTCCAGGTAGTGTTGGGGGGGGGGTGTTTGGAAGCCAAAATGACATTTTAAATGTGGGTAGTGTGGCCCGCAGTGGTCCCTGGGAAGGCTGTGACGAACCAAGATTCAGTAGTTGTTCATCCCTTGCTAGTAGGAATGCTTCTGTTCAGGGTGCCAGCCAATCACCCATTCTTTCCTCCAGGATACTCTTAAGCTATAAAAGTCTCAAACTAGCCAGCCTCAAATATACAGTTTTCAACACTGATAGAGACATATTGGGCATGCTTACCAGTTTTTGGAGGAGTTGTGTATAGTTTTTGTTTCACTGTTTTGTACTCTGTTGGCCGTTTAAGTGTGCTAATGCCTCCTTTTTCCTTAGTGACCCAGGTCCTGTTTTGTGTAGAGACTGACCTGTAATCGAATGGCATAGCATGCAGGTAGCAACAGAAACCATGTTCAATGTGTCCTGTAATCATTTCGCTATAGTGGATAATATCAGTAAGCTTTTGGGTTTGTAGGAGGGTCTCTCTGTTGAATGTCTCTCTGTGTTGAATGTGTTGCTGTTGAGGCTGTCTAAACAAGGATAGGCATACATCTCAAGGCCTGTGAAAAATGCCTAAAGTTAAGCTGAGACAGTGTCTGCAGTTAAGTTTTCCTTTTGTAGTCTAATGTAAATGCAGTTAAGTTTGGTGCTGATGTTAATTTGGGATGGAGCATTTGGGGATGAACTAATGATTTGGGACATGCAGACTTTTAATGTGTGACATCCCTCTTCAGTTGTTCACCAGAAAAGCTAGGTTAAAAATATGAAATTTATCATTATTTATTATTTACTTGTTGGGTGGCTTTTAATAAAGCCCTTTCGGTCTTGCCCAACCCTGCCTGTCTGCAGCTCATGTTTCAGTCATATATGTGAATAATTCATTAAGAAGCTGTTTAATAATTGAAAGTAAAAACCATTTATTTATTTGCTTCAGTAATGTTTTTGGTAATTTTCTTAATTTAAATCATTTCCTACAATGTGCATGTAAAATAACATGAATAAATAATGTCTGGGCAAACATATATCCTAGCCGAAGACTCAGAAAGTGGATTTATATACTGGAAATCATAAAGGTGCAGGCAGATGTCTGTGTATAGAACAAACAAACAAAACCCCACACTGATTTAGAAAGCCCTCTTTCTGTGCTTGGCTTTGCCAGTACAAAGTGAATCTTATTTGTCATCTTCTGTCCATTCCATTATATTTTTATCTTATTTGTTTGCTTCTATCCTTTCTATAATATTTTCATCACACCCTTTCTCCATTTGCCCCATTCCCAGTTTCACATTTGCAGCAACTCTGTGAAACGGTAGGCTGAGAGATTGTGATCATGGCCGAGTAGAGCCTTGAACCCATTTCTCTCTGTTTCTTTTCTATACTCAAACCATGTTCTGTTTCTTTTTGTCTCCTGGAACTTCAATTTGCTTTGTCACATTTGGCATAAAATAAGGGCAGACATCTATGGACTGAAACCTTTGCTGGTTCTTGGTTTCCCACCTTCACATATGTAGATGTAGGATGATAAGCTTTTAATCATTTTCTCTGTGGAAGTAGGTTCAGTGAGTGCAATGTCATTTAGAAGTAAGTGTACAAAAGACTGGACTCTCAGTCTCTTCCATTTTTGTATAGGACAGAACACTGGCAGGGAGAAGACTTGTTTCCTTGGTGCTGTATCCAAGTGCTTATGAATCAGAAATGGAGTACGTGTGGCCTTCCATAAGTTGAACTAGAGCCAGAGTGGCATAGTGGTTTGAGTGTTGAACTACAACTCTAGAGACCGAGTTTGATTCCCAGCTCAGACATGAAACCCACTGGGTGATCTTGAGCAAGTCATATGCTCTCAGCCTCAGGGGAAGGCAATGGCAAGCCTCTGAACAAATCTTGCCAAGAAAACCCCATGATAGGTTCACCTTAAGCTTGCCGTAAGCCAGAAAATATTTGAAGGTACACAACAACAATAGGCTACCATGGCTAGACTGGTGAGTTAAGAGTCCAATTACATGTGGAGGGCTACACGCTTCTCACCCCTTTCTATCCTATTATTAATAGGCTAATTTAACCAGGTTACTATCTTCATGCAGTTATTTCTCAAAGGTAATGACCATTACAATGGGTCCTCTGTATCCAAAGATTGTTGGGGGGGAAATATTTTCAAGCCATAAATGGGATTCAACCCTTCGTGGCTTGACAAGATTTTTTAAAAACCCCAAAAGCAAACCTCGATTTTGCAATTTTATATAAGGGACACCATTTTACTATGCTATTGTATATAGTGGGAATTGAGCATACATGAATTTTGGTATCTACTTGGAGGTCCTGGAACCAACCCCAAGCAAATACCAAGGCCCCACTGTACATCTTTAACAGAAAATTTGGTACCAGAGGCAGAAACAACATGAAAAAAAAAAAGAAAAATAGGTACTTACACCATAAAAAAGAAGAGCAGTTCAGTATGTTTCAGCCAACTTTTTATTCAAAGCTAACAATATGCCCATGTGAAATGAAACAGCCAGATCAAGAAAAGATTGTATAAGTAAAGAAAAACATGTTGAATCTTTTAGGGGATTATTTGAAGCCTTTTTCCTAAATGTACCCAGAGATTACTTTTCATCCACTAGCCTTCTCTTTTCTTATGATTCCTATTTTGGTGGCCAGCCTTATAGATCTGTGCTTTTTAAATAGGCTGTTGTTGTTATGTGTTTATTTATTTATTTTATAACCCCCGTCTTTAGAAATGCTCTCAGTGGCTTACAAAATTGTTAATTAGACAGTTCTCTACCCTCAGGCTTACAATCCAAAAAGACATGACCCAAAAAGAGAAAGGAATGGCAGTGGGGAAGGAGATCAACTAATGGTAGCTGGTGAGACAGGTTTATCTGGTCTCCCCTTTTCTCTCTGTTTTGCTGTTCAGTTTACCTTACCTGCTATAGAATACCATTGTTTCTCAGCTTAAGCTTTATTGCATTGCTTATTGCAGACAAATTTCTGCAACCCAAAATGAAAAGTCTGTATTTCTCTAGCTCTCCTTCACTGTGTTCCCAGTACTGCTTTAAAAACATTTCAGCTAGGTGGAGGATGAGGAAGAAAAGTTGAGGCCTGATGGACATAAAAAAAACTTAGTAAACTTAGAATTTTATTAGTAAAAAGGAATTTCACTGTTAGAGGCTTTGTTAATTGAGCTATACCTTTATTTCCATTCATGACAATTAGCCTTCATTGTCAGAATATTTTGCTGATGATTAATTTCCATAACTCTTTTGTCTATGGAATGGCGACAAGTGGTGCATACTGGTGCAGTGACTTCAAATTGTGCATATTTAAACTCATTGTTATCATTTATCTTCTTCAGAAAAAGATGGCAAAGCATTTCACCCAACTTACGAAGAAAAGCTCAGACTTGTAGCATTACATAAGCAGGTTCTATTGGGACCGTACAATCCAGACACTTGCCCTGAAGTTGGATTCTTTGATGTGCTGGGAAATGACCGAAGGTAAAAGCTATTGTTTTTTTCTGGATCTGTCCACCAAATAGATGATTTCATCTCATTTGAATAATTCATCCCAGGATTGGTCTGTTGGCTATGGTAGCAGTGTTGTAGTAATACCCCACAAAATCCAACAGTTGAGCAAGCTTTGAAAAATAGCACTTCTGGAGTTCCATATTTTTGGGAGCAGGGGGAAGGTGCTTTCCTATACAGTTTGATGGGTAAAGATCAAATTTTGTTTTATGGTTGAAATAAGCAGTCAAAAATTGCAAATTTGATGTGGAATTATATTTAGTTTCCATGCAGTGATGCAGGAAGGACATCGTTGTTACTAAACAGTTTAGTGCAGTTTGGAATTCTATTATAGGGTTTCTGTCTGTGGCCTACCTTGAATCCCATTTTCAGAGAAAGGCAGGATATAAATCCTTGAAATAAATTGCCTAACTACTTCTGGTGTATCTGGCTCTGTACCAAAAGAACTGGTGGATTGCATATCAGCAGTGCAGTGAATCAGTTCTCAGTTTTAGTCAGATTTGAAAGGAATTGGGCAAGATGCTGAAAACTATTTCCAACATAGGTTCAGCATCTTGAATAGCCTCTTTACACTTCCGATTAAAACTTGGAGTGAGCTCACAGCCCTACTGATGTGAGAGCTACGAACTGCCGCTGTCAAGACATGAATTGGATTTATGAACTCTCACCCATAAATGTTGTTAGTATTTGTCTGTTCATTATATTGTGATCTCTTTCCTTTACCTAAATTAGGTAGAGATTCTTTAGCTTTGAAATCATGCCCCTCCCATAATTGTGTCTCTTTGTAACCATAGTTTAGTAGTCAAGATGTTACTTTGCTTATTTTCTCTGTGCAGGAAAGAATGGGCTGCCCTTGGAAACATGGCAAAGCAGGATGCTATGACAGAGTTTGTAAAGCTCCTAAATAAGTGCTGTCATCTCTTCTCCACATATGTTACTTCACATAAAATAGAGAGAGAAGAACAGGAGAAAAAACGGTAAGCCACTCTAGAAGTGGGTGGGGCTGATTTAATGGTCACTTAGTTCTTTAATCATTTTAATTGCTTTTTAACAATTTTGACATGAAGATGTTAGATATAGGCTGCTACCACTCTACAGAATTAATGCAGTTTGAAACTACTCTAGCTGCCATGGCTCAGTGCTATGGAATCCTGGGATTTGTAATGTGTTTTGACACCAGAGCTCAGGAAACTACAAATGCCAGAATTCCATAGCATTGAACCATGGCAGATAAAGAAGTGCCAAACTGCATTAATTCTGCAGTATATATGCAGCCATAGTGCAGTTTTTCCTGTCTTTGGAAACAGATGTTTACATGTTTTGAGAATCTTAGTATTTCTTGAAAACATTGAATATTTGTAAAGTTTTAGGTAGCACATAAATATTTTACTTGTTACCATTGTACAGGAATCTTATAAAACATATTCTTGTGATTTAAAACAGGATATCTTTTGCCATAAAATTTCATATTTTGCACATCTAAGAAGATATTTTATCTGATGTAAGCCGCCCCGATTATTTGACAGAGGGGCGGGGTATATGACTGTTTCTTATTTTATTACCTTCATTTTTAGCAAATCCTGTGACTGCTCTGTACAGAGGTGGATAATAATCTGTATCTCGGCTCTTTATTCTTTATGAAGGGTGGTCACAGAAAATTGAAGCCCAATGAATAGTCTGATAAACTTGGCTATTACAGGAGGGAAGAGGAAGAACGGAGGCAGCGTGAAGAGGAAGAACGAGAGCGTTTGCAAAAAGAGGAAGAGAAGAGAAGGCGAGAAGAGGAAGAGAGGCTGAGACGGGAAGAAGAGGAGAGGAGGAGAATAGAAGAAGAGAGATTCCGCATGGAACAGCAGAAGTAAGATGGCAACTGTACATGAATCAGCATATTTTTATTCCATCTTCTCCTAAAAGACCTTCTGTATGTCAGGTCATTCCTTTTATTCTCACAATAACCTTGTAAAATGGGTTACACTTTACCTAAAGAAATGGTGGGTAGTGAGCTCCTGTCACTAGTCCCAACTTCTGCCAACCTAGCAGTACGAAAGCATGCAAATGCAAGTAGATAAATAGGTACCAATTCTCAGTGGGAAGCTAAACAGCGTTCTGTGCAATCATGCTGGCCACATGATCACAGAGTAGTCTCTGACAATGCTGGCTCTTTGGCTTAGTAACAGAGATGAGCACCGCCCCCTACAGTCAGACATGACGACAACCTTGTCAACGGGAATACCTTTACCTTTTTACATGGTAAGTTTACAACAAAATATTTATTTAACAGCCAAGCACTTTCAAAATAACACACAAAAGGAGTGAAATAAGGTACAGTAGAAGAAGCAAATATAAAATTAACGTAGACCCAAAACAGACGGGCTTGCAAAGCCAGCTTCTGCGTGGCTTGGGGTCATTTAGATAAAACACACATACCCCAACCCGCACGGAAGCAACACCAGGGTTGTTCCCAAACCCTTCCCCAAAAGGAGTGAATCTTTTCCACTCCTTGCTGAGATCCATTTGGGACCATGCAGAGGCTGCCATCCTGCCTGTCTGTTCCACCCCATACACAGTACTTCAAAAAGTTGTTCTGGACATGCAAGCCATTCAAGAACCTGAACCAAAACACAGTACTTCAAGACACTCAAGAAGGGCCTCTGAGGAAGATCTTGATTCACAGGCAGGATTGCATCAGTGGGGGTAGTCTTTCAGAGACCCTTGTCCCAGATCATTTTAGGGATTTAAAGGTTATGATCAGCACTTTGAACTGGGTCAAAAATATAGTGATAGCCAGTGCAGTAGGCACAGAATTGGATATACCACTAGCACTGAAAAGGTGCTGTGTGTTGCAGTGACAGTTGGTGCAAATATTTGGATTAATCATGAATTAGAATTTCTCCTTTGAGTGCTTACAAGAGAAGTGGTAACTTGTGATGTGCTGGATTCTTTGGTACAAGTCATCAGTATTCTATCAGGAAGTGTTGTGCTTCCCACCCAGCCCGCTGACTGACGCCCCCCGCCGCTTATGCTGCCACTGCGCCGCCGCCACACGCTTTGCGGCCGCCATTTTGTTTACCAAAATGGCGGCTGCGACTCGTTTGCGTGTGCGCAGTACTGCTGCGCATGCGCGAACGAGCCGCAGCAGCCATTTTGGGGAAAAAATGGCATCCGTAAGAGTACTGCGCATGCGCAAACGAATCGTGGCTGCCATTTTGGCAAACAAAATGGTGGTGGCGATACGCATGGTGGCAGCGGTCAGCGGGGGCATGTGCGTGTGCATCAGTGCGCGCACCGCCATCCCCCCCCCCCCCCCCCCCCCCCCCGGCAGAAGACCTGGGGACCAGTGACCGGCCCCAGGTATGTAAACCTTGACAACCCCTGGCTTAGAACTTTAAGGGTTTTTTACTGTAGCAAGAAATAAAACAGGATTTATCAGTAACTCCCTTAAAATCAACAGAAAATATTAACTGTTGTTAGATTGAGAAATTGTGAAGTGTGGTGCTTACATCTTTGAACTGGGACTTAACAGACCCAGATTCTAATCGCTCATGAACCTGAGTGATCTTGAACCATCCACTTTTTCTCAACCAGATCTACCTCACAGGAGTGTTTTGAGAATATAATGAGGAAGAGTAAAATAGAATCACATAGATTCTATATCCTGTCTGATCTTGGAAGCTAAGCAGGGTCACCCTTGGTTAGTACTTAGATGAGAGACTGCCAACAAATACCAAGTGCTGTAGGATATATTTCAGAGGAGGGAACTGTCAAAACCACCTCTTAGGATTCCTTGCCTAAAAAAACCCTATGAAATTTATGCAGTTGCTGTAAGTCAACAAATGACTTGAAGATACACACACACATATGCTGTCTTGGGCTAATTGGAGGAAAGGCAAGATATAAACACAACAGTGATTTTTTGTTTTACAAAACAAAATTCAAACATGGAACATATAACTTCTAGTTCAATTTCTTAGCCACTGCCTCTAACAAAAAAGTTAGCACTGCTTTCCTATATACTATTATGTTCAGGAATAAATTCTAAATATTGTTTATCTTTCTTACTATAGCAAGATTGTTGTTTTTAGGAGCATTTAGCTTGCAGCATTGGAGACCGTTTGAAAAACTGACTGTTCAGATACAGAGTAATTTATTAAGACGATTTGTGCTTCATCTAGACAACAGATAATGGCAGCACTGAACTCCCAGACAGCTGTTCAGTTCCAGCAGTATGCTGCCCAGCAATATCCAGGCAATTATGAGCAGCAGCAGATCCTAATTCGTCAGCTCCAGGAGCAACACTACCAACAGTACATGCAACAGCTTTATCAGGTCCAGCTTGCACAACAACAGGTATACTACACTGTGTTGTCAGGGCAGCTTTTGAAAAGTTATATTCTTAGTTCCTAACTGAGACATCAGTGAGAGAGCATGCCTTTGTTGCAGTCAGCAATGAAGATAGAATTAAAAAAACAAAGGGTTAAGGAAACAAAAATAAAAATACAATCAGTGATGTTTGTACTACATGTGCTGATTTTGCTAATTGTTATTTTAAAATGTCTCCTACAGAGTGATTGCCCAGTCCAAAAAGATACATAATTTAGTTTTAATATTTGCTATAAATATGGAGGGCCAAATTGTTATAGTGACAAGGGGACTCAGGTTCAAATCCTCACTTAGCCATAAAGCCCATTGGGTGACCTTGGGTAACTGTGCCATCTGTCAGCTCATGTTCACCTGTTACACTTCAAAGTTGTGAAGGTAAAATGAGAGATCAAGAGAACTGTGGGCTAAATCTAATTGCTTGTCTCATCTGGAGTAGGACCACTGAATTATCTGCTAATTGCCAGGTAAACACTTACGTAAATCCCATTGATTCAGTGGGCCTACTTCAGTTGAGACTAGTGGTTAGATTTAGGCTTGTATATGATGTCCTGAGCTGCTTGGGAAAAGGTCAGGATAGACTTATTCAATAAACGTGTTTTGTTGATAGCCTTTAATCTGTTTTTATTATTGAGTTTGTTTTTATTTGACTGTTACTGCCATTAAATTTCTTTGGGAAAGTGTTTGGAAGAAAGACAATATGGACATTTAATAAATAAAATGTTGAAATTAAATTAATAGCTCACAGGAAAAGTCTCACTTTCTGTTATATTGTACAATTAATTTTTAACTTTTAGCATTTTAATGTAATCATTTTAATGCAGTCTCTAAGCTTATGTCTCAGTGACATACCCAGCCTCTGCATCTTTGCTTAGACTAAATGTTGCTGCTGCCATGAATAGGAGGAGTGGGCAACCTGTAGCCCTATAGACGTTACCAGAGTGCATCTTGCATCATCCCTCTCTGCTGATTATGGGCCTTTGCAGACTGCTAGAAATAGTGCAAATTGAGTCCATTTTAACTGCCCTGGCTCAGTGCTAGGGAATCATGAGAATTGTATATATTTTTTTTCCTGAGACATTGAGCCTTCTCTGTCAGAGAGCTCTGGTGCCACAATAAACTACAGTTCCCAAGATTTCCTAGCACTGAGTCACTGGCTAGAGCTGATGTGGGTTGTAGTCAAGTTGCTAGTCCCTAGTATGCACAGTTCATACCCTTAACTTAAAGTTAACCGATTGGGGCTTTGCCTCATCATTTAGTTCTGTAGTAGTAGATTCTGTGATATTGCCCTCCTGTAAGATATATTCTGCAGGTAACTCCCGTAAGATACATTCCATGTCATTCATTGTCCTTATGACCTTTTTTTACGTTTGTAGGCAGCTTTGCAAAAACAGCAAGAAGCAGCAGCCGCAGCAGGGGCTTCAGTTACTTCCATGTCAAAAGCCAACCCAGCAGTTGCAGGAGAAATCCCATCAGTAAACGGGCAGGCCAGTCCTCACACAGAGAGCCCTGAAAAAGACTTGGAAACAGATGCTTTAGAAGAAGCATTAGAAAATGGACCAAAAGGTATGGGTAAAGATTATTGAACTCTTAAAAAAAAGAATCACAGAAATCTTGTAATAGAAACCTGCTTGTATGTCGCTTCTGACTGACTTTTGACCGCACAGTCGTCCCTCCCCGTTTGCAGACTTGAAGTCCACGGTCTCGCTCTTCATGGGAGGGACAAGGTGGGAGCCCCGTACACACACCATGGGTGCGCACACCATTATTTCCTATAGAATTCAAATATTTGCGAGTCACCATTTTCGAGGGGGGCTCTGGAACAGATCCCACATGAATTTGGAGGGGCTTCTGTAGTTTCTTCTGCCATGGTTAGCAACTTGCATCCCTTTATTTATCTGTTTGTTGTTTATTGGATGTATATCCTGCCTTTCTCCAAAAATGGGATTAAAGGTGGTTACTTGCATTTAGCTAGGTTAAGCCCATAAACTGCAGTCTCATGTGTGTAACTCTGTAGTTATCTGCAGCCTGACTGTTTAGAGCAGAGATTGAAATTGTGCCTCCCTGTGAAGACCTTCTGTGCAGCCCTTGGGCCACTCCCAAACTCTCTCTTCATCTTTAAAAAGAAATAAATAAAGAGGAATGGAGAAGTAGAGACATACCTCCAGGAGCATCCAGGGAACATGATTTTCTACTTAAGTGCTATTTTGGGGAGAGTGCACCTTTTAAAAGGCCAAAAGCTTGAGGCGACTTTTTAGTCATTTCCAGTTTACACTGGCAAATAGGGCAGGATGGCCCTAAGGTGCTCCATGGTTCCCAACCATGGTTTATAGTTAAATGTCCTTGGTTAGGATTGAAGGTTATCATAAGCATCCTGAAAGGAAAACACTGGAGGAAGAAGGAAGGTAGTAGTCTTTCCTTTTGCTTTTAGATTAAGGTAATACATGGTATATGATTGGAATGTACACCTTTGCTCTTAAAGCAACCATGAACTGACCTAAACTTACAAAGAATTGGCAGAATGGAGATGGTTTCCCCCTGGGCCTCTGTGAAAGTATCAACAAATGTTTTTGAAAGGGAGGTTCCTTTTTTGGTGGGGATTTCTTCTAGTCTCTTGGTCTATTAGCCCAGATGGATAGTGTGTCTGGGTATAAATTGCTCATCTCTTGAACTTTCTTTGTCCTGTCTTCCTTTTTAGAATCTGTTCCAGTCATAGCAGCACCCTCTATGTGGACACGACCCCAGATAGCAGATTTCAAGGAAAAGATTCGCCAGGATGCAGACTCTGTGATCACAGTTGGCAGAGGAGAAGTAGTGACAGTTCGTGTACCAACACATGAAGAGGGCTCTTATCTCTTCTGGGAGTTTGCTACAGACAATTATGACATTGGTTTTGGGGTATATTTTGAATGGACAGACTCTCCTAACACAGCAGTCAGCGTACACGTTAGTGAATCCAGTGAGGATGAGGATGAAGATGAAGGTATCTTATTTTATGCACTTTGCTGGAGTTTGAGATATGGAAAAAGCTATCTCTTGTACACTTTAATATATATCAGCAGCCTTATACTGTGTCAAACCATTGTTCTCAGTCACCCATTAATGTGAGCAAACTGATAGCAATTGTGTAGGACTGCAAGCAGAAGTCTTTCTTAGATCTACCTGGAAATCCATGGTATTCTAAGGAAGTCTCCCAACCATGTGCTAATCAGGCCTGGCCCTACTTAACTTCCAAAATCAGACAAGACTAGATGTGTTCAGGTCTGAATAACATGAGGGGATGGGACAAGAGTTGAGGGGTAGCTGATGGGTGTCCAATTTGGAATTTGGAAACTTGGTTCCAATGGGGCAAGTGGGGAAATAATGAATAGAAGTTCTGCAAGACTGCAAGATAGTCACTTGTATTATTTGAGATCTCAAATGGGAGTCATACAGAGAATGTTGGAATCAAAGTAAATTTAAAACCCCTTTTCATTACTATTGCTGTCAATGATCTTATGCAGTCTTGCCTTGAACAGGGTTCCATGACATTGTTATCTCTCTTGCCACAGTGTCTTTCATGAATCCTGTCAACTTTATGGGAATTTCAAATTTGCTAAGAATTAACATTGATTGGAAAATTGTACCTATTGCGACTGAGTAGACATTGCTAAAAAAAAGTCTGCCTGATGCAAGACACTTTTATGGTTTACTTTTACAGAGATGAAGCTTAGAGACTTGGTTAGTCAGAGCTTAGATTGCTGTATGTCCATAGAATCTAGATTGGCATAGAATCTAGACTTGAAAATATGTGTCTTTCTGTTCTTTCCTTCATCTGTTTCCAGTAAAGTGCCAGATTTGATTGTACTCCCAGTTATCTAGTACATTTTTTCTTAACCTTGTAGATGGTGTGATTTCCCATGTTCTCTCTTTTCTTCTTCTTGTTGTTGTTAAATGTCCTCGAGTCGACTTTGAATCATGGCAATCCTGTGGATGAGACATCTCCCAAGTCCCCCTGCCCTCAACCTCTCTGCTTCAGGTCATGCAGGCCCAGGCCTGTGTCCTCCCTGACTGAGACTCGTTTTTCCTCATGATATATCCAGCAATGAATTTTATTGTTTCTGTATGGTGCCAGTATTTTAAATCTTTTACTAGAAAAATAGTCCTTGTAGTGTAGGAGGAAAGGATATTCCTGGATGTTAAGATAAGTACGAATATGATTGTTGCGACCTGTAGCTAGCTTCAGGCTAGAATCTTATCAACATCATTTATGATAAAGTCTGATTTTAGTTGCTGGCTTTGATGGCGTTCTTTTACCTCCAATTTACCAAATTGTTGTCATAAATAGTTGGTTAGCTTTCCTTATTTCTTAGTGGGAAATTATTTGTGATGCTTTCAGTCACCTTGGGTGTGAGAATAAATGGGAGAGCCTGAAAGAGTTACTTTTGCGGGGGCTATAATCCCCCAGCCAGCATTTATTTTTGCAGGATCCATAGAAATACATTATTGTTACAGTTATCGCAGTCCCTTCCAGATCACTGAGGAGCTCTGGTCCCACTGGCATCCATGAGTCTTAAAAATTACTGGGACTGTTGAAAAATTCAAGCAGTTAAGAAAAAATCCTGTTATTTTCAAATACTAATTTTAAAAGTCTACCTAATAGATGCTTTACCTCTTAGTGTGTATAGTGTATTGGTTTGAGTGTTGGATAACAACACTGGAGACCAGGATTCAAATCACGGCTCAGCCTGGAAACCCACCGGTGATCTTGGGCAAGTCACACTCTCTCAGCCTCAGAGGATGACAGTGGCAAACCCCTTGTGAAGAAAACTGCCAAAAAAAAACCAAACCCATAATAGGTTAAGGTCACCATAGGTCAGAAATGACTTGAAGGCAAACAACACACACAGACAGTTATCTGAAGAAAGATTGAAGGCCATAGTCTTCATTCTACTGTTCCCTGGAAGTGGTGGAAATCCTAAATTTTATAGGAAAAGATGAGCTGTAAACTAGTGGAACCAAATGCTTCTGTTCATTGTGCATGTCAGTCAGGCTTGTGATACTGGAGTGCTGTTTGTTTGCTGATTTTGTAAATGAAGGGATGAACTTTAATTGCTTCTGACAAAACCTTGATATGGTAGTCATCATTTCTTGCAGAAATATTTGGTCATTGCTGTTTTCTGCAAAGTCCTGGCACAGACTAGTTCTTAAAATGTTGCTTTAGTTAAATTTAAATTAGTTATATATTTGTCCCTCCCTTTTCGCGGACTTGGAATCTGTGGTCTTGTTCTTCATGGAAGGGACAAGTGGCTATAAATAAAATGTCCATGTACGCCATTATTTCCTGTGGGACTTAAATATCTGTGAGTCGCCATTTTCATGGGGAGGTCTGGAACTGATCCCCCATGAATTGGGAGGGGCTACTGTATATGTATAGTAATCAGTACTGATTACAAATAATAGGATGTACAATTTGTTTGGTATCAAGGAAACCTGTGTTGAGTGACTAATATTTTATTCCTGACTCTTTTTCAGAAAATGCTTCCAGTGAAGAGAAAGCCAAAAAGAATGCCAACAAGCCTCAACTAGATGAAATAGTGCCTGTGTACAGACGAGACTGTCACGAAGAAGTGTATGCTGGCAGCCATCAGTACCCAGGGAGAGGAGTCTATCTCCTTAAATTTGACAACTCCTACTCGCTATGGAGGTCAAAAACAGTCTATTACAGAGTCTATTATACTAGATAAAAATCTTGTTCTGGTGTCGGAGGCTGGGGTATTGCAGAAGACGTCATGTTGTTTGGAATTTCCGTCACACATATTGGACCTTTAGGCGCTGTTACCCTGTCTGATGTATCTGTATGATTTTTTTGTGTGTCATGTTAACATTTGGCACTGGGAGTTGGGCTTTCTTCTGCATCTCAGTGTTAATGCAATTTGTGGGGTTAGGATTTCCCCAGTCCTTTCTGGTGACATGGTTGTTGACCAGTGTATAAGACAAAAGGTCGAGCAAGTTACATATGTTGACCTTTAGAACCCCTTAAATGCCTAACACACACATAAAAGGAGAAGGTGTTTCATTGGTGGCAGTCCATATGATGTTGCCTGACCTATACGCTTTCAACGTTTAAAAAAATAAACCTGTTAGTTGTTCATATGAGGGTGCCAGCCTTATTTGCGGGGAGGGATACAGATGGAGGCTGCACTGTAGGAAGAAAATTTCTTATAATTGTATTTGATTGTCAGATTTTTACACCATTAAACTTGAAACCTTAGTGGATGCAGTTTAGAAATGAATTTGTCTCGTCTCTGTTCTCATTGAAGAAATAATTTGGAACCTCTCTGTCCAGACTGAATGCTGCCAGATGAGGGAGAAAAAGATTGTATGAGTATCTGTGTGCCCAGGTGCCCTTGGTGAAGGTAGGCTTCTGTGAGGCATAAGTGTGTGTATGTAGCTACACACAAAACACATGCACATCAGAGAAACCTTGTCTGATCTCAGACTAGAAAGTTTAATTTTAGACACCAAGTTGATAACAAAACATGTTTCTATCTTCCCTTTAGTTCTCTTGTAATCTTGAGAGCAAGATTTGTGCAGGTTTTTGACATCTGAGCTCTAATATGGTTGATTTAGAATAGCAGTTTTAAAATTCAAGGGAACTGTCCATTAGCAGTTCTCCTTGTTGAATTGTCAAGTATGTGCACAAGACTTTCCTGTTGGAGTGCATCCTTTTTGCAACTGTATGAGGGAGGCTTCAAATTAAAATCAGTTCCCTGCTTAGCTTTTGTAGACTTTGTAAAGGAGAAGAGGGTAAAGCAGAGTTTGCGCTTTGTGAACTTAATATAATTGAACAAAGTTATGTTTTAGGAGTTCAAGTTGCACTAATATTATAGACACTCATCTCAGTTTGATTCACATTGCATTTGTGTGCTCATTCTCATGCTCTTTTGTCTTTTTTATTTACACCACAAGTACAGGCATTCTATATTTGCATATCAGGGTTTGAGTAAAACTGTAAAATTTCATACTTGCTCAACAGTGACGAAGGCAAGTAGATTTCTTCTCCCTTTGTCGCAATGTTTGTGTGGAACCATGATTCCAAGAAGCCGGATGTAGTTCAGGTATTTTAAAAATGGCTTTAAGTATGTTATGTTTGAAGGATGCAATCTTCCCCCAGCCCCCATTACAAATTATTGTTTGCATTTGAATGTCTATGAGTTAGCTGCAAGTAAATGTGTTTCTACTAGAAATGAGTCTGTTGGAATTTTGGAGGGTTTTTTATTTGAATATCTATACATACATTATACTTTTTCCCTTTTTACATCTTAAAAGCAGTTAATTTTTACATCTAATTTTATTTAGCAATGTGTTGCAAGATTTTCTAATTAGTGCTGCTCCAGTCAACGCTAATAACATTTTCTGTTCTGATGTGTAGATAACACTGTATAAACCCATAAAGTTAGGAAGTAGCTTGCTCGTTCAAAGTTGTATCTAAAATTTTAAAGAAATTAAGAGGGAGGCACTAATTCCACTAAATACTTTAGATTTCTTTTTGTCCATATTAAATTATGATTTAATGGAAAAATTGTGTTGGACAGTAGTGTATGTTTGTAAACATCAGCAGTTTTTGCTGTCAAACCTTGGATATCAAAATCCAAAAATTGCCTCTGACTATTGACTAGTTCAGAAAAGTACGCTTTCAAAATACCTTGGAATAATATATTTAATCTGAATTAAAAATGCTTACATGGAACCTCTTGGCTTTTCCTTAAGTATTACTTGCATTGATAATGATTGGAAGATATAGTTTATTATATTGGCAAATACTTAGCTGTGTGAAGCAAATTTTGATCCCTACTGTTATATCAGAGGCTGTGGGAATTAGTGGTTATTTCAGCAACCTCTCCATTTTAGAATTTGTACAGATTTCTGTGTATGGTGTAAATATGTCCACATGGATTTAATTGGCATGACTCACTAGTTTTAATATCTTTTATGTTTCCAGAATTCAGATTACTTCATGGAATGTAGATCTTTCTGGGGATAAATTAATCTGAGGAGGCATTGGAGAGAAAAAAATGTGCTTTAGAAACGTGTTGACAGAAGGAGGAGTGTGCAGGTTCCTTTCCCCTCAGCCACCTCTGAACTGAGCTTATGCGGAAATCATGAAATGCAAGAGCTGAGAGTCTTTTCAATAGCTCTTGAACCCCTTGGCTTCCACCAAAGACCATACCTACTGTTGGCCCCACTGTGTGTGTAAAAAGCACAAGTTCTGGCTCCTGCACAAACAGCAGACCATCATGGAACTGGAAGGTACCAACTACATCCTTTGCCCCATTGACCAGGATGTCAGTCTTAGTAGCCTCTCCACAAGTGAACCTACACAATCCAGACTATGATGATTATACAATCTAGATCATGGATAAAGAGCAGGTGTGTCATGATAAGGTGCCCATAGATCAAATAATTTTTGATTACTTTGGCAGCAAGACAAAGCCTAGGTATCTCCCATCAGTACTTGACTCCCCACATAGCAATTGGAGCTTGAGCAGTTTTAATGAGATTGGAGATATATATGGGCCTAAATACCCTAAAGACAGCAGATCCCGTCTGATCTTGAAAGCTAAGCAGCCCTGATGAATACTTGGATGGGAGAACCACCAGCAAATGTCAGGTGGTGTAGAGTATATTTCAGAGGAGGGAATTGACAAAACCACCTCATACTATCCCTTGCCTAAGAAAACTATAAAATTCATGGGGTCACCATAGGTTGACAGGTGATCTGAAAGTGTACACAGAGAGATACATGCACACGCTTGTCTGTTTGTTCCATAGCATCTCTACTCATGGCAGTTCTTGTTGTAAGAATGACTAATTTCAGAAAAAATCTTCCAGATGGGCTAATTATGAGGGAATAATTTTTCACACTTTCAGAACTTTTTTAGGGAAAGTGTTTTGTAAAAAAATAACATTTTGTGCAAGGAACTACATTTTGTGAAAAATATATTGCTTTATGTGCAAAAAAGGTTGGATTTGAGTTTTGTACAAACTGATTTTTGCAAAACAAGCCCCCAAATACGGTAATTTTTTCTTTAAATCTCATGGTGGTTGACACCATGTATCTTGATGTGACAAAATACACTTTCGGGTCAAGGGTGAGAAAATTGTAAATGCATTTTATATCCCTTACAGAATATAGCATGAAATGTATTTAAAATCATAATGAATTTGTAAAGCTGCATTATAGTGAGACCAGCAGCCCTTGTTCCCACAAATGGGCACTTTGTGGTTTTCCAAATGTTGGATTGCAATTCTCAGCAGTCCTTACCCAAGGTAGCCAATAGCAAGCAGTCATTTATTTTATTAAAGTATTTACATCCTGCCTTATCACAAGGTGGTGATCACAAGGTGGTGTACAAATAAAATCAGTTTAAGCCATTTAAAACAATGAAACCCAATTTAAACTACAATGTTATTGAACAATTTAACACGTTAAAGTTAAACCAGTGGTATATGATTCACATATACACACTTGGACAAAATCATTTGGGCCCAAAGACTTTCTTTAAAAAGCAGATTTTGGTGTGACAATGGAATAAAGCTAGTGTCAGCACCAATTGGGCCGCCAAGATGAGTTTAGCTATCAGGGTTCCATCTTGTTCGTCATGCTGTTTTCACATATGCATGAAACTACTGAGAGATGTAATTTGGACTTTTGGCTTTCATCAATATGGTGATGACATTCAACTCTGGTGTCTGCAAAGAGGATCAGAAACTGCTTTCGTTTTTGCAGGATGATAAAAGTGACATGACAAAATGGAGGATCCTATGCTACTCATGGGCTAGAGATGCTATAACACCATTGCAGGTCCCACTGGAGATATAAGAGGGACATGAAAAAAAAATGTACACATTGGATGACGCCAATAAGTATAGGAAGAGGAGAGAAGGAGGAGGATGCAACATTGCATGAGCCTTAAAAGAAGTTGTGTCAGTATATGTGTTTTAAAAGAACTGCAATAGCCACATAACTAAAAGAGATAAGCAGTGATAACCGAATTGAGAATTGTTAGAGGCATTGCAACCCAAACAGCCAAAAAGGAACAGCTGTGTGTGATATGCTTTCTTCAAGGATTATAGGCAGACACACAATTCTCACAGATGTCTGGAGGGGGAAGGGATTAAAATTTATATAGTATTCATTATAGATGTAATAGCCTATATTCTCTACCTACCACCAGGTGGTGCCCAGAGTAAGTTACAACCCACAATAAAATCCATTTAAACCATTAAAATGCATAAAATGTAAAATATCAAAGTCAGAAAGGCACAGAAGGGATAGTCTCAAACCCCTCAATTACAGCAGTGAAAGCAACAGGAAATTAAGAGCAATACACAGGAATGGCTTCTGGAAAAGCCAGTGTATTACATTCAGCAAAAAACTATCGACAATTGGTCTGGATGCCTGTTCTTCAAAGGACAATGCTTTCCTTAAGTGTGGGTAGCTCCTCTGTAATTGCATACCATACTCCTCCAGGAGACCTTAATTTGTTCAATGTTCCATTCCTTTTTGAAGTATCTCACAAATCATGGAGGTGCACCTGACGCTTGTGTTGAAGCCATTTAGGGTTTGTTTTTTTGTTTTTTGTTTTTTAGTACCTGCACTCTATTCCCCGTTACCATGTATGGATGTGAAAACCAGACAGTGAAGAAAGCAGATTTTTAAAAAGCAGTTCATTTGAGATGTGTTGGAGAAGAGTGCTGAGGATACCATGGATGGCGAAGAAAACAAATGGGTCCTAGAACAAATCTCCCTGGAAGCCAAGATGATAAAACTGAGGCTGTCATACTTCAGCCACATCATGAGAAGTGATGACTCACTAGAAAAGGCAATATTGCTAGGAAAGGTAGAAGAAGTAGAAAGAGAGGAAGACCACATGGCAGATGGATAGGGAGACCACGGTCTTAAGCCTATAAGACCTGAGCAGAGCAGTGGAGGATAGGGGGCTTGGAGACATCTCATTTTCAGGGTCACCATGAGTCAAGCTTGACTCAAAGGTAGCTAACAACAGCAACAACAAAGTACCTGTATTTTGAGCTGGATCTAAAACAAGCACATGGGATAGAAGGGCATGCTCCTTACCATCATTACTTGTCATGAGATGAGATGCATATTCTGCTCTAGCTTCATCTGAGTTGTTTTTAGTAGCCCACCCAGAAGACATTGCTAAGGAAGCATAGCCAACTGACTATGCTAGCAGCATGCTCTCATGTGAAACAGTTCTCTCAAAATGAGAGGGAGAGATTCATTTCCACATAGAGCAATGTTTCAAGTTCACAGTAGGCTTACAGACTGGGGCAAAGAGAGAAGGAGGTGGTTCTTGTCAATCTTATGCAAACCAGATTTAATTCTCTTGTCAAGACATTTGAACTGATGTCGTAAAAATCTTATTGGTACAAATGCTGGACAACAGGTTCAGCAGGATTTTTTCTCTGTTTATTTATTCTCCTTGCTACAGTGCTACCCTCCTCTTATTACTTTCCAAACATGCCAAGAAATAAAATGTATTCGTTCCATTCAGCTTTACAAGGATTAAAGTTATATAATAAGGTAAAGCTAGCCGACCATATCATTTCTGATCTAAAATAAACCATGCAAGGGCAGTTGGTGGCAAGGGAGAAAAATGGCAAAGGGTGCTCAAAGGTTTTCCTTTTTGTCTGAATTAGCTCTTTGCCCCAAAATGTTCTCAGAGAAGTTGCTAGTGATCAAAAACAGGTTGCAGATGCAACCCAAAAAGGAATGACAGTGATGAGGAGGGAAAGAAACCTAAGGACTATTTAAAAGTTATTTATTCTTGTAATGACTAGAGCCTGGGAAAGTTAATTTTTGGGGCCACATTTCACAGAGCCCCCCGCCCCCCGCATTATCGTGGCTCCTGACCATGATAGCTGAAGGGTTCTGTGAGTTATGGCTGAAAAAGTAAGGTTTCCAAGCTCTGCAATGATGATCTCAGTTAAGGGAGGGGAGTAACCCAGATGTTGGTGCTCTAAATGTTGTTTTTAACTTATCCTGTTTTATTTGGGGAATTTTCCAGTAGATCTTGGTGTTGTCCTCTTTCACTTGTCACCCTGTGTTTTTTTGCAGCTTGTTCCAGCTTTTCTCCTTGCCACACAAAAATATGAAAGATGAAAAAATGCAGCAGCTATGCAAGGTCTTTTTTAGTGGCACCACCATGGAAACACATTGGGTGACCTTAGGCAAGTCACACTCTCAGCTTCAGAGTAAGGCAAACACCCTCTGAATAAATCTTGCCAAGAAAATCCTGTGATTAGGTTCTCCTTAGGGTCACCATGAATCAGAAACAACTTGAAGGCATACAAGAAGAAATTGAGAAGCAGTCCATCTTGGAAGCACTGCAGATTTTCAACTGAGCTGACAGAGTGTAATTCACATACTAGGACTTTGGTCCAATGCATCAGGTTGTTTTTTTTATGCTATTAGTGTTAGGGTAAGAGATACAAAGCACTCTGAACACTGTAACACATCGGCATTTAATGTGTGTGTGTGTATGCACTGGCCACATTTCAGTCTGATTTAAAAAAGATTGTGATAACAGTACTTCCTTCTAACATAGGAGTTTTTAAAAAAAATCGAGACTTTAGGTCTCCAAACTGATGTTTGGGTTTTACACAGTTATGGAACCTCCATAGATACCAAAATCTGTGAATGCTCAAGTCCTATTAAATACAATGGCATAATAAAATGGTTTCCCATATATAAAATGGTAAAATCAAGATTTGTTTTTTTGGGGGGAATTTATATATATATATATATATTTAATACGTAGATGTTTGTAATTCATGTTTGCATTATTAAAATACAAATAGTGTATTGTGTGACCCTCCTTTACAAAACAAGCGCACAAATTGTTCTTTGGCTTGAAAGTATGGTTGCCTTCTACTTCAGTGCGTGACTTAATGTTACCGCCTAGTCAGAAGGATTGTTATTATTCTTACTTCCCTTTAGACTACCGTACATGCTGTGGCAGTCTGAATGCCCACTGAGTAAAAGAGAGGCATTAAGCACACTTTGCCTCTACAGACCACCAAAAGGTTGTGCCCTATTTTTCTTGGCACTCAAGGCTTACGAATTGTGCAAATCAGAGTGCACACATAATGCTATCCTGCTGTTAATCCAGGCACACAATTTTTCTTTTGCTTCATCTCTCTCTTTGTGCAGCTTGGATGCCCTGAATGAGAAAAAAAGCTGCCTTCTCCTCATCCTCCTTAACAGAACTTGCTTTTCCATTTTATTCTTACTGGTCTGAAGCTGAAGGCCAAAATGAGGTGAGCTTGGGTAGAAAAGTACATAGGAACTAGCCTACAACTAGAGTTAATGGAGCATGAAGCGGTCCTGACAGCAGCTTATCCTGATTCTTATCAGCCATATACCAATTACTAGCAGAATTTGGAGATGTTACTGTTGGATTACAACTCCCAGAATCCCCCTACCAGCATGGCCCTGAGTTCTGTGACTTACAATCCAAAAAACAACTTCCATAAGCTTTCAAATTCTGCTTTTCTGAATCAATGATCAAACAGATTTTGTTGTTCTTGCCAACATCACATTGTGCTAGAAAGTTTTAGGAAAATACCAAATACTATGGCACTGGCATTTCTGATAGGCAATCACAAGTAAAGGAGGATTGTTTGTTCCATAACTGTGCTGCTAGGGCTTGGTGGTTATTTTGTTGAGAGTCAAGGCACAGTGATTGGGATGAGAGGGAAAGCTCTTGGAAGCACCTTAATTACAGAGAGAAAGTATTAGTTAGTTGCCACTTCTACATTGTCAAAAAAAAGTGGAGAGGCATTGCTGACAGAATAGGAAACAGGTTTGCATAACATTCATACACTATAGGTATGGAGGCCAATGAAAAAACTAACAGCAGTTTAAATAGCAATACAATATATCATCACAGCAAGGAAGACTGTTTCCAGGTGACCTTCCTCTTCAGTCTGGTCTGTTGATGACTTAAACTGATGGAAATCTTAATGTTATTGCTGCTGCCATTATGTGCCTTCCAGTCAACTCCGACTTACAGCAATCCTGTCATACGGTTTTCTTGGTAAGAATTATTCAGAGATTTGCCATTGCCATCCTCTGAGAGAGTGTGACTTGCCCAATGGGTTTCCATGGTTTAGTGGGGATTCAAATCCTGATCATTTGTAGCTGATTTTATGTATGAACCATTGTTTCTTTGCTCATGACACACAACCCCAGCCTCATGTGGGCTTTCTTGGCCAGTTTATTACATCTCCTTTCTGGTTCCCAGCCAGCATTACATTACATTCCAATAATCCCCTCCACCATTCATAGGGTTACCTACTCACCTTGGCTTTGGGTAACATCTTTCCTTTTGCCTTTGTTCTCCATATGCACTTGTAACCTCTTCACTATGCCCACAAGTTTTGCATTTCTATTGCTATTCACACATAGACCCAGTTAGCTATAAAGATCTTTTCCTAGGTACTTCACTCCATGCATCTGATGAAGTAGACTTAACTCTATGAAAGCTTATGCTACCAACTTCTTTCTCTCAATTGGTCTCAAGGGTACTGCAAGATCTCTTTGCAGTTCTTTTTTAAAAAATGTTTTCATTAGCACAAAATTTTAGAAGCATAAAACTACATAAAAGGGAATGAACATTACAAAAAGAGAAACAACTTTTTGCGTATTCCTTGCCTAAGAAAACCTTAGGAATTTCATGGGGCTAAGATAAATTATCAGGCGCCTTGAAGGCATATGTGCAATGCTATATTAATATTGGCCAGGAAAGGGTATCAACCTTCATGGTGGAAGGACAAAACTGGTAAAAAAATGCTCTTGAGGATTTGAGGTCACTCATTATAAGCTTGGAAGGAATATCTAAAATACAACCAACACAAGTGTTGGATGAGGCAGATCTGTTATCCTTGAGCTGATGCTGTCAACCCCTTTTGCTGTGCATGTAAAAATTCAGAACATAATACTAAAGCATCATAATTTGAACTTTTACTGCAAAGCAAATTTCTCAAGGAATAACATACTTATGTATCAGCAAAATGTCCCATAGATGTTGTTGAACTGCAACTCCCAGCATTCCCCTCCATTGGATATGTTGATTAAGGCTGCTGGGGTTTGCAGTCCAGCATCTAAAGGGCTTCAGGAATCCAACCTTGGATCCATAGCATTCAATACACTTGAGACTTGCTCATGTATTTCAGATACTGGTTTTATCATATAATAGCCTGAATACTATTAGTTAGCCCTAGCTGGAGTAGACCTATTCAATCAATTGTTGGCTGGTATGTCAACACCGATATAAACTCCATTGATACAATGGGTCTACTCTACTTGGGATTTCCAGTAGGGTTCAGGTCAGTGTGAAATCTACTATTGTTCAATAACAAATATCCCATTCTCATTTTTCATCTTTTTAAAATCATTTAACAACATACATGTCTACTCAGAAATAAATCCCATCAATTTCAGTGGGAGTTGCTTCCAAGAAAATAGATATAGGATTGCAGCCTATACAACAATCCATGGGTTTTGTTCTGAGAGTTTGTTGATCTCTGCTTGCTTTCTAAACAAAAACATGGGGAGTGAATTTTTGTGAGTAAAAATGACAGCTATGGCAATTCCTCTCCACTCAGATATGTGCAGATGCCAGAACTGTGGAATTTGGTTTCCGATTACACTATGTATTGTAAGAAAACATAACAAGACAACAACATAACAAGAAAACAAAGATTAATACAATTTTGTACTGTTTCTCTGAAAAAGGCATTTTGAATTCTCCATGTTAGCTCTTGATATAAAATTTGTATCAATTTCATATTTATTTATGTTTTTACATTTCCCTGGACCCAGAAGAGTTCAGGAGAGGGGCTTAAATTAAGGAAATATAAAATCAATTTAGAGGTAAATTAAACATAAAATCGTAAAATATGACAATAAGATGAATGAGATCCTAAAATCAAATATACATATGGTTGCCAGAATGAAAACTGTAGAGAACTCCTGTACCTTTAGTGCAGGGGTAGGCAACCTTTCCCCTTTAAGGGCCGAGGGACTTCAGCTCCCAGAATCCCAGGAGCTACTGGCCAACATGGGACTATTGGCCAACATGACTGAGGCATCTGGGAGCTGAAGTCTCTCAGCCCTTAAAGGGGAAAGGTTGCCTACCCCCGCTTTAGTGGTTGTGTAGGGGGAATTTCAGCTGGCACAGCTTGTTACTTGGTTGCAGGATAAGCAACTCCTGCTGAAATTCCCTCTTCTACACAGCCATTAAAGGCAGTGCTATCACTGGGCAGGTGCAGGGGGGTGCGGACCTCACCAGGTGACACCCCACCAGAGGGGTGACACTATGGTGGGTTCCTTCTCTTGCTTTGCTGCCACCTAGCTCCTTCCCCACAGCGGGGAATCCAAGGAGAGGGCAAGGGCTGAGGAAGGGAGAATATGCCCCTTGTGGCTTTGGAGATGATCAGATGGTGGGGAAAGCAGTGGTCACTCCCGTCCTTATCCTGTCCGAATGTGAGAAAGACTATTATACATGTTGTGCTTTTCCCATCATTATCCTGTCAATGAAATGGAATTGCCCTGACACTGTGAAATCGTAGGCTTTCATGGCCGGCATCCATAGTTTTTTGTGGGTTTTTCAGGCTGTATGGCCATGTTCTAGAAGAGTTTCTTTCTGATGTTTCGCCAGCATCTGTAGCTGGCATCTTTCTCTGAAGACGCCAGCCACAGATGCTGGCGAAACGTCAGAAAGAAACTCTTCTAGAACATGGCCATACAGCCCGAAAAATTCCACAAAAAACTATGTCCTGACACTTTTCAATAACCATTAATGAAAAAGGACAGGACACTTCCACTTCACTGATGGGATAATGACGGGATAAGCGCAATGTTGTCCGATAGACTTGCATGAGATTGCGGACAATTCCATTTCATTGATGGGATAATGACCAGATAAGTGTGACGGCATCTGATAATCTTTGCATGATAAGGACAGGAAAAGGATGAGAAAAGAATGTCCTCCTAATGTCATAATCCCCTTTGTTGCTGGCTGGCTACCTCCCCAGGAAGGGAGCTGAGGTGTCTGTGGAGGGATGAGCGTGCCCCTTGTGGCTTTGGATGGAGTTAGGCTGGTGACAAAGCCAGGAGGGGTAGGGGGCACAGGGCACTACCACTGCCCCCCATAGTAGTTTCCCCACTAAGTGGGAGGGAGCTGGGGAGAGGGACTCAAGGTGGCCACAAGGGCAGTGGAGGGGCAAGTGTGCTCCTTGTGGTTTCATCACCAGTCCAGCTTTCTTCCAGGGAAGGCAGCTGGGCCAGTGACAAAGCCATGAGAGGTGTCACCAAGCCTGGTGACAGCACCGATTAAAGGCAGAGGAGCCCTCTCGTTTTTAGTCTGGCAACCCTAAGCATCTCAGACATGCTTCAGCAGTAGAAAATTCTCCACCTTATCACAACAACGGTGCCAGACAAACCTCTCTGTGGAGGCCACAGGTGTACTCTCTTTAACTTGTAAGCCGCCTTGACAGCCCTGGCTAAAGGCGGGGTATAAATAAAGTTTTATTATTATATTATTATGATCCATAACTGGAGGTGCCCCTGTTCACACCACATAATTAGAGTGCAATATTCCAGCCTAAACTGTTGTGGCAATATTTTATGGATTACTGGGATTTACAGTTTAGGGGAGGTGCCTTTGGAGTTCTCATCCAAAGGACTAGTGCCTCACCAAACTACATACCCCAGGAAACCGTAGTATATTGCGATGGCAGTTAATGTAGAATACAGTCAGTCCTCCTTATCCATGGCTTTTTTATCCACAGATTCAAGCATCCACACCATGAGAATATTAAAAAAAAATTCTAAATTCCAAATAGCAAACCTTGATTTTCTATTTTATATAAGGGACACCATTTTACTATGCCATTGTATTTAATGAGACTTGAGCATCCATGGATTTTGATATCCACGAGGTTGTTTTTTTTCCTGGAACCAAACCCTAGGACCCACTATATAGTGAGATCTGAATGTAATGACATCTGCAGTCCTCTTCTGGCCATGAGGTGTATACACTTTCTTTCTTTCTTTCTTTCTTTCTTTCTTTCTTTCTTTCTTTCTTTCTTTCTTTCTTTCTTTCTTTCTTTCTTTTTCTTTTTTTGGAGGGGTGGCATTGTTAGATGCAACTACAGTGACAGAGCTATGCTGGAGGATCTTGGCCTGTTTATGATTCTGTATTAATCTTAATCTGTATTTGTTCTTATCTTGGTAAGCAGCCTGGAGTCCCTGTAAGTTACCTAAATGATGCCAGTCTGTGACTTCCAGAACCCACTAGCCACTATGGCCCAGCCAGTTTCCTTGCTATCAAGACAGGATTGCGGCACTGTCGTCCAAAAAAGTAATGTTTTAATGCTGTGCTCCATTGGGTTGCTGTTTGTCAAAGGGCAAAAATATTACTGGGCTAGGCTGCAACCATTTCCTACCCCACAGTCATTAATATCTTTCTGTGTCAAGGCTATATGTCATAAGAAGAAGGGGGGGAAACCTAGTGATCAGCACTGTCCTTCTCACTAAGGGTTGTCTACTCCTGGGATTTGAGGATTCAAGTCACACATGCTGCTTGGATAATCTGTATTTTGTTCATGATTTACATAACACCCCAAGCCCTTAATGCCAGAGAACTGTACAGATAAAGCTTTGGCAGCAGCTTATACAGGGCACTAGGGTAAATCCTGGTCATTACTCTTCTGATGTAGACAGACACATAATTGACACGGAATAATGCTTTGAAGGCACATGCCAGTGGTTTATTTGCTGCTGCTAAGCCAGCCTGACTTTCTAGCACACACACTTACATATCTTGAGAAGTAATCCCCACTGGGTTTGATGAGACTTTGGCTGCATCTACGCTGCAGAAATAATCCAGTTTGACACCACTTTAACTGCCATGGCTCAATGTTATGGAATTCTGCGATTTCGTAGCACAGCAAACTACAAATCCTAGAATTCCATAGCATTGAGTCATGACAGTTAAAATAGTGTCAAACTGGATTATTTCTGCAGTGTGGATGCAGCCTTAGTCTCAAGTAAGCACATATAGGATAGGGGTCTGAATAGAAATAACATTAAAGCTTAGGGCTTGCGGAAGTAGGGCTGGGGGCATTAATGAATGAATACATATTGAAGTCTCTGACAGCACTTTAAAACTGGACCCTTTCACACTACAGAATCATAGTGCTGCGATTCCACTTTGACTGCAACGGCCGCATCCTTTGGAATCCTGGATTTTGTAGTTTGGTGAGGTATTAGAGCTCTGGAGACCAAGGTTCGATTCCCAGCTTGGCCATGAAACCCATTGGGTGATCTTGAGCAAGTCACATGCTCTCAGCCTCAGGGGAAGGCAATGGCAAACCTCCTCTGAACAATGAACTCAGAGGTGCTACAAAATCTCTAAACGTATTAATTCTACAGACTAACATGGCTTTATCTTTAAATTCTCCTCTAACAAGTCTTTCCAAGAAAACCACGTGATAGGTTCACCTTGGCCTTAGGATTGTCATAAGTCGGAAACAACTTGAAGGCACTCCACAACAACAAGTTGGGAATTCTAAATACTCCTCCCTAAACTGGAAAACCAAGGAATCCATGGGATATTGCCATGGCAGGTACTGAAAGCCCTGATTGCTTTTTGAAGCCCCTGAGAAGGAAGGAAGGAGTTGATTGCCTTCCTTTTGAAACTTTCAAGAGCTGTAATTAACCTCTGCACTGTTTAACAACAACAACATCTTCAAGACCAGAAGTGAATTTTTTGGTTTTTTGTTTGTTTGATCGTCTTGACACTTTTGGCAGTCCATTCAGTCCCTGGTGACTGTTGGTGGAGAAAACTGGTCACCAATCCCCTATGCCATTTGCTGCTCGAAAACATTAAAGCTTATGATTAATGTGCACGCACACTTGCAATCACACACACACACACACACACAATGCATGGCATGAAAAATTTGGCTCCTATCTTGAAGGACCAGGAGTTGGGAGGGAATCTACCCTATTTAACAGAACTAAAATACACTCTTGGCGTATTTGAGACATATCTAGTTGGCACAGTGAGTTGGAAAAGAAATAGTTACGTCTTGAAGTAGAACAGCTCCAGACTACAAGTTTCTTCACTTTAAAAAATAGAGCTTGCAAGCAAAATATTAGCATCCCACACCTACTCACTGGTGTGTTAGTATTTGTCTTGCAAGTTGACTTCAAGTTAGGGGAACATTTACAGTTACAGGGACCATGCAACTCCTCTGTACAACAGTTCCACTGACTGTCAAACACAATTCAAAGTTCTAGTTATGACCTACAAGTCCCTCATGCAACTTTGGTCCAGAGTATCTGATGGAGCATATCACCACATATGATCCTGCCTAGGCCACCAGATGCTTAAGAGAGGTCCTTCTCTCAGTCCCATCACCTTCACAGGCATGAATGATGGAGGCTGAGATAAGACCTTCTCAGCAGCTTCCCCTTGTCTTTAACTTCCTTCCTTGAGATGTGAGAATTGCCCCCCTCCTTGCAGTTATTCTCTCTGATGGCAAAGGTTTTTTAAATTATTATTCCAATAGGCTTTTCACAACCAAAGTTTTTAAAGAAAATGCTTTTAGAAGGGTGCTGTACTGTAACTGCTATTATTTTAAACTGCTTATAATCTATTTCTAACTGTTAAAATATTGTTGGTAGTTTAATTCCATTGTTGCACTGATTTAATAGAGCTAGCCTGATGTAGTGGTTTGAGCAATGGACCACAACTCTGGAGACCAAGGTTTGACTCTCCTCTCAGTCACGGAAACCCACTGGTTGACTTTGGGCAAGCCACACACACTCATCCTCAGAGGAAGGCAAAGTCAAAAACCCCTGTGAACAAATCTTCCCAAGAAAACCCTGTAATAGGTAGCAACATTAACAACCTAAGATATGTGGACAACACCATAATATTATCAGAAGACATTCAGGAAATGGACCAGTTAATAAGGAAGGCCAAAGATGAAAGTGCAAAGGCAGGTCTGATA
>CM034701.1:353739041-353753818 GCA_020142125.1 Phrynosoma platyrhinos
TTTATAGATATGTTTGAATAGTATATGTTAATAAAATATAAATTTAATTTTAAAAAAAGCAACTCTTCTAAGCTCTAGTCACAAGCAGTGAACATATACCCTCGTTCAATTGCCTATAAATGCTTACTTGCAAGAAGATTAAGCAACGTGGGTGCTAGCAATTCGAAGGAACTGGCAAAACCACCTGTGACTATTCCTTGCCTAAGAAAACCTTATGAAATTCATGAGGTTGGCATAAGTCAACAGGTGACTTGAAGGCCCATGGACACCCGCACAAGTCACAAGCCACAAGCATATCTTTTAAAACTGGTATTTCTTCCCATCTCTCTTCACTTCCACGTAACATCTGTTTGGCGACTGACATCTGGTGGCCACCTGGTATAATTTTTGTGAAGCAGTCAATCTTAGCAAAAGGACATACTATATTATTTTGTGGCTTACAAAACCTTCATTGCAAGTTTTTGCCTCTCAAAGCTGGGATCAATCAGGCTTTACAATCTGAATGAGTGACTTACTACCCAAAATAAAAACTGTGGAATAAAAGGAGAATAAAACTATAAAGATTTCTTAATGGTCTCTGCACAGTTTAACAATCTTATAAGTGTTTAACCATGCGGGAAGCACTGAAATGCACAGAATCATTGCTGGAGGAACAAGAACGCTTAGCCATTCATCCTGTAGCAGAAATGGGATACACTTTCCCTCAAGGCTCATTTATACAAGTGATTAAAGATTGGATGCTTACTGAAATCAATGTTATATACCATTGTTTATAACATGTAGTGTGCCTTCAAGTTATTTCCTACTTATGGTGACCATAAGGCACCATATAATGGAGTTTTATTGGCAAGATTTGTTCAGAGGTGGTTTGCCATTGCCTTCCCTGAGGCTGAGAGAGTGTGACTTGCCCAAGGTCACACGGTGCCCAAGGTCACACGGCTGAGCTGGGAATTGAATCCTGGTCTCCAGAGTTCTAGTTCAACGCTTAAACCACTATGCCATGGTGGCTCATAGGGGTATTTAGGATGAAAGGTCTAGTAAAGCCATACACACTCCTTATGCATCAATGATGTGTCATTCCCATACACTCTCTTAAGGGGTTAATACACTTCAACACCCAGTAACACTGAATGTAGTAAAATAATTTCATGATCGTATGCTGAAATCTTTGTTGACTTTTAATTTGGCATACATTTCAAGTAAACTGACCAGCAGAGGCCCAATCACACACATTCCTTTAGGTTAATACTACTTGGAATTATTTAAAAAACCAATTATGATTTCCTGACATTTCGCAGTAGAGGGACTATTCAGTTGTAGCTCTTGAATACACAGGCATAACTGCACGTGGTGTGTTTTTTGTAGACCACATCAAACAGTCTTATCTGGCTGATGTCAGAGGCACAGTTCGGCATGTGAAATAATTGTGCCTGGAGCTGTGCATTGATGCTCAGAGAGTAGTGTGCAAATTCATATTGTGCTACATGGTAACAGCAATGTGTACTATTTTCCCAGGTATATTTGCAATCCCTATGAATTATTGGTTTGGCTTAGTAGGTGGGGAAACACTAAGGAAGAGGCTATGCATACTAGATGGATTCAGAGAGAGAGGGAGAACTAAGGAGTTAGAAATAAGGCTAAGGAGTTATTATCTCTTTTCACATTGAATAAAGTAGTGCATATGCATCCAGTGTGTGTGTGTGTGTGTGTGTGTGTGTTAGGGCCCCTGTGAAAGTGGAAAAAAGCAAATAACAAAAACACTATGTTTAAGAACACCTCTCTAGGAATCACTTGGTCCTCCAATGCAACTCTATGGTCAACATCTGCCAGACATTGACCATAGAGTTGCGCTGGAGGAGCCAAAAATGCCTAGTTGAGAGTTCTCTCTAGGAATCTCTAGGTCCTTCAGTGCAACTTTTGGTTAAAGTTGACTGTAGAGTTGCACTGGAGGACCTAGATAATCCTAGAGAAAATATACTAATACAATCTGTGAATAATAAATCCCCAAAAGTCCAACCCGCAAATATGGAGGGATGACTGTATATATATGAATGGATTTTCTTCCTTTCATCTTTCTTAACTGTCCGGCTCTCATATCCATACATGGTAATAGGGAAAAATGGTTTGTACGATTCTAACTTTTGTGTTCAGTTGTTTATCTTTGCATTTTAGACTCTTTTCTAGTTCTTTCGTAGCTGACTTCCGCATTTTTAATCTTCTTCTCAGTCCCCGTTTCTGTCAATGTTTGATTCCAGGTATGAGAACTCTTTTACTGCTTCTGTTTCTTCATTGTCTAGGATAGGTTGAATTTGTCTAGAATCTCTGTCATCGTTATTTTTGTTTTCTTTATGTTCAACATAGTCCTGCCTTTGCACTTTCGTCCTTGATCTTCCCTAGTAGTTGTTCCAGGTTAAATTTACCCACGGTGACATGAAATGCCCAGTACAGAGTTATTCTGAGGCAATGTGGGTAATTAAAACATCAGGCAGCTTCTTGGACTCTTAGCTGTCACTTTCACAGGCTTCCACTAAAAGCATCTCTCATGCTTGTTATAGGATTATGGGAGTTGTATTCCAAAAGTGAATGTTTCCAAACTCTGGGGAGTAAGCACTGATTGAAATCTTGCCAAAACTGGAAGTGGCTCTTTTTATAACCATCGGATCTTTGAAATATATGGCCTTTACAGACTACCAGAAATAATGCAGCTTGAGGCCACTTTAACTGTTCTGGCTCAGTGCTAAGGAATCATGGGAACTGTAGTTTATTGTGGTACCAGAGCTCTCTGACAGAGAAGGCTCAATGTTCCAGAAAAAAATGCTGTTCCCATGATTCCCTGGCACTGAGCCAGGACAGTTAAAGTGGCCTCAAGCAGCATTATTTCTGGCAGTCTGCAAAGGCCCATAATTAGCATTTACAGTATATATATAAAAAAGGAAAATGCGAGGGAAGAGGGAATCTAGTAGCACTGTTAAGGTTAAATGATACTACATCAGAGGTGCATTCATTTGTTTATTCCCTCCTCCCCCCATGTGATATATACCATTGTTTGTCAGCAATGCCACCTTATATTGCTGTACATTTGATAAACAGGACCATCTCTATGCAAGAGTATATATTAGAAAATGCAACCCCTAGAAACCAGTTGCAGAGCCTTCAGCCTTCCTGGACATACAGTCTTTAACTTACAAATTTGTAGGTCTTGAAATTTAAAATTTGAAGAAAGATTGAAAATAGAAACAGCTGACTTGGGATATATTCACACATTCCAATCCACTGGAGGAAGTACGAACAGAGAAAATGGTTTCCTGGCACAATGCAGCTATGAATATACAAGTTCTCACAACTGTATATATGACCCAAACAAAATCTCTTTAGAGAAGTTTCTGACTTCAAGGAAATTGTCTTTTCGTAAGCAGCTTTATTGCACTCACACCTCAGTACTAATAGACCAACTACTTGAAGCACTTGTATCACACAACTCTTTGAAGATTTATGGCAAGGGCCACAATTTGCACCTTATTGTATCCTATTACATTTTGACCCCACTCCCACAAGTATGTAATTACAGTCACTCCACCATTCTCATGGACGCGGTTTTATATATTCCACAGTTATCCGTGATTTTATATATTCATAGAGGGGCAACCTCCATTTAAAATAAATAAATAAATAAATAAATAATAATAATAATAATAATAATAATAATAATAATAATAATAATAATAATAATAATAATGTTTATTTTTAAAAATAATAATGATGTGGGGTTTTTTTATCCTGCCCCTCTGCAACGCAATCGGGGCAGCTTACAGTAAAACATCAATACAATAAAACCATCAACCCCCTTACCCACCCACCTCGTAAAAAAGTATTAAACTAAGAAGATTTAAAACAAATAATAATAAAGTTTATTTATTTACAATGAGGTGCACTCTCAAGGGTATGAACTTGCATGCGCCCATAACAACACACCCCATTCAAGCCTATAGGGCTTGAATATTCATGAATCTCCGTTTTTGCTGTGGGGTCCAGAACAGATCCCCTGCAAAAATGGGGGACCAACTGTACCTTTAAATACCTTTGGCTATTTTAACTGTGATCCATCAGTACATCTGAGGAACTGGATTGCTATCCAAGCTGAAATAAATCAGTCTCAAGGATGCTACTAGATTCCTTGTCCCATCACCTTTTTCTTTTTTACAGTCAGCCCTACATATCCATGGATTTTCTTATCCACAGATTCAAGCATCCATGGTTTGAAAATAATTTAAAATATATATAAATTCCAAAAAGCAAATCGTAATTTTGCCATTTTATACAAGGGACACCATCTTACCTGTGGCATTGTATTTAATGGGGCTTGAGTATCCACAGATGTTGGCATCCATGGGGGGAGCAGTCCTGGAACCAAACTCTAGCAGATAACAAGGGACCACTGTATACTGTGACAGACATAACATGGCCACCTCTTTGAAAACTGGCTTTCACAATATTTCTGCTCACTGAATCACTGAGACAGTAGCCTCAGACAGCAAATCCTAGAGGGTGATGGGGAGGCAGGAGCCATTCTCCATCCCTGACCATTTCTGTTTTTTGAAGAACAAAGCTGGGTGTTCCCTATGTCCTACACCTCCTAAACTACCATGGAATCCACAGGTTTAGTGGAAGTCACTGCCTTGTTGTCAGTATTGAAACAAGGTTCAGCTGCTAATCCACTTGGATTTTGTATGGGGAATTGGGAAGTAGGGTGGTAGCATCTTGTCCTTCTCTTCAGGCAGCAAAACATCTTGGGCTGGCATTGCATTTCTGTAACACATAAGGCTCCAGCATTGGTTCCTATCACTTTTTCTGGTGGTGTTTTACTACTGCTTTAAACTCTTATTTTTAATTCTTATTGCAGCGCTTTTATGCTATTAGTCTTAAACTCTGGAAGAGCAGGAATGGATACACATGCATAATGTATTTTTAAGTAAATAGATAGGGATAGCTGTGTTTTAAGGGTGGTTTTAAACCATGAAGGTAGGAGAAAATGATTCCTAATGGATATTTTAAAAAGCTTTTTTATTACCAAATATTCTGCTAGACTTGTGTGACTTATAATGAAATATTTGCACTCTATGCTGATGCATCTATTTTACCAAAAGCTATCCTATTACTTTTATCACTTATACAATCACCCTGCTTGCACACTAAAAAATCTCTAAGGCTACATTCAGTATGTTGGAAACTTTCACTTACAATTTTGTTTTACAAAGCTGAGCACATATAAGAAGCTGTTTGCATATAAAATATACCAAAAAAATAGGGGAGGGGGAGGGGGAGAGAGATGACACCAGGCAAGCCTAAAATACTGTTAACACAATTGACATATAGATCTGATACTAGCAGTAATGTACAATACATCATAAATTCTGGCTGTCTACAACTGGATTTTTTAAAACTTCAAATGAGTTTCAGAGTAACAGATCCCAATGACAATGTGACAACTCATGAAGCCAAATGTTTATTAATTACATGGGTGATGTTTTGTTTAAATACAAAGTATGCTTGAGACTAAGATGTAACCAAGGGGATTCTTGGGCAGATTTCTATGTCCAAAAAAGAAACATTTTGTTAGCAAGATGGAGAATAACAGAATTCTCTGGAATAACAGTGGATATTGAAAGCATAGTGATACTTATATATGGCAGTGATCTCTTGCAGTCTGAGTGAAGGAAATGCCTTCATTAAATTATGAGAGGAAATACTTCTTTGGTCCAGTGAAGAGCTGTCTATGATATGCTGAAACTCATATGGTTGGACCAAGACCTGGGGCCCTTTCTCACAACAGAGGTATAACCCTATAATTTCACATTAATTACCATGGTTGCATATTATGGAATCCTGGGAGTAGTAGTTTGGTGAGGCACTAGAGCTCTCTGACTGAGAATTCCAAATGTCTCCACCTAAACTACCAGTCCTAGGATGCTACAGGATGGAACCAGAGCAGTTAAAGTGGAATTATAGTGCTATAATTGTGTAATGTGAAAGGTCTGTAACCAAGACAGCTTTTGGGGGATTTTATATTAGCTCAATAAATGGCTGGGTTACACGGCCCTTGGGATCTTCTCTATGTCTACGGAGGTAGGAGGTAAGAAGAACCACAGAGGCAATTAATGATTTTTATTTAAAAGGAGAAGGGTCAACATACATATGTCACACACACACAAGCACACAAGGACTGAGAAACACAGGATTAGGCCTTCTAATGGAGATACTGTACCTATATGGATGCTGCTCCTCTTGTAACTGGATTGCTGAAGGAGAATAGGAACTCAATCGCTCCTGGGCCACTTAAGATTGACAAGTGAAAGAGAGGTTTAGCAAAGTGAAAACTGGCAGCAAACCAAAGTAATCCAATGAAGAAAGAAAAGTCCAAGGTTTAAATAGACATTTTGTGCCTTGGGGCAAAGTCCAGAGACTCAATGGGGCCAAATGGTCCAAATCTTTGCTATGGATAGTGACACTTTGAAATAGGATCTTTAACAATGACGTTGTGTGAAAATAAATCCGCTTTTGCAAGGTTTTTTAAAAATTTAAAACCCCATTTCTGAATGGGATTTCCCCTGTGTGATAAACTCCTAAGTCTGGATTCATCCAACAAAGCAGGAAGGAAATACATATACTTGAGTAATTCAAATATTAAAACAACAAAACTGAGAAGCAGATCAACTATGAAATTGTGGTGTCTTTGTATAAAGTATGTAATACTTAAACAATAAACAAGAAATCTTTACTGTAAGACTAGATAAATGCCTTTCCAGACCACCTTAATAGATAGCATCCATATCACAAAAAAGGGGGATATGTTCAGCTGCTGATCAGAGTGCAAGGAGGAGGATGTTTCTGGCCCCATACTCTCTATGAAATAGAGAGTATGATGAATAGACCTCCTTCACTTGATGTGGGTGCTGGCTATTGTAAGAAGGACTTGAACCTGGGAAATTGCTAAAGTCTTCAATGGGAGCTTTTATCCTATGTTTATGGAGGTGGCTAGGGAATAGACTGATAGAGACAAAGCTCTCCAATGAACTTATGATTTATTTGTGGATTCAAACATACAAAGACACTCTAACATTCACTCATACACACAAGAACTCAGGAATAAAATAGTTAGCTTGGAGAGGAAACACAAGGCTTTCTAATGGTGATAATTACCTGAAAGAGGCTGCTCCAAGGATGAATGAAGATAGATAGACTCAACCATTATGAAATGGAAAGGACAACGGAAAGAGCTGGGACCCAAGTCAGAGTTCACAGTAGTGCAGTGTGACCATGAAATCTAAGCAGACCCAATGTACCTGAGATTTGGGGGATATTTTATACCCTTAAACCTAGCCCAAGGCAAAGAGGTGCTGCTGTATATCAAAGGATTCTGGATTACTACTCTTTGAAGTAGACAATTTCCAAGGAGAGGAGATGGGATGTTAATGTTATCTCATCTTCAGCTGGACACATCTTGACTGGTATTCATAAATCTCATAGGTGTGAATGTCCAGCTTTGCAGTTCCTAAACCTGGCCCTTTTGATCTGCAAATTGTTGTCCTTTCAGGTGCCTACGTGAGATGCTCGCCTTGGATCCATGGCAGTTGGGTTTCTCCAGTTTAGGGCCATGGTAGGAGACCCACAAAGGTTTGTTTTTTTTAATATTAAATCAATTATTGTAACACTATTAAGATGGGAAGTCAGCTCAGGAACCATTGCTTAGTTATGCACCTGTAACTAAGTAACCAATAATATAATAATATAATATATGTGATAATAAATACTTCTATGTTATGCTTAACTTTATTTGTTGTATTTTTTAGGATTGACAAGAATGTAACTTAACTGTGCTTAACTGTGCAACTTGTTTACTCAAAAATAATGCCCATTCAGATGAACAGAGCCTAAGTCCTAGTAAATCTGCTTAAGATTTCCATTTGATGCAGAAGGATTCTGAAACCTTTGGCCTTTCAGATGTTTTGAACTACAATTCCCATAATCTATTGCCCACTAACTCTGCAAATTTGGCTTCTGGAAGAGGAAGTCCAAAAGACATGGAGGGCTAAACATTCTTCACTCCTTTGTCTTGATGGATGTACTGCACTCTCAACAGTTCCAGAAATTAAACTGATGGTGACATTTTACGCTACAGTATGAAGATGGAATGATTGAGAAAGGCACATCTATTGAAATTCTGCCTGTTGGGGACTTGCTAAAGACTTGCTCTTCAATTTTATTTTTAAAGAAAAGAGTCACTTGCAGTTTATTGGTTTTTCAAGGTGACTCCATCAAAATCTTGACACTCTGAATTAATTTATCACAGTGGCGGATAAAAAAAAAAAACCTTCTCCATTCACTATCCCCTTTGTGTTCCCATTTTTTCTCCTTCTTTTCTTGGTTTCCTCCTCCTCTCCTTCCTTCCCAGAGAAATACAAAAATCTAGCTAAAAAAGACAAGACCAGCATGGGATCTGCTCATTCCCAGTTAATACAATAAAGCCAGATGGTCACAGATACAATAACAGCCAGATTAGCACAGCTGTTTTAGTCCTACCTGTGTTTAGTAAAGCAGCAAGAACATGGCCTGACCTGTAGCTCTGCTGGTGGCAGAGGTTAGGGCACGACATCTCAGTATAATAAAAACTAAGCAGAGCAGCAAGAACTGCTCTGACATTAGGTAGATGGAGTAGACAACTGCAAAATAGTAGCCACTAGGGCAGACCCTGGCTAGCTACAATTGTAGTCCCAAATTCTGCCCACCCACCCCCAGTTCTAGATTGAGGTTTCAGAAGCTATTGCCTTTTTGCAACCGTATCTAGAATTAATGTCAAGAGACTACCTTTACCTTTATAGATTTCTATACAATTGCAATTGTTCCTAGCATTTCCTTTCCTTTATATTTTGGTATGTCATACTAAAGAGTCAGTGTGGTATAGTGGTTGAGTCTCCTTCTTTGGAGGTTTTTAAACAGAGACTGGATGGCCATCTGTAGGGTGTCCTTTGATTCTGTATTCCTGCATGGCAGAATGGGGTTGGACTGGGTAGCCCTTGAGGTCTCTTCCAATTCAAACTCTATGATCCTATAAGTGTTAGTCTATGACTGGAGATCTGGGTTCGATTCCCCATTCGGCCGTGGATACCCACTGGGTACCTTGGGTGAGTCACACACTCTCAGCCCCAGATAGGATTGCCTTAGGGTTGCCATAAGCTGGAAATGACTTGAAGACACACAACAACAACATCACATGAACTTAGTATTTGAAAGATCAATACAAAACGCGAACTCATCTGGCCTTGAATTCATCTGGAATGAGAGGAATCATAATAGAAGTTCAACATTCTGTCACTAAGGGGAGCAACACTCTCATTTGTTTGGGAATAACAGCGCTGATTGTCACCTTTTCTCTACATTTAAAAAAAAGATGTCATTTCCAATTTCCAAGTGTGAAAATTGCCCCCATCAATATCACTTCTGTAGTACTCTGTGAACTGTAGATTTAGCAAGATGGTGATGATGATGATGATGACGATGACGATGATGATTACTACTATTATTTGCAATGGACATCCTGTGTGTTCATTATTGTGCTGCTGAGGGAGAGAGGATTGTTATCAGCTCTCTGGATTAAGGCTTTTCACGTGAGCAGCAGATTTATTCTTAATAGATTAGAAAACATGTATCTCCAGCTCTGTGTCTCTCCCCCCTCCCCTCAGTTATCTTCCAGATCCAAGATTATCACTACTTGTAACTTAACATCTTTGCTTCTGCCTGTATAGATAACCTTGCCATGCAGTCAGTTTTAATTCACACCACTCCTATATCAATAATTCTACCACTGCAGTCCAATTTCAACCATTTCAGAGCTTGGAAATTTACTCTTCATGACAATTCCCATAATTCTCCAACTAGTGAAGCCACTAGGAGATGCACTGTAATCTAAAAACTAACTTCTCTAACCTTAGAGCAGTTTTCAAAGGGTGATGTGTCTCCCTGCCCAAACTTCCCACCTATTTTTTCAAAGGAGAGTTTAGCCTGAAATTACTGTCATTAAATTACTCTCAGATTTGGCAGAGAAGCAGAGGTTGGATGAAACACTGAAGATGTGCTGTAGTGATTTTATTCTTTGCTACCAATTTTCTTCTGCTGCATGTGCAAATTGCCCAGTGGGTTCCTGTCTAGTTTTGATAATAGTCCTTCATTCTTCTCAGGATATTTCTTCTCCTTTTGGAATGTCATTAACACTTCTGTGTTGACATACATTTACTCTTCATGAGAGTGAACCCAAGTATAAGCAGATTGTCAGACTCAATAGACCAGCATTATGCAACCAGTGCTTTCCAAATGTTGTTTGACTCCAGCTCCTATTGCCCCAGCCATGTTCAAGGATGATAGGATAAGTAATACAATCATAAGTCTTGTAGCACCTTTGAGACTAACTGAAAGAAACAAGTTGGCAGAATGAGGTTTTATAGACGAAAGTCTATTTCCTCAGATGCATTCTAATTCATCTGAGGAAGTAGACTTTCGTCTATGAAAGCTCATGCTGCCAACGTCTTTCTTTCTGTTAGTCTTAAAGGTGCTATAAGATCTCTCTACATACTGATTCTACAGACTAACATGGCTATATCTTTGAATTCTACAACCATAAGTCGTTGTGTTCCCCCACACACACAACTAACATTTGTTGTGATATGCAGTGCAATCTTATATATGTTTATTCAGAAGTTTACTAAGATGCTAAGTGGAACTCTTCTTGGATCTTATTATGAGCATTCAGGTTGACTCAGACTTATAGCAACTCCTTCCTAAGGTTTTCTGGGCAAATTTTCTTTAGAGGAGGCTTGCCATTGCCTTCCTCTACAGCTGAAAGGCCATGACTTGTCCAAAATTCCCCAGTGGGTTTCCATGGGTGTCCAGGCTTTTGAGCCCTGGTCTCCCAGAATCTCAATTAAACAAACTACTGCACAATGCTGGTTCACTCCCAAGTATATCCCAAGGTATGATCTGAAGTAACAGGAGGCAGCAGCTTTGCTGAGGTTAAGCAGGTCTAGATACTGTTAATAACTAAATAGGGAGAGCCTGTGTAGCCTTCCTTTAATTACCGGGATGAAAGAGATATAGGATGTAAATGTCAGAGGAAGCTTTTGGAAAGATGAATTTTTGGACTGCAGTTCCCACAATATCTCAGCCAACAAATAAGATGGGAGGGAGGCAGAAAGAGTGCAATCTTGACTAAGGACCAAGTCATATCTAATAATTGTTAGGCAAAGCACTGTCCCTTACTACCATATATGATTTTTTCTTATAAAGCCCCCTCTATAAATTACATGCTAATGGCTACAGCTGGGGCACACAAAATGGCCATCAAGGGAAAACTACTGTCATTTGCTCTCTGTGTCAGCTGTTTCTCCACATTGTCAGCCATCAACCTAAGGGACTAGTTTACCATGTGGATCAGGCAATTTTCTCTGCGCAGCATCAAGCCTTGGCAGGAAAGGATTGTGTACAGCACTGTGTGAAGAAAGCCATCCAATGTGGCAAGCTGGCATGCATGAAAGGCTCACGGCAGAGAGTAAGCAGCCATGATGTTGAGCTCGACTCAAGCAGTCTTCACAAGCGTTTTGTGTACAATAGCTTTAACTGATGGGATTTTGTTTGTATGCTCAAAATCTGCCACATAGATTCAACTGTCGGGGGTGCTTTGATTGTGTATTCCTGCTTGGTAGGGGGGGTTCGAATTGATTTCCCTTGAGATTTCTTCCAACTCTATGGTTCTATGTATGCAGTTCTATGTATGTATGTATGAAGATCAGGTTTAGAATATTATTATTATTATTATTATTATTATTATTATTATTATTATTATTTCTAAACATGCTCTTCATATGATATTTTCTTCGTTCAACAAGTTGAACTACATACATAGAACCATATTATTATTAATAATAATAACATCCCACCTGTCTCCCAATATAGGGGCTTAGAAGAAGGAGGAGTGAAGACAGGAGGGAGGAACATCAACAATCTAATATATGTGAATGATACCATACTACTAGTGAAAAACATAATAGATTTGGAACAATTACTAACAATTACTAAGGAAGGTCAAGGAAGAAAGTGCAAAGTGCTGCTGAACATAAAGAAAACAAAAATAAAGACCATGGAGGACCTACATAAATCCAACCATGATAATGAGGAAATCAAAATAGTTAAAGATTTCCTGTACCTTGGTTCAAACATTGATCAGAACAGAGATTACAGTCAGGAAATAAAGAAAAGAGTAGGAATGGGAAACTGTAAGACCTAAGAAGAGGTGTGTAGATAGGGGGACCTGGAGATGTCTCATCCACAGAGTCACCATCAGTCGAGGTCGACTTGAGGGCAATTAACAACAACAACACGTTTTTGTCCTTTGAAGTCCTGGAATTAGGTCTTGTTTCCCATGCTAATATCAACATAAAGACTGTCCCGATATTTAGGGTGTTTTATTACAGCCAGCCTTGCGTAGTGATGGACTATGGCTCTGGAGACCAGGTTTCAATTCCCAGCTCAGCCATGAAACCACTGGGTGACTTTGGGCAAATCATACTCTCTCAGCCTCAGGGGAAGCCAATGGCAAACCTCCTCTGAACAAACCTCACCAAGTAAATCCCATGATAGGTTCTCTTTAGGGTTGCCATAAGTTGGAAATGACTTGAAGGCACACAACAACAACAACAACAACAATAATCACCAGTTCATTGAGAGAAGTCTTAATGAGCCAAGATCCTATATGATCATATAGCTCCTCATGCACAGTTCCATATCTTTCCATTGCATCACCTGTCAAGCCCCAGGAGATACTCCTGCAGTTATCGATTACCAGTAAGGAAGGGAGGGAGCATGAAGGCATTCAGACCATGGAGAAGTAACTGGTCTCAGCTCCATTAAAGGGGGAGAATGAGGGTGTGCTCTCAAATGGAGTGCACTTGACTTTCCCTTCCCCAAGGAGCTGAGAGCAGCCAGATTGTCATGGCCTGAATCACCTCTCCCTCCTATCTCTCCCCCTTCCCTCTGATGAGGAGGAGTAGCAACGTCTGGGTCTTGACACCCATCTCATGCAAACACAAACTGTACTTATGTGTGTGTAAGTCACTAACAGGATGCCAGCTTGGGAGTGGCAACAGAATGCTAGAAAAGTTCTCTGAAAAGCCAAAGAACAGCCATAGAAGTCCAGGAGTATTACTCGTATACAAGTAAGATCATAGAGGGACTTCTCTCTGTCCTACCAGCAGCTCAGGCTCATTACTTTGGATCAAGGGATCCTTGTCTGGCTGCTCCCAGACAGGAGGCCAGGATGGCCTCATCCTTGCTTTCCTTCCAACAGCAAGTCAAAATAGTTCTGTGCCTTCAGACTTTTGCAGACTAACTAGGATCTGGCTTTTAATGCTGTGCAGTTTGTAAATGGGATGCAGTGACTCAAGTGGTTAAGACGCTGACTCGATTGATTGCAAGATCGGCATGTTGGCAGTTCAAGGCCCAAGTGTTGCATGATGGGGTGAGCTCCTGTCACTAAGCCCAGCTTCTGCCAACCTAGCAGTTCGAAAGCATGTAAATGCAAGTAGATAAACAGGTACCACTTTGGTGGGAAGGTAGGCAGCGTTCAGTGCAATCATGCTGGCCACATGATCACAGAGTACTCTCTGACAATGTTGGCTCTTCAGTTTAGTAATGGAGATGAGCACTGCCCCCTACGGTTGGACACGATAACCTTGTCAACAGGGAATATCTTTACCTTTACCCTGTTACCTTTAGTTTGTTTTTAAGGTTGGTATATAGTATTTTAATGCATTTAAATTTTTAATGCTTAGTGTTTTAACTTCATAAATTGTTTAATTGTATTTAAACCTTATATTTATGTTTATATTAATGCTTTGTATTGTTTTTAATTTGTATTGTTTTAAATATAGTGTTAGCCATCTTGAGTCCAATTATCAGGAGAAAGGCTGGATAAAAATGAATAAAAATACTACTAATAATAACCAGTAGTAGTAGTAGTAGTAATAGTCACTACTAAGGTCCCCTTTTCTGAATGGATCCATCTTCTCCTTGCTATCATTGCCACCCATCTGAGATACCTCTTCCTCAGTTACCACTTTTCAACATTGCCCAGATCAAGAGAGCACAAGAACTGGTGGGAGCAGTTGTTGTTGCTTCTTCATACTCTTGCTCTTGCTGTATTTTAACTGTTGGTTTTATGTGATTCCTTTTAAAATTGTGTTTTGTATGTTAACATGTACCCCACCTCGAGCCGTGAGGGGAGGTGGGAAAGAAATAAAATTTCTGCTGTTGTTACTGAGATACAATGTGAAGAGGGAGGAATAGGAAAGAGGTCCAGGGACTCCGAAGCAGGATACTCTTGGGCCATAAGCCTCTGCAGGTGCTCTGTGATGCCATCCTCTATCATGCTGTGTCTAGATAAGATGGTGGTGTGTTGATGGTGATAATCCCATCATCTCGACTGTTATTCAAATGTGACTATCCTCCTCCCTTTATTCTTTTAGATGCCTAAAGAAAGCCTTATCCAGCCTAACAGGAAAACTGAGTGGGCCTACCAGCAATACTGCTTCAAGTACTACTTTTGATCAACCAGAAGACATCAAACAGCCAGACATGCCATTTATCAGTTGGAAAACCTTTATCAGTTGCACCTTACATCTTGATAGTGTTAGCGGAAGTCCTCCATTTTTAGCCATATGGAATTCCCTATGACC
>CM034701.1:353767820-353779950 GCA_020142125.1 Phrynosoma platyrhinos
TAGGAAGAGAGGAAGGCCACCTGCCAGATGGATGGACTCTATTAAGGAAGTCACAGGTATTCAAGGATTGCAGGAATTAAGCAGAGCAGTGGAGGACGGAGCATCTTGGAGATGTCTCTCCATGAGTCAAGATCGACTCGAGGGTAGTTAACAATAGCAACAAACTATAACTCTGGAGTCCAGGGTTCAGATTCCAATTCAGCCACAAAAACCCACCAAGTGACTTTAGGCAAATCACACTCTCTCAGCCTCAGAGGAAGCCACTGGTCAAACCCTCTCTGAACCAATCTGGCCAAGACTACAACCCCTTATCGGGGTCGCCATAAGTGTGGGAAACAACATGAAGGTGTTGGATCCAATCCCTCTTTGTTCCAGGTTATTTATGCCTCTGATACCATATTTTCTGTTAAACTGGTGCCCAGAAACACATCTGCTTACCTGAGGTATTCCTGTATGGGTTAAGAGCTGAGACAGTGAAAGGACGGATCCGGTTGGGACAGTTTATGGTCAGCTAGGAATATGAGGATAGAGAATAAGTTAGTGAAGTGTGTTAGAGTCAATTAGGATGCAGATGAGTTTTGCAACAAAAACTAAACCTTGACATTCTGCAAAGCAGCTTCATTTATATACCGCTTCATATCGCGCATGGGATGTCTAAGCGGTTTACAACTATGAGCTGATTGCCCCCCAACAATCTGGGTACTCATTTTAGCGACCTCGGAAGGATGCAGGCCCGAGTCGAGCTTCAGCCCTGGCTGGTATTGAACTCGCAACCTTGTGGTCTATGAGTGAGTGGCTGCAGTGCAGGCATTTAACCACTGCGCCACCAGGGCTGTAATTTTGTAATTATAAGCTCCTTTATACCAAGCAATTTTTAACCATATGTTGAACTTCTGTTCCAAGTCTTCTTGTACTATACACACATAATTCTGGGAATGCTGCAATAGTGCTATTAGGAGTGGTTGAATTCAGCCACAGTACCTGGGTGGCAGTAGTTCAAGGGTGGTGGAAATTTTAGTAACATAGCAATGGGTTAAACCCCATTTTCCCCTAGGATGATGGGAATTGTAGTACATTTGTAGGATGACTGGGCAGGAAAAGTGCAACCTTACAAGATATCGTTGGCGTTCATCAGCCTTAGCCACAAAGCCAATAACGAGGAATGCTGGGATTTGCAGTCCAACATCTTAAGGGCCACACTTTGCCTATCTCTTCTGTATGAACAATCACTCCGCTATTGTTTGGGCCTAATGCAGTTCCTTATACAGTAGCCCCTCCCAATTCACGGGGGATCTGTTCCAGATCCCCCCCCCCACAAAAATGGTGCTTTGCAAATATTCAGGCACCATTGAAAATAGTGGCATGTGAGCCCATTTTGTCCCATTTACCGCTTGTGAATGGGCAAGGGACGCGGACTCAAAGTCAGAGAAAACAGAAGGGCAACTTTAACATATTTTGGTTTATTACAAACCAGCACACTGTATATTCCTAATATGTACTAATCAACAAGATTGAAAACTAAAGCAGGAGTTTTTCTCTGTTTCAAGATAATGTGGCTTCCATGGCAAAAATAGTGCAAAACGTGCACACCGGAAGCAAGTACTCCATTCCCATAAACCATTTTGACCAGATTGGTTTCCAAACATTTGGAACAACAAACACAGAAACAAAATCAAAAATGGAATAATGAAATAATGGGAAGAGACTGAAAAAAGGTTACCTTTCTAATAATTTGTGGTACTTGTGGACACCCTGCAACACTTTTGTCTCTGTAAATTCAAGCTTACACCCCCTTTTCTCAGAGAATCCGCCACTGTCTTAACATTTTATTGCCAGCATAGGCAAAAGCCTTGACAGAACTTCTCCCAGCATTTGAGGCTAAGAGTTCACAGAGAATTCAATGGTTAATCCATAATTTATATTCCCTTTATATAAATAGTACATTTTCATTCATCCAGTGACAATTTGTAAGAGCAATTATTTCAGATAAAAATACATGATTTAATCAAATTTAATTCTGAAAATGTTTTTAAAATCTTTTAAAACAACAAAAGATTCAATCATATGGATGTATAAGAATATTAACTGAATCACTCATATACTCCTGTTATAAAAAAAAAGAATGGTTTTATGCTGTTTTGCTTTTCTGCTCACTTCTTTTATGGAGCTACATGCAATCTTTTATGCAACATCTTGGTGTAAAAACTCTTTCCTGGAGGATCTTCTCATTTTTCCCATTTCAGGAGGGTGATTTTTCCATCATGGTGATTTCCTGACTGAATGTTCCAGGTATCATAGTGAATTTGGATTGTAAAATTCTCAGGCAATTCCTATCTTAAACTCAAATTTTGATTTAATTTAGATACAGTTCTTTCAACATTCCTAATTATAGGCATTATTATATTGAGGTCAAGAACTAGAGTGCAAAAATGTATCTGTGCCAATAAACATGGACCAGACACATGTATAAACAGCAACTTCTGCTGTATAGGGCATTACATGCACAAATGCCGCACATGCAGTTGCTGTGTGATCCAACATTTATGTCATCATCTTCAGAAAGGGCATGTTGTACTAACTGCATCTTCCCTACTGAAATAAATGTACTGTAATAATCTCTGTTCAAATTTGCTATGTGATTTTAAGCAGGAACAAAAAATTAAAATAGAACGTACCATGAACTGGAGGCATTCATTTGGCTATTATACATTGTGTGCTTACTATCTGCAAATAGAAAAGATGAGAATACTTTGACCTGAATCAAAATTGCCAGTCCCAACTATGCTAGACACACTAGCCAACACTTAAAAGTTTCATTTATTCAGCCAGTCTATTCTACTTGATGCTAGCAATTGAATTTAGACCTTAAATTGGGATGCCCCCCACCCACACAATGTCTTATTCACACAAATACATTTGAGCTTCCATACCATGAACTACTCATATGTAAGCCAAGCACTCGTGTTCACAATGACCAATTAATATAATTATTCTGACACATTTACACTTGCAAATTAAAAATGTGACCCTAAATCTAGCCACTTCCCATGGCCTACTGCTGTAACAGGTGGGTTACCAACTTTAAAATGTAGTGGTTTAAGGGTTGGGTAAGGACACCAAGAGACCAGGGGTGGAGCTATACTGTAGAAATAATGCACTTTGACATCATTTTCAGTGATGTAGCTCCAGATTATGGAATCCTGGAATTTGCAGTTTTGCAAGATTTTTGGTTTTCCCTGATGAAGAATGCCTCACAAAACTACACATTCCAGGATTCTGTAAAATGGAAGCCATGGCAGTTAAAGTAGTGTCAAACTAATTATTTCTACAGTCCAAAATGCACCCCAGGTTTCAAATATCCACCTAGCGAGGGGAACTCACTCAGTGAACTTGAGCAACTCCTATTCTCTCAGCCTTAAAGAATGGTAATGGCAAACCTCCTCTGAACTAAATTTGCCAAGAAAACCTATGAGAGTTGCCATAAGGAGGAAGAGTCAGCTTGAAGGTACAAAGCCAGCACTACCAGCCTTATGGAAAGACTGCTGGCAGTGCAACAGAACCTCTATGCACATATGGCTCTGATTTAAATACATTGGAGACCCCTCATACTTTTCTAGACTACCATCAAGTGTGAGTCAGCCCTCAGCAAGGGATTTCTGAATATGCATGGCCCTGTCTTTCCTGTACCTTACCCACAAATTTTAATCTACTCATCATCTTGTTTCAGCTGTGATTGCTAAATCTTTCAGCATAAATGCAGCATATCATGTACATATGTATTATGGAATTTTTTTTAATACCACTGGTCTGATCTATGGCAACTAGCAGTTAAATGGGCAGGGTTAAAAATTAAGACAAAGAAAACAAATGTTATTTCATGTATTTTAATAGCAAACTTACAGGAACAGCACAGAAGACAGACAACATTAAAAACATGTACTTGCATGTAGGACAACTTAGTTAGAAAAGTATAGTGAATGGATGGAATCTACTGTATGATAAAAATGTTACAGACACCATATAGTTGCCATCAATAAGAAATTTTACCCATTTTTTTAAAAAAATCCAATGCTGGCATTGTCCAGAAAAAATTGACTGGTATATTTATAATTATTATAAAGTTGAACTGCTGATATTTGTTCACTGAAATGGTTTTTGATAGCAATAATGCTTTATATGTCCCCACGTTTATATTAAAAATCCACACACAAATGAAAAAGAAAAAAAAAACTTGCCAATACCCGATTCTGTCCTCTATTTTTCCATTTGCAACCATATACTTAGGTACCTTTTAACCCCATGGAAAAAAATCTAACGTTCATTACTACCAATAAACAGGAAGAAGAGATTTTATTTGTTTTGAGAATGACAAATCCATCTTAATAGAATTTAAGCACGTTCTCCACGTATGCGGCGTGCTAGCTGGATATCTTTTGGCATGATCGTGACACGTTTGGCGTGGATAGCACACAGGTTGGTGTCTTCAAACAGGCCAACCAGGTAGGCTTCGCTTGCCTCCTATTGAAAGAAAAGAGAACATGTTAAACGAATTCTAATGTTTGCTATATTTTAAAAAAATATTTAGTCTGACAATTACAAATTGAATTTTCTTTGTTACTAGTGGAGCCACAAAGTCCACTTGTGAGGAACCACTTTGGTTTTTTCAGTTTATTAAAAGCTGGCAAAAACAATTAAAATACAATGGACTATTAACATCAGTAAAATAAAATTACTTCATCTCCTCTAGGTCTCCATAGTATCAAGCAAACAAAGCATTCATTCCTTTCAAAGGAACTCAGAAAAGGAAACCAAAGGCAATCATCAGAGACTGTCATACCTAGTTTTCAGAAATAATTTTGGGGAGTAACTACATTATAACCTTCTCTTAAACATTTTGTTCATCACTATAAAGGAATATATTCCATAATCCAATTACTCCCCCGCTTTTCTATTTTTCCAGGAAAAAAGGCTTCGGAAGGAAAGTACATTTAATTTTTCTGGTTTTTCCCACAAGGAAAGCTCTTGTGCATACCTTAGCCCTTGGATTTATGTGCTCCTTCAGAACCAATCAACTACAAAATCTCTCTCTTATTCAATACGCATGTATACTATGCTTAGAAGGTGAACATCGTGAACCATTCTATTGCCTTTACATCTGCCTGGTTCCCCATTTTCTACTTGCAACTTGCCAACTTATGCATAAAGCTCTCACAACCTGGTACTGCAGCATTAAAGTGACCACTGGAAACTGTTTAAATTAAAGCTGTATTCTCACCACTACAGTGTATCTAAGCAACAGTTCAATACGGAAGAGGTGTACTTTTGAGGTATTACAGATCCAGGAAAGTCAGTAGGACTTCAGCCCTTCAAGCAGAACTAGTTCAACTCACTTTTGCCCTCCTTCTTCTCTACTTCATTCAAACAATAATGAGAATACTAGTTTTACTGTCTTCTTGCACATTAGTATCTTGGGTATGGAGCAATGTGTATCAGTCTGTAGATCTGGTCTAAATGACCTGTGGGTCTCTCACAACATTAATATCTTAGGAGCTCTAATTTCAGGTTTCACAGTTCATGATTACAGTTTATGTCTTCATGAGAACAGATATAACATAGTGCTGACAATGACTGGTCAAGGTAAGCAGCTATATTACAGGTTTCTATAAAGCAACAGTTTCTTTGAAATCTGGGTTATGCTTCCTACTCTGATTCTCTCAGTGGTTCAATCCAGCTCTGAAAAAAACTATGTGACCGGGGGGGGGGGGGGGGGGGGGGGGCATGCACTCCACAGCATCCTAGTTGCAATGCCTACAGCAGGCCTGCATATTTTTGATCTATCAACCTATGTACAGCCCACTGGCCAGAATATGATCCATAGGGTCAATCGTCTTCCAGGTCTTTAGCTAGGGACTTCATGAATAAGGAGTGTCAGACACCCCAGAACCTAAAATAAATAAATGGGCAGAGTTAAGCTATTGATGAGGTATTAGCCTCTATACTTCTGAATGTTTTAGACAGGCTGCCCAGTTGGAACTCTGCATGCGCCCTGTACAGCTATATATTGTTTTCTCCACCATGCATTTCTCACTTTTTGTTTTGCTAGTCAGGTAACTTTTTAAAAACTTCTGTCTAATAAACACTTCTGTCTTTTTAGATAGTAAATAACAATGCATCATCATACAGAAGGGGTAGATGAAGCATGCTGCTGAACCATGGGACTGTATTTTTTACTCTGTTTGGGAACTGCTTTGCAGAATGTCCAACAGGTCTGTGATGGAATACTCAAGTATAATCATGACAGATTAAAAGTTGATTTTTTTCAGTCTAGACACATATATTCCAATGTCACACAACAGGCATAGGCAAGCAGGTTCTCTTCAAATGTTTTGGATTACAAATCCTACTAGCCCTGGGCACTGGCCAGGCTGACTGAGACTGCAGTGGGGGTTATAGCCCAGAACATACGGAGGGCTCCTATTTTCCTACTTCTGCCATACAGTAATCCTTCACATATAATTCTTTAAAGGACAGCAAGTTGTGGCAATAATCAAGAAGTGTGAAAACACAACTACTAAACCACAAATTGGATGGGCCTCTTTAGGGAGAAAATGGTGGCTCATCCCTTCTTTTCCTTTTAGTAGGACAGGTCTATGGACTAATTACCCTAAAGGTGATCCTGTCTGATCTTGGAAGGTAAGCAGGGTCAGCCTGGTTAGTACTTGGATGGGAGACCACGAACAGAAACCAGATACTGTGGATTATATTTCAGAGGAAGGAATTGGCAAACCACCTCTTCGAATTCCTTGCCTAAGAAAACCCTATGAAATGCATGGGGTCACTATGGCACACACATAAACCACAAATTAATGTTTGGAATTTACCACCTCAACCAGAAACTTTTGCAGTCCATTTGCTAACAAACTGCCTCCCCTAAAAGACCAAAATCTTTTCAAACAATCTGCTAAATCTCCAATGGTTACTTTACTAGAGAGTTCAAAAGTCACATATTATGCAGCAGCATTGAGCACACCTACATCCACCCCTCCACACTTTACAGGACACCTGGCAGGCATCCTCACTTTTCTTACTGATACAAAGAAGCAGGAAATGCACATCATAAGTATTCACTACCAGCAGTTTGACAAAGCCAGAAACAGTTACTAAGTATTCTGACAGCACAATATTTATTACATTTACAACAAATATACCTCTCCAATGAGAGGCTTCAAAATATTTTTTGAGCCTTCATGTTTCAATAAAACCAGAAGAACATACAATAAGAGGATGCAGGAAACAATCACGCATTTGTGTGCAGTTCCTTCATGAGATCTGTACTGAAATTACTGTATTCTAGCCTTTTAAGTTCCAAGATTTAACTCAAGGAAGCCAATTACTTTTGGGAAAATTAAATGCTGGCTGTTATCAGTACACCTACAAACAAATGGATGCTTACTTCTGAAGCCAACCAATCCTGTGACGTTTTGACTGACCATAGAAACAACTCAACCAATAGTGTGAGTGCACAGAAGTAACCAATCACATGCATCCTCACGTACCAACAGCACAGTACTGTCAATGGCTGCATTCTAGAAAGAGTTCGAGGTGTCAACTACACTCACATGTGTCCTACATAAGGCAATAGTAGATTTAAGTTGTACATATATATATATATGAGGTGAATTATTTTACATTTTGATCTATGGCTTAGAACAACTGTAGGAAAACATATGGAAGCTGCTTCTATTAGAAAGGAACCTATTAAAGGACATAAACACACTTATTTAAATTCAGTTTATAAAAAAGTTTAGAAGTGGAGAACACTAAAAAGGATGCACACCTATATCTCTTCTTCAGACAAAATGTGACATGCATTATCAGTTCAAGGACTGGGAGCAATTCCCTATTTTGGAAGGGCAGCTGAAATTTTAACATTTTTTTTTTACCTGCAAAGCACCAATAGCTGCGCTCTGGAAACGCAGGTCTGTTTTGAAGTCCTGAGCAATTTCACGCACCAGGCGTTGAAAAGGAAGTTTGCGGATCAGGAGTTCAGTTGACTTCTGATAACGCCTGATTTCACGAAGAGCCACAGTACCTGGCCTTTGAAAGAAACAAGCAAGCAAGATTAATACATTCTCCCTGCTCACTTCTTAAAGTAAACTCAGTATATGACATTCAAGAGAGAAACTGAATGTCTGCATAATTACGGCTTTTGAGATATATGAGCACACAAGTGCATTATACGGGAGACCAGTTTCAAGAACAAAAACCCCAGCAAGAGTTCAATTATTGTCTTCTATGTTCAATTTTGTTTTATCTCCACTTTAAGAGGCCTGAAACTGTGAGATCTGAGGGGGAAAACAGAAACTAGAATATCAGCAACTTATGTCAATTAGTTTATCCTAAAAATATAGTTTTGCTTATGGATAAAACAAATGTGTAAAACCTGCTATTTACCTGTCTATCTTGAGGCAATTACTGCCCTCTAGTGGCACAATGAACAAACTGTATCAATTGTATCATAAGAGCTAAGGACTTAAACTAATTTAAATAAATTACAAACCATCAGGCTTGGCAAGTTTTAAACCAATTAACTGCGACAACACCCTGACTGACCAGGATCCCCTAGGACTACATCCTAAGCATATCAGAACTATATTTTTATTTTTATAGTCTCAGTGAAATAGATGGAATGAATGACTGTAAATTATGTATAAACATTGTTTATGGCAATGACAAATGTCTTTCTGGTTTTGATACACAAGTTTCTATATAGCATGTTTTGATTTATAATTATATGTGTTTTAATAAAAATCAAGATAAAAAACATATTTTTAAGATGTAAGACTGGGGATTCTGAATTTTATTTTAAGCTTTATTTGTTCAATAAACAGATGTATTACTATTACGACCAGCTTTATTCAGTTTTGGAGAAGTATTCGATTTAAAATCTGTTCCAGTTCTGAGATTTAAAAAGTGAAGAGGTGGCAAGGACCTTGCGTAAATAACAGTGATCCAACGTCCAATTAAGGATTTAAAGGATTTCCTCAAAGCGCCCCTCCAAAAAAAAGGGGGGGAAGGGGGGAAAGAAAAAAAAGTGATGGTCAGAAGTATATTTCTGGGAATCTGAGGGGTCATTCACACACTGTTTTTTTAGTGCGAGTAAGCAAACAGTCTCACGTTTGTTGTTCACACTATGGAACTACATCTATATGCATCTCTGTGAGTTCGACTGCTCACACATGTCAGCACTCAAATAAAGATGGAGTCAATGATGTGAACGTATGTGAAGCATGTTCATGATGTGCAGTTTTATCCTGGGTCTATTCGCACCAGTTATTCACACAGCCAACAATGCGAATCTTTTAGGAAAACTCAGAAGGTTATTCAGATGGTGAAAATAATCTGGGTTAAATCTTTCTTGTTCAGATGCATTTTGAATGCATCCTATTAAGCTTGGGGGAGGGGGCTTCCAAAAAAAAAACCCTTAATCTGGTATAATCAATATCAGGTTTCCCCACCAGTTTTTTTTTAAAAAGATTCACATTGTCAGCAGTGTGAATAACCAATGTGAATAGACCTGGGAAAAACCAGGATAAAACTCTGCATGCCTTGGAACATGTTTTGAATACATTCACATCATCAATTCCATGTTTATTTAAGTACTGGCACATGTGAACATCCAAAATCGCAGGTGTGCACAGATGCACTTCCATTGTGTGAATAACAAATCTGGAATGTGAACGTACAGAGATCCTATAGCACCTCTGAGACTAACTGAAAAAAAGAAGTTGGCAGCATGAGCTTTCCTAGACTAAAGTCTGCTTCGGTGAGTGAGATTATTTACTTGGGTCCAAGACACACTGCAGAAGTAATCCAGACCACTTTAACTGCCCTGGCTTAGTGCTAGGGAATTCTGGGAACTGCAGTTTTGTGAGACATTTAGCCTTCTGTCATAGGGGTCTTGTGCCTCAACTAACTACAATTCCTAGAATTCCCAAGCACTCAATAAAGATGGCATCGATGATGCAAATGTATTCAAAGCATTTTCAAGACATGCAGAGTTTGGGTGCTCACATGTGATTTTTTTGGACCAGTCGCAATAAAAAACAAAACAAAACCACAATGTGTGAATGACCCCTTAAAACCTGACATCGATTATCCTGGGTTAAGTGTTGCTGTTTTTGGCAGTCCTCCCCACAAATAAACTTAATAAGAAGTATTCGAAATGCACATGAATAAGAAAGATTCCACCCAGATTATTTTATGCATTTCACTAAGCCCTGTATGTAGAGCGATCTTGTAGCACCTTTGAGACTATCTGAAATAACTATTATTATTATTATTATTAATTATTATAGTTTATTTATAAAGTGCTGTAAGTTTACACAGCACTGTTCCTGCTAAATATACAAAATACAATTAAAAAACTGCCTAGGGTGTACAATCTAAGTAAAACAAAATAACAGCATTAAAACATAGCTTAAAATATATCAAAATGGAGACATCCAATCAAGTTGTGAGATGGAATGCTTCCCTGAATAAAAATGTTTTCAATTCAGACTTGAAGTTGGCCAAAGAGGTGGTAGTCCAAAGCTGTAAGGGAAGGAGGTTCCAAGAGTGTGGGGCAGCATGGGAAAAGGGGTGGATCTGGACAGGGGGAAGAGATCATAGGTTGAGGCAACAGTCCAGCATTACTAGATCTTAAAGCATGGGCTTAAAGCACAGATTTAAATGCATCTGAAGAAGCAGACTGAAGTCTAGGAAAGCTCATACTGCCAACTTCTTTCTTTCAGTTAGTCTCAAAGGGGCTACAAGATCTCTCTACATTATTATTATATCCAAATACATCTGAGGAAGTACACAGGTCTAGGAAAGCTCATACTGCCAACTTCTTTCTTTCACTATCACTTATAAATTCTACCACTATGGAAAGCACCAAATTTAGTCAAATGAAGTAGAAATCCATCAACCTCTTCAAGAAACGTGCCCAGATACAGACAGATATCTTCTATCTCAACAAGTGCAAACAATGGGATGTCATTCCTAAGGACCTACATGTGGGGAGCCCTTTGCAAACTATATATCATGTAGAGCTTATGAGTTCTAACAATGCTGGCTGGGTCTGCAGTAACCAACATTCCTTTTCAGTTTTCTTCAGTTAAACTCCTGCATTCCTATCTGTCTCTAGCTTTCAATCCATCATAAGCATCTGAAGAAGTAGACTAAAGTATATGAAAGCTCATGCGAAAAACCTTTTCCCCCTTAGTTAGTCTCAAAGGTGCTACAAAATCTCTATACATATTCTTTCTTTCAGTCTCAAAGGTGCTGCAAGATCTCTCTCTACACCAGGTCTGCACAACATACAGCCCGGGGGCTATATGCAGCCCACCAAAGGATTTCAGGTAGCCCACGAGGATGTGGAACAACTTCAAGGCTCCTCCACTGCTCAACCTCCTGAGAGGGCCATGTGGAGGAGGAGGAAGAAGGGTAAGCGTGTGCCCTGCAAGGCTCCTTCACTTCCTGGTCGGAGGAGGGCAGGTGAACACTCACCCTGCAAAGCTCCTGCACTGCTCAGCTTTCTCCTGAAGAGAAGGCTGGATAGAGGAAGAGGAGGGACAAATGCTTGCCTCTCATGGCGTCTCTTCTGCCTGGATTTCTCCCAAGCAGAAAGCCAGGTGATGGTGCAGGAGGAGGATGAGCAAACACTCGCCCTGCGGGGCTCCTCCACTATTTGGCTTTCTCCTGAGGAGAAGAATGGGTAGTAGTGGAAGAGGAAAATGGGCAAGGCTGCCCAGCTTTCTCCTGAGAAGGTCAAGTAGCAGAGGAGCAAACACTCACTCCTCAAGGCTTCTCTGTTACTTGGCATTCTCCTGAGGAGAGGCAAGGTTTCTCTGCCATTCAGCCTTCTTCTGAAGAGGGTTGTGCAGAGGAGAGGGAGGATGGAATTAACATTAATTAATTCTAATTATTATTAACTAATTAATAAATATTTAATGCAAAAACTATCTGCGGCCCAAAGAAGTTTAAAGGTATTTCCCTTTGACAAGGCTGTCAAGTTGTGTCCAACCATAGGGGAGGTGCCCATCTCCATTACTAAGCCAAAGAACCAGCATTGTCAGAGACTACTCTG
>CM034701.1:353825446-353847016 GCA_020142125.1 Phrynosoma platyrhinos
CACACACAGAGTGAGTCTCATTTTATAGGTTTTTGTGAGTTTTCCCGGCTGTGAGGCCGTGTTCTAGTCTCATTTTATATTTGCCACCATCAGGAAAGAGGCTCAGAAAGGGTCAGCTGGCTGCCCCGGAGCTCTCCAGCTCATTGCTCCCCAGCTGGCGGTTGTGAGGAAATATGGCGCTTGCGAAGAAGCACCACGAACCGTGTGGGCGAAGAGTGGCTCGGGCGGGGATAATATACATGAGAGAAGGTGCTTTTGACAAATATAGCAACCCGCTTAATCTTCCACGCCTGGAGGAATAAAGGGGAGGCCAAGTTACAGATATATTTGTGAGGCAGCCTCCTGAGGGTGGGGGGAAGGCTGTCACATTTTCCCCTTAGCCGAGAAAGCGACACCATTCTGCTCTTAACCGCACAAGGGGGGCCTTCCTGCCCACCTCATGAGGGGAAAGCAAGGAAAATGTCCGCCCAGTGCAGAGCAACGGAAGCTTTGGTGGTGTGTGTGTGTTTGTGTGACTGTAACAGGAGGCCACCAAGAGGAAAAAAGAGCCAGGCGGAGAAAAGGAGGTCAGGGACTTGGAAAAACCGCCATGAATCTGCGCGCTTATAAACACCACATACACACACATTCATGTCTCTCTTCCATTCCTCCCGCCCTTTTATCGGCCTCCTCCAAACCACTCCAACGGACACACCCTTAGGGCGCATGCGCATTCGCCCCCCCTTCTCTCCCTGTCCGTGTCCTGTCACGTGACCAGAGGGAAAAGGAGGCAGGGCGAGCCGAGGGAATTCTCCTGGCAACGGAATTTTCCCAACGCTTACTTCCTCTCTGCCGCGTCTTGCGCGCATGCGCACTCGCCCCTCCCTTCTCTCCTTTACTGTCACGTGGCCCAAGGGAAAGGAGGCGGGGCGAGCCGAGGGAATTCTCCTGGCAACGGAATTTTTCCAACGCCTACTTCCTCTTCGCAGCGTCTTGCGTCATTGGCCCACGTGACCAGCCACCGGAAGTCGAGGAGCGGAGTAGCGTCGTCGTCGTTCGAGGAAGAGGCTGAAAATGGCGGCGCTGGTGAGGGATCCGTTGGGCTCCCGGGTCCGGTTGGTGTCGCTGCCGGCGGGAGAGCGGTCGGTCGGGGCTTTGCTCCGGGCTCGTTGCCAGACGCAGGTAAAGGGGTTTTTATGAGGGAATTTGGAGAGTCCAGGGGCGGACCTATGGAAGCAGCCTGTGCTTATTACATTTTTAAAATAGTTCTATGATGAATGTTCTGAAAACCTAATGCCTTCACTCTCAGAAAACACTTCAGGCATCATACAGAATTTAAGGACAAGCTTTGCTAATATCTTTGATGCTTTACTCAGAATAAAAGGAGATATAAATAAAAAAATAGTTCTAGTAAGTTTCCAAAGTTAAAATACATCTATATTTATATCCATGTATACATACACTGCAAAGACTAAGGGTCAGACAAAGCTGCGTCCTTTCGCCCTATCTGTTCAACTTGTATGCAGAACATATAAGAAAAGCAGGCTTGGACACAGAAGGAGGAGTGAAAATAGGAGGAAGGAATATCAGTACTCTAAGACAGGGGTAGGCAACCTTTCCCCTTTAAGGGCCGAGGGACTTCAGCTCCCAGAAGCCTCAGCCATGTTGGCCTATAGCTCCTGGGATTCTGGGAGCTGAAATCCCTGGGCCCTTAAAGGGGAAAGGCTGCCTACCCCTGCTCTAAGATATGCAGATGACACCTTAATACTAGCAGAAAACCTCACAGACCTGGAACACCTACTAAGGAAGATCAAAGAAGAAAGTGCTAAGGCAGGCTTAATGTTGAACATAAAGAAAACAAAAATAATGACCACTGAGGACCTAAACAAGTTGAATCTAGATAATGAAGAAATATAAATAGTAAAAGAATTCCCATCCCTGGGATCAAACATTTAGGAGGAGTAGCTAATACCCCAGAGGACAGGTTCAAAATTCAAAATGATCTGACTAGCTTCAAAAGCTGGCCCATAGTAAAAGTCTCCAAAGTGTTCAGTTTCATTTGCCTTTCCAGATTTACATGAATAGTGTCTGGTGCAAAGGCTGATTCAGTGGACAATTATATAGCTAGTATTTGCTTTCTTCGAAGTATTTCCACTCTCCCCTCCCCCATTATCTGTATTCAGTTACAAAAGAAAATCTTCTGTTTGCAAACATTAAGGGTCACACCACAGATCTGTGCTGAATTTCCTGTGCTCTGTGCTGCATCAGTCTATATACACTGGGAAATGTGCTGTGTCCTACACAGGGAGGAAGAACTCTATTGACCCATGTTTCTTTTATAATAGAGAGCTTCCTATATGTTGCTCTGAATAATTTGATTAATTATTGTAGACTAAAATGTCAAAGCACTTAAAGGTGTAGAATAATAATAATAATAATAATAATAATAAATTTTACTTATATACTGCCCGGTGGCAAGCCAATCTAGGCTGTTTACAAGACGACAACTTAAAATAATATAATTCCCTCCCCCCTTAAAAAGTCATTAAACTACATATCAATTAAAACCAACTACAATTCAAACATAGCAATAAAAAAAAGCTAAGAGTACAAACCAATAAGACCCCTGCGACTTCGGTTCTAAAAAGGGGGTTATGGAGGCATGTGTGTATTTAACTCTGTCTACTTTCCCTGTTTCTAGGGTCTTCTTGAAGATCATTTCTATGTTAAGTGCAATGGTCGCTGTGTTAATTCAGAAGACGAACTACAAGATGGTGGTGTTTACAGCCTGGAACCAAGACTATGTGGTGGAAAGGGAGGTGGGTATATTTCTGTTTCTTTGTCTTAAATAACAGCTTACAGTAAAATCTTTGCATGCTGAAAAAGCTAGTAAAGTTTCAAAAGCATGCGTGATGTATTTTGTATTTCTGTGATGGCCCAGTGAAAGTATGACTGCTTTGTAGATTTTTTATTTGTTTTATTTTGCAGCATGGCCAACACGGCTACCCCTGAATATATTTCCTGAGTAGATTACAGTGAGATGTGACTCTTAATGAAAGTATAAAAGATTCCGTGTTGTTCTGTCGATATAACTTGCCTATAACTTTCTCTATGGAAGCCAAACATTAGTTCATTGGTAATTGTCAGCCTGCATGTCATTTTCCCCTTAAAAAAAACAAACACACAATGAGCACAATGAATTCAGTGATCAAGATGAAAGAAAGCAAATTATCGGGAAAGGCTAGTCATCCAGTTCTACTTGAAAGCATTATGCTTTTATTTTATTGAAGTACATTTTAAAGTCCACATTCAAGTGCATTTTCTAATATGCTATACAAACTTTATACAAAAATGTGAATTATTTTTCATAGTATACCTAGATATTTACTTTTGATGTTAAGGCCACTTAAACATTGTACTTCCACAACAAGAGGATTTTCCAGAATTCCCTGGGAAGAATCTGAATTGCACCTTTGACTAGTGAAACCTTTTTAATATCTTGTGTATAAGCACCATTGAACTCAGTAACTGACAAGACTGGAAAAACTCCAGCCTTACGTCTCCGGAGGTTTGTATAGGATTGCATTGATAGTGTATTTGCTTCAGTAGCATTACTTGATCTATTTGTGATTTGCCTGTAGTTTATTGTTCTTATGGTTTACAAACTATAGTTTTGCAACAAGCCTTCTTAAAAAAATGATCCACCCCAAAATTATTCATCTACTCAGAACCAGAAATCTTTTCCAGTGAACTTAATTTTCCTTGGTGTACTTGTATTTTCATGGATTGTGCAGAGTACTTAGATGTATCTTCCAGGAATTCCAGTGCAAATTATTGCTAAAAACAATTAATTTGCCATCCCTTAGCAGTATACTGATGCTCTTTTTTGTCCTAGATCTCTTTGATTTATGTATTGCTCACACAGTGGACAAGATACAGAAAATGGAATGACAGAAATGAAATATTGGAAGTCACCAATATGGAAGTCACTTGTTTATGCTAGAGTACACTGTTAGCTGTGGCTGTTTTCTGTCTCAAAGAGCATTTTATTTATAGAAACTTTAAATCTCCAAACTTGAGGTATTCTCTCAAGGATTCAACTTGTTTAGCTTCCCTATTTACAGCTGTAGTAAGACAAAGTTCATTTTATATAGATGTAAAACATTTTCTTAATATATATATATAGAGAGAGAGAGAGTGAGAGAGAGAGAGAGAGAGAGAGAGAAACTAAATATGTAGTATAAAGTTCTTTAAATACACAAGTCTATCACAAATCACTGGTTTTAAAAGTGAAAAAGGAATTCAAAAAATAAGATGATATGATCACTTTGTATAACCACCCTTGCTGTTTAATTTCCAATATTATCAGACTTTTTGTGTACCTATTACACAGTTCCAGAAGAAATTGAAATTGTTTGGAGTATTGTCCTGGGGATGTAATTTGGATGTTTGTGTTTAAAATTGATACAATTTTGAAGCTGAATTTAATGTCAGGATTGACATCAAGTTCTAAGAGATTGATGAATGGTTTTCTAATATGCGGTCTATTAATTATCTAGATCCATTTCAAACTGGCTTTAGGACGGGATTTGGGGTTGAGACTGTCAAGGTTGCCTTGACTGATGACATGCATTTGAGCATTGACAGGGGTAGCATGACCCTGTTGTTGCTCTTAGACCTCTCAGCGACTTTTGACACAATAGATCACAACATCCTCCTGGATTGGGAATCCGAGGCGCTGCATTGCAGTGGCTCCGCTCCATCCTCTCGGGTAGATCCCAGAGGGTGTTGCTCGGGGACAGTAGCTCCACTAGGAAGGAGCTCAAGTGTGGCGTCCCCCAAGGCACCATCCTGTCCCCGATATTATTTAACATCTATATGAAGCCGCTGGGAGAGCTTATCTGGAGACATGGAGCTGGGTGCTATCAATATGCTGATGACACCCAGATATATTTCTCCATGTCTCGGTTGTCAGTTGACTCCTCTCAATGACTGTCTTAAGGCAGTAATGGACTGGATGAAGAAAAGCAGATTGAGACTGAATCCAGATAAAACAGCGTTACTCACAGTAGCGCCCCCAAAACCAGGTATCGGGATACAGCCTCCAGTCCTGGACGGGGTCACACTCACTGTGAAGGACTGTGTTCGCAGTCTGGGGGTGCTCCTGGATTTGTTGCTTCAGATGGCTAATCAAGTGAATGTGATGGCCAGGAGCACCTGTTATCAGCTTCAGCTGATACGCCAACTACGCCCTTTCCTGGAAGTAAAGAATCTCGAAACTGTGGTACATGCTCTGGTAATTTCCTGTCTTGATTTCTGTAACGCGCTCTACATCGGGCTGCCCTCGTGCTTGGTCCGGAAACTTCAATTTGTTCAGAATATGGCAGCCAGGTTGGTCTCGGGTACATCTAAAAGAGACCATATTACACTTACATTGAAGTCTCTTCACTGGCTTCCTATTAGTTTCCGAGCCCAGTACAAGGTGTTGGTTATCACCTATAAAGCCCTAAATGGCTTGGGTCCAACTTATTTTTGAGACCGCCTCCTCCTGTACACTCCACTCCGAGCACTTAGGTCGTCTGGGATGAATCTGCTACAGGTGAAAAAAAATAGATTGTCGGCAACCTCCTAGAGGGCCTTTTTGACGACCTCCTAGAGGGCTCCCAGATTATGGAATGGCCTGCTGGATGAGATCCGTCATAAAAATACCTTAGACAGCTTCAGAAGGGTTGTCAAGACAGATCTCTTCCAGCAGGCCTTTCCTGATTAGTCTTCCTGGTCATAAGAGCCTGTCCTACTGTATCTCTTTCTCCCCCTCCATTTAGCCACTATAATAGCTGTCCCTGTTGTTTTGTTATTGCATAGTGTTGGTATTTGCCTAAATTTTAAATGTTGTTTTAATTGGTTGATTGTTTGTTTTTTAAGGGGTGGGAGGGCTGGGCTTGGGTTTAATTTTTACTGTATTGTATTTTATGCTGGAAACTACCCCGATTGCTATGCAGAGGGGCGAAGTACAAATAATAATAATAATAATAATAATAATAATAATAATAATAATAATAATAATAATAATAATAATAATAGTTGTTGTTGTTGTTGTTGTTGTTGTTGTTATATAAATCAGCAATCTGTGGAATGTCATCCTCTGAAGTGTTTCCATTCTTGTAGTTCTGTCGCTCACATGTTTTTATTTTTTCCTAGGATTTGGATCTATGCTCCGAGCACTTGGTGCTCAAATTGAGAAAACAACAAACCGAGAAGCTTGCAGAGATCTTAGTGGAAGGAGACTTCGGGATGTAAACCATGAAAAAGCGTAAGGCTTTTTATTATCTCAGAAACAAAAATATATATTTGCAATGTCACTATTAGGTTTTGAAGATTATGTTGCAGATCTTGAGAATAAGAAGTCTTTATGTGCCTCGTGAAAAATATTTGTCCAGTGGATATCATTCAAGAAACTCTAGAAATTGTTTTTAGTTTCAAACGACTAGTTAAAATTATTCCATGATTATTCTAGTTCTTATGTAGTCCCCTGTGATCGGTCGTGAAGCTTTTGTTGGTACTGCCTTGTGTTCATTTATAGAATATTGTGGAAGCGTAGCTAAGTTTTGAAAAGCTAAAGCTCTTTGATAACCTTATTAAAGCATTTAAGTATTTTGAAAATCTGATTTCATATAATGATTAGAGTGAAACTGTCAGGCCTCTGCTAGCTTTCTGTACAATAATCAAGTGTTTTGAAGATTATTTTTTCCCCTCTGTGGTTCTCTCAAGAGTATCCCCTTGCCCATCAGTTTCAAGAAAAATACGAGTTTTCATGCATTGTGACTAGAAGAGTTTACACTTTGAAAGGCATAATTCCACTTCTCTCCCTGGCAGAATGGCTGAGTGGGTGAAGCAGCAAGCAGAACGTGAAGCAGACAAGGAACAAAGGCGTTTAGAAAGGCTGAAGCGCAAACTTACTGAGCCAAAGCACTTTTTCACTAATCCAGACTACCAGCAGCAATGTCATGAAATGGCAGAGAGGCTAGAGGATTCTGTCCTCAAAGGTACAGTTGAAAACATTGCTCATTTCTATAGTGTTTTGCATTTCTCAGTTGTTGAGGCCCTTTTTCAGTTGTAGCTAAATAGTTTTTCAGTAAAGCCATTTCAAATGATGATGAGCTACTGATATGTTCTTATGCTTTTTGGTTTGTTTGTTTATTTGTTTGCTATGTTCTCAGCCTTATCTTAGACTTCTTTACTCATGTGGGATTTCTGGGAAATTCTGAATTAGAAAGACTTCCAGAAAATAGACTAATTGGTGCAAGGGTAATTTATATGAGGAAGTTTTCAGTTTGCTTCATGAAAGTTCTGAAGTAAACTTTCTGAGGCAGTGATGTTCAAGTTCCCTACTTCATAGTTCTTGGAAGGCAGTGTGGTATAGTAGTTAAAACTGTGGGACTGGGTGTTGGGAAACCCTGTGTTTAGATCCCACAGAACTATGAAAGGTAACAAAAAATTCCACCTTGCATCACTGGATTTCTTGTTCTCTCTACCTTGCAGCATCTAAGCTTGTATGTTACAGTAGCTTTAACCATCTAAGTAGTGTTCTGGGCCCTTACTCCCATTGCCTTGGTTTTTTCATGGAAGTTTGCTAGCAGTGGCCTGGGGTCACTAAGAATTTGCAAGAGAATCTGTTGAGTTTAAATTTTGAAGTACATTAGAAGAGCAACATAAACTTTTTTACACCTAAGCCTTTTGTGATGCAGTTTCTAAGCTTCATTTAAAATGTTTAGAACATAAAATATTAAGAATGGATAGGAAGAACTGATTTATTTCTTTATTTGCTACATTTCAGGCATGCAGGCTTCATCCAGCACAGTGGTATCACCAGAAAGCACTGAGAGTCGAAAACGGTCAAATGAGTCTGAAAAGGATGTACCATCAGAAAAAAGACGATGTTTTTGGTAAGATATGGGAGATAGTATTTTTCAAAAAACATTTGGAATTGCTTTCTTTATAAATAAGAATTTCCATACAGAGGTTGAGATTTTCAGAATTCCAAGTAGTATTGTCATCATGGAATGGGGTTTGTTCTTGTTTGGATCCAAGCCAATAATGTTTTCATAATCTCCCACAATTCAGCACATTTGTTTCTTATAGTCAGTACAGCGCTATAGGGAAAATAGAAGGTTTTGTGTGTGTTTTTCAACTGTTCAGCTGTTCTTGTTGCTGTGTGCTTTCAAGTCATTTCTGACTTTTGGTGACTCTTAAGGCAAACCTCTCATGGGGTTTTAGGGGCTGAAGAGTGTGTGACTTGCTCCAGGTCATCCATTGGGTTTCCATGACTGAGTTGGGATTGGAACCCTGATCTCCAGAGTTGTAGTCCAACTCTCAAATCACTACACAACGGTGGCTCTCACTGTAATGGCTACAGCAGGATAATCCAAGAGCCCCTTTGGGGTGGGTAGGAATTGGATGGGAACAGTTGGTAGTTTGTACTTAGGTGTGCAAGTGATTTTCCTGTTGTGAGTACTTTGGGAAGAGTTCTGTTCTTTAGTTATTATCTTAAAAGTTGCTATGTCAACAGTGGAAGAGCATCACTGACATTGATGTTCCATTGTTTCAATGTGGACAAACTTGTGTTCCTTTTATAGTTGTGGAACCAGTAAGTTCTTGGCCCTTATATTTTGTGTTATCACTGAGAAAAACAGATTTCTGTTGATTGTGACAGGTTGGGTGTGGAAGGACTGGAGGAATCAGATAGTTCACAAAGCGGTGATGACAGTGAAGATGATCAGTCTCCTAGCACACAAGGAAGTTGTGCAGCATCAACTGGCAACCATCTCCAAATGAGTGATGGAACAGAACAATGCCCCAGCAGTTCCGAAGATTCTGTAGGCTGTAGTTCAGTCTCTGACACAGCTGAAAAACCACAGGCACACATGAAAGATGCTAAACAAGATCTATCAGAGGATCCACCTCCTAGTGAAAGTGCAGCTAATGAAAACCCTGAAGCAACCAAGACCCTAAAGAAGGAAAAAGAAGCAAATGTATCAAATACTGAGACAAATGTGAGTCAGTTACAGTGCACTGTAAGTATAAGAAATTACCTCTGACTCTGGAGATGAGCTCATTTTGTTTTCTGAACCCCACTGCACAACCTTTACAAGAACTTTTTGTACTGCCATTTATCTGTCCTTTTTATTTTCCATGATGCATTAGTAAACTCTAACAAAGACTGCATAAAATATTGAAAAAAGGAGGATCTGTAATACAATCTTATAGCATGGATTCCATCCATTCTGTTCTTCCTCTGTGGGAGCTGTTTTCCTTCATTCTTTCCTGAACAGTCCAGACAGTGTCCTCTGAATACATTCAGTCCATACTGGGCTCTGGGGGCTCTTCCTCTACCTTTACAGTTTCTTCTATATGTTCTATACTTTTAAAAACTTGGATTTACCCAAGTCTGCTGATAACTACCTCTTGTGCATGAGTTTGGAACATTTGAGTTTGCAACATTTTGGTTGTGGCAGCAAGAGTGATAGCATTCTAAGGTCTTTTGATGACTTATACCAGTCTAACATTCTGTTATGCCAGCATAAGGTACTTTTTGGGCCAGTAAACAGTAATGGTGGGTAGGATGGAAGAAAGTCATCTTTATAGCCAGAGAAAACTAACCTACTAATTTGACCCACAGTTTTGCTGTCTTGCCTGCTGTATATGACCATAGTGTCCTAACTGGTGCAGGACCAATGTGTTCAGAATATTTTCTTTTGCTTTTTTGAATAGGCAAGTGTGGTAGGATAACCTAATTACTTTCTCTAGGCCCTTTGTAAATATTTTAAAATATTCAGGAGGCAACAGTAAATGAAGAAGAGAGTGTCTTTTTAGATAAGTCAGTTTTTAAACCAATAGCCTTTGCAGACTGTCAGAAATAGTGCACATTAAATTGAGGCACTGCCCTGGCTCAGTGCTAGGGAGTCATGGGAATTGTATTTTTTTCTGAGACATTGAGCTTTCTCTGTCAGAGAGCTCTGGTGCCACAATAAATTACAGTTCCCATGATTGCCTAGCACTGAGCCAGGGCAATGTCTCAATTTAATGTGCACTATTTCTGGCAGTCTGCAAAGGCCCTCAGAATGTCCTGGCCAGTTGAAGTGTCCAGAGGGAGCTACAACTGGCAGCCAACCAGGTTGCCATTTTCTTCCATAATCTGCCATTTGGAATGATACTATTTCACAGTGTGCTCACTATTGCATTGTTTGAGGAAGAGATATTGGAAGAGAGAGCAAATGCTTTCACAGAAATTCTGCCACTCCACCTCTGCTCTTAAAGGTGATTTTCCAACTAGAATACATTTTTACCTGGACCCTGAGAGTTTCAGTAATGCCATTCTGCTTTCAGGGCCTGTGGGTGGGACTGCAGGGGTTGGAGAGCATTTATCTGCATATGGCTGGTTCTAATTAAAGAACATTTTTGGTACATTTTTGACTCTTCTGAAGGATATTCACATCACTTAAACACAAGCAGCTATCATAGTGCATGAAGTATCACTCAGGGTGTTTAGTTTCATTTCTGATGAAATATTGCCATTCCTTGTGTACCTAAGATACACGTTTTACTCTTTTTCTTTATGTACTTTTTTTTAGGAGACATCAACAATAGATCTCCTGGCTTTCAATTCTGTTGCTGAATTGGAAACTCTGGGACTAGACAAGCTGAAGTTTGAACTGATGGCTTTGGGGCTGAAATGTGGAGGCACTTTACAGGAAAGAGCAGCACGGCTATTCTCTGTGAAAGGACTGTCTAGAGATCAGATTGACCCTGCTTTGTTTGCTAAGCCTTTGAAAGGGAAAAAGAAGTAAAGGCTAATGCTGGAATTCCTTCTTACGTCTGGAGTTTTCTTCAAAATTTTTCACATTGTGCTATTTTGTGTAATGATACCTTTTTTAAAAAGTGAAGATGGATTCATGTGTTCTGTAAATACAATCTTTATAAGAATAATTTATAATTGTGTAGTGCATGTGTTTCAAGTGATGATTAGAATTAGCTGTGAGTGGACTTGTCTTTTTTTAAATTTTTGTTGATAATTCCACTAGAATGTAATGGGTTGGTACTGGTTTGTCCTGGGGGTTCATTCAAATCCATTTACTTGGAGAATAAGGGGCAAACTTTAAATCCTATAACATTGTGGAATGACATGGAGGACTACTCTAGAGTTAAATGCATGGTATATCCTAGATTACTAATTAATAAAATACAAAGTAATGGGACCTCATCAAACCCAATTTCAGGTGTGGGATTGATATTTAACACAATAGTTCTTGGAAGAATACAGACAGATAAGAAATGTTAGTCATCAGCCTGGGGCAGCATGATCTTCAAGAAGGTTCTGTTGCACATTTTGTGAGTAGACCTTGCCTGGGTCTTTTCAGCAAGCAACAATTGCAGCTTTAAACTGCTGATGCATATGTACTAAAAACTACTGTTTCTAATTTTTGTAATGAAAACCTTGATCACTGGGTGTCTAGAAAAAGACAAACATGATGTACTGTTCATGCATGTCATGTCTGAACGACCCATATCTAAATGAATTGTTCACAGTATTATAAGTCGGGATCAAATAGGGCAAAAAACCCAATAATAAGTAATTTCTCTCCTACGTTTCTTTCTACCAGCATTTCTTTAGTAAATAAAGCAATGCCAAATTATACTGTTACATCAAGTAGAATGTAAGTGGGTACACATTATATTGTGCACTTAGATTCTGCTCTTCTACTCATTCATTTCATTCCTATCTCATCTTTCTTGAATGACATTCAAGATGATTTACAATAAAGTTAAATGAAACAAACCAGTTCAAACATAAAAATGAATACAAGCATAAAAGGTTTAAAACTCACCCAGTTAAGATCACCTGCAGCAAGTAAGGTCAGTTCTAAAGAGCCAATTAAAATACCATAGTCTTTGTCTATCATCTAAAAGACAATAGGGAGAGAGGCAGCTTTGATTCCCTTAGAATGACATTCTGGATCCTGAAGGCCCTTTGGAGCATTCCCAACTAGGCTTTCATTCAGGCACATATCTCCAATCTGGTTTTTATTGTTCTTATATGATATTTCAGCAGCCTTCTCACTTAAGTGGCTGTATCAGCTTAGTATTACCAGTGCAGAAGCCTTCAGTGCTTAGTATGCTAACAGTATGGCACATTTGTAGATCATTCTGCAGCAACTTCAAGATAAGGCCTATACAAATATCTTGATGTAAACTATCTCTGTAAAGGGTACTTTTTGAAATGCACATTCACCTTCAACTGACCAAGATAATTCTCTGTATGCCTTGCTAAATGAATCAACCTGTTCTGCAAACAGGTACTCAGGTGTGTAAACAGGTATGTGTGCCATTTCAGGGCTAGAAAACCATATCCCACACATGGCTCCACATATGCAAATTGACAACAGTTTTTGGAGGAAGGGAATAAGTGCCCACTCATTCTCAGGTAGGTGCTTTTGGCATGTGGTTAGAACAAAAGTGCTAATGAAAGACTGAACTGCACAGGTTCAATCCATGATTTTCCTTTCTGGGTGCAGCAACTGAAGAGGCTTTTCAGATTCAGTTTGTTCTCTGCTTTGCATCTGACAAGCAAATAAGACTCCTGGCACTGAGTGAGTGGCTTCCTTATCTTGACTTGGGCTTTCTAGGAACATGCACTACCAAGATGGACTTAAGGGTCATCTTGCTTGTTTAACACTTTCCTTTGTAGGCAGAGAATGGAAATGTTATTTTTGGACTACAGTTGGTAGAATCGCCTTGTCAGCATGGCCAGTGGTGGTTGCAATGGCCATATTGGTTAGAAGATTCTATGAATTGTGTGTAGTCCAAAAAGCAACATTTTAGAGCCAGGTTGGTCAACTATGAAGGGCAGAACCCAGATTTTGCTATTGTCTGTCCTGCAGCGGGATGTAACCATACTATTTGGGGGGCAACAGGTGTGATGTCACATTATTTTCATGAACCATTTTGGTTTTTTTAAAAAAAGTTTTTTGTTTTGGGGTGTTGGAGGCAATTCAAACCACTGCAGTTGTGGATGGTTTCAGGTCATTTTGAACAGTAAAGTGAGAAAAACTTTTTCTTGGAAGTATCCAGGAACAGCAATTGACCTTCTAAATAGTTTACAAGCCCGCCACTCCACCATGTACCATCAAAGTACCTATTTTTTAAAATCAGACGCAAGTTCATAGCTGCGGTTGGGTGTGCTGTTACTGTTTTGCAGTCTGTATGGCCCCCAGATGACTCCAAGCACACAAACTGGTCCACAAATCTGGTGCAATTGTCTACCTTGAATTATTCATTTATTTAAAATATTTCTACCCTGTCCTATATAAAAAAAATCTCAGAGTCTTACAGGCTGAAACAATTTAAAATAATAAAAATAATTTCAATAGATTAAGGATATATCAAGTTAAAACTGATTTAAAAGATTAACAGTTTAAAACTTACATACATTAGAATTTGTGAGAAAGCAATGAGGCCTAAAGGCTTGAGTGAAAGCCAAGATTTTACTTGGCACTTGAAATCAATATTGATGTCAATCAAGCCTCCAAGGGGAGGGATGCCACATTTGAGAAGGTGGTCTCCCACATCATCTTATAACATACTGACTACACTGATGGAACAGGGGCTGCCCTGCCCAGCAGACCTCAATCCTTTGGTAGGCACATATAAAGAGAGGACTCCTTCAGGTATTACAATTCAGTGTCCTGCAAATGTTAAATGTTATGGCCCAGGTATTCTGGGAGCTGTAATACCAGGCCATACATTTGGAGAGCACCAGGTTGTGAGAGGCTACAGTAATGCATGCTGTTTCACCGTTGGTGTGATTTACAATTTGCTGAAAGTCACATATTGGTAGAGTCATTTTAAGTAGTGGAAGTTGGTGGTTTCTATTTCAGTAATAGATTATGGATAGGTCTGTTACATTTCGGAATAAAACCTGGAGTGGATTCATGGACCCAAAATGCAGGGTCCACCACCTATCATGTTTGTAAGTCATCTAACTCAGCCACCCTTTTTTGAAAGTCCCCAAAAGGCAACTGTCCCAATAGCAACAACGACATCTTCCCCACCTCTTCTTGTGGATGGAGTCAGGGAACAACAAATAACACATTGTATGAGCTAAGAGAGCATATAAAACCAATACATATTAAAATCTATCAATAAGTACTTTAAAAACCATAATTTAAAAATAATCGAGGTAGGCCTGGCACTAGTCTTTATTGCTGATTTAACTATAACAGTGTCTCAAACTGGTGAAACTCTTCCAGCAGTTTCCACAATCTGAGGGCAACTGAAGAAAATGTCCTCTGGGTAACTCTAATTTTGGCTTACTGAACTAGATGTCTCCCATATGACCTGAGTGTATAGAGTGGATTACAGTATATGGGAAAAAGCGATTCTGTAGGTCACCTTACCCAAACCATGTAGGGCTTTAAAGGTAATAACTAGCACTTTGTAAGGAAACTAATTAGTAACCAATGAAGTGCTTTTGATATTGGTATAACATGGTCACTCCTAGATGTACTGTACCAGTATCCAGTCTGGCTGCCATGTTTTGAACTAATTGATGTTTCTGAATGTGGTACAGAGGTAGCCGAATGTAGAGTGCATTGCAGAAATCCAGCCTTGAGATTACCAGTGTGTGCACTACCATCTTTAGGTCCTCAAATTCAGCCGAAGCTGATAAGCATTCACTGATATTGCCTATCATGTGGCCTATCATTTGGAGTGGTGGATCCAGGAGCAACCCAAAGCTGAGAACACAGTGCTTCAGGGGTAATGTTACCCAGGACTGGCTGATACATCTTTAAGCCCTCGCTGGAGAAATTGATCATATTTCTGCACCAGTGGTGTCCCTATGGTTGGTGTCACTGGTGCGGAAATTCATGGTGTCACCTCCCATTGACCTCCTCCTCCCATATCACACTATACAGAATCATTAGTAATGCTTTCTTGAACTAATGTTATTCGTAAATCATAATTCCCATATACTACTGAATGTCATGCTGATAGTTGTGACAGAAAACAATTAGCAAAATTAAAATTACACCTTCAAATTACAATAGCATACACACAGCCTAAATGTATTTACATATACATAGTGGAGATTTGGTTAAAATATGATTTTTTAAAAGATTAAAAAAAAATAATTTTAAAATTTCAAAAAAAAAATCAAATTTTTAATTTTTTAAAAACATTGAAATTTTAATTTTTTTAAAAACTCAGGCTTCTCATTTCTCCTCCTCGCACTGAGCTTCACCCTACTCCCACCATCTCTTAAAGCAGATGAATGCCACAGCTTGCTTCTTCCAAAAGGTAGGTGTTTGGGCAGCAGTGGTGTCACCTCCCTTAGGGTGTCACCTGGTGCGGTCCGCACCCCCATAGTGACGCCACTGCATTCACCAGCAGAATGACTCCATTGCTCTAGATCAGGGGTAGGCAACCTTTTTGAGCCAGGGGCGGGGTTGCTGTCCCTCAGACAATTGGGGGGCTGAAGCACCAATAAATAAATAAATAAACAAAAATATTTTTTTAAAAATAAAAAAAAAATGCACGCACACTCTCTCAGCCCCAGAAAAGCCATGGCAAAACCCCTGTGAAGATTTTGCCAAGAATAAGTAATAACAACAATAATCAATATCATGGCGGACGGCGGCCTTAGGCTGCCTACCCCTGCTCTAGATAGCTGTCTGGCTCTTAAGGTGAACTTCAGGCATTGGATGGGGAATTAAAGAATAGCTACAACATTGTGGCTGTGTGTTTAATGATCTTAGCCTAACTGCTGTTTATTTTAATACATTTTCTATCTTTAACCTGCATGTGTTCTGTTCTCTTGTTAGGTGCCTTAACTCCAACTTTTCAGGGGAGAGGAAGGGGGAAGAGAGGAAGGTCAATCAATATAAATAAAATTGCCCTTCTGTCTGTTTGCTACTGCATAATGTAAAAATGGCTGGATAGATTTACACCAAACTGGAGTATATGTTTGGACTGGTTTAAAATATGGGCTACATAGCAAACATAAAATCTGGGAAGGGGGGGTGCTCAGGGCATCTCAATTATTATTTTTTGCATTCATACAGATTAGTGTGTTTGGCAGCAGGTCAGGAGAGGCTTGCCCTCTCAATGGCAACTGATGCTCAATGTGAAGTGTTTGCGCACCCAAAATGTTTAAAGGAGTTGAAAGTACAAATGTTCTTTATAAAGAACTAATCAATTTCTGTTGTTTAGTAACAAAATTAATTACCACCCAAAGTAGAGAGGTAAAATGCTTTGTCAGTGTTACAGCAGAAGAACAAAGTATGATCCCTTGTGCTTATGGGAAAATGCACTTTATCTGATCATTCTTTAAGAAAAAAAAGGGACAGAATGAACATTTCGAAACAATTTGGCATCCAATTTGACATCTCATATGTGGATAGCAACACAGATGAATCCAGTATACCAACCTCTCATGTAAACTTATAGAAAGATCTGTAATTTACAGAAAGATCTGCATTCACAGTTAATCTTTTATATAAATCTTTTATTGACCAATGGGAAGAACACTGAGTCTGTGAGTTTCACATGGAAAGTTACTATGCGAGCTAGCTCAAGTTTTGTACAAGCCAGATTGAGTTTTAAGATATACAGAGGAGGGCTTTCTCTCAGTCCCACTACCTTTGCAGGCACCTTTGGTGGGGACTCAAGAGAGAGCCTTCTTGGTGGCTGCTCCTAAGCCATGATACTCCTTTCCACATTAGGCTCCATGCTCTCTTTCCACCTGTTATAGGTCTAGCGTATTCATTTCTCAATTTTTCAGCCTGCTAATATAACCTTAAAATATGGCATATAACTTGGTAGCACCTATAGACTGTAGTATATAGAGCATGAGATCTCTGACAGTATTTGCCATCTTTCTGTATTATAGCAGCCCATGGAAAAAAGGTTGTTTAGGTTTCATTCTGGGAAGTCTGCCAAATGTTCAGTTCAGAAATGTAAACAAAGAAATCGAAGCTGACCAGAAGTGACCCCATGAGTTGGTACTTTAGATGACATCTGATGTCAAGTAGCTGAGAGATTTCTAAAAGAACAGCGATCACTAGATAAAGATCTCTAGTGTACCAGATATAAATGTAAGATCTATGGTTTTTTGAATGGATAACCGATACACCAGGAGGGCATCAGGGGAGAATAAAAGAGCTAAGTCAGGGCTCATAAATCAGGCTGCTTTTTTGGCATGCCTCCACCATGGGAAGAGTATGGAATAATGTTGTCTTCCAAATATGCTGTTCCAGATAGCTCTGACAAGTTGCCCTAGGATGTTGATTTATGTTAATATTGCTAAGATGGACATCTAGGCTATAGCAAGAGTGGATATGTGCTTAAGTCACAACTTAAGTAGTTACATAAAACTAATACAGACTAATATAAGATACCTTACATACTCTATAATGGAATAGAATGATGCCTTACCTGTAATAATATGTAACGTATCAAAGCTAAAGTGCCCAGGCGTTGATATATCTGTATTTCTCTCTGATGAGAATGTATATGTTATATTAATAGATCTATTAATACTTATAAAAACTGCCTGAAGAGAGTACTAGATGAGCCTGCTCATTTCTATGTAAATATCCTGGAATTTTAACATTTGAAAATGTTTAAGGGAGTATTAATGTTAACCTGATCTGTCTGGTCTAACCACAATCATGAATAAGGAACCACACATTGATGGAGGTGGCCCCAGACAGAATCCAGAATTTGCTGATAAGGGCCAAGGATCCTCATGCCTGTTTCATGCCAGTACACTGAATTTTTAATCTTTTAAATCCTTTACTGGTAATTGCGTTTTAAATGGTTTTAACTGTTTTAACTATTTAAAAATATTATTATTTAATTCTTTTTAAACTTTTAATTTAAACTAATATTTTAGTCTTTTAAAGCTTTTAAAAATTATTGTAAACCACCTTGAATCCCATCTCGGGAGAAAGCGAGATGTACATTCAATACATCTATAAAACTCAATAAATATTAAATAAACAAACAAATAAATATTCCCCACATCTTTTTGTATAGATTGAAATGGTCTTTTTAATGATGTTTTTTTTCTATGTGCGCAATAAATTTATTTTTAAAAATAGAAATTTAAAAATTGAATGATCATTAATGATTCTCCTGTATAGTGCTGTGTATTATATCTAGTCAAATAAATAAAGCAAAGTTGACCCGCCCTTGACTTAAACCCATTAGATCATACCTTGTCTGTGTTGCAACAGAGAACAAGCCTTTATCCTCTTCTAAGTGACAAGCCCTTCAGATATCTGAAGGGTGTTTACTGGCATGATGTCCTTCCACCTTGTCTTTTCCAAGGCAGAACATAATAATATAATAATAAAATTTATTTATACACCACCCCTCTGAGTGGGCAGCTAACAATATTAAAAAAAAACACACACACATTCAACCCCGATACCCTCCCCCCTTTAAAACAGTATTAAATCAATACAAAATAAAAACCACACAATTTAAAACAATCATTAAAACAAATATTACTAAAAACAGTGGTTTTGTTTTAAGCTGGGAAAGAAACTGCTGGAGGAACTCTCCTAGGATGGAATTCCTGAGGTCGGGATCTTTATCCTGGAAAGGCCTGCCGGAAGAGGTCATCTTGACAGCCTTTTTAAAGCTGTCTAAAGATGTCAATTGATGGATCTCGTCCGGCAGGCCGTTCCACAATCTAGGGGCGACAACAGAAAAAGCCCTCAGGGAGGTAGCTGTAAGCCTGGATTTTTGTGGCTGAAGCAAATTCCTCCCTGAGAAGTCAGTCCCTGAGATAGTTTGGACCCAAGCCATTTAGGGCTTTAAAGGTGATAACCAACACCTTGTACTGGGCCCAGAAACTCATAGGCAACCAGTGGAGGGACCTTAATACCAGAGTAATATGGTCCCTCCTCGATGTTCCCGATACTATTCTGGCCACCATATTCTGTACTAACTGTAGTTTCCAAACCAAGCACAAGGGTAGCCCCATGTAGAGCTCATTACAGAAATCTAGACATGAAAGTAATGACTAGGAATGTCTGCAATGATGGACATGCAGGAATAAAAACTCTGTCAAATAACTGCTTGCTCATATGAACACATACCCTAAAGGCACCAGATCCCACCTGATTTTGAAAACTAAGAAGGGTCAGCTCTGGTTAGTACTTGGATGGGAGACTGCCAACAAATACTAGGTGCTGTAGGTTATATTTCTGAGGAAGGAACTAACAAAAGCACCTCTGAATATTCCTTGCCTAAAAAAATCTATGAATTCATAGAGTCATCATAGGTGACTTTAAGGCACTTACACACACACATACAGACAGACACACAGAGGTTGATATTGGTGTTTATCACAGCCAATTATCCATAGGTTTTTCAGCTGACTTTCAAGTATGAAGAATTCTGCCACTGGGGGTCCCTATATACCAATGAAAGTGTTGAAAGCCTTTTGATGCTATGTATAATTTCAGTTGTCATAGAAGGGCTTTTACAATGGTCTGATTATATGATTGCTCTAAATAGATTGATTGTTAAGGAAGCATTCCCTTTTTATTTAAAGCTGGTATAAAATATTTTTTCAAAGCCTCAAAATATCTGTTTAGCAAAGACCTTATTCCCTCCATCTGGATCTGACAAATGCGAAGCAAGAACTACTATACAGTATTGCTTTTCTTTCAGCAGAGCTCAAAAGAGCAAACAACAGTAAAGTTAAAACAGCAATAAAATGGCAAACAAAAATGAAATGCATCTCTGAGCATTGGCTAGCCAGGTTTTGAGCAGCTGGACCCACTTTGTAAAACGGGCAGTAGGAAATAGGTGTATGTGCAATTGGCAATATGGACTTCAATTAGGGACAAGGACAAAACATATGAATGAGAAAAAGACAAAGAAAATTAATATGACTACAATTACCTTGTTAATACTATATTATTGGGACCAGCTATCTCATTTCTCTGTCTGTGAGCAAGGAAGATCCATGAATGATGGATCGAGCTAATTTGGATCCAGCTGTGTTGCTTCAGGCTGTGCAATTGCCTCTGCACAATGGCTGCAGAGGTCACTGGCACCTTGAAAATTTTGCTTATCAGACTGTGTGATGACTTAATCATTATCTAGATTTGCTTAGTTCCAGACTTGTCCACAGTGCGATCACGCCACAAATATAGTGCCAATATTTGTTGTTGCAGTTGTGTGCCTTCAAGTCATTTCTGACTTACAGCGACGCTGAGGCAAACCTATCATGGGGTTTTCTTGCCAAATTTCCTCAGAGGGGGTTTGCCATTGCCATTGTCTGAGGCTGAGAGAGTGTAATGTGCCCAAGGTCACCCAGTGGTTTTTCATAGCTAAGCCAATCTATCTTTAGCCAACATCTTGGTTAGGGTGTCTCTATCACTTCTTAGGCAAGTAAAACTCAGAGGTGGTTTTGCCAGCTCCTTCCTGTGAAATATAGCCTACATCCCCTGGTATTTGTTGGTGGTCTCCCATCTAAGTACTAACCAGGACTGACCCTGCTTTCTCATTTCAAGATTGTTGTTGTGTGCCTTCAAGTTGTTTCTGATTTATGGCCAGCCTAAGGTGAACCTATCATGAGGTTTTCCTGGCAAGTTTCTTTAGAGAGGTTTTGCCATTGCCATCCTCTGAAGCTGAGAGAGTGAGACTTGCCCAAGGTCACCCAGTGGGTTTCCATGACTGAGCCAGGATTGAAACCCTGGTCTCTAAGTCCAACACTCAAACCCCTACAGCTGTTGTCAACGATAGCAACTGTTGTCTCAGGCCCCTGCAGTGTAGATTTAGAAAACAACTTTTCCCCTTAACTAGAGAACTCTGTTGTAATGATAAAAACAACACAGAATCTTCTGGCACCTTAAAGACTAAAAAGAATTACAACGGCATAATATCTTTTTGTTTTGTTTAAATTTGAGCCCATTACATGAGATCAAAAGTAGTCTACCGTCAGGGGGCAGCAAAGACCATGGCTCATTGACAACTACATTTTTCTGACTCAGAAGGGGTGGAATTCAGTGCTGTAAGGTTTCCTCATCTTTGAGTTGGCATATCTGTCCTACACATTCTAGGAAGCCTGGAACTGTATTTCAGGTGAGGAGGGCTCAGCATTGATAGGAAGGTTATTCATTTGGCCTGCTTGCAGGTACTTGGAAGGGGAATTTACTTTTCCCATTCATTATCATTGACACTTCCGTATATATGAAGACTCTTACAAGCACAATATGTACTTGGAAGTGCTCTTCCTGTATTCAGTGTATCTTACTCCCAAGAAAAGGTGCATAAAACAGATTGCAGGCAGCTTTTATTATTCTTGGGAGGGCTCAATGGCAATAGTTGGCTAAATAGAGCTGGAAGAGACCACAAGGGCCATCTAGTCCAATCCCCTGCCATGCAGGAACTCCCAATCAAAGCATCCCCGACAGATGGCCATCCAGCCTCCGCTTAAAGACTTCCAAGGAAGGAGACTCTACCATAATCTGAGGGAGTGTGTTCCACTGTCAAACAGCTCTTACTGTCAGGAAG
>CM034701.1:353847116-353864059 GCA_020142125.1 Phrynosoma platyrhinos
GCTTTCTAGTCTGTTCAAGTCATTTTGAATTTTGATCTTGTCCTCTGGATCAGATCAAAGCATCCCCAACAGATGACCATCCAGCCTCTGTTTAAAGATCTCTAAAGAAGGAGACTCCACCACTCTTTGAGGGAGTGTGTTCCACTGTCAAACAGCTCTTACTGCTGGGAAGTTCTTCCTAATGTTTAGGTGGAATCTCTTTTCCTGCAGCTTGCATCCATTGCTCCATGTCTCTTGAGCAGCAGAAAACAAACTTCCTCCATCCTCAGTATGACATCCCTTCAAATATTTAAACATGGCTATCATGTCACCTCTTAACCTTCTCTTCTCCAGGCTAAACATACCCAGCTCCCTAAGTCTCTCCTCACAAGGCATGGTTTCCAGACTCTTCATTCACCATTGTGGTCATCCTCCTCTGAGCATGCTCCAGAAGTCTAGTGCACTTCTGATTGATAATTCTGAGAAGGTTCAACTATACAGGTGTATGCGTGGTCCAATTTTCCTGATATTTTGGGGAGTGGGGTTGGCCTTCTCAGCCTAATCTTGAGGAGGTATGAATCCTCCCTGCCCTGCCCTGCTCTGCCCTGCCCTGCTATTCAAGGGCTCATGCACACACTCTTTTCAGATGCAGAACTTGGAAATGTTACCTCCTTGGGATGTATCCACACTGCAGAATTAAAGCAGTTTGACACCACTTTCACTGTCATGGCTCCATCCTGTAGAATCCTCAGATTTGTAGTTTGTTGAGGTATCCAGCCTGCTTTGTCAGAGAGCTCTGGTATCTCACCAAACTACAAGTCCCAGGATTCTGCAAGATAGAACTGTGGCAGTTAAAGTGGTGTCAAACTGCTTTAGTTCTGCAGTGTGGATACACCCTTGGGCTACAATGCCCAGAACTCTCCAAATCAGTATGGCTAGAATCCAGACATGAGTGTAATACACATGGCTGCATGCCAGCCTATTTCTCTCACTGTAACGAAGCAAGTATAATCCACACATTGTCTTTAATGGTCTTTCCACTAATGTGGAACTTATGGCTTTATTTAAAAAATCAGTTCTGGCCTCAAGATCTGAAGCCCTTTTCACTCAAATGAAGCTCAGTTTGTTGGGTATCTTCATTACTTAAAGTCATCTGATTTCTAATGTTTTAGTAATGGCAAAAGGTCTGGGGGGGGGGGATAAGAAGAGTAAGCATGCTCCTTTGAAAACACTCTGCCAGCACAAACAGTGAGTACAGTGGATCATGCTTCAGAAACCTGAGTAGGGATGATAATTTGAATCTCCCTTAGGCAGCAACAAGGTACACTTTTGCAAAATCTCACTGCACCCTCCAAAAGCTTGGATGAAACCTGAAATCTCTCTAGAAGCCAAGGTGACTAGACTGAGACTGTCATACTTTGGACATATCATGAGAAGATATGACTCACTAGGAAAAAAAAATAATGCCCAGTAAAGTAGAATACAGTAGGAAAAGAGGAAGACCAGATTACAGGTGGATAGAGTTGGTTAAAGAAGCCATGGCTCTAAGTTTGCAAGACCTAAGTAGGGGTGTTAATAAGAGGGAAACGGGGAGGTCTCTCATTCGCCATACATCAAAGTCAACTTGACAGCAAATAATGACAACAAAATCTCATGCTTACTGATCGCAAGCTCAAGGAATCTGTGAAAGTCAATGAGTGCTTACACTGTTTTATGTTTAAAAGCGCTTTAAATTGCTTTCGGATTGTTTGTTTATGCTGCCCAGAGATCTGATGGTTTGAATAAATAAATGTTACAAGTGATAATACAAAATACTAAGGAGGCAAGCTTTCATCTGGGAAGTTCTATCTGTTTTTATAAATATCCCCTACTTTACAATTCATGACACCCCAGTGAAATAGGAAAGGGATATTACAACAATTCTCACTACACCTAATTATCCTTTACCAATGGCTTTGTTTGCTTGTTGATGGTGGCATTATGCACTACTGGAACAATTAATGTTTCCAGGTAAAGACTTTCATGTTCTGAAATTTAGACATGAAGAAGATGATGATGATGATTTGTCTCCTTTAAAAATGTTTTTACGTATGCCTGTGACCTGGGGCCCTTTCATATTACACAATTATAGCCCTATGATTCCATTTTAATTATCATGGCAATATGGTACAGAATGCTGGGGTGTGTGAATTATAAATGCCCCTCCCTAAACTGTCTAAACCTCCAAAATTCAAGGAATGCAATGCTATAAACCTATTTGTTTAAAGCTGGAAGGGAGGATAGTTATAGCCATCCAAATGTTGTACTACAATCCCTATTAGCGCAATTGATGTTCGGGGATAATGGGAGCTGTGGACCAAACTGAAGAATTCTCTGCCCATTGTTTAAAACAGTGCTGTGTGTTAGAATCCATACCAAGGAATGATATCAAGAAAAGAAATAATAAGGTGAAAATTCAGTTAGTTGGTGACGGTTGAAGAGTTTTTATTTTGTTTTATTTATTTTATGAAAGTTGGAACGGATGGTCAGTTGAAAGCCACCTATTATTAGGATATAAGGAAGAGAATTTTCACAGGGGAAGAAAAGGCAACTTCTCCTGGGTCCGTTGTATACAGTAACAAACTCATGCTCCCATTTGATGACTGCACTATATCCCTCTCATTGAAAATTGCACCTAAAATGACAGAATCTGTGACAGCATATGTGGAAAGTATTCAATCTGCTTCTGTCTGTTTTCATTCTTAAACATAGCTTCCGTTACTCTGTGTGATGTTAGTTCTCCAGTCTGAAATACTGTTGCTACAGTGCTTTGCAGATCTCTTTAGCATCCCACTCTGTGGTTAGGTGAGAAATGTTTTATGTTTCAGGGGATCTTTAACTGATGATCAGCCACTCTTACATTTCACAGAGTTTTATTTCACAATTTGCAAAAATGTTTAAATCTTTAAAGTCATGTTGGATGGTTTGAGCTCAGGGTTTGAGATGGGAGTCTCAAATATGTTTATCAGGTCCATCTCTTGGGAATGCATAAAATGTTTAAACTGCTTTAACCATATGTGGCCAGGCTACACAATTTTTCAAACAGTGATATGTATGTGTGTGTGTGTGTGTGATGTTTGAATTAAGATTAGTATGATTGCTGCATTCCCAGATTTTGAAAGATGCAGATTTATGCCTGATGAATATAAATACATTGTGTTATCATTGGTCTAATTAACAATAGCCAGGCACAGCAAAGCAAAATCTTTCAACATTAGGAGTCAGTGGGTAGAAACAGAGCTTGGAAATACTACTTTTGGGGATGTTAATTCCTAGACTCTAAAATAAAATATTGGGATACAGGTCTAAACAAGTAGCACAAAAGGCAAAGGTCCAATCCATGCTGCAGAAGTAATCCAGTTTGATACCACTTTAACTGCTCTGGCTCAGGGCTAAGGAATCCTGGGAATTGTAGTTTATTGTGGCACTAGAGCTCTCTGACAGCAGTTGAAGTGGTGTCAAACTCGATTATTTCTGCAGTGTGGATTGGACCCAAGAAAGTCTGGTACTACTTATATATTACTCATGTACGTAACTTTCAGTAAATAATGCAAATATTTATAATTTAAAAGACTAAAGAGTAATTTAAGAGAAGGACAAAGTTGCAGACTTATTTCAGACTTCATGAAATGGTTTTAAAGATCCTGGGAATAGCTGTTTCTTCAAGTGATGGGATCTAAAACTTTATGTTCTATAAAATTCACATCAAAAACTTCATGTCTTATAAGACTGCATGTCTTCTTTGAATGGACTTATATTTTATCTTTAGAATTATTGGACATTATGCCTTATTAATATATTATTGTCTCTTGATGGTCTTTTTTTTTAAAAAATTAGGGCTAATATACCTCAAATTATGGTTTGAGATGTGTGTTTGAGATTATTATTTCTGTGTGCTAATTTATTAGATGGAATAATAGTATATATTGTTTAAATGACATTTTGTTCAGCCATACAAAACTGTAAAAAGGTTATGCTATTTTTGATACTTAATGAGTTAACTCCATTATTAATAAATATACACAATTTATAAAAGCAGTAAATATTTCCATTGTTTACTAAATGTTACATGACTAATATATGAGTAGTATCAGAGTTTCCCTGATAGTGTTCTGAATTCCAAGAATCTCTCATACGTGATGAACAGTATGGCCAAGCTGCCTGGCAAATTCTGGGAATCATAGTCCAAAAAAAAAATTGTTTCCATTATGCAACTTCATGTATTTTAGTGATGGATGCAACTTCATGTATTTTAGTGATGCATAAGCTTAGTATCATAAAGGTGGGAAAACATATTGTCACTCCAGCTGATTTCATAATAGCTTGGTCATTTTCCCTAGGGTTTATTTATTCATTTATTTGATTTACATCCCACCTTTCTTCCAATATGGGATGTAAGATGGCTTTCTGTAGTTTGGCTTACTTCAGTTCCCAATATAGTTTGTGATAGACCTAGTAAATTTTATTTCATTTACATAAGCACATTGTAAGGGTCTGGTTGAATCAAATCAAAGGCCTCTCTAGTTGAGCATTCACACAGGAACCAACTTGTTGCCTATTAAAAGCCCACAAAGCAAGACATAACAACATCTTCTGGACAAATTACAGTCAGCCCTCTGTATCCACTGATTTTTAAATCCATGGATTCAAGCATTCACAGGTTTAAAATATATATACATTCCAAAAAGCAAACCTTGATTTTGCCATTTTATAGAAGGGACACCATTTTAAGACCTCATTGTATTTAATGGTAGTTGAGCATTCATGGATTGTGGTATCCTTGGAGGGTCCTGCAACCAAACCCCAGTGGATACCAAGGACCGACTGTATCTTCTATTAATATCTGTAACCCCTTTAAAGAGACCCAGGTTGTTGGCCAGTGAATTCCACAGATTAACTACGGGTTGATGAAGAAGCGTTTCCTTTTATCTGTCTTGAATCTCCCACCATTCAGTTTCTTTGGATGATCCTGGGTTTTAAATATGATGAGAAGGGGAGCAAAATTGTTAATCATATAATCATAGAGTTGGAAGAGACCACAAGGCCATCCAGTCCAACCCCCTGCCTTGCAGGAACTCCCAATCAAAGCATCCCTGACAGATGGCCATCCAGCTTCTGCTTAAAGACCTCCAAAGAAGGAGACTCCACCACACTCTGAGGGAGTGTGTTCCAGAAAGAAAAGGATTATATCCACACCAAAGTAGCCATAACTGCATGGGAAGATCCAGAAAAGGCAACCAAGATTATCGGGGTGGGGGGGCAGGAGCAACTGCCCTATGAAGAAAGGTTATGATGTTTGTGTCAATCCAAAAAGAAAAAAAAGAAATAGAAAAAAGAAAGGTGAATTATAAGAGGAGACATGGATGGAAGTGCATACAAGTATACATGTTGTGGAGAAAGTAGATAGGGACCTCTTTCTCCACAACATGTATAACTGTATGCACTTCCATCCATGTCTCCTCTTATAATTTACCTTTTTTCTAAGCTAAATTGACCCAAACCTTTCTTCATAGGGCAGTTGCTTCTGCTCCCTGATAATCTTGGTTTCTTTTTTCTGGATCTCCCCATGCAGCTATGGCTACTTTGATGTGGATCTAATCCTTTCCTTTCTTTCCCTTTTGTAGATTTTTATTGTTTAAAGAGCCTTCCCAGACTTGATGTCCTCCAGATGTTCTGGGCTACAATTCCCATAATCCTTTACTATTGACCACACTGAAAGGGACTGATGGGAGTTGTGTTCCAAACCATCTGGAGGGCACCAGCTTGTGGAAATCTGATTTAAATCTGATTTGATGTCAGATTGCCAGGGATTTTATGTCAGATTGCCAAATTATGGAAAGGTGGTCTGGATTTGGGTTTGTACATATTGGACTAGAACTGGAGTTTCATTCGAGCATCTACGGATTGAAAATATTCCAAAAAATGTAACTGCCAAAAAGCTAACCTTGATTTTGCCATTTTATATAAGGGACACCATTTCACTATTCAATTTAGTATTTAATGGGACTTGAGCATCCACAGATTTTGGTATCCATGTGTGTGTGTGTGTGTGTGTGTAACCAAACCCCAGTGCATACCAAGGATTCACTGTACTATGCTCCTCTACAATATAAAGTTAATTTTTGAAAAAGACTCAACCCCATGCATTCTCTTTGCACATTTCTGCTCCACTATGGGCTCTGAAATTGTACATATGTATGTATACACATTGGCTTCTTTTGTCTGCCTTTCTTTCCTTTTAGAGTTCCAGCTGGTTTGAGCAGCAGCCCAATGGAGACACATTAATTTCCACCTTCTCTAGGATGTGGATTGGGCATTTGTCTTTTGGCTTAAACTATCAATTAGCAGCAGCCCTAGAAAGCAGGTGCCAGACAGCACTTTGGGGGGGCCTTGCCAAATGCAGGGATGGAGGCAAGTAGTGAAGAGGGGTGGAGTGTCAAGGTCTGCTGGCAGGAAGGTTACAGCTTTGTCAAGTGAATGACAAAATCAAGGAAGTAAAATAGCCAATGTTTCAAAAACTGGAGAGCCAGAGCTTAGAAATAATACTTTTTTTTTACTACATCATCCCAAATTCTGATTCAGATTTTGGAAGGTGTGCTCCAAAAAAAAAAGAAAGAAAAAGAAATAGAAAGAAAGAGTAACGTTTCCAAATTTTAATCCAAACAATGTGCTTTATAGATTAATTATTTAAAGGAAACTATAATAACATACAACTGGAAAAAGTTACTTTCGGGGCTATGGCTCCCAGATTCCCCTGCCAGAAGCATCCAGGGGTTTTCTGGGTTTTGTACTACAAGAAAAGTAACTTTCCAAGGTTTGACTAAAAAGGAAATATTGCAAAGGCTAAAATTAAGTAACTGTATCGGCCCATCTAATTTTCGTAGCTGCTTTCAATCCCATGTTGGGAGAAAGGTGGGATATAAATCAAATAAATAAATAAATCAGGCTAATGGAAAACTATTGCTTCTTTTTTTGGTGGTGTTTTTGCTATCATCTTAATATTCATCTTTTACAATACATTTGCAGTGTAAAAACCAATGCCTTCTACTTATTTTTTTTAAAAATGGCTCTTAATATGGCTTACATCATACAGTGATGACTGTACAAAATAATAAGTTGTCAATTGCCGTCAAAGCAAATTCGACTTATGGTGACCCCATGAATGAGAGACTTCCAAGTCTCCTTGTTATCAGCAGCTCTGCTCAAGTCTTGCAAGGTAAGGTAGCTTTCTCCCCTTTGAGGTTGATGGAGAAGAAATGGGAAAGCACCTGTCCACAGAGAGTGGCTAGGAAGCAAAAGTCCCTTTTCCTTACCTTCTGCTCTGCTGCCACAACTCATCTGGGATTAAGAATTAGTATATTGTCTTGCAAATGTTTCCCCATTTACTCACAATGTCCTTCAAAATACTTTGCCCATTCCTGATATTAACTTAGCTTTTCCTGTCATTGCTTTTTCTTGAGCCATAACCTTGGACTTTCACCACTGCAAAACAGATATCAAGGAAGTATTTGGGAAAGAAAGAAAAGACAAATATACCTGATCTATTCAAAATTGAAACACTTCAGGTAGTGTGGGAATTCAAATATATAGTCATGTTAGTCTGTAGAATCAAAGGTGCTACAAGATCTCTCTTCAAGAAGTGTGGATTACCATGGGAAATGCTTAAGAATGTGCTAAACTCCCCAACTAAAATAAAAGGGATCAACCTAACATGTACTTTAACAGGGCTAGATATTTTGCTATTTTCATTCAGGTCTTATTTTATATGGGGCGGGGAAGCAGGGAATCTTCTTTTCTGCAATTCTACTTTTCCCCCTTTTCTACCTTTACCTTTTAAATTCTACTTTTAACTAGGAAATTCAATATTGGATTAGGATCCTGGAGACTAGTGTTTGAATCCCTGCTCAGCCATAGAAACCCGCTGAGTGACCTTGGGCAAGTCACACTCCTTCTCAGCCATAGAGGAAGGCAATGGCAAACATTCTCTGAAGGAAGCTTTATAATAATAATAATAATAATAATAATAATAATAAGAAGAAGAAGAAGAAGAAGAAGAAGAAGTTTGCCATAGGTCAGAGTCACTTGAATGAACATAGCAGCTAACATAAGCCAAAACATTTGACTGTTCCTAGAGGAACTGCTGTCACTTAAAACAATGCTACAAGATATTCCCCCCCCCCTTCAGTTTGGACAAATATTAAGATTCAGCAAAAATCTTTCCCCACAGGGAAAGGCTTTTTCAAAGGAACTGAGAAGGAAATCTTGCTAGGAGAATGACTAGAAGGGAAATGGTCCCAAGCTGAGATGTGTCTAAAGATTTTGCAATTGGTGATTTGAAGACAGTTTTACCTTAAACCACCTCTGAGGCAAGTTTAGATATGAAATCATAGATATATGAATGTTTGTCCAACTGAGGCCAGGATGTGAATGGGAACAGAGGGGCTAATGCTTTCCCTTTGCAACATGATTCCATTTGAATATGTTCCCACCCTCAGATCTCCCAATACAATAAATGCCACGGTAAGTCACAGGTCTGATGGCAGGGAAACAGAGAGTTGGATGAGATGTGTGATGAAGGCAGAATTAATTAACAGTCTGCTCATAATCCAAATGGTCCCCATAGTTGATTTTAGCAAAAACAAAACTAAGTTCACATACCTTGGAGATGTGGCCGTTGGCCGCCAACATGATGTTGAGACAGAACCATATCAGATCATTGGTTCATCTGATATTGGTCTATTGTCTACTCAGACTGACAGTGGTTTCCCAAAGGTAAAGACAGTGTTTATGTACTCAATCTTCCTGCATATATAGAGTACATGGTACAGCAAGAGTTGGTGTGGCTTTGCATCCACATAGAAACTGTGGCTGTTATTTGCTGTCAAATTGGTTTTTTATTTTGGTGATTCTATGAATGAGAGACCTTAAAAACAACCTGTTATTAACAGTCCTGCTCAGGTCTTGCAAATTCAAGGCTGTGGCTTCCTTGAGTTACTGTGGCTGTAATGTGATCATCCTCTTTTCCTGCAGCTTTCTGCTTATCACAGCATTCTTGTTGTTCCCAATGAATCATGTTATGTCATGATATAGGGCCTCTGCAGATCGACCCAAAAGGCTGGCCTGGAGGCAGAGTTGGGGTGGGGCAGCCGCACGCCAGCTGCTCCAATTCCATGCTGACACCGTCCTGATGCCACATGTCATTACACATGGTGCACGCCATTAAGATGCCCTTCCAATGCAGTGTTCTGACATTCTGTGCCGAAGAGGTCGCTGAAGAGCTGTGCACTGGCTATTAGGGTACCCTTTTGCCACCCCTTTTGGGGCCGGCAAAAGGGAGGATCAGGGCTGTGGCATGGGGTTGCCGTGGCCCCGATCTGCCTCTTCCCAGGGCGGATGAGAGCCGCCCCTCTCCAGTCTGCCTTAGTAAAGGTAAAGGTATTCCCTGTTGACAAGTTTGTCAAGCTGTGTCCAACCATAGGGGGTGGTGCTCATCTCTGTTACTAAGCCGAAGAGCCAGTGTTGTCAGAGACTACTTTGTGATCATGTGGCCAGCATGATTACACAGAACGCTGTTTACCTTCCCACCAAAGTGGTACCTATTTATCTACTTGCATTTAGAATCATAGAATCATAGAGTTGGAAGAGACCACAAGGGCCATCCAGTCCAACCCCCTGCCATGCAAGAACTCCCAATCAAAGCATCCCTGACAGATGGCCATCCAGCCTCTGTTTAAAGACCTCCAAGGAAGGAGACTCCACCAACTCCGAGGGAGTGTGTTCCGCTGTTGAACAGCCCTTACTGTCAGGAAGTTCCTCCTAATGTTAAGGTGGCATCTCTTTTCCTGGAGCTTGCACCCATTGTTCTGGGTCCTGTTCTCAGGAGCAGCAGAAAACAAGCTTGTTCCCTCCTTAATATGACATTCCTTCAAATATTTAAACACAGCTATTATATCACCTCTCAACCTTCTGTTCTCCAGGCTAAACATCCCTAGCTCCCTAAGTCATTCCTCATAGGGCTTGGTTTCCAGACCCTTCACCATTTTAGTTGCCCTCCTTTGGACACACTCCAGTTTTTCCACATCCTTTTTGAATTGTGGTGTCCAGAACTGGACACACTATTTCAGGTGAGGCCTGACCAAAGCAGAATAGAGTGGCAGTATTACTTCTCTTTGCATGCTTTCGAACTGCTAGGTTGGCAGAAGCTGGGACTAGTGATAGCTCACCCATCATGCAGCACCTGGGCCTCGAACTGCCAACCTGCTAATCTTGGAATCAGTAGTCAATGTTTTAACCACTTGAGCCATTGCGTCCCATTATGTCATGATATGCCCAAAGTATAATAGCTTATATTATTTGTTTTGGCTTCTAATGGTAGTCCAGCCTTGATTTGCTCTTGGACCCATTTATTTGTCTTTTGGGCACACCTCGGTATCCACAGAACTCTCCTTGAACACCACATTTCACATGATATGATTTTCTTCTTGTCAGCTTTCTTCCCTGTCCAGCTTTTCCAGCCATTAAGTAAGAAGTAGAAAGACTATGCATGGATGATTCTGACTTTGGTACTTAATGACATATCTTTACACTTGAGGATTTAGTCTAGGTCCTTCATATCTCCAGCACCCATTTTAAAGTTATGTAAGTTGTCTATGGTCATTGCTTTGTTTTCTTAATACTCAGCAGTAACTCTGCTTTTGCACTTTCTTCCTTAGTTTTCATCAATAGTTGATCCAAGTCTTCTATTTTCTGTTAGTAATATGGTGCATATTTTAAGTTGTAGCTTTTAAGTTGTATCCTAACAGCTGGAGGGCACCAAACTGAAGAAGATTGTCTCTATCTACCCCTATGCCCATTCCTGTGTTACTGCTCCCAAGTTTCACCAATTGCATTTCCTATTAGACTTGCATCTGACAGTTCTTGCTGAGATGGACCTAAAACCAAGTGGAATATCTGTAGTGGCTATCTGCACAGCAAGAAAAAAAGATCACTATACAGATATACCTCATATAGTATACAGATATACTAAGCAAAAGTGTTCCTGGGCACTGCTTCATTAACAGAAAATTTAGTACCAGAGGAAGAAATAACATGGAAAGAATAGGGATAGATTTCAACATTACAAAAAAAGAAGAGCAGTTCAACATATTTCAGTAAACGAACAACATACAAATGTGAAATAAAACAACCAGTCAGGTAAACCTTTACTAAGTTAGCAAAAACATTTTTAACCTTCTAGAGCCACTTCAAATCTTCTTTATAAAAAGTATTCATGAATTACTTTTTCATTTACCAAACTCCACTTTTTTATGATTTCCATTTTCTATTTCCAAACTACCAGAACTATGCTTTTTAATATGATGTGGGTAGCTGGTGAGTCAGGCTTATCTGCTCTTCCCCTTCCTCCCTGTTGTGTTATTCACACATGTTCAATAAGAGATTCTGGAGGCAGCTTCTGTTTACCTTGCCTGTTGTAGTTAGGCATACTGCAGTAGGATCAGCTAGAATGGAATCCTGCTTTTTCCTCTGCTGTGTTGTTGTTGTGTGTCTTCAAATCTTTTCTGACTTATGGAGACCCTAAAGTGAAACTATCAGAGTTTTCTTGGCAAGATTTGTTCGGAGGGAGGTTGCTTTTGCCTCCTTCTGAAGCTGAGAGAAAAGTGTAACTTGCCTAAGGTCACCAAGTGGGTTTTCATGACTAAGCAGGGATTTGAACCCTGGTCTCAAAAGTCATAGTTCAGTGTTCAAACCAATAATCACACTGGCTCTTCAAGCAATGTTTACTGCATTGTTTATTGGAGCTGCTGCAACCCAACACTGAAAGTATATATTCAGCCTTCCTTCACCATCCTCCCAATGCCAATGCTTCTAAAAAAAAAACACCTTCCAGCTAAACAGAGGACATAGAGGAAAGGGAGGTTGAATGGACATAAAAAGACTGTAAAAAGGAGCTTCACTATCAGAAGCTTTGTTAACTGAGTTATGCCTGCATTCCAGTTGTCTAAAGTTCACTGATAAACTGAACCCATAGTCTAATACCTGCTGTGCAGTTGTTTTATTGTAACCAAATTACCTTTGCATGATCCTACATACAAAATATACAAGGCAATAACATATTAGCCCAGCTAATATGAGTATATGAGTGCATCTCTGAGTTATACAAAACTTGTTATCAGGCCAAATGAAAAATCACTGCATTTCAGTTATATTAAGAAAGTGAAACTAGATACCAAGCATGTTTTTCTAGTATGCATTTAAACTTTTGACAGTGAATACTGTATGCCTATTTTAGAAATAATAGGAATAAATAATTGCTTTCTGTTGTACTGTGGCTGCATTACTTGTGCCACTCAGTAGCACACATATTTAAGTGTGAAATGTTTAAGTTCACAATGTTTTGCATTCAAAGAGCATCTCAGCATGTGCCAATTTTCACATGATTTGTTCTTGTAAAGACTTGTGAAGTTTGCACCTCATACTGTTATCTAGCTCATTTTGGTGTTTACTAATGAATTTGTTTAGCACTAAAACAGCATTCCAGAAAAACTTGCTGCCAAGTCTTTAGCATGAACCATGATCTTATAAGAAAATGTTCTGCAACTCTTTTCATCCCTAGTATTGCTCTGTAGCTCTTCCTCCATCATCACTGCTATCACCCTTGTTAGAGTTTCTCTTACCCCGAAATCTTGTGCACATATTGTCATTAGTCAAACCTGTTGAGTTCAATGGGCTTTACTCCCAGGTAAGTGTGAGTAGAATTCTGCCATGTCAGCCTGATTGCATTGAGACTTACTTCTGAGTGGACATACCTAGCATTGTTAATCTTTTGCTTGACTCTGTGTGCTCATGCATGGCATTCACCAATTTCCTTATATATACAAAAGCTCTTTGCAAAAATTAAAGTTTCAGACTATGCTCACCAGTTTTGCAGTCTGTTACAGAAAGTATTTGTTGACTTATTTCTACCTATTTCTACCTAATTATTTTATATATCTGTCCCATCTTTTTTCTGCTAAAAGTTTTCAAAGGAACCTATAGTACCATCACAAAATCAAACTGCTTTAACAATGAAGATCAAAACAATAGTGCTTTGTGTATATATATCTAAAGAGTCAAGCAATAATCCTACCATCTTATTTTTCCATTTTATTGTTTTGATAGGATGTTAAAATATACAAAATTAGTTATAGAAAATTCATCAATCACAATGTTATTATATTACAATTAGAAAAGAACCTGATCCTGGAAACATAAGCAAGTATGCTTTTCACAGAAGTTTTTGGCTACAGGGTTTCTTAATCTCTCCTCAGCAATTAAACATTTATATTAGTCTTCTGAAGAGAATACATATGGTAGAATTCTTTACAGATAAGTGTTAATTACAAGCCTTATAATTGTTATAGTATAGTAATATGGCTTACTATTCAGAACAGAGTCTTGTCAATGTACATGGACCTGTGAGAATGTTCAGCTGTCTGATCAGCAAACATTGGTTGGATATTTTATCTCTCTCAGCCTCAGTTCTTTCTCTGTGTAGACACTATGAGGTCAAAACTACAGTAAGTATTTTAAAGTCCCACACACCTGACAAAATTACTCTTCAAAATCAACAGGACTTATACTTTCTATGGGTGCAATCCAGCCAAGCCCACACACTTTTAAATGTCATTGGTTTCAGTGGGAGAATTAAGTGCAAGTTTAAATGATAAAGCACTTCACAAAAAACACAGAGAAATTATTCATAACACTAACTTCTGTTAAGTTGGAAGCTACAGTTGTAGATGACCGGGTTATCTATTTCAGTTTCAAGTATGTCAGTACGACATGAAACTAAATGGATAAAGCAGGTTTTAAAATATTGGGTTCATGTGGCTTTAACAGAAATCTCAGATTAGGAGCAAAAACTATAGATTGTTTCAAGAACTGGATATTAGATAAAAAGTTAGAGTGTGTTTTCCTTTCAGCCTTTTATTACATACCTATATTACATGGAGGAAAATAGTGTTTTCATAGCTCATTTTAGAGCAAGAGGAGTGTAGGTAGTATTCATATGTGCCTTGTTCAGAGAGTGTGCAAGCACCTTATATAAACAAAGAATTAGACAACAATGAAAAGATAGATAAAAAACAGTGAGATAGATTTATTGCTGCATGTATAGTTATAATACTTTTGTCTCTACCACTTGTCTGTTTGTGCTATGATCATTCAAATTATTTATATTCATTCATTTATCAAAGAATTTTAATACATCCTTTCAGAGCTTATTGCCCTTATGAAGCAATGTACAAGAAAATTGTAAGAAAATATAATAATATATAAAACCACAGATTAAAAGCACGCTTCACCACTCTTATATGAAAGCATTGGCTGTTAAAAGACAGTCATAAGAAGTTTCTTGAAAATTAACAGCTATGGGCCAAGCCATTATTTAAGGGGGAGAGAATTCCACAAATGAAGGTTATAGTTTCCCACAAGGGGCAGTAAGCGTAGCCAATTCTCATGAATTAACTTTAGTATCTGTGGAACAATAGACTCTTTTCACTGAAGAGAATAAAGAAATTCTTGACCACTTGCCATAATAATATCTCAGTAGTCCCTATGACAACCCTGTAAGGTGAGTATTGTTACCACCTCACACTGCAGATGGAAAGTCAAAATACAATGCTTTGCCAAAATCAACCAAGCATGTTCATGGGGCAAATGTGACAATTCAAGGAGGGAATTCCTCGTTTACTTAACCATGATTTCCTGGTCTCTTAACCATGACAGGCTCCTCCAGACTGCCCAATACTTCTGGTAAATATCAGGGCTTTCTGTTTCAGGATCTCAGAGTTTCTAATAGTAGTTTCTGCACAAGCATCCAGCTGTGCCCTAAATATACTTGGGGTTTGGCCCTGGTCTGTTGCTGGTTATAGTGGAGTTTAGTGGTACCCATCTACATGTTTCTTTTCAACTGTTTCTTCTGCCACTTGAGGTGCAGGTAAACTGCAGGGTCGGTGTGATCTCCCTCCATCCCTTCCATGAACTCATCACTTCTTTGCCAATATCCACATTCCCTTTCTAATATATTTAATTGTTTATTATAGTCATAGTGCTATTTGTCAATATCCACATTCCCTTTCTAATATATTTAATTGTTTATTATAGTCATAGTGGTATAGCACTTTAGCACTTTAACTATTAAAAAGGAAAAAAAGATAAAAGAAACGTGGAAACGTAATGAGGGAACCAAGGTCATGTGGCTCGCAGGCCACATTTGAACCACCCCGATATAAGTCCTCCCACCCATGTTAATGAAATGCATTTTGTTGGTAAGAACTTCTGAATCGCTGGATTTTTTATTTTGGCCTCTTGCGGAAAAGTCCCAGTGGGAGTACCTTCGGTTTGTGGCAGCATAATTGCATTCCTTTGATGAAAGAAGAAAATTATGCTATGAACAAAACCAGCAACCAAATTCAAAATGCCACAGGTGTTCTATGAGTAGATTGGGAGCAGTCTGTCACAAGGCAGCATTTACACCTGTGATTAAAGCAGGAGTGTTCCAGAGCTAGCTGCCTCTTTGGCTAGAACTATTAGTACAAGTATGTCAGTGTGTACACAGCTAGACCACTGCTATATTGTCCATTATGCAGCCACATTTTTCTACAATCATGTTGGGGAATTCTGCCACCTCAATCTCTGTGTAGTTTCCCTTCTTGACAAGGTACATCATGGGAAGTGGGGAACTTTCCACCACAGCACAGGTTCGTTCTCCATAGCCAAAATGGCGCAGCAAGTTCTTGGGCTGTCGGCAGCCACCCACACAGTGGTAAGCCTGGTAGCCAGCTGGCTCAATAATCCAATACTGGGTCCAGGTCAGCTCTCGGAAATTGATGTAATGTTCCTGACGGCAGCAGATGGTCTTCTCTGTCAAGGTTCCCTCTTTACAGTCTCCAGGTCCTCTGTTAAGAAGTGAAACCAATAGTTTTATTATGTGTAATGGAAGCATTAGGACTATACACACTGAAGAGATGTGAGCTACAGACAGTCTGAAGCTTGCAAATATTTGAAATGGCACAAACTTATTTCTTCTAAGCTGAGCACCAATAGGGGTTGTGTGTTTATTTTATTTTTGGAATACATGGCCTCTTTCCACTGGCCCCAATTTATCCTCATAAAAAGGATGTGAGGTACATTAAAAAGTTGGCAACTGATCCAGGATAACTAAGCGGACTTTTTGTTGGGCAAAGATCTCCTGGTTCATCTAGCCATGGTATCACAGAGGTTCTTCAGTATGGTAAACGTACAATATATCAAAATTAATATAATACTGGCCTGAAATCCTGTTGGTTGGTCCCATCTAAAGAACACATATTGAATCAACTGTTGCATGGTAAGTCAACATATAGGTAAATTCTATTGATTCAATGGGTTCAGTCAGGACCAACAACAGTATTATAGCTATATATTTATTAATTATTCATCCAATTATATCCTACCTTTATCCTCAGGCAGCTTAGAAAAGCTAAAACAAAATACTGATAAAAGCACATACAAAGCATAAGTAAAAGCATTCATAAAGTTATTATTATAACACAATTAATTATCCATAGAATCAAAAGTATTTAAAGCAGATCAATCAGAAAATATAAATGCAGCCAGTTCCTAAAAGCCTGCTGGAATAGAAAAGTTTTAACTTGCTAACAGAAGGGCATTAAGGGGTAAAGTCATTCAAGCCTCCCTAGGGAGCAAGTTACAATGCCTGGGAGCAGCTACCAAGAAGTCCTTAATATAAAATAATAACATAAAATAATAAGGCCCTGATAAAACATTGTTTGTTCTTTTAACTAATGAAACTAAAGGCTGGATTCAGCTTTTTTGCTGAGGGAGGCATTCTTGAGATGAGCTATGCTTGGAAACTCATTGGCAGAAAATGCGGGGGGGGGGGG
>CM034701.1:353874087-353885589 GCA_020142125.1 Phrynosoma platyrhinos
CCTGATCTAGATCAGGGGTCAGCAACCTTTTTGGGGGGAGGGGGGGAGATGGCATTGGGGGATGCTAGATTATTTCACTTAAAGGATTGACTAATTCTCAGTGGATCAAATACAATGGTGAATATATGACTATGTTTAAATAACTGCATGTTCTCATTTAAAGCTGAAATCCCATGTGACCATGCAAGTCTCAGGCCTTGTCCAAGTCTACTTGCAGAAATAAGACCAAACTGAATCATTTACATCAGGGGTAGTCAACCTTTCCCCTTTAAGGGATGAGGGACTTCAGCTCCCAGAATCCCAGGAGCTATTGGCCAACATGGGACTATTGGCCAACATGGCTGAGGCTTCTGGGAGTTGAAGTCCCTCGGCCCTTAAAGGGGAAAGGTTGCCTACCCCTGATTTACAGCAATTAATAGGATGACTTGAAGGGCCATCTTTTCCCATATAAACCTGCCTTATCTTTTAGGTTTGTTTGAAGAAGCTTTTCTGAGAGTTCCCATCTTCAGATGTTGCATGGGTAATGACTGAGAAGTCCTTTTCAGTGGTGGCCCCCTAAAAAGTCTGTGCGGAATCTCTCTCTCCCCACTCACAACAGATCCACGAGGCACCAATATTTTTATCTCTTCATCACCTTAAGACCATTTAATTCTCTATAGTTTTTAGTGGAGGAATTATGGTTCTGCCACTGTTATCAAAATGGTCTTTCTAGAATCATAGAATCATAGAACCATAGAGCTGGAAGAGACCACAAGGGCCATCCAATCCAATCCCCCTGCCATGCAGGAATACACAATCCTGACCATCCAGCCTCTCTTTAAAATCCTCCACCACTCTCTGAGGTGGCAAGGTCCACTGTTGAACAACTCCTACTGTCAGGAAGTTCTTCCTAATGTTTAGGGTGAATCTCTTTTCCTGTAGCTTGAATCCATTGCTCCATGTCCTAGGACGTTATCACACATGGGCCAGAAAGCGATAATAAAGTGGAAATGAGCATTCTGAAAATAAACCGAAAATAAATCTTGATTCCACAAATGGCTTTCACACGTAATTACCTTAATTGCGAAATTACAGTAAGCGCATTTAACATTCACACACAAGTGAGAAAAGCCCGTAAATGTACTAGAAATGATCTTCTTGCACATGCGCAGATAGAGGAATGCTTGCCGCGGAACCATGGGAAAAGGCAGGGAAATGCTCCCAAATGCGCATTTGCTTTTCACATTACTGTAAATGTAAAATTACTGTAATTTCGCAAATGCATTTCCTCAAAACTACCGAATTTCAAAAGATCTCGGATAACACCAGTTTCTGTCCAGTTTCTGTGTGACGTTATGTGAAATTGTGAGGCACAAATCCAGTTTCTGTTTGGGATTTGTGTGGAACACAATATTCCAGGTGAAGTCTGACCAATAGAGTTGGACTATTACTCCCTCGATCTAGACACTATACTCCTCCTGATGCAGCCTAGAATTGCATTGGCTTTTTTAGCTGCTACATCACATTGCTGACTCATGATCAGCCTGTGGCCAACAAAGATTCCTAGATCCCATTCTCATGTATTGCCTTCAAGCCAGGGGTCCCCCATCCTATATCTGTGCATTACATTTTTACTGCTCAAGTGTAGTATCCTACATTTCTCCCTGTTGAAATTCATTTTAATGGTATTGGCTCAACTTTCTAATCTGTTAAGGTCATTTGAATTCTAATTTTAATTAGATCAGGGGTAGGCAACCTTTCCCCTTTAAGGGCTGAGGGACTTCAGCTCCCAGAATCCCAGGAGCTATTGGCCAACATGGGACTATTGGCCAACATGGCTGAGGCTTCTGGGAGCTGAAGTCCCTCGGCCCTTAAAGGGGAAAGGTTGCCTACCCCTGGTTTAACTATTATTAATTTCTGAAATGTATTTATGTTACTATTTGCTGTGTTTACATTTATTTATTTATTTATTTATTCATTACATTTATATTCTACTTTTCCTTCCTTCCAGGATGTAAAATATACCAAATTTCATTTGCAAGGGCAATCTATTCCATATATATCCCTTAGTAAATTTGTAGTACAGAAAATGATAGATTTCATATAATCTAGACAAATACACAGTGAGAAAGTGATGTACCAGGGTATGTGCAGTCCTGTCTCATTAAATTCAATAAAGTTTGGTATAGATTCCTGTGCATGGGGGATTGTGCCCATCATCTTCAGTGGAACACAAGGAGGTTATTTGAATGGTGCTAATTTGACTAAGGTGTCATTGGTTTCCTCTTACATTGTGTGGCTTCAATTTGCACAGGTTAATTATGCATTGTGTAAAAAAAGTTCTTTTTATAATTAGAATTTTGTTGACTGCTAATTTCTCTCTGCACCTCTTTTTCCTACAGGGGTGAAAGTAAGGCTTGCTGTATTCACTGCTGCCCCTCCTGTGCTTTAAAGACCCTTTTGCAAACACCAGCAGCTTTTACTAGGTGTTATTTGGATGCATTAATGAAGGCCTTCAAAGGCAGTGTTGCCACAAACCACATGTGAATTTGCATTTCTGAATTTCCTAGGTGTCTTCTCAAACACCTGATTCAAAACACACATTAAGCACTAAGAAGAATAAAATTGCACTGAAAGTATCCTGTTAAAGATCTGCCAAGATCAGTGAGTTAGTGCAAATTTCTTGAAGAGTGCGAATTTAGAAAAAAGATGGTGCTTGCTGTAATTTTGTGGTAAATCTTGGTCAAACACCACAGCAGAGGTGGCAATTACATTTGCAACAGTGATATAATAGCATTAGAACATAAATTAGCCTCTATATAGCAATAATAATTTCTCAGATTTTGAAATGCTTGAGGCAATCTCTTAAACTTGCTGTTCATACTATGTAAATTTAATCTGTGAGGTAAACTACAAATAAATATATCCACTAAGAATACATTGGTGTTGAAAGAAAAAGCAATGTAACTATTGCTATCCCTTTTACATTTCCCGTGGTCACCTATATATTATCCAAAGATGAAGTACAATACCCCCAAAAGGGCAAATTAAAGATATATATATATATATGAAATTTGCATTTCTTCATTTATAATAAACAGAAAAATTAATAATCAACAATAATAAATAGATGATAACAATTAGAAATAATTTAAACAGAAATAAATCTCTCCATAAGAATCTTACTTTAAGGGGAGCATAGGATTGCAGACTAAATAGAGCAGGTATATGTCTTATCTTACAGAAGAAAGGAAAGTCCTCTGTTTGAATGACTATCAGTGTATAATTCTGTTTCAGATCATCTTCTACTTGTTGCTATTATTATTTGCCATCATGTTGACTTTGATTTATGGAGAGCTTATGAATGAGAGACCTGAAAGAACTCTAGTCACCAACTGTCCTGCTTAGGTCTTGCAAACTCAGGCCAGTGGCTTACTTGATTGAACCAATCTGCCCATAGTTGATCTTCCTCCTTTCTTAGAGGGAAAAACAATTGAATTTGTTTATTTAAAAAGTATTTAAATCTATGTAAGTGCTGTAGAAATACAGCCCTCAATAAGGAAAGGGCTGTAAACAGGATACCATATATCTGATGTTCAAGTGCTAATTGGTGATGAGCAATTATAAGTCTCCTACGTTGTTGTTGTTTTTATCTTCAAGCTAGATTTGGACAGTACAAGAAACAGATGAAACATAGAATTATCCATCAACAGTCATTCAGAGAGGATTTTCATACGCACCTGGAAATTAGGCCAACTGACTCATTTCTATGTTCATTCAAACTTTTGGAATGGATCCTGCAACAGTGCAAGCCTCTCCATATGATATAATGAAAATGAAATGTTTGAAATGTTTAGAGTCACTCAAAAGATGTGAAACAGCAGAATTATCCACTTACCTAAGAGTAAGTACTATTGAACTCAATGAGACTTAAACACAAGTCTGTGTTGGTTGTAACCAGGTAGGCTTACCTTTCATTTGCCAAAGGTCATAAAATGGACATGGTATGTTATTTTCTAGTATGGAGAGATTAATTCATTTTACAAAAGAAAGCCAAAGTCACTACATTGTGGGGGTCGGGGTGGGGTGGGGTAGAAAGACCTGGTTTCTCTCTCTCCAGGACTTTCAGCATCAAACTAGACATGACAGAAATCTGTACTTGGCTTGCTTATCAAAATTTTATCAATAGATGCTGGGCATGTGAGTTAGAGGGAGAAAATGGGACTTGCACAAAAAATTACAATCCATTTACAACCCCTAAAAGTACCACTGCTGTTTGTGGCTCTAACAATCTGAAAGAGGAATTATGTAATCATGCTCAGGCCTCTTTGAGTAAGAATGGGACAAAGGACAGCTGTTTTTCCCCCTTACCTCTCTACTGTGCTATATAGTGCTGAAGGACTGCTAGTCCCAAACCTGAGTATTTACTAGTTACATAGCAGGAGATACTGGAGATAGGAGAGAAATGCTGTCCACTCTGATTTTCTTCCCTCCAGGATATTTACTTGATGCTGTCAAGGACCTAAGGAGGTCAATTTCCTCTTCCTCATCTCCCCTTCTCTGATGCCCTGGTGTAATAATAATAATAATAATAATAATAATAATAATAATAATAACAATAACAACAACAACAACTTATATCCTGCTTTTCTCCCAATATAGGGACTCAAGGAGGCGCATTTAGAAGTTCAGTTGCCAGCCACATTGTGTGACCGCAAATCTTCCTGTCAGTTAGGTTTTGGGGTTTTTTTAAAGAAAAGTTCATTATCTCTTAATTCATGAAATTATATGCTTCTATATACATAGGGAGCCTCTCCTGAGTATATAAAATAAGACATTTATAGTGTCTGTTTCATTTCTAAACTAGTAGGCATTCAGCTACTAGAGGAGATTATGAGTCTTGATTTCATTCAGCCATACTGCTGAATTCTGAAGCATAATGTCATTTCACGGAACATATAGCATATGAATAATATATTAATATTATATAATTATATAATATATTGAACAAAGTGAAATATATGTGAGAGAGGCTGAGAGAAATTGCCCATGTACCCTGATCAGGGCAGAGTCAAACTTTGACTTCTTGAAATATAGTACAGAACTAGGTCACTGTGGTTTGGGAACAGTATGCAACCAGCTTTATATTCCCTCCAGCTTTATGCTACTGTCAAGACCAGTTTGAGCAAAACCAAAAGGAGTCCTTAGCTGCATCTGCACTGCAGAAGTAACAGTTTGATACTGCCTTAAAGGGCATGTCTCAATGCTATGGAATTCTGGGATTTGTACTTTTGTGAGCTATTTAGCCTTCTCTGTCAGAGAGCTCTGGTGCTACAACAAATGACAAATCCAGGATGCCATAGCATTGAGCCATGGCAGTTAAAGCAGTGTCAAACTGAATTATTTCTGCAGTGCAGTTGCAGCCCTTGTTCAAGTTTACTGAATTTTATTTTCCCCCCATTACTATTTGAAATAATTTAGCATCATGCTAAACAAAATGACCTGAATTTGTTTTTGCCTAAATAAACCAGGGGAGGAAACAGACCTCATTAATTTTTCTGAATCTGGTTTTACCAATGTGAATGTCCTCACTGCTTATTTGAAGAATTACATATGATGGATGACATCAGGGCCTTTTCAATAGTCTTTTACAAACTTTCTATTGAGGTAAGTAAAGTGTACTCCTCCAGATGCTGAACTACAACTCCCAATTGGCTATAATGTGGGTTGCAGTCCAACCTCATCTGGAGGGCTGCATTTTGCTCATTCCTGCTTTAAATAGTAAAGGAAAGATAAGATTTTATTTCCTCTGCTGGTCTATTGATAGTGGGTCAGAGGCTATTCCACCTTCTGAAAGCTATATTGATATGATGTTTGTATTCGCAAACACATTTGCCATATCCTCACTTATTATTATGTGTACCAGTTTAATGTATTTATTTATTACACGTTTACACTGTCTTGTGTTCTCTGGCTGGTGTGTAAATAAACACCACAGCTTTACATTTTAAAAGCATAATGTGTGAAAAGACCTTCAGAGGAAAAAAAAGAACAGAATGCAAAAAGGATCTGTTTTTAAAAAAGTGAATTAGATCTATTAATTAAAGTTTCAAAAGGGAAGCAGTTAGCAGCTAATCAGGTTCTTGTTTTACTTTTGCCACTCAGGAAAATGTCTGTAGTGGAAATGGTGCAACAAGAGGGGTTATGTAAGTGGTAACACTTCATACCACCTGCTGCCCCAAATTCCCATAAAGGGAAATCCTGCTGGTAAGGATGAATTAAAAAGTGAGTTTATTTGGAATTAGATCCAGTAATCTAAACTACATACGAAGAGAGTCACACCTGCAGATGTAGTTTACTTGGTTGTTAAAGAGCAATCTGTATACCTTTGCCTGGTTTGGGAATACCGGTATTAGAAATTAAAATGTCATATACAAAAGCTGAAAAAGAGCTTGACTCAAAAATCTTTTGGTACATACAAAAATGTCTGGCAACTAACACATCTCAGTATGTTTTCGACCATTCAGTGGGTGTGGGTGTGTGCAAACTACAAACCGACTTTTTATTAAATAAATTAGGCAAAATCTAGCAGTTTCTGCTAAAAAACACAAATATAAGACAGTTCTGTTTGCAGATGGTCTTTTGTTGTTTATTTTGGTGTTTACCTCTAGGCCCAAATCTTCTTTGCTAGAATTCATGAAATTATTTAATAGCTTTGAGGGCTTTTCTAGCTATTCTATTAATTGGTTTAATCTGAAGTTATGCCTGTTCAGGGCAATACTCATCTGGTTTGTTCACCAATTGACAGCTTCACTGGTGTCTAGAGGGAATAAGGTGTTTGAGAATATTGATTCCTTAGGATATTATTGAAAAAATTAAATTTGTCTACATTGCTTGACCCTAATGCCAGTCAATCTGAAGGGCCCACTGTATATGGTTTATTCTACACTTTAGAATACACTTTATGGGATAAATTTAATTTGAAGAGGTTGAGACAACCCTTTTTATGCAAGAAATAGATTAACTGTGGGATTTATAGTTTGAATTAATTGACTAGACCAGATCAAGCATTTTTGCCATTCTCAGCATTAAAGTTTACTTAAGCTGCATCTGCACTGCAGAAGCTATCCAGTTTGACACCACTTTAACTGCCATGGCTTAATGCTATGGAATTCTGGGATTTGTAGTTTTGTGAGCCATTTAGCCTTCTCTGTTAAAGACCTCTGGTGCCACAACAAACAAAAAATCCCAGAACTCTATAACACTGAGCCATGGCAGTTAAAGTGGTGTCAAACTGGATTATTTCTGCAGTGCGGATGCAGCTTTAATCAGTTACCTGCAGGAGCACTATGACAATATTCACAAATGCAACACTTTTTGGTTTCTGTATATGGACCATCAGCTCTGAGTCTCTGTTAATCATATCCCCAGAGAAAGCAACAAGTATAGCTTATAAATATTTGCTGTGAAGCATTAAATTTAATGTTAATGAAGTTAGAACTGAGTGAAACAAAGAGTTATATTGTCCTGCGCCACTTAACCAATGGAAAAGTGCCCTAGCTTCAATATTTAAAATCATTTAAGAACTAAATGTACATTTGATCCATTGATGTTTCAGGATATTATTATGCTCTTTCAGAAAAAAACTATCTGCTTCAACTAAATGTTGGTGATGTAATGCAAATAATGTGTCCTTTTCACATATGGTGTGGCCATGTTCAGTAGTTACTCTTTTGGGGGTGGATATATTACAATGTATTAATCTCCATAGACATACTGTGTTAGTCTGTTTCAGTATATAAAGATATAAATGAATCCTGGAGACTGGGAGAAAGAAATTTCTAGCATAAGCTTCTGTGGACTCCAGTTTACTTCATCAGATGGACCTAACGAATTAATATATTTAAAAATATTTCTACTGCTCTTCTCCTTATGAATTTCAGCACAGTGTAGAATAAATATTTTAACTAAATACAAGCATAATTATACAATATCCTTCATAACAGACTATAAAAACTCAAAAGATTATGAGGGTTACAAGCAAATACCATTGCTTCTAGAGAAGGTTTATAGTACAGTTGCCGTGTCTCATTCACAAAACTTTCTAGAGGGTTCAGACAGCGCTGTCTTCATTCTGCTCCTCCTAGTGTTTTCCCATAATATCTTTGATTTTTTTAAATAAAAAAAAAACCACATTAGGATGGAAAATTAAAATATCCACATATTGCCTTGAGACTGACAGCACTGGTATCTCTCTGTCTGGAAGTACCCCCAATATAATATAACCCTGTAAAACAATAGAACAAATAGAAAGTCTTAAACTGGAGCCAGAATGTCTGTAATGTCAGTGGCAGAAAAAAGACCTTTTCTGCAGGGCAAGAATAGGGAGTAGGAGTTGTTGGACTACAACTCTGTACAACTATAGACAGCATAGCCAGTGGTGAGGAATGGTGAGGAATACTGGAAGGCCACTATTTCTATCTTTCTGTAATGCTGTAATGTATCAAAGGTAGGGGACTTGCAGCCATCTGGATGTTTTTGGGTTGCAATTCCCATTATTTCCAACCCAATGAGACTGATTAAATTTGATAGGAACTTGAGCCCAACAGAGGCTGTCCACAGGTTGTCTACCATAGCTTACATATGGGAACTCTGCTGAGGAAGACATTTCAAGAAGGAACTGATAATAAGCAGGAGCTGATACAAAAGGAAGCAACACTGTTAATATTAAGTCAAATGAAAGAACTCCTTTGATTGTGAGCTCAATGGAAACTACATTCTCAGTAGAGACATAGAGCTGCTCTATTCATGACTAATGCCAGGTTTGAAGCAGGTCTTTTTGGTTCACCATTCACACTGCATCCAAACTGCAGAAAGTAATAATAATAATACAATTTATTTTTATCCTGACCCTCTGCGCAACGCAACCAGGGCGGCTTACAGCATTAAAATATACATTCCCTATCTCACAATCCCACCCACCTCTTAAAATACTATTAAACAATTAACAGTTTAAAACAGACTTAAAATAGTAACACAAATCAACAATGACTGCAGCAGAATCAGGGATAAGCAGGTTGGGCTATCTTTTGGTGGCTGGGATATCTATTCAGGGAAGGCCTGCTGGAAGAGATCCGTCTTAGCAGCCTTTTTAAAGCTGTTTAAGGTGGTAATATGGAAGATCTCATCCGGCAGGCTATTCCATAATCTAGGAGCGGTTGCCAAAAAGGTCCTCTGGGCGGTTGCAGACAGCTGAGTTTTTATAGAAAGGCCACAACAAACCACAGTTCCCAGAATTCCATAGAATTGAGCCATGGCAGTGAAAGTGGTGTCAAACTGGATTATCTCTGCAGTGCAGACGTGGCCTAAGCAGCAGCTGCTCAGCCCCTAAGTCAACTACTAGTCATTCACAGTAATTCCTTTTTCTGCCATGTTACAAAACTGATCTCCCCTTTGTTCTTCCTATTCTGGAAAAATACATGCTAGTTCTGTTCTGGGCCCTGGATTACACTAAGAGAAAACTTTCCAAGGATTATGTCTCCATCGGGGAATAAATGCAACCAATAGATCAATAGACGGAACATTCAGAACAAAATTGTTAGTATTTTTGGAAATAGGAATTAATAATAATAATAATAATAATAATAATAATAATAATAATAATAATAGTTTATTTATATTTTCCCACCTCTCCCTACGGATCGACAATAATAAAATGTACAACAATGTACAAAGATACAATATATAAAAACATAACAAGAATAAAATCAATTTTTAGATCTATAAAACAGAAAGGCAAAGACCAGTTTCTGCATAAAGTGTAACTGGATTATTTAATAGACACAGACTTATTATGTGTAGAATGACTTCCCCTCACACTAGTTGACTCAAACAGACCAAATTTAACCATGTTTCCTTTAAACTTTAAAATTTAGGATTAGTCCCCACTGCCAGTCATGATATATTTGAAGCCCTAGGAAGCTGGGTGCAATATTGGTGCACAATAGCAGAACTAGGATGTATTTTTCCATTTTGTGCTTGCAGAGGATGCCAGCCACCAGGTCTTCCTCAACTGGCAACTTGTGTTCTGTACTATTATGAGAAATTTTAAAACATAACCCAAATTGTTTTCCATATGCAAATGTGTATAGAGGGATATGTATTTGTTCGTTGTTGTTGTTGAGTTTCTTCAAGTTGTTTCAGACTTATGGTGATCTGCAGGCAAACCTATCATGGGGTTTTCTTGGTTTCTTCAGAGGGGATTGGCCATAGTCACCCCTTGAGGCTGAGAGAGTGTGACTTGCCCAAGCTTGGGTTCTCATGGCCGAACTGGGAGTTGAACCCTGGTCTCTAGAGTCATACACCAACACTCAAACTGGCAACTTGTGTTCTCCTGTACTATTATGAGAAATTTTAAGACATAACTACATTTGTTTTCCTCGTGCTAATAAGTATGGAGGGATACGTGCTTGTTCATTGTTGAGTTCCTTCAAGTCGTTTCAGACTTATGGCAACCCTCAGGTGAACCTATCATGGGGTTTTCTTGGCAAGTTTCTTCAGAGGCCATGACCACACCTTGAGGCTGAGAGAATGTGACTTGCCCAAGGTTGAGTTCGCATGGCTGAGCTGGGGTTTGAACCCTGGGTCCAAAACACACTGCAGAAATAATCCAAGTTGACACCACTTTAACTGCCCTGAGTCAATGCTAAGGAATGCTGGGAACTATAGTTTTGTGAGCTTTCTCTGTCAGAGAGCTCTGGTGCCACAGCAAACTACAATTCCCAGGATTCCACTGAACCAGGGTAGTTACAGTGGCCTTAAACTGGATTATTTCAGCAATGTGTTTTGGACACCAGTCTCTAGACTCCCAAACTTTGTTCCTTCAGATGTTTTGGCCTTCAGCTCCCAGAATCCCTGATTGTTGGCCAAGCTGCCTGGGGCTTCTGGGAACTGAAGTTCAAACAATCTGAAGGCCCACAGTTTGGGAATCACTGCTCTAGTGTTTCCAAAATTTTGTTCCTTCAGATGTTTTGGACTTCAGCTCCCAGAATCCCTGATCGTTGGCCAAGCTGCCTGGGGCTCCTGGGAACTGAAGGCCAAAACACCCAGAGGACCAAAGTTTGGGAATCACTGCAATACTCCAACATACAAACCACAACACCACACTGGCTCATGTGCTTGTAAACAGGTTGTGTTTTTTGGCTCTACACGAGAGAACGTGGCTCCCTTCAGGCGCTCAGAAACAAAAACCACCATCACCAAGAGGTGGAAGGGTCCTAAAAGTGGTTTAGGCCAGTGATTCCCCACACTCTGGTCTTCCTGGAGTTTTGGACTTTGGTTCCCAGAATCCCAGACCATTGGCCAAGATGGCCGAGGCTTCTGGGAGATAAAGCCCAAAATATCTGGAGGACTAGTGCAAAACATCTGGGACTCACTTCTCTAGTGCTGACCAAACTTTGGGCGGTTGTAGACTGCCAGAAATAGTGCAAATTGAGGGCTTTTGGAGACTGCCAGAAATAGTGC
>CM034701.1:353919522-353942081 GCA_020142125.1 Phrynosoma platyrhinos
TATTATTATTATTATTATTATTATTATTTGCTTACCCTTAGAAAGCAAGTATAGTTTTAAATTCTAAAAACCTGAGAAATATGATTACATTGTGTTGTAATCTAAGGGCCTTTAAGACTGCCAGAAATAATTTATCTTGAGACCACTTTAACTGACCTGGCTCAGTGCTAGGGAATCATGGGAATTGTAGTTTTTCTGAGACATTGAGCCTTCTCTGTCAGAGAGCTCTGGTGCCACAATAAACTACAATTCCCATGATTCCTTAGCACTGAGCCAGGGCAGTTAAAGTGGTCTCAAGATGCATTATTTCTAGCAGTCTGTGAAGGCCCTAAGTTTAGGGGTAAAAAAAAGGAGCTATATGTTGAAGTAGATGTCTATAGTTAGTTATAGATGAAATTAGAGGTTCAGACTAGAAAGGGATCTTGTAGGTCATCTGCTTAGTGCAGGATACAACTACAGCATCCTCAACAGAAGGGCCTTTGCAGACTGCCAGAAATAGTGCAAATTGAGTTCACTTTAACTGCTCTGACACAGTGCTAGGGAATCATAGGAACTGTAGTTTATTGTGGCACCAGAGCTCTCTGACAGAGAAGGTGCAATGTCTCAGAAAAAAAATACAATTCCCATAATTCCCTAGCACTGAGCCAGGGCAGTTAAAGTGGACTCAATTTGCACTATTTCTAGCAGTCTGCAAAGGCCCAAACTCTGCTAAAATACCTCCAGTAAAGGAAAGTCTACTATCTTCCAAGGCAGTTTTGTTATACTACTGAACAGTTCGTGCTGTAACACAGTTTCATCTACATTTTCTTTTTAATATATCTTAATGAAAATTCCACCTGGATTCTAGTTCTGCCTTTTAGAGCAAGACGAAATGGGTCATGTCCATTTTTTTCATGACAGTGTTTGAGCTATTTGAAAACTGCCTGTTTTGTCTCTCCTTAATCCTTTCATCTAAAGGCTAAACAGACATAGTTCTCCATCAACTATCTGGTAGTATTGTCTCATTCATGTTGTAACACAGTAACAAAGATATCATAAGAGCTCCTTACTGAAACATGTAGTTCAAAAGATTTGTGCAGTGTGTAGGACAGAGGAATAGTTCACTTAAGAAGTAGGGAAAAATGTTCACTATTTGGGAAGAATTGAGCAGAAGGTCTGAAGTTTGTTGCCTACCTTCTTCTTCACTCTTTTTAAACCTGCTGCAGGTGTGTCTTTCTCCCTGATCAAGGAGCTTTTTTTGTGAACTATGTGATTGCATCATCTTTTATTGGCAATGGGATGGAACTACTACGTTTGCCAGGCCTCATGTTATATACCATTCGTATGTTTCTGGCCAAATCTGCTGCAGAGAGAAAAAATGTCAAACAGGTATAAAAGCATTCTATCACAAAAGGACATTTTATATCTATGTCATCCTTACACCTCAGTATTTTAAATCTCCTTTCATTTTTGGCTGGTGGCCTTCGGATGTAGCACCATTAACCTGTTCTAACTGAAATAATTTTCAGTAGACATCATATCAAAGACTGCAGCTTCACTTGTTTATGAGGAAGCATACTGAATCTTCGTACCAAGTCACTTCAAAATTTGAGACTGTTAAATTACGTATCTACCTTTTTCATTTAATTCTGTAGCATGACTCTGTGCGGTCAGTTAAACAAATCAATAAACTGACCCTCCTTTATTTTAATTCCTGGCTCTGTGCAAATATTTAAGTTACACAGTTTGAATGTGACTTGTGCTGGTGAATGTCTCCAAAACCTAGTGTTTTGTATGGGCCAGGGATCATTTTCAAAGCAACAGGAAATACCTTTCTATTAGAGAGAATAAATGGCACAGTTTAATCCTTGGCAGTGTATAATGTGAATATTTTATTTCCTTGTAGCAACAAGCATTTCAGTTTGAGTTTGGAGTAATGTATGCTGGGACATTGTGTGTTTTCACAGTCATCATGGCTTACAGCATCACTTGCCCCATTATTGTCCCATTTGGTAAGTTGGTCAGTGAGCTGGGATTGCAGTGAGACAAGTAGAGGCTACTGGTAGAAAAGCTTAAGAATAGTATTGATATTTTTATGCATGCATGCATTCATTCAATCATTAAATTCATATCTTGCCTTTCTCACACCACTGAAATCTTGAAATTATCCAGTTATCCCAGTTTTATTGCTGGACTGTATTGATTAATGACAAGAAGGTAATAACTTGTATCATTTTGTTGTGAACTTCTGCTTGCTTGTTTTGTGGACGATAAAGGAAGTTGTTCAGCCTAAGTATAGCAGAAGTCTTATAGTTGACCTAAATCCAATTGTTAGTCCCAACTAGAGTAAAAAAGTAGATAAAAGTAAATAATAATAATAATAATAATAATAATAATAATAATAGATAAAAGTAGAGTAAAAAAGGAGATAGAGTAGATCCATTGAATCAGTTGAACTTACCAAGTTCCCATTGATTCAGTGAGTTTATTCTAGTTGAGTTTAACAATTGGATTTAGGCCCATGCTTTTTAAATATGAGCATGGGATTTAATCTCCTTAAGTTTGTTTCTTCAGAATACTTAAAAAATGAAACATCCAACCTCCACTGGTGGGAGTAGAAATCTAAATAACAAATGTAGTGATCTTTGTTTTAGTTTAACACTGCTCTTATGTTCTTCTGATTTGAAACTGCAGGCAGATAAATAAACTAATAGATATTGAATTTTGGTTAGAGTGTCTTAACTTTTTGTGTATGTAGTTTTACTTGCCATATTGCTATTGATACACCTAATTTTAATTGCATATTTATGTTCCTATATGATGTTATGTTATAAAACTTGTCTGCAAACTGATACTCGGTTACCTGAGAGCATTTCCCACTGAATTCAATTTGTACTTAGTTCTGATTAGATATGCAAAGGATTGCACTGTTAGTCCCATAGTGTTTGATGTGATTGATGCCCTCTTATTGAAGACTCTGCTTCCAGATTGCTGACTTTTGCTTAACTAACACTGATGCATGGCATTTGTCAGCAGAAAAGATTGATCCCAATGAGCCCTCCCTTTTTTGCTTTGTTTTGTAGACAAACCCAGATGAACAGATGACCTGTTCTCTATACACCAAATGTGATAAGATTCTTTATAAATATTAAACAATCAAATCTTCTATGAAATCCTCAAACACAAGCTAGTAGAATGCTAACAGAAATGCTGCTTATTGACATCTGAATAAATACATCATTAATGCACAACACAAATTAAACTTGAAAAAGAAAACTTACCACTTTACCTTGTATCATTTAAACTGTGGGTGGGAATTGTGTGCCCTCCAGATTTTGGATTGCAAATCCCAGCATTTCTCACCATTGCCTGGTCTGGTCAGGGATGCTGGGAGTTGCAGTCTAACAGTGTTTGCAGGGCCACTTAATTTCCACCCCAAGGAAACCTCAGTGGAAAAAGCATGTGCCTGAACTTTGCTTATACCACAGTATTGCATCCCATTTGTGAGAAAGGCATCTGATCTAACCTTCTAAGACCCTTATCACAATTCAGTAGTAAATGGCTTGTATAAAATAATTTTATATGCCACTTGCCATAATTCTTGACTAATGGAGGGACAAAACAGACGGTGGGTAAGGGGTGGCTTAATGCTGCCTCTTTGAGCACTGGATCAGGGCTGCAGCAATCGCATGCTGCGGCCCTGATCCAGTGTTTTTTCAGTGGAAAAAGAAGCGGCAAAATGCCACTCCTTTTGTGTCGGAAAAAAAGGCATCCCTTTCGCCACTGCCGTGGCTCTTTTCCACTATTGCGGTGTACAGCATGTAATTGCTGCACTGCAGGAGCATCTCTATGCTGCCCACCATCTGTTCAGGTAGGAGGTGTGACGGTGGCTCAGGGGTGGAGTTGGGTCAGGCAGTCACCACACCCCCAAGCCGCCGGGGCACCAGCTCAAATTGCTGGTCTGTTCAGCCACATAGAGTCTGAATTCTGGATTTGTGTAGGACAAAGGAGACACTGAAAATCTTGTTGGTTCTTTTTTTGTGGTAGAAAATGGGGCAGAAATGTATTTTAGTGTTATACATTGTAATAATACTGGCATTTTTTCTGTTTTCAGGGTTAATTTATATGCTTATGAAACATACCGTTGACCGACACAATCTATACTATGCATTCCTTCCTGCAAAACTAGAGAAAGCGCTCCATGTTGCTGCTGTGAATCAGGCCCTGACTGCTCCAATTCTCTGTCTGTTTTGGCTTTATTTTTTCTCATTTTTGAGGCTAGGTAAATATGTATGGCTTTACAAGTCAGTACACTAAAATGGTGAAGCACTCAAAAGTGACCTTTGTTATTTAGCATGGATTTCCAATTTATGCTGGGTGTAGATGACAGCACAAGACAGAAATATAATGTGGCATTTCTGATTCTGATACAGTAAACAAGACTATCCAGATGTTGAAACCAAAGATGCGCACAGATTTTTTCATGTAAATGGCAGAACTATTCTTCTACATTACACATAATAGTTTGATAGATATATTCAAGATATGTATTGGCAGCTCCATTTTCCCCATGTGTGTAATTGTGTTCCCTTCTCACTACTCCATCCCATCCCATAGCTGACATTTATGTTGATGTGTTTGTGTGTTTTTTAATTTTCTTTTAGGTTTTAAAGCACCTACAACTTTATTTACATTCCTGGTTTTAGGTATAGCTATTGCTGTTTGCTTAGGCTATACCTGCTTTAGCTGCTTGAAATACCTGAGCCCTCTGCATTACAAGGTAAATCACAGTTGATGTATTTGTTGCTAAAGAATGGTCTCCCTTTGGAAATAGAACTGGCATTGATATGAGTGTCAAAACCAATCAATCTACATTTGACTTCTATAAGACCAGGTTTTGGCTATTTATGTAGATGAATACAAAAATGTTGCCTTAAAGATGTAGGGAGCTCTAGTATTGATGGTAAAATGCAAATTTAGGTGTATAGGTGGTTGGTGTATAGTCTTAAACTTGAGTATTTAAAATTTTATATTTTCTTTTTATTGATTTGACTGTCCTCCATTGATACTTGCAGGTAGAAGAATATGCAGCTCGTGAAAGAGAAGGTCAGCCACATTCAATAGCAACTCCAAAATCTTCTGTAAGCATTTTTCAAAAACTAATTATTTACTCTTCATGTAAATGCAGTTTTCTTGCCAGAAAGGGTTTGTATACTCCAGCAAGTTCTATAGTCACAAAATACTTGGCATTAGATTACTTCAGGCTAGGAGACCTAAAATTCTTCTCTGCTGGGAAAATATCTTAAACCCAACTGTGAGCCCTCTTTAGAATATATATTTTCTATATAGTAACAGTTCTTAATGTGTTAAGATTAACAGTGTTTCACTTAGCTTCAATGCTGACGTTCCAGTCATTGTTCTTGAGATATGAATGAATTTACAATACTGTTTTACCCAATAGCAGTCAATATTTGCTCCTGTTTTTAAGGTCCAAAACACAATGCAGAAATTATCCAGTTTGTGAAACATTTAGCCTTCTCTGTTAGAGAGCTCAGTGCCACAATAAACTACAATTCTCAGGCTTCCCTAGCACTGAGCCAGGGCAGTTAAAGACATCTCAAACTGAATTATTTCTGCAGTGTAGTTTGGACCTAAGACACATTTGGGGAAGCAAACATAATTTGACTCTTAAGTGACAGATCTGGTAATGAGAAGGGGGTCTTGTCCATGCAGAAAGTAGGGGGACATGATAAAAGTTTGATATTGTTGTGGATACAAATACAAGAGTAGCTGCATTGACCAGAAAAGGAAATCTAAAGCACATACTGTGAATACAAGTATAGCTTTGTTTGGCCACCCCAAAAGTGCAAAATTCATCACACTAACCTTGGAAGCCCATTGGCTTCTTCGTTAGGCAAGTATAGTTAAAAAGCTTTCATTGATGCTATTAGAATCATGGTGTTTGCATCTTGTTTTGAGGTAGTGTAGAGGAAGGTCTGTGCATATGAAAAGGTTAGGCCATATTCCTTATGGCTGGCAGGGATAAAGTCAATATAATTTTCTTCTTTGAAGTTACAAAGCAGCCCTAGACCCTTTTGTAAGAAGGGAAATCTCTGTACCAAGTCTGAAAATAAATTTAGACATTGTTATATGTAAAAGCATGTTAATAGGAGTTGTGGATTGCTTTACCTTGTAATGGGTGGAATCTACCCAATAAATTCAAGTCCCAGTGTAAGATGACACAACATCCACTTTGTCCAGCTCAGGATTTTCTTGTTCAGCAACTAAGTTTAGTATGTTTAAATTAGAAAATGGAAACAAAGGGAAAACAAACCCTCCTTTAGAAGCAGACATACATATTCTAGTGATACCTTTATTAGGGCTACTGGCTTCTTCATCAGACAGAGATGGTGTAAGTTGAAGGAATCAAAGATAGTCAGAATATTTTTTAATGATTCAAGAGTGTATTTTTATGTCATTCCAGATGTATGTTCCTTATGTTCTGCAACGTAGCCCTACTGAAAGAACACTTCTGTCTCATATGGACCAGCGGTGGTATGGCACCATGTCAGAAACCTGTCCAGTAAGGGAAAATGTCCTCCATGTGTCTTATGCTGATGAACCTGAATTACTCGGAGAGACATAAATGTATGTGTCAGGATGTCATGGACTATCAATAGGTGGCGCCCTTGGCCCTGTTTTGGAACAGCAGATTTCACTAAAATATTCCTATGTTGCACATCTTGGCCATTCAGGAAAGTTTCAGTTGTGCTATTTTACAAAGTTGCCACCTCAGGATTGGTTGCTTTTATAGGTCATTACACAAATTGTGACATAGGCAAACTGAATAACAATGCTCAGAGAAACCACTTTGGTTTACTTGTTTTTATGGTAAAATTATACTGTATGGGCATGTGCTAGATCACTGGTATTTGTTAAACCCGGGGGGGGGGGGTTGTCCAAAGGCAATACTAGTTTCAGTAATAAACAGAACGCGGGAAAAGCCAAGCAAATGACATCTGAGAAGTGTTCTGATTTTCTACCCATGCCTTCCAGAGATGGCAAGAGTATTCTTCTACTGAGAAGAGGATTTTCCTGCAAATGTAGAGGGAATGATGCACTAGAATAAGAGGACTTGGGACTTGGGGTGACAAACATTGCTTATCGCGATTTTTTACAAATGTGGAGCGAGTTAATTTTCTGGTCACTGTTTTAAGAGCCTCACACAAGGGAAACTTAATTTGTCAAGCAATAAAGGATATGAACATTTTATCATTTTTAATCTGTCTGGCTTATTAGAAAAGTCAACTTTAAGTGCCAAGATTATCACAAATGTAATGTTAGCTAGTTTTTAAATTATGATGCAGGTGTACATTTCTGCAAGAAGCTATATTGGATCTAACTGTAATTAAGCAATCACATGGAATAAAACACTGAATTGAGATACATTTGTAGCAGTGTATATAGATTTTTTTTTGCAAAACTCTGCTTTCTGATTCCTCAGACATACCATACCAATATCTGAATGTAGAACATCCCAGTCCTTCCCAATAAAATTTTGTTACATGTATAAGTCATATTCTTATTGTTTTATATAATATATTCTACTGTTGCTAGCTATGGCAGTAAAGGCCCAAACATTAAGAAAAACCTCCAGGTGGTAACAGCTGTTCAGCAGCAGAATAGCCTACTTTGGTGAGCTTCATTGGCAGTTTTTAAAAAAGAGTTTGGATGGCTTCTTCACAGAACTGGTTCAGCACTGCACTCCTGTATAGGCAGGATTTGGACTAGATTGATTTCAAGGTCCCTGTAACTCTCTGATGCTTTTTTGATACTATGATTTCTACTTTAATCCTTGCTTAAAGCTTTTAGTGTACAATGAGATAAAAGCTAAGTAGTGAATAACTCTCAATCCCCACTACATTTGTACACTGTATCTAGCATAGAACAAAATTCTTTTGAACAAAGCAACTTTTATACACAGCTCTGACTTTCATGTAAATAAAAACTTAACTCATTCAATGAGCCTTTTTGACTGGATAGACTCGTTTAATACACACACAATTAGGTTGTTTGGGATTTTAAGAGCATTCAGCACTTTAAAACAATTAAATATGGAGGAAACTGATTTGTGGACAATTCAGCACAAACAAAAAACCACAACCCATGCTTAATCTGTGGCATGTGCTCCCAGAAGATGTAGTGATGGCCTAGCTATCTGGCCTTAAAAGATGGCGGCCAAAGCCATGGAGGAGGGCTATTAATGGCTATTAGTCATGATGGCCATATACTGTCTCCAGGATTGGAAGCACCATTCATCAAAGCCAGAAGGAGAAAGCCATTGGTGGGCTTTCTAAGAAGCATCAGCTCATTATGGGGAACTGGCAGGGATGCTACTAGGGATAAAACTTTGGTTTGATTTAGAAAGCTGTTATATCAGTTGTTCAAAAAACGTTTACTGTGCAGTTGTACTATTAAAGCACATTCTTTAAGCAGGTAGTCAGAACTTCACTGGCTTTTATATGCAGTTAATGAGCCAGTGTGGTGGTGTCATTGGACTATGACTGGATAGCAGAGTTTGAAACCTGGTTCAGCTATGTAAACCCACTGGGTGATCTTGGGCACATCACATTCTCTCAGCCTCAGAGGATGGCAATGGCAAAGCCCCTCAGAGGAAACATGCTAAGAAAACCTCATGAGGGTTAGGGTTATCATAAGTCAGAAATGACTTGAAGGCACATAACAACAACAGCAATTACAACAAATTACAATTATTTTATCACTTGCTTAATTCTGTCCATTCCAATGGAACACTTTTGTCCCCCATATTCAAGGAAAACATTATCTTGCACATATGTATTGTCACTGCAGGCAGTTATTTTAAGACAGGAAATTGTGAACCAACTTGGTCCTATTCTTGTTTCCAATCAAATGTCATAGGTAGGATCTTCCCAATTATATGGTTCTGAAGGTTAGGCTACATCATTTGGCTGTTCACACTTCTAACAGAATGAATCACCCAATGGAAATCCCATTCCTGGGTGTTTCCTTCCTCACAGAGAAGACAAAGAATTGCCTACAGTGAATTCTTACACTCTGTTCTTCAGAGAAGGAAACAGACTCATGCTGTGGTGGCTCTCCAAGATCTTACTTGGCTTATTTCATACTTTCCCTTAATAATCTTATTCCTTCTGAGCTTTGCTGTGGAAAGAACGGGGAGGATCCAAGAAACCTACAGTATTCATCCATCTCCCCATCAATCCATCCATCCATCCCTATATGTATATGTATATGCATATGAGTGTGTGTGTATATAATCCTTTTCCTCAAAGTGAAGATTCAAGAGAGCTTTCAAAACAGAGCATTACAAATTTTAAAAGTATGGCTAATAACATACACATAGATATAATTAAAATAGCATTAAACTTTCAACAATATTATTTAAAACATTGATTTGAAAGCAAAGAATAAAAGTACCTAGGATTAAAAAAAGTACAGAGAGCCAGCATGGCTTAATAGTTTGAGTGTTGGACTACGACTCGGGAGACTGGGGTTCCCACTGACCTTGGGCAAGTTCACATGCTCTCAGCCTTAGAGGACAGCAATGGCAAACCTCCTCTGAACAAATCTTGCCAAGGCCAAGAAGACCCCAGGATAGGTTCTCCTTAGGGTCACCATAAGTAGGAAACGACCTGAAGGCACACAACAACAATTAAAGTACTATAGCACAATAAAAAGCCCCTTTCTTGTAAAACAATCCATTCCTCAAATCCTACTAAGATAAAATAAAATAAAAAAGCCAACAATGAGGGAGCCAGTCTCCTAAGAAGGGAGTTGTAGGCTGGATCCACACTGGAGAAATAACGGTTCCACAACAAACTACAATTCCAAGAATTCTATAGCACTGAGCCATGGCGGTTAAAGTGGTGAGAAACCAGATTATTTCTCCAGTGTGGATCCAGGTTTAGAGACTGGGAGCAACCATGGAGATGGGCCTCTCCTACTTTCCCACTAAACATGAATGTTAGAGTGGTGGGATAGAGAGCACATTTGATACATTTAGGAAGTGTGTTGTATCAAGACACAAACAGGAACATGCTATTCTATCCCCCTTTCTTTTCTGGTTCCTTTACTTTCCTCGTGGAGAACGATAGGTCTGCACAGCAGAGTGATCCTTATGTATGGATGTTCTTCATTTGAATGGGAAACTTAATTAAGTTTTCTGAAGGAAATGACTGCAAAAATAGTTTCTGCATGTGGGGGGATATTGTCCTGTGCAGACTTCTTGCTCTCTGTGTGATGAGTATAGTGGAAATTAAATAGAAGGGAACAGGGCTAGTGTGCTCATCTTTGCAAGTTGATTATTTCCAGAACAAATTAATACAAGTTTGTAGATAATGTGACCTCTATCTTGTCTGGGTAGCAATGGAAGTTAACCATTCTTAGCTATTTCCTCCTCAGACCCTGGGTATATCTGAACTATACTGTTATATCCGCTCGATGGCACTTACAACTTTTATGGGTCAATCCTGTGCAATCCTGGAATCTTTCTTCACTTTCTTAACTCTTGTCTGTTGTCTTTGTCAATAAATTTCTGGCATATATGATGACTTGTTTTAAGAAAAAAGTTCCTTGATAATGTTAATAATTTCTTGATCCTTTTATTTTCTAGTTGTTGAGAGCATATTTAGATAAGTCTTTCTACCTTATTACCTTTTTTTATCATATTGATGAACGGTTTAACATTCAAACTCAATTTTTTTTGCACATCTTGAAACTTTTTTTTTAAAAAAAACATTCTATGGGCTCCAGCAGTATCATTTCTGAGTCTAACAGACTCAGAAATTACTTACCTCCAGCAGCCTCCATTTGTGGTGTGTTTATAACAGCTGCAAGGAGCTGCTCTGCATATTTTGTGGCAGCTATGCAGGGACAGGATTTGGAGTCGAAATGCAGCTGTTCAGTGAACCTGACAGTTCATAAACTTAAAGGCATCTGCGCTCCCAAAACACACACCCTGCTCTCTCATGTCAATAAATGAAAGCATTCACCCTTGGCTGTTGTTCTCACTTATTTGAAATATGCCATCCAGCTATTGCACAATACCAAACTGCACCAGTCTGTGTAGTATGCAAAACCGTAAGATGGCACCTGAAGCAAATGCAACACTCCTGTTTCTTCTAATGTTGGCATTCTGACATATTTGGACATCTTTCTCCTTTCAGCTGGCAAGCAGTTGCCCCTTAGGAAACATAGCAGTTTGAGTCAGCTGTCTTTCTACTGCCTAAGCATGAAAGCTTTAATTCAGAATCCTTTGTGAAAATGTGTGGTAAGGTGGGGCACTATGGTTAAGTTGTTAAAACTGGGTCAACATTACTTACTCCTATTCAGCTCATCTCATTAATTGCGGGCCTTTGCAGACTGCCAGAAATTGAGTCCATTTTCAGCATTTTACTGTAGTTTATTGTGGCGCCAGAGCTCTCTGACAGAAGGCTCAATGTCTCAGAAAAAAAATACAGTTCCCATGATTCCCTAGCACTGAGCCAGGGCAGTTAAAGTGGACTCAATTTGCACTATTTCTAGCAGTCTGCAAAGGCCCTGCCTCTTTCTGGTTCAGAGCTTTAAAAAGTTGTGGGTTTTTTGTCTACAGCTCTTTGAATACCCCAGTCTAAAAAAGTAATATTTTTTTACTGTGCCCAAGTTAGACAAACTTAATAGGGCATTCTCAATACGGAGGATCTCAGTTGGTTTTCTCCCTCTTTCACATTTTCTCAAGCAAAGACTGGATTTTTGAAGCCATTTTTTCTTCCTGGATAACACTTAACAATTTCAGTTCCGTGAGTAAGATTTGGGATTTCTAATAGAACTCTCATCACACAGTAAGTTGCAGTTTTAGAAAAGCTATCAGTAAATGTCTAGTGTAGAATAGGTAATAGACTGAGTGTGAGGCATGTAATGTGTTCCCACCCCCAACATCCACAGTTAGAATATATCTATATAGCCTGGATTGTAGTGCTATGTGGGTAATTTGTTTGGATGAGTGGTGGTGTTACTCCATTCTGCAGGGAATTATACTCCCCTAAAGTAGGGATGGAAAACCTGTAAGAGAAGCAAGATGAATACATATCTGTTTCCTTTTACAGTTACCCCTCCTTTTTCATGGGGGATCTGTTTCAGACACTCACACCCCACGAAAATGAAAAATCACAGTATTCAAGCCCCATTGGCTTGAATGGCTGCACGTGGGTCTGTGCATGTGCCACACATGTGCACACCATTTTAACCAATGGGGATCGCCCCTCTGTGAATAATCAAGACCACAGACTTCAAATCTGCTAAAACAGAGGGGCGACTGTATTTATGTCCAAATACAGCAACTGTGTATGTGTGTCCATACATATGTACAGAACCTAGAAGCAGTGAGTCACAAGTAGCATATCCACCTGCAATTTTAGTAACAAGGATAATAAAACTTACATTTTAATGGCTGAGATCCTATATAATGCTGGCAGAACATAAAGCTCCACTTTCATACTTGCATGGAGATTCTGGAGAGTGGGAGCTGACAGCCAGGCACTGGTATAATGGAGGTCTCCTAGCACACCCCCAGAAGACTTTCCTTTCACTTCTGAGCTGTTAACAACTGAAAACAGTGTGAGTCCAGTTGCAACGTTAGCCACAGGGCTACTCATAGTTGTCCACTGCTATATTCTACTAACTTGCTAAGTGCCATCCAAACTGGGAGTTTCATCTTCTGGCATTAACTTGTTTCATTTTTATTGACTCCTCATGGAGTTTTTGTGGTAAATGATATTCAAAAGGTGGCTAACTGAGACTCCCTCTGCATAGTTACCTATGATGCTATTGCCATTGTCTCTAAGAGATCTTATGGCAATGTCACCCTTTGCTTATTGTTTGCCACATTTAGTCTGGCTCCTCAGCAAAAGTTTTCTGACGTAGGAGACCCTACCACCAGCACTGTTGCCAGCAGCATAGCCTCTTTGTACCAAACCATTGTACCAGACAGTACTGGCAGTACAAAATTCCTTGTGCAATTTTTGTAGAAGTACTTATGCTGGGGTAATCCCAGGTTATGCCAACATAAACCACCCAGAAGATTCCAGCCTTGAAGTCATAACAAAACCACATTATTGCTGTGATGTTGACACTAGTGCTAATTGCTTAGAAAGTGCATTTTGGGGTCATTGTGAATTTTTCACATTTTACACCATTTGTTTTTTGATCCCAAGGTAATTTTTAAAAATGAATTAAAGGTAATGCATTGAGGCACCTTTTAGCATTGCAATGAGTAACAAATTACTTTTCAAACACTACAGTGAGTCATGGAAACAAATTACTGTTCAAAAGCTTATCTTCAAGCGTGCATTGTTTGTGTTTGCAGAGAAATCAGTCCTACCAATTTAGACACACTCTTTTTGCTTCCATTTAGCAGACTGAGTGGCCTACACCTGTCTGTCCTCTGAATCCTCACTTCTCCCCTATCTGTCTGTACACAGGAAGTTAATATTGTCAGTGTATAAGACAACTGCTAGAGAAAGGCTCGTCTCAATTCAGAAAGGAAATTTAACGGGATTGAGCTAGAGATCATAATCCAAATTATATCTTCAGGGATATTTAAGGCAATGCATTTTCATCTCTTGACCTTTGTGACTTATTTACAATGGAATGAATCTAAACAAAAGGAAGAGCTCCATGGCAGTTACTTGGTGTAAAGTTATTTCCCCTCACTTCATCTGTTGTTGGCCAATGCAAATTTTTGAAAAACAAGCTTTTGAGTTCTCTAAAATCAGGCTACGAACAGCATAGAAGTGGTGAGGAAAAATTATGAAAATAAGGCCAGATGTTGTGGCCATGAGTCTACCATTTAGACTCAAACTGAAGATTGAATGAATTAATCATCCCTAGATGCTGCAGATCCAGTCAGGGTCATCAGTGCCATAATATTTCCCATTTCTATGAATGAATGGAAGAGCTGGCTAGTGAAGAAAGCTGATGGAAACAAAAATGAACTCATTTGAAAGGTGGTGCTATGGGAGAGTTCAACGGATGCCATGAACTACCAGAAAGACAAATAAATGGATCTGAGGGCAAATCAAGCCAGAACATGCACTTGAAGCCAAAATGAGAGAACAGAGGCTATCATGCTTTGGACATATTATGAGATGCATGGCCCATTGGGAAAGATAATGCTTGTGAAGTTAAAGGCAGTAGGAAAAGAGGAAGACCACTTTACAAATGGATTGACTCAGTCAAGGAATCCAGAGCCCTGAGTTTGCAGGACCTGAACATGTGTGTTAATAGCAGGGTCTCTTGGAAGGCTCTCATTTATATGGTTGACAGCTGAGACTAGCTTGACAGGACATAAGAACAAAAATGCCACAAAGATTTTTGTGTTTTTTTCGGGCTGTGTGGCCATGTTCTAGAAGAGTTTCTTTCTGACATTTCGCCAGCATCTGTGGCTGGCATCTTTCCAGTATTCGCTGAAGATGCCAGCCACAAATGCTGTGAAACATCAGAAGTAAACTCTTCTAGAACATGGCCACACAGCCTGAAAAACCCACAAAAAAACTATGGATGCTGGCCATGTACACCTTCGACTTCAAAATGTTACAAATATCAGTTGACACATAGGGCTGTGGGGAAAAGAAACAATGCCAGATCCTTTCTCCCCCTTCCATCTCTGAAAGCAAAAGGCTTGTTGCTACCTAGAGGGCTTCAAAAACACACAGGTTCTTGAATAAGAAGAGAGCAAATGTAAAGAGAAAAGTACTGGCTTGTTAAAGCAATCCTCCTCCAGGCCTCTGAGCTGGCGAACAGCAAGCACAGGTTTGTGTCTATGTGAATGGGAAAGGTACACTGTGTCCTTGCAGTACAGGGAACATTTAAAATGGAAGGTCAATATTCTAAAATGGGGAGTCTCTTGCTGACCTCTTTTGATAGAGCAGCCCTTTGAATGAAGCTGGAATGTTAATGAGAAGCTGGCAGCAAAGCCTAAGCCTGCAGACTAATTAGCGTCGTTTTCCAATGGCCAGATGCAGTTGGAGCTAATTAGTATGAAAAAGGTTAGGAGAAAAACCCTACGTACTTAATAGGAAAGAACAAGAGACTACTTTCTTTTTATGATTTTTTCCCCCATGTCTCAATTTTGGATACATTAAGGTATTGCCTTAAAAGGAGAGAACTTTCAGAAAGTCACAGTTGGGAGGTTTTCAGAAAGCTTGGCTCACTAAAAGGTTGCTCATCAGATGTGTTCCCCAATTGCATCATCTTTTTGAAAGCCTGGATTTACAAAAATCAAAATAGAACTCTGCCTGGCCCATGCCTTTGGTGTAGGACTTTGCATATAACAGAATCCCTGTTTGTAGAAGGGAATTAAATGCAACCTTGGATTTAATAGCCTTGAAAAGAACCGAAGAATGTTGTTGTTTTTATTTCCAGCACACAAACTTCTGTGTCTTTTTAAATGGCTGGCATCCTGTTGGTTATAGCAATAGCATTTGCATTTCTATACCGCTTTGTAGTGAACTCAGCGCTTTCTAAGCAGTTTATAGTATGTAAGCCAATTGCCCCTAACAAGCTGAGTACTCATTTTACCAACCTACAAAAGGATGGAAGGCTGAGTCAACCTTGGAGCCCTGAGATCGAACTCACAACGTTGTGGCTGCGGTACCAGCATTTAGCGACTGCGCCACCAGGGTTAGACCCAACTGGAATAGGCTGATTCAATCAATTGTTGAATGGTGAGTCAACATGTAGGTAATTCCATTGATTCAATGGGTTTGTTCTAGTTAAGACTAACAGCAGAATTTATTCAGTGTGCATGTTTTTATATCTAATGTTGCACAAGTAAAAATGTCCAGGTATAACCACAAGAGTTACACATGTTGCCAGTTTGGTTGTTAAGCATTATACCAGCTGTTAGAAAGCAACATAAAAAAAGTGAAGGGTGCTATTCAGCAGGGGACTGAGCAAAGTTTCCCTCTGTGGATTGTTGACCCTGCAGTTTCTCTACCTGGCCATAGAGACAGCTACACTTGAGCAAGAGGGTCCTGCGGTACAGAAGAGGACCCCATCAGTTCATGGGGAAAGCCATGCTATCTGTTGGGGTGAGAAACGGGTGGCCCTCTGGATGTTGCTCCATATGTGAGATACAACATGATAGTTTATATTTTAACTAGGGTATGCTTTTGGTGATGTGAGCATTTATCTGTTATCTGTTTTAATTTTTGTAAGGTTTTGTACTCCAAGATCGGGTGGTGGTGGTTTATAAATAAATATAAGTAGCACCAGTTGTTGTTGTTGTTGTTGCCATCATCCATTCACTTTATGCTTTTATAAAGGCCTCTCCTGGGACAAAAATGCAAGGTGGCGATGAACACATGATAGAATTGCCCCATATGCTCCTTAGGTGGCAATGGGAGGTATTTGAGGCAAAAAGGAGATTTTCAAATTACAAATATTCAATGTTAGGGGACCCAAGGGACCCTAAAAACAATCCTGGGGGTCAGTTGCAGGCTGCAAGGCTCCCTTTCCTACCCCTGATGAATGTGGAGAATGGGAATAGGGAGACTATTTCCCCCACTCTCCCATTATACTAAAATTCAGTAATCCAGTGAAAACTGAATGAAGATTCAGGACAGATGAAAGGAAATTCTTCTTCACACATCCTGCAGGTAAACAGTGACATTTGCTACTGCTGCATGTGGTGATAGCTACCAGCTTGGATAGCTTTAGGAGATTTTGGATAAATTCATGGAGAACAAAGCTCTCAAAGGTTTCTAGTCATTATGGCTTTACATACCCTCCAAAGGTGGCAGGGACTGTCCTGATTAATTCTCTGTTGTCCCACTTTCCCAGCTACATTTCAACAAGATCTCTCTATATATTGATTCTATAGATTAACATGGCTATATCTTTGAACTCTCCAAGATGATACCTAAAGTTTTTGTGTGAAACTTGCTTTACCTGAAAAATTGGTTTATCCTTTGAAGATTCAATATAGCCTGTCAGTCTTAGTTTTTCTTAGAAACAAAAACAATAGAACTTAATAAGACTCTGAAAATCTCTGATAATGTACCACTGACTATACATCTCTGATCTGAACCAAGTGGCCTATGGCTTGAAGGATCAGCTGGTACTTTATACTGTGCCCTGGGACAAATGGGATTGGACAAAGTAATTTGGAGGTTTCCAAAGAAAGTCTATCATCTAACCTTCTCTTATTGTCTTGCAAACCCAAGCATCAAAACAGATCTGCTCCCAATGATGGACAAAGCATAGAATATGGGCCCCCACTGTGAGATGCTTCATGTCATTGAGATTGCTCTTGTCTTTGATTCTGCTTACTTGCAAAGGGGGAAAGTCATCTATTGAACTCTTAGGACTGTTGTTGCCTAGATTGTGGTCTAGCAGAATTCCAGATAGTTCTGAAAGGTCTGAATTATCACAGTCTGAGCTATGATCAGTAGGGATTAAAGGATTGATAGAAAGGATTTCTTTTCCACTTTTTTAGGCATGGAAGGCAAAGCTATTTTCTTATCTTTTGTCTCAACCAACACTTCATTTAAAATGTAGATTCTAAAGCTTCATTAAACAATTCATAACACTTAAAAGAACAGGTTGCCAGATTTTCCTTGGATCTGGTATCTGCATTCCAGCTCTTTAACCAAAGTTGGCATCTGGCTGCAACACCAGTGACCATGGTGTGGGAAACAAATTGCATTGAGTCAAGACTGGCATCTGCCATGAAAACAGAAGCTTTGGCCAATTTATATTAATATCTTTTCTAATCTGGATCTCTTCCCCAGGAATCTGGAGTGACAGATCCTTCACCCATCTAACAGTAGCTCTTGCAAATAAAATGGTCACCGACGCAGTTCAGATAGCAAGAGTGGTAGCCTCTTGACACCGGAGCAAAAAGGCTTCCAATTTTTTATCCTCAACTTTTGGGGAGGTGTCATCTAACCCTAGAGAAAAGAATTCCTGATAACAAATCCATCACAGGAACATCAATAAGAGAGATTTTAAACTATAATTTCAGAGGGTAGAGAATAAAGGTGTTCACTGTAAGCTGGTGCAGATTTGGCAGAACCTGGCTGAGACCATTGAATTTGCAAGAAACGCAAGAAATGGCAGAACCAGAAAATCCTGCTTAGTCCTGATTACTGGCACCCTTTCTGCTGCATCACCAGAAATTTGGTGCCCAGAGGCCAAGTTTCGTGTCTTTTCCATCTTTGTCAGAAGGACAAATAACACCTCTGAATTAAGCAGATGTACAGTAGTCCATTTTGGAGAGCCTGCTCCTTCTTCTGGAGAGAGCACTTTCTTCTTTATCTGAGGGATAGGGGACATTGAGGCAACACACTCCGCTGAGAGAGAGATGGAGGAAGCATTATTCCACTTATTTTTTAATTACAATTTTATTAATACAAAACAAGTAGAACTAATAAAAAAGGTTCAACCACAGACAATAAGGAGGGCAACATTTAACAGGAAGACTACTATCCCTTCCCTTGTAATGACTGCTGTATTTTTTCTTAACTGTCTCCAGTTATACAGCATAATAGCTGCCAAATAATCAAAAGGGATTTTTCATTTAAAGCAGTGGTTGCATTTGTCCCCACCTCTAAAGCCTCACTCAAGAAAATATGGTTAAGGAAAGTAAGCATAAGACTGGAGCAGAAAGTTCACTGGGTTTCTCAACTCTCCATTTCCTGTAATTGGCCTCTCCTTGCAGGAACAGATCCACCCCCAACACACACACACATACACACATTGGAAAACAGGTCTGGCAAATATCAGTTAACTTCCTTCTCACTTATTTTGTCTGTGTTGTGACAGATCAGTCTACCAGGGAGTATTAACTTAAATTACTATAGTGCTATGGTCCTTGGCTTCAACAGCTGTTGGTGTGTACTTTCTGTAGTACATGCGTGCCTGAAACAGAAGAGCACACATGGGAGATGGAGCAAGAGAAGAGCCAATTAAATGTCACTAGAAGAGCCAAGAAAAGAACAAAAGCTAGGCAGAATTAATATAGGCAAAGTGGCACACTGACACCACAATCTGTTGAGTAAATTGCTTTTAGCAATTCCCAAATCTTATGTTATAGAGAACTGCTAGGGATCAGAGCATTGAAAAGCTACTTTTTTGGTCTATAGCTTCCAAACTCCCCCAGGCAGCATGACCACTTGCAGTGCTGACAGGGGGATAATGGAATGTATAGTCCAATCGTTAAACTTCTCCAAGTTTTGCTGTTTTATGCCAGTTATTTCAATATTGAAATCAGCTGGTACTGGTGCTCCAAGACAGATAAGCTTATCGCACAGCACTTAAAGAATGGGAATGGAATGGAAGGGAACAGAACGGAACGGAACGGAACAGATCAAAAATGCATTTTACTGCACAGGAGAATGCCACTGATGCTGCCAGGAGTCTTCAAGGCGTTCCCCAGCTGTTCCTGGCAGCCGATTTTGAAGAAGGGGTTATATCCTTGCTTGCTGGTTATATCCAGAAGTCTTTCCCAGCCTGATCTGTTGCTCCCAGAAAAAAGTTGAACCATAAGCTACAGGAAACCTATCTATATTTAGTTCCATCAATAAAAACTAGCAAAACACAATTTAAATGAATGAGTGTTATAAAGGTATTCCCCGCTGACAATTGTTATCAAGTCATGTCCGACTGTGGGGGTGATGCTCATCTCCATTACTAAGCCGAGGAGCCAGCATTGTCAGAGACTACTTTATGATCATGTGGCCAACATGATTGCACAGAACGCTGTTTACCTTCCCACCAAAGTGGTACCTATTTACGGTATCTATTTGCCTTTGCATGCTTTTGAACTGCAAGGTTGGCAGAAGCTGAGACTAGTGACAGGAGCTTACCTCATCATGCAGCACCCGGGACTCGAACTGATATATATTAATGCTTTCACTATATAGTGCTAACTTTTAAAAAGTAAACCAGTCTTTCTTGTCACAGCCATTTTAGTAAGCATTACTGATATATATTTTTTATTTTTTGGTAAATACTTTTAATCTACAGTTCCACTATGGTTTAAGCATCAATACTAACTAAAATGTGAGTAAAAGAATGCTAAATTTAAAGTGTGTAATTACGGTATGTCTGTATATTACAAAGAGGAACAAAGATTTTATTAGCATTAGGAGCTTCCCATTTGAAAATAGTGTAGGTGCCAATGTTGAAGGTATCCTGATTTATCTTGAACATCATCTACAATGAGGAATTTGCATGCATGCCAAAACTGGTTCCTTAAAGTTAACTCACGACTTCTGGCACTTAATAATATTCCTGCATGAGATCCCAGCTCAGATTCACAACCTGATCAAAGTCCATTTAACATGACTTGCTACCAAAACCAGGAAAAAGACAGCTATCCAGTTATTCCCTTGTTATCACTACCTTTTCCCTAACAGTTCATATTAATGAAGTAATAATTATTACTTCAACTAGAGAGATCCCTCTTTATGATTTCCAGCTCCTCTCTCTTCCATTATAGGAAGATTTTTAAAATATAATATTGAATTTCCACCATTTCCCACTTGCTTACAGTCCATAATTTAGCCACAGTTAAATCTGGCTACTTCAGGTTCTAGACCAGGGCCCGGCAACCTACGCCCCCCGGGCCGGTTCCGGCCCAGGGCCCTGTGCTTACCGGCCCAGGCAGACCCTTGCCGCCGCTGCACGTTTTGGTCGCCGTGCGGCCGCATGCACCGCAACCACCATTTTGTTTTTCAAAATGGCAGCTGCGACGCATTTGTGCATACGCAGCAGTACTGCGCATGCGCAAACGCATCATAGCGGTGGTGGTGGCAGCATGCGCAGTGGTGGTGGCGGCGGCGGCAGCGAGTGGGGGGGTCACGCACGGTGGCAGGGGTTGCATGCACACTTATGAGCGCACGCGCCACTATTCCTCCCTGGGCCCGCCGGGAGGGACAACTTCAGGGGATCAGCCCCCAGCTCAAAAAGGTTGCCTACCCCTGGTCTAGACTCTGCATTCTCAAAATCTTCTTTCCCCTTCTTGCTTTATAACAGACAGCATGATCTGAGCCATGTTTGCTCAGAAGTAAGACCTTTTATTTCCCCAGGTCTATATGTTTGTTCTTTGTTCTTGTGTTCAAGGGCTTTATTGGATTTTGAACTTGTCAATTTTATTCTGTGAATTGCCCAGAAAACTTGGTTATGGAACGGTCTATAAATAATGCAAACAAGTATTAATGTCCTACAACTCAGCAGGAGTCCCCTGCAGGTGTGTTTGGGACCACAACCTGCATTACACTGAATGGAATAAGCAGAAGGTAGAATTGTGCAAATTCAATGTATATGGTAAGTTGTTAATTCGTTTCTGCCTTTGGGCAACTCTAAGGTGAACCTATCAAAATGTTTTCTTGGTCTGATGCTGGCAAAAAGTCAGAAAGAAACTCTTCTAGAACATGGCCACACAGCCCTAAAAACCCACAAAAAAATATGGATGCCGGCCATGAAAGCCTACGACTTCACATTTTCTTGGCAAGTTTTGTTTAGAGGGGACTTGCCTCAGCCTTCCTCTGTGGCTGAGAGAGTGTGACTTGCCTAAGATTACCCAGTGGGTTTCCACAGCCGATTCAAACTCTGGTCTCATTAATCCAACGCTCAAACAACTACGCCACGGCAGCTCTCAATGTAGATATAACAAAATGAAGAGTTTAATCCTCAGTTTTAGTGGGAAGAAGTGCACATGAACAATCGTGTGTGTGAGAGAGAAAGAGAGTGCCTAGACATGGGAGCTGCTGAGAAAAATGGAGGGGAAAGCCCTAAGAATGCATTAAACTGCACTGCAGAGATATTTATTCTGTTCCTGGATTATGGAAGGATGCTGTAAATCATCAAAATTACATGTTGTTGACATCGCCTCTGCCATCCATCCCAAAACCCATCTTTTACCTGGTCCAGCCCTCCCCTCCAACATGTCCATGGACTAGCTAGTGGAGAGTAGGAGTAGGGGTAAAGAGGTGTCCAGTTATATCAGGGGAAGGCAACCTTTTTAAGACCTGGGTCGGTCTCCCGTAGCCCAGGTCTCAGCTGGGCCGAGGGGGGGGGAATGGCGGCGCACGCGCTCATGCGCACATGTGTGCCCTCCGCCACCGCGCGCGACCCCCCCGCCCGTGGCTGCCATCGCCATCGCCATCATCGCAGCATCGCCCGCAGCCACCGCAGCGCATGTTGTGGCTGCCATTTTGGAAATCAAAATGGCGGCCGTGACGCGTTTGCACATGCGCAAGAGTACTGCGCATGCGCAAACGCGTCGCAACTGCCATTTTGATTTCCAAAATGGTGATCGTGGTGAGTGCGGCCAAACGCGCCGTAGTGGTGGCGCATGGCAGCAGCAGCAACCTTCGGCCTGAGCCGGTAAGTCCAGGGACTGGGGCCTTAACCAGCCCCCGGGCCATAGGTTGCCGGTCCCTGCAGTAGAGTCTAGATCAGGGGTAGGCAACCTTTTTGAGCTGGCGACCGGGTTGCTATCCCTCAGACAAGTGGGGGGCCAAAGCACACTTTTTTTT
>CM034701.1:353956745-353972973 GCA_020142125.1 Phrynosoma platyrhinos
GTGTTGAATGGGTCACATGGCATTGTGAGCTGAATGGGCACACATCCTTCAATGCCAACAGAAGAGAGCCAGGAAACATGGCTGAAGAGGTGGCTGAGGGAATTATGGGAGACAGGGCTTTCCTTATGAGGCCAGAATGTTATTAATATGGGAGGGAATCAAAAGCAGCATGGGTCTGCAGTGCAGTGAAAACCATGCCCCAAAGAACTGACTGAAGTCAAAACAAAATGTACATTTGTCAGCTTTTATAGCACTAAACAGAACCTGCTGCCAGTGGTGCCAGGGCATGGGAATGGTTATGTGGTATGTGTATGCACATCATGTGAATAGAAAATTTAAATGAGGCAGAACCAGTATACTGTCAGGGGTTATTCACACTGTGAAACCTAATCTCCATTGTTCACACGCATCCCAAATGCACACAATTAAAGTGGTTTTTTGAGGGGTGCCAAACCTCCACTTAATCCAAAATAATTGATATTGGGTATTCCCCTGGGTTTTTAAAAAAGATCTGGATTGTCAGTAGTGTGAATAACTGATGTGAATAGGCCTGGGATAAAATGCTGCATACCAAAAAAGGAGTTCTGAATGCATTTACATCGCTGACTCCATCTTTTTTCGAATGCTTGTACATGTGAGCAACCAAATTCAAAGAGATATGCATCAGTGCAGATTGGTTCCACAGTGTGAATAACAAACCTGGAATGCATGAGTGAGATGATTCATATAGTCATGCTAAAAAAAGACATCTGAATGACCCCTTAGGCACTGTTAAGCATTATATTCACCATGTTTGAATTTACCCACTGTTTTTAGTTCACTCCCACCTTTCCAAAATGCCTCTGAATATGAATACTAGTTGCAAGGAAAAGTAGCAAGGAGATACTGGAGCTGCTCATGTCTTGCCCATAACCTTCCCATAGACATGTGGTGGGTCATTGGGAAAACAGAATGTTGGACTAGATTGGCTTTGGTTTCATCAATGTAGCTATATTTAAGTTCTTCAAAAACATACCTTTTTTGCGAGGTGCCTCTGAAAAGCCATAACCAGGGATGGAAGGGCAAATTATTTCAAAAATATGATTGCCATTCAAGCCATGGCTCATAGGGTCTGTCAAGAGAGGGATGATTTTGTAAAACTCATATACTGATCCAGGCCAACCATGAACAAACAACAGTGGCTTTACTGTCTGCCCTTCAAGCAAGTGTGAAGGTTTCACATGAAGAAAATGGACATCAAGTCCTACAAAAGACAAAAATATGGATAAAAATTCAAAATTAATTAAACACATTAAGCAAACATAATTTAATGATTACAGTTGATCCTCCACATTCGAGGGGATTAGGGGTGCAAGACGCCAATAACTCATACCCCCCCATGAGGAATCTAGTAAAATGGTCAGGGGAGCAAGGAACAGGAGCAGGAGCACACACTCCTCTTCTTCCCCTGCCAGTGTCCCTTTAACTGGCTACTTGTCCCTTTCCCAGGTGGATGGATGCCTGTCTTCCCCAGGTACCCATCCACCTGGGAAAGGGGTTGGGGGGGGCATGGATCCACTCCTCCCAAGCCTCTTTCCTGGGTGGATGGATGCCAGGGAAGGCAGGCACCCATCTGCCTGGGAAATGGGTTTAGAGGGCATGGATCCACCTCTCCAAAGACTCTTTCCCAGGTGGATGGATGCTGGGGAAGACAGGCTCCCATCCACACAGGAAAGAGGCTTGGGGGGCATAGATCCACCCCTTCCAAGCCTCTTTCTTGGCTGGATTAGTGCCTGGGGAAGGCACTGATCTGGCTGGGAGAGGGGCTGGATTGGCGCGCACATCCTTCCCAGCTGCTTCTTCCTGGGCTTTTTCCTCCCAGGGGAAAAGCCTGGTAGAGAGGAGGAGTGCACACGCACATGGTGGCTTGACTACACGAATAATCATAATAGAGAGTGTCAAAGCCGTAAATGCATAGGGACCACTGTACTTGGAAAACTGGTGTGGTACAATGGGTAGAGTGCTGGTTTGGTTGATTAGAGATTAAAATTAAATTCTGGAATCTACCAAATCTGGATTTTTTTTTAGCAACTCACCACCACCATCTCTCAGGCTAATTTACTTCACAGGGGTTGCTGAAAAGCTAAGAATGTGATCATGGCTTCTGAAGAAAGGTGGGATACAAAAATCACACACTTACACACTAACACTATCTTAATGGAATCTATTGTGACAAGATGTAACAGAAGCTTACTTGGAAAAATAACTACACACTGAATAAATGTGCTTTTTATCCACTCTAATTGTAGGAAGGGTATGAAAACATACCTTTTCAAACTGATCCTTAAATTATTTTATTGATTTTAACTAGTAAATAAGAGTACAACTGATTTTTTTAGAAAAGGCAGGAAATAATAATAATAATAATTCTATCCAATACTATTTAAAAAACAGATGCTGAGGGACAAAGGTGTCATTCATATCTGCATGACACCATGGTTTTGTGAACATCCCAAGAGAAACTGTCTGGTCACTGCTGAAAGACAGTCTGTTTGACTAAGCATAACACAAATTTTTTTTTACAAAATATTCTTCTTGTTGTTTTGTGCAGGTGTCATCATCTGTATAGAACACAGGAACAGAGTTCATATAGTAGTGCTGGAAGTATATGAGGAACTTTTTTACAATGCCATTGTAAATCATTTCTTTCCCCAGTATCATACATATCACAGAGCCAAAATTTCTCTGTTCATGGGTCAGATGACAGAGTCTCAGACTGAGTGAATAAAGATGGTGGTGGAAACCAGTGACTGCAGCTTATAAACAGAATCAGAGCTGTTGTTGTTGCTATTCTGGGCCATCAAGTTGTTTATGACTTACAGTAACTTATGGTGACCTTAAGGTGAACATATCTTATGGTTTTCTTGGCAAGATTTGTTCAGAGGTAGTATGCACTGCTTTCTTCTAAGCCTGAGTATGACTTGTCCACGGTCATCAGTAAATGGACGAACTGAGATGCAACATAGTTTCTCAGCGTCCTAGTCCATTGCTCAAACTAGATGTGTATGGTTGTGGTATCTGGATCTGTAATCACAGCAATAGAGTGGATCCCTATGGTTGCTGCTCCCATGGAACTTTCTGCTCGACTTCTAGTGTTATTACAACTGATTTTGTTCCCATAGGAAAACCCAATATCTATTTCTAATTCAAAACCTCAGCAGTGCTATCACTGGAAACTAAGTGGCTTTCTTCCATAAATCCTAGTATCCCAAATCGAAAAGTCAGATCAGGAAATCAAATATTATACCAATAGACAATGGATACTCTCATAAACAAATTGAATAGTCTGATTAATGCTGGAGCACAAGCAACGTTTTTGCTGAATAATCAAAGCAAGACCCAAGATTTAAAGAACAGAAAATGTTGTTGATAACAAACCTTCAATCTTCGTTTTGAATTGTGGGAATTTGTTAAGTACTTCCACTTGCTTTTTACAATTGAACTGATTTCTCCAATAAGAGACAACCTTCTTGAGATAAGTCAAATTAAACCCATAATGAAAACCGCTATCCTCCAATGACTCCATGTATCTAGCTTCTTCAAGTCTTCTGTGTAAGTACTAGAACACAATAAAAGTGTGTAAAGGAAAAGAATGTGAGGTAAAAAGAAAAGCAGAGAAATGTACTTTTATAAATCATATGTAAACGCTGAAACCATTTTCTCTCTCAATAATGTTAAACAAAATCTATGGTGTCTCCATATGGAAGAGCATCCTCTGTTTGGATTGTACCTCTTGCTCTTTAAAATGGTTTCCAACCACCACAGCAATATGGTTGTCTGTGATCCAACTTACAAATTAAATCTTAAACAATTTTGTTCTCTCATTCGAAGATTAAAATCTGTTATTGTAGTGTATTCTCTCAGTGTATATCTTTAAGATATGAGTCTTCCAGTAATTAATAGGAGTGAATGGAACCCCACATTACCTTTAAGAGCAACCTTTTTCCTATGACTTAAGATTGGGAAATGCAATAAAATGGGAACCCATACACCTCCCTACATACACTGGTGTCTCCCTGAGTTCCTGTCAGCACTACCATCCTTCTTGGAGGAGGTTATGAGTGATCACTGCATTTAGGGACATTCAGACCTTTTCACACTACACAATTATAGTGCTGTGATTTCCCTTTAACTGCTGTGGCAATGTCTTGGAATGGAATCCTAGGATTTTCAGTTTAAGAAGAAAAAGAATAGTATATTTTTTTATTTAACATTTTGTTACTATCCCCAGCAATCCCTATTGGTTGTACAGTAGCCATAAGTGTGCTCATAAAACCACTGCACAAAGAGAGAGAAAGGAATTAGCTTGACCGATCTCACAGCAACAGTTTTAGAACCAGCTGGTTTCATTTGCCTGGGACAGATGAAGTCACTACCATGGACTTTAAAATCAAAGGCTTTCTCTTGAGAACTGAACACAGGGTCAACAGAACAGCAGATGTTAAAGACTGGTTAAAATTGGATTGCAGTTAGTGTGCATTGTTTCTTTAGCATAATGTTTTAAAGCTATTACCAGTAAAGGTACAATGCAAAAAAACACTCTACATTGAGTGGAATAACACAGTCGGGCAGCTACAACACATTATTATATTGTTCTCTGCTAAAAGCATGAAAAACAGTAAGGACTCACCAGATTAATATGATACAGCAGTGATTTCTGGACAAATTTGCTTGCAACAATGATTGCATAAAAGAAAATTGACTATGCTTTAAATGAGAGACCTAAGTTTCAGTACAGATCACATTTCCAGTGACACCCATCGCGGGGGGCAGGGTTTCCAAGGGGCAGATGTTCCGGTCCCAGTCTTCCAGTGGGGTTTCTGGGCGGAGAACGCATGGGAACGGGTCTAGGAGGCCTTAAAAAGGCACTGGGAGGGCCTAGAAGGCCCTGAAAATGCCCCAGGCAGTCCCCAAAATGCCCCAGGCAGGCCTAGAAAGCCCTGAAAATGCCCTAGGTGGGCCAAAAAACACCCCAGGAAGGCCTAGAATGCCCAGAAAAGTCCCCGAGTGGCTGAAAAAGGGTGTGGGGAGCCGACCTGGTGTCACCCTTTCTTTGGTGTCACCCCCCTTCTGGGGGGTCTGCACTCCCCGTGCCCTCCGTGGTGCTATTGCACATTTCTATGCCTTTCTCTTGCCTGAATTGTTTTTTAAGACAATTTTATTGATTACAAACACATACATTCCTTCTATATGATTATACTTACATCGTAATAGAATCATGAGTCATATTTCGTACATTATTCAAATTTCTCAGTATATATGAGATGTTTGCTAAAACTCTATTATCATCCCCCCAAGACCCTATTTTGCCTATATTCAAACATAGCTGGCTAAAAATAAGAAATATCTAAGTAGGCCATTACATTACTTTATCTCTATAGTTTATTATACCAAATTTCTCTAAACATCCTATTATTTCCCCCCTCTACATCTTTAAATTCTCTCCCACTCTTTCATTTCCCTCTTTTTCGTTCCCTTCTCTTAATCCTCCTCCTATCCCTTCCCCTATCTCCTCCTTCATCATTCCTCTCTTTCTAACTTTCTTATACACTTCATTGCTCTCATTCACCTCCTGTACTATTTTCTCTTACCCTCTTCTACTTCCTTTTCCCTTCTATCATTCCCATTCTTACCTCTCTGGTACTTAAATACTTTCCTTCACTTCTTTCGATCAAGTATCTACTTCCTACTTGTCCTTGTTGGATTATTTATCAGTATAGTAAATAACCTTCTCATCTCTATCCATCTCATTGCTATATACTTACTAAGTTGTTTCTCATCTATGTTTGAACCATTTGCGTTTATATTATCTCATCAAAATCTGATTCTCTATTTTCTAACCTATCTAGTGTATTGCTTTTAGTATCCTTATACCATTTCATCATGTTGCTTCTTTGATATTTGTATGCTTTATTTGTCTGAATTATTTTTAAGATCATACAAAACATAAAAAAAATTCTTGTATCTTTTAAGCACCTTTTATGTATCAAAATAATCCATTTTGAAGTTAAGATGGCAGTAAGCCCAGTTAGAAGGATAGATTGAAATTTATGTATTTATGTACTTAGATTTTATTTAGTATAAGTAAATTTACAATTCTAAATCCATTAACTTGGTTATAAACTCAACTAAAATATTCATTAAAAAGCATGATTAGGATTGTGCTGGTATTCTGGTATTTCTGCTGTTTGTGCATCTGCAAAAATGAAAGCTCCTTACGTTGATTTCAGCCTCTGAAATTTCCACCCTGAAAGGATATATAGTTGCATCTTCTTCAGAATCAGGTTTCAGTCCCTTGTTCCACCATCCGTCTCCCATCTCAACTATAATGTCCTTCTTCTTCTTAATCAGAAACAGATAAATAATGGCTCCTAAGACCACAGCGAACAGTGTTTCAAGCAACATAATTACTGCAAAAGAAGAATTACAATCAAAACATTACGAACCATGCTAGTCAGAAAGATTTTCAACCTTTCATTTGAACAATTATATTGCTGAGATGTAAAGAAACTCTGTAATACCTTTGAGACTGAGAAAAAGACATTTCTACCATGAACTTTTGAGAGTCCATAAAAGCTTATACTAGAAATTTCTTTTTCTCAGGTAGACTCAAAGTTGTTACAGAACTCCCTTATATCTTTTAATGATTGCTCTGTATGTATGGCTAAGGGATGTGGCGGCTTAGCAGTTAAGACACCGACACTGATGATCGCAAGGTTGGCAGTTCGAGATCCAAGTGCTGCATGACGGAGTGAGCTCCCATCACTATCCCAGTTTCTGCCAACCTAGCAGTTCGAAAGCATGTAAAAGTGCAAGTAGATTAAAAGTGCAAGTAGATAATTAGATAAATTGGTGGGAAGGTAACAGCGTTCTGTGCAGTCATGCTGGCCACATGACCACAGAGTTGTCTTTGACAATGCTGGCTCTCTCGGTTTAGTAACGGAGATGAACACCACCCCTACAGTCGGGCACAATTAGACAACTGTTGGTTGGGGGCAGACCTGGCAGCCAGTGTGGTATGGTGGTTTGAGTGTTGGACTATGACACTGGATCCAGGGTTCGAATCCCCGCTGAGCCATGAAACCCACTGGTTGACCTTGGGCAAATCACTCTCTCAGAGGATGGCAATGACAAACCTCCTCTGAAGAAATGTGCCAAGAAAACCCCATGATAGGGTTGACATAAGTTGGAAATGACTTGAAGTCACAAAACAACAGCCAACAAGAGCTGGCAGCCACTATCTCTCTATATTGCTGTTCCTTCATTCTTTGAAACCTGGCAAATAGAATGTGGATAAGGAAAATTTCTTACATTTTTCTTATTTAGAGAAATTATTCAATATGCTTTTAGAACAATACAAAAGGAAGGTTTCATGAACAATTGCTGGAATAGAAGAGGGAGACTAATCAAAGTACCAAGGTAATGGGCAGAATGGCTTCTTACTGATAACAACTTTACCACGAAGATTTAACACAGCATTTGTGAATTGATTCCACTAGCCAAGGGGTAGGCAACCTTTCCCCTTTAAGGGCCGAGGGACTTCAGCTCCCAGAATCCCAGGAGCTATTGGCCAACATTGGACTATTGGCCAACATGGCTGAGGTTTCTTTAAGCTTCAGGCTTTTGGAAGCTGAAGCTTAAAGGGGAAAGGTTGCCTACCCCTGCACTAGCCTCTTATTACAACTACATGTTTTCAACAGCAGAGGCCAGAAGGACTTAGAATACTACTAGACTTTTATTGAATACCTTTGTTGTATTTACTATGTTTCTGGTTTATAGATATTTTCACTGTTAACCCCACGGTGTTATTACATTATAGAATTTTAATATCCAGGCTCAGCAGTGGTGTTATTGGTTGCGATATATAGTACTTGGGGATACCCATTACCTTGGTACTTTGATTAGTTTCCCCCTTCTATTTCAATGTGCTTTTAGGCAAATTATAATACATTCTCATTTTTTATTGTAGAGACAAATATGCATATTGGATCACCACTGACAGTTCATTTCCAAAGATTTTACAAATTTTATGGGCAAGGATAAACAACAGGAGATGGGCCCTGTGGAGATGTTAGTAAACATAATACATTAAAGTTGGAATCCTTTAGATGTCATTTGTTGTTGTGTGTCTAAGTCATTTCCAATTTAAGGCAAACTTATCACAGGATTTTCTTGCCAAGATTTGTTCACAAGGGGTTTGCTTTTGCCTTCCCCTCAGACTGAGAGAGTATGGATGTTAATCACACGGGGGCAAATCTGCTGGTTAATCCACACAAATCCCAAACAAAAACTGGATTTGTGCCTCGCGTTTTCACATGACGTTGCACAGAAAGTGGACAGAAAGTGGACAGAAACTGGTGTTATCCGAGATCTTTTGAAATTCGGTTGTTTGGAGGAAATGCAAATGCGAAATTAAGGTAATTTCGCATTTACCGTAATGTGAAAACCAAATGCGCATTTGGGAGCATTTTCCTGCTTTTCCCATGGTTCCATCGAGCATTCCTCTATCTGCGCATGTGCAAGAAGCTCATTTCTAGTACATTTATGGGCTTTTCTCGCTTGTGTGTGAATGTTAAATGTGCTTACTTTAATTTCACAATTAAGGTAATTACGTGTGAAAGCCATTTGCAGAATCAAGGTTTATTTTCGGTTTATTTTTGGAATGCCTCATTTCCACTTTATTATCGCTTTCTGGCCCACGTGTGATAATGTCTTGCCCAAGGTCACCCAGTAGGTTTCCACAGCTGAGCGGGGATTTGAACTCTGGTCTCCAGAGTTGTAGTCCAGCATTCAAACTACTATGCCACATTGGCTCTCTAACCCATGCTGGCACTAGTGATATATTATTGGCCACTTTGCAAAAGGAGATATTCATTACTTCCTTGCCTCCTGTCCTGGAGCTTAGCCGTTCCAGGGTACACCCCTACTGCAAATCGGTAGCAGAGGGGTAGGAGACCATCTGGGTATTATTTGGCTGTCAGTGAGTTATTTATTGGTCCAAAACGCCCTGCAGAAATAATCTAGTTTGAGACCACTTTAACTGACCTGGCTCAGTGCTAGAGAATTCTGGGAATTGTAGTTTATTGTAGCCCCATAGCTCTGACAGAGAAGGCTAAGGGCCTTTGCAGACTGCCAGAAATAGTGCAAACTGAGTTCACTTTAAGGGTTAGGGTTAGTGCTAGGGAATCATGGGAACTGTATTTTATTATGGCACCAGAGCTCTCTGACAGAGAAGGCTCAATGTCTCAGAAAAAAACACAATTCCCATGATTCCCTAGCACTAACCCTAACCCTAAAAGTGGACTCAGTTTGCACTATTTCTGGCAGTCTGCAAAGGCCCTTGTCTCATAAAACTACACTTCTCAGAATTCCCTAGCATTGAGCCAGGGCAGTTAAAGTGGTCTCAAAGTGGATTATTTCTGCAGTGTGTTTTGGATGCTACTTAGCACTCCCTTCTTCTCGGAAGAAGCTCCATTGCTTAGAGCACATGCTCAGGAAGAGCAGATAGCCCCAAACCCACGGAAACACACAAGTTTCTAAACAGTTTATGCAAACAACTAGCATTTGGCCAAAAGACACAAGATCACCTTATTCTGTTTTTTCTACCAATCACACAAAACATCTGTTTTCCTTGTCCTGTTTGCCAAACTCCTTCTCACTAAGGTCCTGTTTTAAAAAGGCTTGAACTGTAAACACATACCATTCCAGTGATGTGGGTTTTCTACAGTAGAACTGGGATCCCCCCCCCCCCCGCAGGAGATTTCCCAGTGCTTAAAATAATTTTATCTGATTTAGCACCTATGGTTTAAAATAATGTTAGATTCAAACACATTCAAAGCTTTGTGTGGAAATTATTTTAACGGAATATTTATAATGTAAAGAGGATAGTATGTGCAAGTTATACCTAAAGAGAACTAAATACAGTAACATCCCAAATCCACAAAACCTTTATAGGACCAACCAAAATCCACAAAATGTATGTTGCAAGCTTTTGAAACTCCACTGGCTTCTTCATCAGGCAAAAGTGTTTAAAATCATACAAGAGGGAAAACAGTGACAATGTTAGTCAAAGGACTGCATTTTATCAATATGTTCTTGGTGTTGTTCTGAGTTAAAATTGTATGGGATTTCTATGTAGGCAGGCAGGCAACTCTTCCTTATGGCCATATGGTACTGGGAGACAAAGCATGTGAAAGCCCAGGAAATAAAATTTAAATTTCATTAGCAACACAGAAAGGTTCTTCCTTTGAGATCTAGGATGTCTCAGTCCTTTGTGAGGGTATAAACACCTTTACAAACCCCAAATGCATCTGAGGAAGTAGACTTAAGTCTATGAAGGCTGATGTTGCCAACTTCTTTCAGTGGGGGGTGGAACAGACAGGCAAAATAAAGCTGTTCGAACCACTTTAAAGGTGGGGCATTTAGATGATGCACACATCCAAAGCGGGTGGACATTGGTTAGAAGCTATGGTCCAGGGCTAAAAATCGGAGCAAACAGAACCCAGGATAGTCCAGCTTAGCATGGAAGATGCACATCTTCATGACTGCATATAAACTCCCCGATGCAAATGTGGGGCTGCAGCAAAGCAAAGCAATGAAAGTACAACAACTCCAACAGATGTAATTACAATATACACAAATCACAGTCCAACAGGGGGACATGGGGTGAAGGGGGCATGTATGAAGGGGCCTCCATGATTGTGCTTTGCCAATGTATCGCTCGCACGCTGATGTTCCGATGCCCTGTACGGCTGGAGCATTGCATGTGCAACTGTGGGAGGTACTGGGGGGGGGTCACTGGTGGTGTGTTCATGCAACAGTGGGAATATATGGTGGGGAGGCAACAAAAAAAATTACTCAGTAGTGCAGCTTGACACCTTGCCGTGCAGTCAGGCCATGCACATTTGGCCTGTCCTGGGAATGGGCTATGCAAGCAGCAGGGTTTTGACTTGAGAAAAAGCAGGACTGAGCTGTGGCTCATTATTTTCTGAGCTTGAGTCTCAAAGCTGGTACAAGATCTCTTTACATACTGATTTTACAGACTAACACGGCTACATCTTTTAATGCTACCCCTTTGTTAGGCAGAGAACATTAACTCCCAACAAAGAAGTTTGTAGCCTCAAAAAGGGCTGAGACATCCTGGAACTCCAAGGAAAAACCTTTTTGCATTGCTAATTGAATATGGATGGTTTTGGTTTTTTTTACACCTTTGTGTAATGAAGAAGCCAGTGGAGCTTCAAAAATTTGTGGCATGTATTTTGTGTGTTTTGGTTGGCCCAATAAAGGTTTCACTGTTTTATGGATTTTGGATGTTATTGTACTTTGCTATTTGACCAACACAGCTACCCTGGATAAGTTTCCTAAAGAGAGCTATAATTAATTTATCTTATATCAACCCTAAGACTAGGCCCCCCCGATCAACCCTCATATTTAATATCAAATTAATATTGAAGGGGGACACTGGGATGGGTGACCTAGGAATGACTCCCTGTGGATGCCTGACCTCTTCGCACTTGGAAAACCAGCTTGTGCTAGCAAGGGAGTTAGCACCCCTCATGATGGGATTTCCTGAGGCCCCAGTTTCATCCCCTTTGTCTCTAGAGGGCAGTGAGGGAATCCTGGCCAAAGAGGGTGATTGCCTGTGATTACGTAGGACAGGGACGTTCCAGCAAGGAACGTTAATTGCTTTTGTCCAACACATTCACATCAATCACCAGGACATTTACTCCAGCTCCTGACCATTCTTTCCTCCTGGAAAACCATTTAGCAAGAATATAATCCTTTCATGCCTTGGTTTCTGCCCCAAAGACAAGGAAGATTATCACACAGAGTGTTCAAAGAGCCTGCCATTTGTTAAAAATGGGAACTTCTGTTATTAACAAATGGCGGCTCTGTGAACACTTCAATGACAGGAGATGCAAGGGGATGCCTCCATGACGATTTAATCACTGTGACAAGCGTGACCAACTATCACACTTTCGTGCTTGCCGGACAATTTAGGGATGTTTTATGGATGGTAAGCCTCTATGTGATAATATAAATATATATAAATATACATATACAATATAAATATGCATATACAAATATAGGAAGTAAAATAGCAATTCTCCAGTCTAGTTTACAAGCAGACAGGAACTCTATCAGTTTGACTAGACTAGGCTGTTCAATACGCCGCCTACCCCCCCTCCCTTGCCACAGTGGCTATTGAGTCTTCCCTGTTCCGGACTCTCATTGACTGGTATCAGACCCACAGTCAGTAATATATCTCCATTAGCAAAGTTTTAAACTATTCCACTTCTCCCACCTTTGCTTCCTAGCTCTTGTGTGTATGCGTGAGTATATGTTGTGTGTCTGTGTTTCAATTAATAAAAATACAAAAACCTATTTGGATCTACCTCTGGAGTTCTGTGTGATTTGGACCTGGTATAGTTGGGTTGGTCCCTAAGGCTGCTGTTGCCCTGGCCAGAATATTATTCATTTGAGCTATTATTAAAGTTCCCCCCCAAATTATATTAATTCATGGGTGCCCTCCCAGGACCCCAGCAATTTGGGTAACACAACAGTTTAGGGTTTTTTTGCTGAGGTTTTGATGAGAACCATAGTTTCCAAGAGAAGGGAAGTACAGTCAGCTCTCCGCATCCACAAATTCCTTATCCATGGATCCCACAATTGACAGCTTTGGATATATATATATATCCAGAAAGCAAACCTTGATTTTGTCATTTTATATAAGGGACATCATTTAACAATGCCATTGTATTTAATGGGACTTAAGCATCCACAAATTTTGATATTCAAGGGTGGTGGTGGTACTGGATCCTAACTCCAGCAGATACCAAGGGCCCACTGTAATAGTCCCACCATAATCTGTGCAGAGTTCAACTCTGGTGCCACAACAAAGTACAATTCCCAAAATTCCATAGCACTGAGCCAGGGCAGTTAAAGTGGTGTCAAACTGGATTGTTTCAGCAGTGCAGATGCAACCTATGACTTGCATACTATCATTTATTTATTTATTTATTTATTTACATCCCACCTTTCTACCAGTATAGGGACTCAAGGTGTCTAATGAAATTTAAAACAGTACAAGTTAAAAACAATACAAAGCATTAAAATGTAAATACAAAGTTTAAACAACTAAGCAATTTTAAAAAGTTAAAAACATTACATATTAAAATTTAAAACATATTAACAACTCTATGCAAACCTTGCACAGTATTTAAAGACCAACCCTTGTCAGTCTGAAAAAGTTATTGGCCTTATAACCAGAAAGTGCCTTTTCTCAAGGATTTTCTCATGGATTTCAGCTGTGAGAAAGCATTAATCCCTAGGAAATATATACATTTCAGCATGAACTGCTTATTCTTTTTTCAGATCTTTATCAGCTGAATTATCTTCTGTTGCTATGCTGAAATAGACCTGCTTACTCTGGTGTAAACAAAAAATAATTTCTGCAGAAAAAATTTGGTTTGGAAATTAAATGCACTCCTCAATCGAATTTCTCATTTTGAATGTCTATCATGTTCCCCAAATGTGTGCTACTATTATTTGCATGTTCCACAAACTGTGTATAATTTAGGACATTAAAAAAAAAGCTTCTATCATACAAGCAGATTTCTTCTTAAATTGGTTTTTCTCATTATCTATTCTTTATATCTTTACCTGATGATTGAAAAACTTGCTTTAGGTTGTTTTTGACCCTTCTGAACCCTGGTTACCACCACCACCACCACAGCTAGATTTATTTATTTATAACTTACCTTTCCCCCAATATTGGTCTCAGAGCAGCTTATGATAGCAGGTAATATAAAATAGCTAAATTAATATGTACTACAAAACTTAAAAATACAGTACAGGTTGAGTATCCCTTATCTGGAATTCTGAAATCCAAAGTCGTCAAAAATTCAAATATTTTTGAGCTACAATACAATTAGTGTAGAACAGTGGGTACTTGGTATCCGCTTTGGTTCCAAGACCCTCCATGGATACCAAAATACATGGTTTGGTTCCAAGACCCCCCATGGATAACAAAATACGTGGATGCTCAAATCTCATTATATATAATAGCATAGTAAAATTGTGTCCCTTACATAAAATGGCAAAATCAAGGTTTGCTTCTAGGGATTTAAATATATATATATTTTCAAGCTGCAGATGATTGAATCCATGAAGAATCTGTGAATACATAGGGCCAAGTGTATATACCTGTACTGTGTTTGCAAGTCTGAAGAGAGATGCAGCTTGAGAGAGAAGCAAGAATCATGCCTCCCGCCATTTCAGAGATTCTGTCTCTCTCCAACCTTATTATGCCTCATTATGGATATATAAATATAGATATTCCAAAAATTTTAAAAAAATCCAAAATATGGAACACTTTTGGTTCCACGCATTTCAGATAAGGAATATGCAATCTCTAATCACTCTGTATTTACTATTCCTCCTATGGCTTCTAAAGTTCTAAAATTATAATGGGTCAAAATCTTGTAGTAACAGAAGTTGTTTGAAAAGAATACATTAATTTAATATCACCACAACCATGTAATTTCAAAATATTTTATGATAAAAAAAACACACACACAACAAAAAGCAAGTTAAATCTGAAGCATAAATATATGCTGGAGTTAAAAATCTCTCTCTAGCTTCTGAAAGTTTTTTTATAAATACTCAAAAGCCCTCTCCTTCTCAAAGCCTTCACTGGCCACAAATAGCAACACAAGTTGTTGCTCTGGTAGCCAAAGATGATTTGCCAAAATGCAATCCCAGGCTATTTGTTTCCATTGGTAGCTCTTTGCCCCTAGCTGAAAGACTCTTCAATTAGCATCAAGGGCTCATACCTTCAACAAGTAGAGGGTCTAATGTACCCAACATTTAATTCTTACACCTATGACTTTATATGAATACCTGTAGTTTCTTACTTCTCCGGTAGCTCAAGGATTTCTGCTCTTCTTGTTAAGTTAATAAGCTCCTGCGTAATGACTTCTCACCTATGGCCATTCTCCCAGCAAGCCAGAGGCTTAAGTACTGTCTGGAGAAGTGGGGCAAACACATTCAGTCCTAGCCAATGTTGCCACTCCACTTCATTTACTATAATTTATAATAATGATTGCTGCTGTTGCATGCCTTTAAGTACAACCATATATATATTAAGTGTCATTAAATACTTTGCCACGTGTGCCATCAAAATACTGGGCTTGACTACATTTATGATAAAGAAATACTGCTTGCACAACTATTCTTACATTAGTGTAGTGCTCCAAGAGGATCCCAACCAATACATGCAGCTTTGATTAAAGATTTGTTAGGTGCCCATCCCTAGGACTATTATATTTATTTATACTCTGTCCTTATACCAAAACTGGGGACTCAGAGTGGCTTACAATATTAAAAAACAGTACAATTAAAAGCATACAAAAATGGTACATTAAAATAGAATTAAATTATTACAATATTGTCTATCTGAGTCAATCTATAGTCAGCCCTCCATTTCCACAATTTCTACAGTCACTGATTCAACCATCCACGGCTTGAAACATATATATTAAATGAATATTAAATAAATATATTGACATAGATAGACAATATATATATTAAATCTAAAAAACCCAAACCCTTGATTTTGCTATTTTATGTAAAGGATTTTACTGTGCCATTGTATATAAAGGGACTTAAGCAGCCACAGATTTTGGTATCCACAGGGGGTCCTGAAACCAAAACCCAACAGATATTAAGGGCCCACTGTATTTGAAACTAGAGGTATCATAGAATCATAGAGTTGAAAGAGCCCTCAAGGGCCATCCAGTCCAATCCCCCTGCCATGCAGGAACTCTCAATCAAAGCATCCCTAACAGATTGCCATCCAGCCTCTGTTTAAAAACCTCCAAACAAGGAGACTCCACCGCACTCCAAAGCAACCTATTACACTGTTGAACAGCTCTTACTGTCAGGAAGCTCTTCCTAATATTGAAGTGGAATCTCTTTTCCTGTAGCTTGCATCCATTGTTCTGGGTCCCGTTTCTCTGGAGCAACAGAAAACAAGCTTGCTCCATCCTCAATATGACACCCCTTCAAATATTTAAATAGCGCTACTATCATATACCTCTTAACTATCTCTTCTCCAGTCTAAAATCCCCAGCCCCCTCAGTTGTTCCTCATAGGGCATGGTTTCCAGACCCTTCACCATTTTAGTTTC
>CM034701.1:353973073-353984296 GCA_020142125.1 Phrynosoma platyrhinos
CAGATTAGTCTGGCATGATTTGTTTCTCAGAAACCCATGTTGACTTTTGATGATTATGGCATTCCCTTCTAAATGTTCACAGACTCTGTTTAATGATCTGCTCTAGAATCTTTCCTGGTATTGATATCAGACAATTGAATGATAATTGTTGGGATCCTCTTTTTTCCCCATTTTTGAAGATGGGGATGATTGTTCTCTTCCTCTGCTGGGACTTCTCCTGTTCTGTGTAGGTTGTGTTATTAAATGAAAGCCATTTTAGATTACACATAATCCAAAATGCCAAATCAGATACAAATTAAAATAAACTAATAGGCATTTCTTCCATGAAATGCACACCCCTGGCCACATTGTGCCTCCTCCTCCCACTGGCAACCTGTGTTATTCTTGCCACAGATTGTCTCTGCTCAGGCCAAGAATTTACTTTCAGCATGAGAGCCAGTGTGTTGTAGTGGTTTGGATAATCTGCTCTAGAATCTTTCCTGGTATTGATATCAGACAATTAAATGATAATTGGACAGGATGCCAGCCTCAGAGAACAGGATGCCAGGAAACCAGGGTTCAAATCACTGCTCACCCATGAAAAGACACTGAATTTGGGCAAGTCACATGCTCTCAGTTTTAAAGGAAGGCAATGGCAAACCTCCTCTGAACAAATCTTGCAAGAAAACAGTATAAGAGAGATGCCATACATGGGAGTCAACATGCCAGAAGAGATTTGACACCTGAAAACACTGTCTGAATTCAAAACAGCATTAAAGACCAGTCTCTTCTGGCATGCTTACCCAGGTGATTTTTAAATTGTGAATTTTAAATGATGACTTTTAAATGTACATTGTTTTAATATGTATATATCTTTGTCCTTTTAAATTGTATACATGTCCTTTTAAATTGATGTGTATTTTAATTGATGTGTTTTAACTGATGTGGTGTGCCTATTAATAGTTGTTGTTTCCCACCTTAGGGAGAGCTGGGTGAAAAGTAACAATAACAACTACTACTACTACTACACATCAATGCTGGAGCTCCCACACTAATCCTTTCACTGAGAAATCTACCACTAGTTGCCAGCCTATCCATATATATTTGTGTATAAGGCAGGTTTGGGGATCAAAATTATGGATTTTGATATGACCCGTGGATAAGTTGAGGGTAAAACTTAGGGGCATGTAATAAAGGATGTAAAGGATGAAACAAAAGAAAATTATGTCAAAGAACTTATAAAATTCTGGGAAGCATAACTGTTTATGCTCACCCTTATGGCCTGAAAGACAAGGAAATGGTGATTGTCCAATGTGTAGGGGAGATGACCAGTCACAAGTGAGGCTAAGAAAATGTACATATGTCAAAAAGAATGTAAAGGCAAGAGTTAAGGTACAGCACAAACTCTGATAAAAAAAATGAACCATCCCCTTCTGTAAGTAAAATGGCAAAGGTTGAGAGCTTAGTCTGTCCCAGGAGAACCTAAAAGAAGTACCAACCCCCTTGACCTCTTAGCGCTCTTTTGAGGGAAGGTGCCAAAGAGCTATCACCACCACTATTTTCCTACCCTGGTATTCAAAAAGGGCAGAAGTGGTGCAACAGAGGAGAGAGTAGAGTGGGTTGGTTCTCCTGGAATGGACTAAGCTCTTGCCTTTTGCGACTCTGCTCAGAGAAGTAAATGAGAGTTAAAGTACAATACTAACATTGACCTGTGGATAAGGCAACCCAGATCTTGGGGGTCAATTTTTTGAGCAAAATTTCTAGACTTATACATGACTATATACTCCTGCTCACCCCTGACCAAGAACAGGAAATGCATCATTCCCAGAACACATCTCATGTTGTATCACATCATGTTCTATACATTCTGCTTGGACTCTTAGCATCATGATTTTTCACCTGCAGACACAAAACTAGAGATTTAAATCAACTGTCATACAGCCTCTTGTCTATCACTGTTCTAGAAGAGCAGCCACAAGAACCTTATAATAGCTTAAAATATTACTGAACACAATGGGACTCCAAGTATAGCATAATAGTCCCACCTATGTTTGCCACTATTTCAATGAGCATTAAACAAAACTATTGAATCATTTAATGGGGTTCATCTTTAAACTGCAGCATGCCCCTACCTAATATATATAGTCAACCCTCTACATTTGCAAGTTTGACTTTTACAGATTTGATTATTCACGGATTATTTGCTGCTGCCGCTGCTTCCCTAATGCCATTTTTAATAGGGACTGCAAACCTCACAAGACTGAGAGACAGTGAACATGCAGCAAGGCTTATAAGTCCCTTTTGAAAATGGCATTAGGGAGCAGCAGGGACCACGGCAAACTTAGCAGTTGCCCACTTCTGACTCGCAAGGTAACCCCACTAACTCAAATGCATCCATGGCGGGCTGAATCTGCACATCATACTATGTGTGTGTGTTAAATATGGTTGTGGGGTGGGGGGAGCTAAAGTTATTTGCAATTTCTCCACTTTTGTGCGGGTCCTGAACCCCTAACCGCAGCAAATGTGGAGGGCTGACTGTACACACAAAGAATGAATTTCCTTAGTATTTCAATATCTTGATAAACGTTTAAAATATTAAAAGAGTGAGGGTGGAACTATATGTTGATGAACCACATTTCAAAGACTTTCACTGTCTTGGGAATTATTAATTATTCGAAAGATAATTCATCAGAGGATGCATTGTTTACAACAGTCTGCTGCACGGTCTCTCTTGGGCTAGACTACAGTCTTGGTGTTGTTTCACGGATTGAATTCAATGCTTTGATACTGCTTTGGGGTAAATAAAATATTCACTGAAAGATAAGAGGAGAGGCTGCATTTCTCACTGTTTTAAGAGCACAAGCTTCATGCTGAATTCCATTTTTACACACGAATGGTACAGTACATAAAATGTGCTAGTCTACAGAGATCTCACCCCTCAGACACATTAGAAAAGGTCAATTCCTAGCCTGAGAGCTCAAACCAAGAGGCTAATTAAAACAGAACTTCAAGGAGGTGAAGCTTCCATTACTGTTCACGGCAGGAAAGGCTATCTGAGGGAGTTTTCAAACACAAGGTTTAAACCTCCTTTGAGCTACTCTGACCCAGTTTGCAGCAACTATTATGAATTATACATCAACAAAAAGGAATCTTGTTTAAAATACATTCCATCTTAATAAAGATCCACATCGAAACAACTTTTAAGGAGAAAATGATTGATAGGACAATGACAGAAAATAATGTGAACTCAAATATTTACACAAGACCAAGCACTGTTGTTTTATCTTAACCATAAAGATAACTGTGTGGTTACAAGCTAAGAGATATAAGCAGTGAAGCAAGAATCACTGTTCCCAGAAAATGGGGTTGTTCACATAAGAGAAGTACAATGTAAGATGTAAAATGGCATGGGGCCAGGATATCTAAAAGATCACCTCCTCTAGTATGTACATGCTCAGAAATTGAGATTTTTAGTTGGCCATCCCACCACTCCAAGAATCTAGGCTGTTTTGTACATGAAACAAAGGTTCTCTGTAGTAGCCCCTCTGATTTCAAACTCTTTCTCAAGGAAGGTCAGGCTGCCTTCATCCAATGTGGTCAAACCACATCAATCTCGATGAGCTTTTGTTTACTCTGTTTTGAAACAAGAGATTATCAGACAGGGACAGGAGCAAAGCAGATTGCTCTTCTGTCCTTATCCCGTCCATGACTGTGATCACACGAAAGACATTCATACATGTTACGCTGATCCTGTCATTATTCTGTCAGCAAAGTGGAATTGGATTAACGGGTTCTTCCATTATTACAAAATGGAGGGCAATGATGGTACAATTCCATCTCACTGACGGTACAATGACAGGATCAGTGCGACATCGTATAAAAGTTTTTCACACCATCACAGTCAATAGGACTTCATGGACTGGAAAGCATCCAGATCAGCATGATGTCATGTGAAAGTCCTTCCCATAACCATGGACAATGACGGGACAAGGAGGGGACAAGGACATCATTAATTTCCAATGTTTTTATATATCACATATTATACATTGCTTTGGGAGTCATGGTGGGTTGAAAGACAATAAGCACTATAAACAGGCAATCCAGTTTGGGATACTGTCCAAAGATAAAAGTACAAAAGGCTTGGTATCATGTCGTTTGTATATAGGCAAGGTTACTCTGCCATGAGGAAATATCTCTAGAAAACCAGCCAAGTTCTCAAGTAATGAGGAGACAGATGCACTGTTATGGGCAATATTTCTCCATGAACACTGGAAACACACACCTTTTGAAAAGAATAGGTTAGAGGAGGGGACACTGTGGATGAACCCAATCCGACTACAGAAGGCAAAGTTCTGGTGCCGCAACAAGCTACCATTTCCAAAATTCCATAGCATGGAGCCATGGCTGCTAAAGTGGTGCCAAACTGGATTACAGTCACCCCTCCCAATTCGTGGAGGATCCATTCCTGATCTCCCCACCCCATGAAGATGAAAAACTGCAAATTTCTCAAGCCCCATTGAAAATAATGGCAGCACTCTCCTGCACACTCTGCTTTGTCCCTCCTGGCTTCCCGTCCGCAGACATTCAAAACTGCAAACAGGAAGTCAGCAAATCTGGAAGGACGACTGTATTTCTGCAGTGCAGATGCAGCCTTTCTCTCTTTTCACCCCACTCCAGCCCTCTAGCTTCGATCAGCCACCCCTCATGAGCTCCCCCATGTCTCCCTTCCTCCCAATGAGGTATCAGCACAGCTCCCTTTTTCTCCCCTCCATGTAGCATTACAATGCCATAACAGTGTAGTAGAAAGGGGCTAGCTCTTCTATCCAAAGAAAACACACCCTGACCACCAAACTTCAGCATAATAGCGCAAGTGAAGTTTTGCACAGGAAATCAGAACACGACAGTCAGGAAAGGCAAGTAATAATGTTTTTTTAAAAAAATAGTACAAAGAATTGCTTTCAAAACAGTCTCCCACGCAACAACAATAACAACAACAGAAAAGTGATAGAGCCAAACAGAAGGCTCTATCATAGAAATGGCAATGACAATAGCATGTACATTTCTATATCACTTATCAGTGAACTAGAACTCCCTAAGCGGTTTACAATGTGTAAGCCAATTGCTCCAACAACCTGGGTACTCATTTTACCAACCTACGCAAGGATGGAAGGCTGAGTGGACCTTGGAGCCCTGCCTGGGATTGAACTCACAATCTTGTGGCTGTAGTACTGGCATTTAACCACTGCACCACCAGGGCTCACAAACGTAACTCTGCTCTACTTGTCTTATGTGATAAGCTCCTTTGTTACCCTAGAGTTCTAAAATGAACATTCAGAGGGGGCATTTATTAACTATCTGACTACATAGACATTTTAAAGGAACATTTGTGTCATTGGATGGACAGGTTTCCACACTATGCACAGGTTTTGTTTAGCAGGCAAGGCAGTGTAGTCTTGCTCCATATTTCTGTGGCCAATATCTGATTCGTCAGACTATAAAGACTTGTACTTTACAGGTGACTAATATCACTATCAGTCATATTAAGGAAGGAGAGAAGGAAGGAAGGAAGGAAGGAAGGCAAGAGGTGTTTTTTTTTTTAAAGCCAGGCAGGATCCGTGAATACAACAAAGTCAGTGAAGAAGGAGAAGAAAAAAACACCAGAGGAAGAAAAGGTAAGAAAATATTAGACAGAGTAAGAATTATAAAGCAGAGTCAGAAAGAGAGCTCTCGTCCAGACCAGGTAGGGAAGGAAACTAGGAGGGAAAAGCCAGAGAAGGCAGCTTGTCAGCAAAGCTTTAGATTTTATGACTGCCTCTCTCTGAGTAATGATTACCTTAACTCACTCTGTGGATTCTTCTTCACACCAGCCAGATAATTAATATATATACTCCCATTTTTTACAATATGTGAAGTGTAAGCCAAGGCTCTCCCCATAAATGTACTAAATGTAACTTTGTGAGTAGCCCACAACTTTTCTACATAACATCTTGATTAGGCAGGCCTATGCTTTACAGGCATCTGCAATCAGAAAACATTTGGGACACTGTTCAGCCAAAATTAAGCACTTTAAAAGTGATGCAACTGCAAAGTGTTTAACTCTGGTTGGATTGTGCTCTTACATGTGTCAGATGGATGGGCTGATAATGAACAACTTTACTGAATCAAAAGAAGTATGTCTATAGTTATGAACATGACAGTAAAGGAATCAAATGGAAACTTATGCTTCAACCATGATGGAATGCTACAGGGATCTGCCAAAGAAAACACGCAATAGAAATATTTGGGTCTAGTCAGTAAAAGTGCCAATACTTTCATTGCTGGTATTCAGAGGGTAAGAAAATCTAAACATCTATCTGTGCTCATAACAAAATGATTGATTTAAAAGTGAAGGTTAGAAAGGGGAAATATTTTTAAAACTTCTCTCCCGTTTGGATGGCTATTTTCAACACTTCATTACAGTGACAAAGGTTTCCTACTAAAAGAATGCATTCTTACCCAGATATTGTTCAGTATTGCATATAGGAACAGTTACGGACAAGTATTCAAAAGGCCAAGGACAAAAACTGGCAGCATAAATACAAGTACATTTTTAAAAACCCAACAACACTGGTAGATTAGCCAGGACTCAAAGTACAACTTTATGTATACCCGAAGGTTTGGCAATGCCCTTTGACTTTTCTTCCTCAGAGGAACAGGCCCTGTTCCTTTGACAGGCTGCCTTCAGAAGTCTCCTTGCTATGTGGCATTGGGAGTTCCTGCTTGAGACACTCAAAAAAGTCTGCAGAAAGCCATTCCTGACCAATGAGCTCCTTAGATGTTCATCTTCACAGACAGATGTGCCCTTTTTTAAAATTCAAAACAACCCTGGCATTTAAAGAAACATGAAACTGAACTAAAAGCAGGCATCTAGAAGTGTAAAGCCTAGCTTTCCAACAGCTGAAGCATGTCAGGAAAGTGACAGAATCACTCCACGGAAGGACTGAAAGCAGAGATTGGATGTCATCTGTCTGGGATGCTTTAACTTTGGGTTTCCTACATAGGAAGAGGGTTGAACTAGATAGCCCTTTGAACTAGGCAGCCCTTTCAACTCTATGATGGTATGCTTTAATATCATACGTTGCCAATGAATCCTGAATCTGAGGGTTTCAGGTAGGGATTTTGTCTGCATATCACTGCTAAGATTGATGAAAGCTGAAAATTCCAACATTTCAAGCCAGGCTGGAAAGAAACTTCTTGAATAGCAGTTGGTCAAAGCAGGTCATGACATAAGTTCATATTCTCTTTGAATCCTTTGAATCAGATATACCTTTTGGTCTAAGCAACAAAAGGCTTTATACGTGCCACAGATTTACCTCAGCCCATCCAACTTGACTGGCTGGCTGGACCACATTCCCATCAACCTGGCAAAAACTGGATCTGTCACAAAGTTTCATCACAATTGTAAATAAATGTTTAGTATCAAGTCTTATAAATTCAATTCATTTCTCACAATTTCTGTTAACTGACAGAAATTTTTCAGTGTTGTCATGTGGAGATAGAGGAGTTTATCACACGAGGCTAGTAAAGTGCAATTACAGTAGGATAATACTGTAGCATCTTTGGCAGGTACTTATCACACAATGTATCTCTCCTGTTCCTGCTTTGCACTTCAAATGTTGGTGCACCTTTTTATTGATGGAATGAAAAGGTGTGCTCCACCAACGATTGAAGTGCAAAGCAGCAACAAGAGAGACAGACAGTCATGTGATAAGTATCTACCAAAGACATTGTTAGCCTAATGTAATTGCATTTTAGTAAACTTGTGAGACGAACTCCGTAGTATCTTATTTTTAGGAACAAGGAGACTGTTTATAATGCTAAACACTAAGTCAGAATATCTTGCTTTAAATTAGTATAAAAATGACACTTTAAATGATAAATTATGTGTACAGCATTGTCAATTTTATAATATAGAATTTATACAAACATACATACAGAATGAGAACACAGGTCTCTTTCTCTTATAAGCTGTATTTTGAGAGGAGAAGGAAGACAATAAAGAGATGTTTGAAGGGGGCCAATGGTAACATGGAATAAATGGTAGCAATTTCAGTTGCATATATAGCAGAGGGTTAAATCTCTCCCTAACTTAATGATGTCATTGGAAAGGACACCTTTGTGAACTTGCAATAAAGCATTTGGAAAAGTCTGACCCATCTCAGCTATGTTAATAATACAGCATGCATTTAGGCTTCATTTCATCTGAGGACAGAAGACACCACTAAATAATATATTCTCAGAGCACACTTTAACTCCCTACTATTCCATCAGTATCAACTTTCCAAGAAAAGGCAACTTATATACAACTCAAACATTAATCATATAATTGTAGCATTTAATAACTAAAAACAGGCTACAGAGGTCTGGAGGACTGGCAAACCCAGTCTAGCAGTCATCACATTCATGCTCATTGATCCACAAAAAGAAACAAGATGTTTGTTGCGATCTAAGGAAGGGATACAGGATGAAAGACAGAACTGGGTTCACTGCAATGGTTCATAAAGATCAGTGTGAGAAACGTTGGAAGACTATGGGGCTGCATTAGCTCCCCAGGAGACCTTGAGACCATACTCCTCATTGTATCTGCTCCTGGAAAAAATAAATAAACTATTTTATGCCTCTCTAGGGGACATGGGGAGGTTCTCACCATGTTCCCAGGATGGCCCCAAGAAGTCATTCTGGTGCATTTTGGAGCAAAGAAATCTATATTTTTGAAATTTTGCCAAAAAATACCTTTGGGGGATTCTGGGGGCTGCATGCAGCCTATGCGGCCATATTTTGCCCACACCGATATAGATGAAAGAAGAAATAAGAACTACTGTGTCTGATATCTTTTGTCTTTCAGCTGGTGCCTGAGCTTTGCTTCTACCTGGCCTTGTCCTACTGGATCCTCAGCTCCAGCACTGACTCGTGCTTTGGCCAGGAGCCTATGACATCAGAGGTTTGGCTGGGAGCTTGCAATATCAAGGATATTGATAAGCCTTTCAGCCTAATCAGGTCAAAGAGGTGGGGATCTGGCCTGGAAGCCAAAACCAGATAACTGCTGAATGAATCCTTGAATCCAATCCACCTGCCTCCTGGAGCAGTGTTGGGAATTATGCAGCCTAAACACTGCATGCAATCTTTGGAAGGGTTTCTTGAGATCCCCACTAAGACACCCAAGCTCCCAGCATCGCTGCAAAATATAATAATAATAATAATAATAATAATAATAATAATAATAATAATAATAATAAATCAAAATTAAAATCAACCAAAACACAGCCAAAGAAACACTTTAGATTCAGTGGTATTGCTAGGGTTGGTGTCACCCGTAACTCATGGTGTCAAACCCACCCACCCCCATTGACCTCCTCCTATATCAAACCCTACAGAATCCTTAGTAGTGTTTTTTTTACTAATTTACTTATAAATCATAATTCCCATATATCACAGAATGTAATGGTAATAGTGACATAAACAACTAGCAAAATTAAATTTGTACCTTTAAATTACAGTATCATATACACAGAATAAATGTGTTTGCATATACATAGTTTCATGTGTTTAAAGTGAAAATGTGGTAAAATGTGATGTTTAAAGAAATTTTAATTAAAAAATAAATGTAAAAAATTAAAAATTAAATTTTAATTTGACATTTTAATTTAAAAAACAACCCTGGGGCCTCTCCTTTCTCCTTCCACAGAGCCTCAGCCCACTCACACCATCTCTTCAGCATTTTAAAGAGATACAGGCAAATGCCACAGCCTATTTTGGCCAAAATGCAGATGTCTGAGGAGCAGCGGTCCTACCTCCCCTTAGGTTGTCACCTAGTGCAGTCCACACCCTCATAGTGACACCACTGTCTGAGTGTATGGGGCAGATTGTATGGAAGGAGGAGATCCTGTAGGTAACCTGGACCAAAACCATGTAGGGCTTTAAAGATAATAACCAACATTTTGTACCTTGCCCAGCAACTAACTGGCACCCAGTGGAGTGATTTTAATATTGGTGTAATGTGATCACTCTTAGATATACTAATAAGCAATCTGGCTGCCAGGTTTTGGACTAGCTGAAGTTTCCAAATTGGGTACAGAGGTAAACCAATATACAGCACATTGCAAAAGTCCTGCCTTGAGGTTACCAGTGCATGCACTACCATCTTTAGGTTCTCCAGCTCTAAGTAGAGATGCAGTTGGTATAACATCCAAAGCTGATTGTAAACACTCCTGGCCATTGCATCTATCTGAGCTGTCATTTGGAGCAACAGATCCAGAAGCACCCCCAGTCTGTGAACACAGTCTTTCAGGGGAAGCGTGACCCCATCCAGGACTGGTTGACACATCTCCAAACCCAGGTTAGAAACTTTGACAATAAGCACCTCTTTCTTGTCTGGATCCAGCTTCAATTTGTTTTTCCTCATCCAGCCCATTACCTCCTCCAGGCATTCATTCAGAGAAACACTATCCTTAGCTGGAGCTGTGTCAAAAGGCATATAAATATATTTATAAATATATTTGGGTGTCATCAGTATACTGATAGCATCCCATCCCATTCTTCTGGATGATCTCTCCCAATGGTTTCATGCAGATGTTGAATAGCATTGGGGATGGGATGGCACCTTGTGATATGCCATATAACAGCTCCTTTTTTAGGAGTAGCTATCCCCAAGCACCACCATCTAGTGGAAGATGAAGAGGAGGAGATTTCTCATCCTCTTTGGTGCCTCAGCTGTTATCTCTCATAGGTTTGGCAGAAAGGTCCTCTGCTGGACATTGCTAGTAAGCTGTTAGCACACCCTCCATACCCCGTGCTGGACTTGGGCTCCCCATATTTCAAATAATAATAATAATAATAATAATAATAATAATAATAATAATAATAATAATAATAATAATAATAATATTTATTTGTATCCCGCTTATTGCCAGACAATCCAAGCAGCTTACAATAAAACCTGTATAACATATCCCCAAAAAAGGGAGGGGGAAAAACACACCCTCTAATCAAACCTCGACTGCGTTCCTCATCCATCAACAACTGATGGGGCCACGAGAGGAACGCAGGAGTCAAGGAACCCAAGGACGGGGTGATTAGTCTGGGAAGGCCTGCCGAAAGAGATCCATCTTGACAGCTTATTTAAAGCTGTCCAGTGATGTCAACTGACGGATCTCGTTTGGCAGGCTGTTCCAGAGTTTGGGGGTGACAACAGAAAAAGCCCTCTGG
>CM034701.1:354026535-354042465 GCA_020142125.1 Phrynosoma platyrhinos
CCTGGACGCCCTCGTCTGCTTCCCCCCTAAAAAGGCCCTGAGTTTCTGCCTTATTGCAAACTGTACCAAATAGCTATTGTTCAGGCACATGTATTTATAGCAAAAAATGGGTCTTTGGGCAGTGTTTCAGGAATTAAATGGCTTTCCCAAGAGTAAAATGATTCCCAGGGGAGAAGAATGAAATGAAATATACAGTAACAACTAGACAATTGGTGTGAATTAAGAGTTTCTTTCCTAGAAGGAAACTCCCTTTGCCTGTCATATACAAACAGTCTCTCAGTCCAGCTCACTCAATGCTTCCCATAGTCAAGAGATTATGCTGATTCTGATCTTGAGAGATTCCATCATGGCTAAGTACCTTGGGATTCTCCCAGGCTGAGCCATCCAGATAAATGTGATATAGCTGGTTTCCTGCACTGGGGAGCCCCCTTTTGGGCTACTTGCCTAAAACATCCCTCTTTGATATAGAATTGATATCAAAGGTCACAGAGGGGTGACTGAGACCTGAATTTTGGGGTAACACAGGGAATGTTACTGTGCCCTGGAGGATGGAGCAATTGTTTGACAGCACAGAAATGGCTTGGTTGTGTTTCTGCCCAGCTGACCTAATTATCTCAGCATTTCCCTTTAAAGGCAGGTCCTTTCATTGCTGTCATTTTAGTCAGTGATGCTCCAAAGGATGAAGCAGATCACCTTCCAACTCTCTCTCTCTCTGTGTGATGGTCCAAACTCTGCTTCCAGGGCAGGGCTGCCTGCCACCTCTCACTGCAACGCACGTTGCCAGCCTCTTCTGGTTCTGACTGGAGCCTGTTATTAGGGCTTACCTCTTCTGCTTCCACATCTAAGGAAGCTCCCTTCAGGAAGGAGATGGCAAATACACTCCTAAACTACTTCACCATAGGGTATGCTGGTGATGGGGAGCCAAAGTTGTCTATGCCAGTCAAAGAATCTTATTTACTGGAGTGTATATTACTGGAGTGTGCATTAAAATTATATTATCTCAGGGTGCAACCCAGATAAGATGCAGAAGATTTACTTATTCATTAATTCACTCATTTAAGTATTAATTAAAAGATTTTTATCCCACACATTTAAAACACTTTTTCTAGGGAGGGTTTATGAACACATGCATTTCTCTCTCTCTCTATATATATATATATATACACACACACACACACACACACACACATATGAGAGTGTGTGTTTATATATACACATAAATACAAACACACACACAGGTCATGTTTTTAAAAAATACCAAGCCCTCAGCCTCACCTACCACAGTTGTTATGACAATAAAATAGGAGAAAAGAGAGTGAAATACACTGTTTTTTGTTCTCTGGAGGAAAAGCAAGGTATACACACATGAATAAATAAACAAATCTTAAATAATACATTTAAGACTTATAGATACATGCTATTTATTTATAAAATAAATGTGTGTTTGCTGATGATTGGTAGCCTTCACTGTGATATCATTGTCCACCATTCAAGAGGACTGGTTCCTCTACTTCATCTCTTTGCAGAAGACTGAAGGTGGTTTGTCAATCTGTTTCTAGCTAGAGTTCCTTAAACATTATCATCTGTTATTATGTCTGATGAAAAAGTCAGTTTGGCAAGGTGGTGTCTCATAGTCTGGTGTTGTGATGGATGCTACTGTGGATTGCATGAGATTGTGGCAGATGGATGGTGGGTGGGGGAGATTTGTGTGGTTGTCCTTCAGTGTCTTGTGCTCTGTTTGTTTGCTTGATGTTTGCTGTGTTTCTTCAGGGGAGCTTGTTCCATTCATGTCCTTTTTATAACCTGTTCTCCTTTCCTGATCTATATTGGTGTGTGTGTATGTTCACTGATATGGTTTCTATGGTCACATATGGTCTACTTCAGGGGTAGGCAACCTTTTTTGAGCCAGGGGCTGGGTTGCTGTCCCTCAGACAATTGGGGGGCCGAAGCTCCAAAAATAAATAAATAAATAACTATAAAATTCTTTTTTTAAAAAAAATAAAAAATAAAATAAAAATAATATGCATGCACACTCTCTCAGTCCCAGAAAAGCCATGGCAAAACCCCTGTGGAGATTTTGCCAAGAAAACCCCAAGAACAAGTAATAACAACAACAATCAATATCATTATGGCGGGCGGCGGCGGCGGTGGCAGCAGGACTGGCCTGGGGCTGGTCCAAAGGCCTCGGGGGGGCCGCATCCAGCCCCCGGGCCTTAGGTTGCCTACCCCTGGTCTACAGTATGTGGCCACCATTTGTGAGATGAGGTTTACAATTTGGTATTGAATTTAGATTCCTGATTTAGGTCAAGACTGTGAATTATTTGACTCTTCAGATGTAGCAGCCCTAGCCAGAATAACTAATGGTGAAGTTTAGCAACACCTGACAAACCACGCATGCCTGTGTTAGTTATACAGGGTTGCACTGTCACAAAGCCAGTGAGTGCGATTATAGAGACTGATGTGAATTAGTTCTTTGTTGTTGGGGAATCATGTTAACTTATCAGAGTTACTTTTTTGATGATAGCTTCCAGAAACCCACATCTAATAGGGCTACTGTTGGAAATCATAGTTTTATAAAGTAACATTTCAAAGCCATGAGAGCCCTTATAAGCATTGCAAGGTTTTGCCTGAGCAGGGCTTTGCACTGAGGCAACCAGGAATCACTCTTGCTATGCCAAAGAAGGAGAACCTAGACATAATCTTATTTATTTTGAGCCTTCCTTGACAGGAGATAGGATTGCTCCCTTTATAGGAGTGTTATAATTGCATAAACAGAACAGCTAACTCCTGCTGAAAGCCAGCAAACATGCAAACCTAGTGAGGTTTTCTGCTTTTAAAAATCTCTTCTTGAACTTGTTATTGCAGTGAAATTAAATATTCAAAGCCTGGGGTGGGAAGTGTGTATGAAGAGAAGCCTTCACAAAACTCATGCATTATGTATAGGGGAGGGGATTCCCTCTTACTGAATATGCATTTCAGAAACTGGCAGTCTGCTAAGTAAAATTATTCCCTTCCATGTTCATGAGTATTTTTAACTTCTTGTGGGGGGTGGAATTAACTCCCCCAAGATGCCAATGGAAAAAAGTACTAGCTTTTATAGAAATAGGCTTGGTGTTCTGTCATCCTGGACATTTGCAGAAGCCTACAAATTTAGTATCAGATATTTCACTCACTCTTCAGTACTAGCAAAAAAAGTGAGAGCCACAGGAAAGTGTGCAGCACCAGCCTCCATGCAGACATTGGGAAGGGCTTTTTTCTTTTTAATTACAGTTTCCAAAATCTACCCAACTTTTCTTGGGCTTGGATCCCCTGAGGTTAGAGTTAGGTTAGCGGGCATATGTAACAGGGCTTTTTCTGTAGTTAGGCTTAGTTTTGCACAATACTTACAATGCTATGCCAGAGAGCTCTAGTGTTTGTAATTCAGGCGAGAGCACTGAATTACTAAAGAATGTTAAGATACCACACTAAATTACACATCCTAGGATGCTGTAGGAGGGCTCTATGACAGTTAAATTGGTATCAAACTGCTATAGTTAGGGCTAGACTGTCCAAAAAACTGTCCATATATGAGCCTGCAGAAGTTTTAAGATCCTCAGGGGAAAGCTTTCTCTTGGAGCCTTATCACATGAGAAAAGAAAGCTGAAACAGAGTGGGAGAGCGTGGATTTGTGGATTTTCTCTGTGCCTCTCTGCATGCTGTTGTAGCACTATCGTTCTCTTTCCTGAAGGAGACGATTGTAAAAAAAAAAAAAAATGCCTTTCCTATATTTGTAAGTCTGTTGTTCTCCAATTCATGGGGAGAAACATGCTATTATTATTATTATTATTATTATTATTATTATTATTATTATTATTATTATTATTATTATTTTGCCAAACAGATTTTTTCAGAGCAACAAAAGACATGCTTTTATGACCATCTCCCTTGGGAAAGAATGGAAGTGCAACAATGACATGTGGAGAGGCATGGACAGAGCCGCTAATCACCTGCTCTTAGGCTGCCTGTGCACTGCAGAATTAATGCAGTTTAACACCACTTTAACTGCCATGGCTCAGTGGCATGGAATTCTGGGATTTGTAATTTGTGAGATATTTAGCCTTCTCTGCCAGAGAGCTCTGGTGCCACAACAAATTACAGATCCCAGGACTCCATAGGATAGAGCCATGACAATGAAAGCAGTAACAGTCCATACCTTTACAGCTATGCTTGGTGAGAACATGGATGAGACCCTTCATTGTGGCTGTTCCTAGGCTATGGAACTCTCTGCAATGAGAGATTAGGCTGACCCTAACCTGCTCTCCTTCAGCTTGTAAGTAAAGACCTTGAGCAAGGGTTTGGTGACTAAGTAGTAGGTCTTTAATTGGATGTATGTGATACATTTTTATTGTTCTTGACATCATTGTAAATGACTTCACATTATTCTATTGATGTTTTAATATAGCAGCTTATTTAGTTGTTTTTTGAAACTCTTGTTACTAATTTCTAATTCATATACCTTGTAATATATATATTACAGGCTTTTAATATATAATCATGGCAGGGTGGCTTTTATATGGGGCGTATGTTTTAGTTATGCTTTTTAACTTTTCTATATTTTAATGTAATTTTATGTTGTTTTTAGTTGTGTGCGTGTTTTTGTATGCCTTCAAGTTGTTCTCAACTTATGGCGACCCTATCATGGGGTAGATGATATTGTTTTTCAATTTTTATTGTAAAGTTTTTAAAATGTTTTTATCTTTGAGCTGCCTTGGGTCCTGTTCAGGGAGAAAGGTAGCATACAAATGAAAATCATCATCATCATCATCATCATCATCCAGGTTATTGGCCACCTTGGGTTCTTCAGGAGAAAGGCAAGAGAGATATCAATTAAATTACTAATGAGCAAATAAAAATAAATAATGGTGCAGTTTAGATGCACTCAAAGAAAGTGAAATTTAAATCATACACCCATGTTTTACTAAAATAGCAAATCACCTAGTACTGAGGGGTACCTCCCCCATATATCTGTGAACTTCAGGGTTGTGTTTTAATTGTTTTCTATTATCTTACATAACAACTGAAGAAAAACAATTTCAGAAGGTTTGCAATACCCCACCCTGTGTTTTGCACCATTTGCTTGTACTGGAGTTGTGGAAATACAAATGCTATGGAGAGAAAGCTGGACAATAGAGGCTGAGCACACATTTTCTAAGCTCCCTGCAGAGGTGTCATGATCATGAGGTTTCTGCATCTTAGAAGACTGCTGCTTCCCCTCATCAGCTTTCTGTGAACTCCTGTTTTCTGGATATCTCTCTCTGGGGGCCAGTGCATAACACCCTTCCTTCATTTCTGTTTAGTCAAATCACTCATTTAAGGGAGTAGAAGCTCCTCCTGATAAAGGAATGTGAATTTGTTGTGCTAGGGAAGTATTCTGGGGAGCAACAGATATTTTTCTTTCTTCACTAAATTTGAAAGCAACTCTCCATCTCCCCCCAAAAGCAGATGTGTGTAAATGTTGTTTTGTGCTAAGAAATTACACCAGCTGCCCCCACTTGATGTTGTTGTTAGCTGCCCCGGAGTTGACATTGACTCATGGCGGCCCTGTGGATGAGACATCTCCAAGACCTCATGTCTTCTGCCGTTCTGCTTTTGTAGATTCAGGCCCATGACCTCTCTGAGTCTATCCATCTAGCATGGGGTCTTCTCTTTTTGCCGCCTTCTACCTTTCCTAGTATTATTGTCTTTTCTCATGATGTGGCCAAAGCATGTCAGCCTCAATTTATTCATGTTGGCTCCTAGGGAGATTTCTGGCTTTATCTGTTCAAGGACTCATTTGTTTGTCCTTTTGGCTTTCCATGGGATCCTCAGCACTCTTCTCCAGCACCACGTCTCAAATGCATTGATTTTCTTCCAATCATCTTTCTTCACTCTCCATCTCTCACATCCGCATGTGGTAATCTGTACATCAAACACAAACAGGGCTGTTCAGGTGATTGGAAAAAAAATCTAGATTTATGTAACAGTTAACATTTTTATGTTTGTTTGTATGTCTGTCTGCCTGTTTGCCTAACCCTCTCAATGAGTACATTGATTTTCAATAAAAACTAGAGCTTGGAAAAAAATAAACTTTTGGATTACAACACCCATTTTGGCTGGGGGAATTCCAGGAGTTGTAGTCCCAAATCTGACTTTTCTAAGCTTGGATAAAAATAATAAATTAACATAATTTTGAAGAATTTAGATTATCAAGATATGTCATCATTAATCGCTGGAATCATTAACCACTCATCAGAACAGTATGGTTTGGATCAGGTTTCTAAGGTCAGTGACAAAGGAGGCAACATAATTTCTCTAAGAAGGAAGCTGGGTGCTGCTAAACAGAAAGCCTTGTTTCCTCACCATCATCTCTCTGTGAGGTTGGGCATATAAAAGTATTTCAGATGTTGAATGCAAGCTTTGGGAAGATTCGAATATGAGGTGGTCTTTCAAACTCCCTGTTCCCAAGCTAATTATGATCAATTGCAACTCCCTGAGAGCCTTTGGGACAGAGCAATGCTTTATACATATTATCATAAGTGCTAAATAATGCTGCTTGAGGCAAAGGGAGAGAAATCTCCCTCTCCTGTCCCTGTACAGAAACCAGACAGACTGCCTGTTGGATTTTACTTTAGTGCTTCCTCCAACATACCTCGGGTGCTGCAGACTAATTTAAAATGTAGACTGACTTCGGGGAAGACAGTCAGAAACACATAGCTCTAGCCTCCAACATAGAACGTTATCACACGTAGGCCAGAAAGCGAAAATAAGGTGGAAATGAGGCATTCCGAAAATAAACTGAAAATAAACCTTGATTCTGCAAATGGCTTTCACATGTAATTACCTTAATTGCGAATTTACAGTAAGTGCATTTAATGTTCACACACAAGTGAGAAAAGCCCGTAAATGTACAAGAAATGAGCTTCTTGCACATGCACAGATAGAGGAATGCTCACTGGAACCATGGGAAAAGCAGGGAAATGCTCCCAAATTCGCATTTGCTTTTCACATTACGGTAAATGTGAAATTACCTTAATTTCACATTTGCATTTCCTCCAAACAACTGAATTTCAAAGGATCTCAGTTAACATCAGTTTCTGCCCACTTTCTGTCCAGTTTCTGTGCGACGTCGTGTGAAAACGCGGGGCACAAATCCAGTTTCTGTTTGGGATTTGTGTGGATTAACCAGCAGATTTGCCCCCGTGTGATAACGTCCATAGAGGAATGACCAGAGAACTGTTCTCTCGGTGCTTCCCATCCAATATGTGTTTTGCCCCAGAGAACACAGCAGACCTGGGCAGCTCTGGAATTTTCTTCCAAAAGTTGTAGCAATGGAAGTACTGACTTCAAATATTTTTAAAAGAAGAACTAGACATATTAATGGGAACATGTTTGTCCATATTTAAAGCAACATTGATCACAGAAGGCCATCAGACAGAATGCAGTATGCATCAGACAGAATACAGTATGCAAGTAGTTTATTTTGGGGTATCACAAAAAGCAGCCTGTAGTCCAAGTCCAGGTCGGTGCATCCTAAAATGATGGGATGATCTTTCTCCATTCAGTACATGGGTCCCTCAAAATGAAAGGGCAGCAGATGATTCTGAAATGTTGCTTTTTTAAAAAAAAATTGTACTCTCAAGGAGGAGCACAATAAAGTGTCAAAAGTAAGTTGGCTCACTTTGTGTGCTAAATGCCTTGAGGGATTGCCATTGGTTGTTCTTATTCAGTCAGCAAAATGTCTTGAGCCAGCCATGACCTTATGCCCTACCTGGAAGGAACTGAAAGAAGCAATTCCGGGACAGCTCACACAATTGGTCTCTGCCCCAAAAGTTCCATAGTCAGATCTTTTATCATCCAGATAGCCTAAAGCCTTTTCACACTTTACATTTATAACACTATGATTCCATTTAACTGTGATGGCTGCATCCTATGGAATCCTGGGGTTTGTAGTGTGGCAATGTATTAGAGGTCTCTGGGTGAGAATTTTTAATTTAATGTAGTGATATCATCCTTTTGCTATATAATTTCCATACTTAGAATAAAGCTTTTCTTTAAGGTACGCTGTCTCTCTTGCACTCTTTTTCACTTACCTTAGCTTGGCCAATTCTTCCCTAGGTTGGCAGGGGAGGTACCAGTGGAATTCCCCAGCAATGTCCCAATGCATTACTAAGATGTAATAAGTTAATCAGTGGCAGCAAGACTTTAGGTCAGGGGTAGGCAACCTTTCCCCTTTAAGGGCTGAGGGACTTCAGCTCCCAGAAGCCTCAGCCATGTTGGCCAATAGTCCCATGTTGGCCAATAGCTCCTGGGATTCTGGGAGCTGAAGTTCCTTGGCCCTTAAAGGGGAAAGGTTGCCTACCCCTGCTTTAGGTAAAAGGTGGCCAGTTCATCAGGAGAGGAGGGGGATGTACAAAGGAACCTCACATGGAATTCTTATGGTATTTATGGTAAAGAGTATCCCGCCCTAAAATGCAAATCCCAGAATTCCACATGTTGGGACTACAGCAGTTAAAGTGGAATCATTGTACAAGGGGCCCTCCACATACTCTGGGGTTAGGAGTGAAGGACGCCCGTGAATGTGAAAAAAACACAAATAAAAGCCACTATTCTTCTTACCTAAGAGAACACTTCTTTAGGATTCTCCAGGCCCTCCAGTGCAACTCTATGGTCAATATCTGTCAGAAGCTGATCATAGAATTATGCTGGAGGACCTACAAATGCCTAGAGAAGCATTTTCTCTAAGAACTTATAGGTTCTCCAGTATAACTCTGTTGTCAGTGTCTGGCAGAGTTGCGCTGGAGGACCTAAAAATTCCTAGAGAGAACATATTAATCAAAATTGCAAATAATCAAATCCGCAAAAGTCAAAGCTGCAAATGGGGAGGGCCAACTGTACTTTAACTGTGTCATGTGAAAGAGCCCCCAATGTGAAGACAATGTACAGAAGCCTTTCAAGACAGCATACAATGTTCCTTCCGTTTTAAGAGATTATCGCACACACTGTATCCCATCTTTCTCCTGATGGGATACATGCACATTTTAGTACCAAAGACAGGTCTTACCGTATTTACCTGTGGCCACCCATCTGCAATCTGGATTTATCCCACAGCTTTTCAAGGATGGGCTGCAAACGGGTAGCTGCAGGGGAATGCAGCAAGACTCCTCTTTGGCACTTAAACACACATGTCCTATCAGAAAGATGGCATACAGTGTGTTCGATAATCTTGTTATATTCTGCTGCCATCCCTTTCAAATGCCCTGGTTTCTAGGGTTGAAGGAACTTAAAACTGGTAAATTGTTGCTTGGAAGGAGGGCACTGCTGGCTGAGACTCTGAGCAAGCTTTGGTCCATTTCCCTTTATCTTCTTTGGATCAAAGATTGTAATGTAAATTATGCAATCTGGTACATAAGAAGATATTCCTTGAGTGATCAAAGTATGTAGCAAAGCTTTAGATTTTAATTTAAAAGGGTTCTTATGATTCTATGGTGGGGAAATGGGAGGAATAAGATAGTAGCACAGAAACAAATAGAACACTTTACTGCAACAGTCTCCCTTGCTCAGTCCAAAGAAGAGATTTAATAAAATACAGGTATACCTCAGTTAACAAAATAGAAGTGTTCATGGACAAAACTTCTTTAACAAGAAGTTTGGTACCCGAGGCAGAAATAACATGGAAAGAATAGGGATAGGTTCCTCCAGGGCAGGGGTAGGCAACCTTTTTGAGCCGGGGGCCGGGTTGCTGTCCCTCAGACAATTGACGGGCCGAAGCACCAAAAATAAATAAATAAATAAATAAATAAATAAATTAAAATTAAAATTAAAAAAGAATTAAATTTTTTTTAAAAAAATGCATGCACACTCTCTCAGCCCCAGAAAAGCCATGGCAAAACCCCTGTGAAGATTTTGCCAAGAAAACCCCAAGAACAAGTAATAACAACAATAATCAATATCATCATGGGGGGGCGGCGGCGGTGGGGGGGGCGGCGGCGGCAGGACTGGTTTGGGGCCGGTCCAAAGGCCTTGCTGGGCCGTATCCGGCCCCCGGGCCTTAGGTTGCCTACCCCTGCTCCAGGGGTTCAACATGTTTCAGCAAACTGTCTATCCAAAACTAATCATATATACATGTGAAATTAAACAACCAGGTCAGAGAAGCCTTGCATAAGTGAGCAAAAAGATTTTGAATTTTCTAGGAACTACTTGAAGGCTTCTTCCAAAATGTATTCAGTGATAATTTTTTTCTTTCACCAACTTCCATTGTTCTTATGATCTTTCTATTTTTGGTGGCCAAACTTAGAAATTTTTGCTTTTTTGGTATACTGGAGCTAGTTGATGAAGCAAGCTTATTTGCTTTCTCCTCTTCTCCCTGTTTTGTTATTCATACATACTCAGTAAGGGATTCTCGAGGTATCTGATATTTACTCTGCCTTTTTCAGCCAACACAGCAACAATAGGATCAGTTGGAGCAGAATCTCATTCTTCGCCAGTTCAAGCTTTATTGCATTGTTTACTGAAGATACCTGTTGCAACCTGACAGAAAAACCCTGTATTTTTCCAGCCTTTCTTCACCATCCTCCCAATGCAGATGCTGCTAGAATTCAGAATCTGAATAATTCCTTCATTGATAGGAGTGATGGTGGGTGACAGACCTGGTGTTTACAAGTGAACAAAAATCCAAGAATACTGCCCTCTGAAAGCGATATCCCATTGTGCAGAGATATCTGCACTGACTGCCTTGCCATTCACAAATTCCCTTCTCATTCTTCTCTCCTGGAAACTTCACTCTAATCCCAAAATCTGCACTAGGATATGTTTTGCCCTATAAAATATGCCTGCTCAGACACCAGTTTGATTTTGCTTGAGTTGACACAGACTTACACAGACTCTGTCAGTATCTCACTTGACTCTTCAGCATTGCTGGCCAGTCCATAATCCACAGGCAGCTGCTGAGCCATTTCACTTCACAGTATCCCCTGATTGGGCCCCCGCTTCTGGAATCAGTACAGTATCACCCTCTGCAACCCTTCAGTTGCTATCTGCTCCACTTTTTATATTGTCAGTTCTTGGATGGCTCCACTTTTTATATTGTCAGTTCTTGGATGTGTGTATGAGTGAGTGTCCCTGTATGAATGGTGATTCCCCTTGAATTGCAAATAAAGCTACATTTGGTCTTGCACACTGGAGTTCTTTTTTCTTGGAACTGGTATACACTGGCTTGATCCCTGCTTCGCGTTGCCCAAGCCCTCTCGGCTGCTGTAATTGAGCTAATACAGTTCCCCTAATAAATATTGATTGTGGCTGTCCTCTCAAGACCTTGGCATTTTGGGTAACACCAGTATAAATCAGCTGTTCCCCCTTTTTCTTTGGCTGGGAAGGTCTTGGACACAGGTCTGTCCACCTGCCACTGATCTGCTGCATGGGTGCCCCTAGGCATGTTCTGGTGGCTCTTGCTCATGCAGGGATGACAAACCAGGCCATTTGCTCAGCATAAGGATTTTCATTCCTCCCCATGTGTTCAAGAGTGGCCAGAACACATTTAGGTGCATACATTTATCTTGTTACAAGTCAGTGGTTGGCTGTTGTGCACTTAGATCAAATGGTGTTGTGCAAGGAGGTGCTGGACCTGCTTGTGCAATGCCCCCCCATACATAAACTGGCATAATCTGAGCACATGCAAGTGGTAAGATTCTGGCTTTAAAGGGACAAATAAATGCTGGGTCAGTCATTACAATTAGGGTATTTTTGCTTGCTCAAAGCTACATCATTATTTGATCAGTTTGACATCCCTTAGCAAATGATAAAGAATGGGCTTAATGTATTTGTTTACATTGAGTTATCATATGCCTTTTCAAAACATGGGAATCTGTAGGATTCGGTTTACAATGGGGTTCACCTAAAATTGTACCAGAATGAAGTTGGCGCAAATAAATTCAGTTTTTTTTAATTATACATTTTATTGATTAAAAAAACACTCAATACATTCATTAACTGAAACATTCAAAATAAATTCAGTTTGTACAGAAATAAAACCTTTCATTTCCTGTGACCTTTTCCCTATATGGAGGTGCCCTCAGTTGAGCTATTTCTTCTAACACTGCAACCTGGGGAAACTAGATTCCATCCCCTTTGTGGCAGCGGTGGAAGAGAACATCCCTGGAGGCTATTTAGCCCATCCCTCCACCCATTTACCATCTGCAGTGGCAGCGGTGGAAGAAGACCTCTTTGGAGGCTATTTAGCCCATCCCCCAGCCATGTACCATCTGTAGTGGTTGTGGTGGAAGAGGGTCCCTCCAGAAGCTATCTAGCCCACCCCTTCACCCAGAGCAGCTGCGGAAATGCAATCATGTAATCATGGTTTTATATTGTATATTGTATATTGTATATTGTATATTTCTAATAATTGTCTTTAATTTGTTTGGTTTGATTTGTTTTTGGGGGGTGATTGGAGGTGGGAATGAGGGATGGGATCTGATTTGATGTGACTTGTTTTGATATTTTGAATACTGTACGCTGCCCCAATTGCTTGGCAGAGGGGCGGGATATAAATAAAAATTATTATTATTATTATTATTATTATTATTAGAGAGCAAAATGGCACCTCTGCTCATAGAAACAAAATTATTCCTAAAAGTGCCTGATTAAATCAAGTGATTAGCAAGTGGTAGCAAACATCTGCCTAAATGGAAATCGGAGACACTATTCCAGAGTGAGAGCAATTGTTCTGCATGAGAATATCTGTTTCTTAATGTTGAAGTATCAAAGAGACCATGGAATTTCTTTGCTCAAGGAACAAGTTTAATTCAATACCCCATAAAGCTTATCAGGAATTCATGATACTTCAGAGAAGTATCATGAGGGTTAATTATTTTCTGACTGTGAATCAGTGATTTTTGTATATTCATGCCAAGGATTCTGGCAGTGTGCTTAATCCTAGTGATACCCCCAGTAAGGGAAACCATTGTTAGCAGTCTTGAAGTAGATGGACTAATGGACCTTGCTTCAGAAGTTAAGAGCTTTGGCTCAGAGATTAAAGGAGAGGCAGGGGCCTGGAAGCTTTAATATTGTTCTACTGCCTTAATAAATTTTCACTGCAAATGGCTTTTTTTTTTTTTAGTAAGAAACAGTAGACAACACAAGTTTTCTTATGAAGCTAAGCTGTTTTGGTATAAGGGAGAGCCATGCATTATTGAAACTAATGCTAGAAGCTGTTTACTGCATCAGGAGCTCTATATAGAGTGAACTTAGGTCAAATCCAGAAGATGTCTGAATAGCAGATACTGTGAACAAGTAGGTTGGCTAGCCCATTACCACCATGCCTTGTCAGCTTTTCTGGCCAATGCCAGCTAGTTTAAAATGCCAGCAGTCTGTCTGATACCATATCATTGTCCTATCTTGTTTGATATTGTTGTCTACAGCAGTGGCATCACTGGGGGGTGTATGCCCCGAGGGACTGGCACAGTTACTGGGCAAGTGAGAAAGCCACTGGTTTACAGTACATCTGATCATTACTTACAATTAGGTGGTTGCCCCAAGTGGCAGCTGCTATGGGCAGCAGCAAGGAATTGGAGGAGAGAATTGTGTTCTACACAGCCTTGCAGCATTAGATAAGCAGAAGATGCTGGTCCATTTTCAGTGTCTGAGAAAATTTCAACTGCTAGTCTATTCCAGTTTAATGCATACAGAAGAAAGAGATGCTATTGTATCCTTCACCTCTAACAGCAAAATATCTTGAGACAGATCTACTTCAACTGGCAGTGGCTTACCCTCCTCCAAGAATGTGCTGTGGCTCACAGCATCTATCCTGACCCTAATACTGTCAACAATTGAACCTGGAACCTTTCACATGCAGAGCTCTTATTGAACTGTGGCCCTTCCCACAAATGCTTGATTAGCTAAACCTTTGGTCTGAGATCCTGTGGAGTTCAGGTGGAGGTGAATGCTTTGCTGCCCTTGCTACACTGGCTCATGTGGCATGTGCTTCCAGCTGGAGGCCAGGTCTTTCTGGCATGACTTTTTTTTGGTCAATGCCTGGCTCCTGGTGGTTCTATGAGACAAAGCACATTGTCATATCCAAAAGGATTTTGGATCTGCCATAATAAAGGATATGAGGGAAGGGGGATAAATGATGTGGTGATATATTGGTATAGAGAAGCAGAGAGGAATCGGAAAAGAACTGTTATCAAATGGGAGAACAGATGGACTATACGAATTTTATTTTATGACCTTGTTTACTCCCTAGGATCAAACTTTGATGGCCAGCAAAGTAACACCTTTTCTTCCTGGGGCAGATACAAGTGATAGCAGAGTGCGGGGGGGGGGGGGGAGTGGGCATTTGTAAAAACCTTTTGATGTATCCCAAAGGCACTTACATTGCCAGTAGGGAAAGGGGGGGCTAGAAGAGAAAGGGTTTTAAAGAGTGTATCATACTGGAGAAACTCAGATTGGACACTAACTTGTTTGTAGCAATCTCTGTCTTGAAATCCAAAATAAATTGTCAGTTAATCTCACTGTGATGTTTTCTTGGCTATTCAAATCTTGGTCAGCTAAACCTGATACTCATATGGGATGGGTTTCTTGGGAACTCACCCTTGCCATTTCAACCAGAAAATTCCCAGGTGACCCCTCTGATAAATGCTTTGATGAAACAGACTGGCTATTAGTAAGAGATATGCCAGGGTGGCTATTTGCTCCTCTAGGAGCAGCATATGAATTTGCTCATGTGGCAGCTGATGGCACTGAGACATCACAGGGAATCATTTGACAAGAAACAGCCAAACTGCACGCAAAATAGTATTTCCCATGAGCAGTTTGACACTACAGTATCCTAGCTTTGGTTTGATCCTATAAACCAAGTCCTGGTACTTATTCACATCTGGATGGCATTCTGCCTTACTTCCCAATTGGGCACTCTAACATTTAGCTAGATCAAAGGAATATACCACAGAAAGACAGGCTGTCCTTGGAACACTTGTGTGAGCAGCATGAAGAATTAGGCATACAGACTGCATGCCCCAAAGTGGACCATGTCAACCATGCACATTTGTAGCTCAGTAATATAGCATAGGATTTACATCCAAATGGTCTCAGGTTCAGCCCCTAACACCGCTAGTGACACCTTCATCTTGGAAACATTATTTTGGATTATAATTCCCAAAATATCCCATGCTGGATAGGAGATTGTGAGAGCAATAGTATATACAAAAAATAATTTTACTCCAATTGATTTATATTACTATGAATATCACCATAATTCAAGTATATGCACCAACCACTGAGGCAGAACAAGAAGAAATTGATAGATTTTATGAAGGGGTATGGGAAGATGTTAAGCTGATCATTGGAGATTGGAATGCAAAAGTTGGAAGTAAAGAAGAATCAAAAACAGTAGACAGACTTGGACTAGGCAAAAGAAATGAAGAAGGTAAGCATCTGATAGACTTTGTCAACCTATTCATTGCAAACACATTTTTCATACAGCCAGAGAAAAGGTTATACACATGGACATCACCAGGTGGCCAATACAAAAACCAAATAGATTACATAATTGGAAGTAAAAGATGGCGAAACTTCATACTGGTAGCCAAGATCAGACCAGGTGCTGATTGTGGCATAGATCATGAACTACTCATTTCAAAAATAAAAGTAAAACTCAAGAAGAGAACAAAACCATTCATCATACCAAAATATGATTTAAACAATATTTCCACAGAATTCATTGACAATATAAGGAACAGCAGTACTAAGTATAACAGATCGTGAACCAGAAGAACTTTGGTCTGAAGCAGGGACATAATAAAAGAAGCATAAAGACACTTCCAACAAACAAAAGGAAAGTGAAGAAACCATGGATGGCAGATAAAACTCTATAAGCAGTAAAGGAAAGAAGAGAAACAAAACAAAAAGGAGATAGGAATA
>CM034701.1:354046119-354056461 GCA_020142125.1 Phrynosoma platyrhinos
ATAATAATAATAATAATAATAATAATAATAATAATAATAATGCTCAAAATTTTTCAGCATAGACTCCAACCACACATGGAGAGAGAAATCCCAGAGGTACAAGCAGGGTTCAAGAAAAGAAGAGGCACGAGGGATCACATTGCAAATATACGATGGCTAATAGAGCGTAGCAGGTAGTTCCAAAAGAAAATCAGCATGTGCTTTATAGACTATAGCAAAGGCTTTGACTGCATAGATCATGAAAGGCTATGGAATGCCCTTAAATACATGGGAGTGCCAACACATCTGATAGTCCTGATAAGGAATCTATACTCAAGACAAGAGCTTACTGTCAGAACACCAACATGGAGAAACAGAGTGATTCCCAATTGGCAAAGGAGTCAGACAAGGCTGCATCTTGTCACCCTATCACATGCTAGATGGATGGACTTTATTAAAGAGACCAAAACCATGAGGCTGCAGGAGCTGGGTAGAGCAGTAGAGAATGGGGGGGAGGGGGCTGGAGATGCCTCATCCATAAGGTGCTGAGATCATCGAGAAGGCAGTTAGCAACAACAAACAACAAACGATTTGCTGCAGTTGAAAGGAGATTCATCACATCAATCCTAACCACAATGAAGGGCAGCAGATGATGAGAAAGACAAGCTAAAATGCTGGAGAGGTATGGTCACTGAGAAAAAAAAGACAGATGATGTTTCAGGTCTTCTCTGAGGCTTGTGGAGGGAGGTATCAACTACTTCCCTGTGCAAACAAGAGTGGCTGAGCTCAATGGAGAAACAGTTTGGATTCTGGTATGGCAGTATTTTATGTTCCTCTGAATATAAAAGGAGAAACTTCTATTGCAGCATTCTGAGTTGGAACTCCCTGTACGTGCCTTTAAACTACTGCAGTGAGTATTTGTTCCTGTATGACCAGCATGTGGTGAACCCTTTGTTTTCCTGCTCCCACCACAATGAAGCTTTTGTCAAGAGTTACAAGCAGATAATGTGTTCTCCTTGGCTATATTTCCTCTCATTTGTGACTAAGCTCCCATGGCAAGAAGAGTCTGGCAGCTGTAAAACTCATCTGAAAAACTGTATCAGTATTATTCAGTGGCAGCTGCTGTGGGATACATAAAGTGAAACTCTATATAAAGATAGATAGGAAAGTTGTGTGTATGCTATTTGTATCACACACAGCTACAGTCTGTAATTTTGGTGGTGGGTCCCTTCAACCAGACTGTAAGAGGGAAAGCCACAGGGTGGAGAGGTCATACATTTTAAATCAAATCCCAACAAAAAAAATGTTGAAAATGTCCACAAACACTCTCTCTCTCTCTCTCTCTCTCTGTTGTTGTTTTATGCCTTCACGTTGTTTCTGATTTATGGCAACCCTAAGGTGACTCTATCATGGCTTTTACTGGGGCTGACCCACTCGAGGTCACCCAGTGGGTTTCCATGGTTGAGCAGGGAATTGAACTCTGGTTTCCAGGGTCATGTCCAATGCTCAAACCACTACACCATGCTGGCGTTCTCTTCAATATACCCCAATTCTTGAACATGTCTTAGCAAATGCTGACAAAGTAGGTGACACACACACACACATACACACACACTCCTTCTGACAAACTGAGTCACCCAGTTTGTCAACATTTGCCAAAACATGTTCAACAAGGGGGGGGGACATACACCAAAGAATGCTGACATCCATCATATTCATCACAGTCCAAGATGGATATTGAGAACTATTAACATGTCCTGAGAAGAGCAGCCAAGATGATCAAATGTCTGAAAACTGAGTCTTATGAAGAATGAGTTCAGGAGTTCAGTATGTTTAGCTTGGACAAAAAAACCTGAGTGGTGAGATGATAGCCATCTTAAAGTAGCTGAAGGGATGTCATATAGAAGATGGAGCAAGCTTGTTTTCTGCTGCTCCAGAGACTAGAACATGAACAGTAGATTCAAATAACCAGTACAAGAAAAGAGTTTCCAGCTAAACATTAGGAAGAATGTTTTTAATGTAAGGATAGTACTGTAAGAATAGACTGGACTTCCTTCATTGCTGGTTTCTATGCAAATATAAGATGGGTATCTCTAGTTTGGATTGAAATCCAAATCAGAGAAGAATTTGGAGGTATTGAAAGCTTTCCTCTGAATGGAGGTAGGCTTTTAAGAGTTCACAAGTTATCTTCTGAGCCTGTCCTGGTAAAACTTTACTGGCATCATTTGAGATGATAGCTGAACACAGGGGAACAGTGTTGTCTAAATATATTTGGCAGTGGGATATGGGCTTATGATAGGTGTAGGCCCTCTCTGCACATCTTCCAGTCCCAATATAGAATTAGAAAGGCTAGAAACATTTAGGGGATTATGTAAAAACCATAGATTTGCCACTTTGGAACATTGGCAGAAGTTTAGATAGTGAATAGCCATAGTTACTTAGCTCTATTATTCAAAGAAATGGCTTTGTTTTAGCATTAAAAGGCATAAAGGAATCCAGCAGCATCTTTGAGACTAGCTAGCAAAAATAAATTTCTGGCATAATCTTGTGTGGACCACAGTCCACTTCACCAGATTTTAAATCTGGTACTCAAGACATTTCAGTGGAACAATTTGAAATAATAACCCAGCAGCCTCCGAGCTGTGTGCTTCTTTATGAGGTCCCTACTGGAGAAGGCAAAACATGCAATTCACACCACTCAGAGGTACCACAATGCAAGTTTTGCAGGCAACATTTTGAATTATTTTGTCTAAGCTTCTGCACCAGGAGATGTACCTCTGATATGTAGCTACAAAACATCTGATGCAGCTATCCACAAAATTACTTTTTCTGTGTGGTAGCTCCTCCTAACAGCCATTTCCTTATCAGGAGAGAACAAGAGGTCCATCAGTGATGTATCCAGCTCTTTTTATTTAGAATAAACCATTTTAGCAGGCTGTGATGTCACTAAGAGGATGCAGGGGATGTGGCCCCCACCAAATGACACCCCAAAAGAGGGGTGACATGTGGTCAGGCCCTCCTCCCGCTGCGGGGTGAGAAGTGTGAGTGTGCCCCTCCTGATTTCACTGAGGCTGCACCAGTCTCCTCATGAGGAGGGCAGTGCCACCTCAAGAAAAGAAGGAGCTGAGCGTGTCCTTTTAGCCACCTTCTGCCACCCCCTTAGCCTTCCAGCAGCCCAACACACCAGGTGACACCAGGGGTGGGGACATCACTGGTGACAAGCATCTATTGGGACATGTTTATATTTGTTTAATACAATTAATATCCTGCCCACAGTTCACTAATATCTTTTTTAGGACCGATCAAAATGCCACAAAAGTATGTAAGGTTTCAAGTTCTCCAAAACTCATAATTAGGCTACATGAAACACAAATTACAGATGGGGAAAGGAACAAGAAATTTTAAAAAATGGGACAAATGTTGCAAACATGAAACCCATAGTTAATCTGGTCCCAAAATGGCGACTGAAAAGTTTATTGGTGTGCAAGTGTCATATTACACCAAATAGTGAATACTGGAATGCATCATGGTGGCAGATCTTCATTCCTGAAACACAAATGGTGTCTGTAACTCAGAGATCTAGCCACTGCCTTGAGAAAAACACCATAGGGTATTATTATCTGTTATCTTTGTTGTTGTTGTTATTATTGATTTTACTTATAGTCCTCTTTTCCCCAGGACTGGGATTCAAGTTGCTTTATAGATTAAAATAATTATAATTTAATTAAAAAATGCAAAAAGTGAACATTAAAATAGAATTACTTTAAAAGACTAAAAAATAAAACAAAACCCCCAAAATAGTGCAATTTAAAAGACTGCGCTTTCTTTATATTTAAAATGAGACTGTACCCATTTATTTAAAGTTGTCAGTTCTCAAAAGCTAAGAGACAATTGAAAATACTACCACATTTTGTACACTGCCTTTCATATAGGTTTGTAAAAAACAAAAACAAAACCTTTTCCACATGTATTATCATGTCTTAATTGTAAGTATGGTTTATTATATACACTTGTAGTTTACGCTGACCACTATATTAGTTGCATGATTACAAAGTTGTACTGCATACAGCTTGTTGTAATATGATTATTATTTTTATAGATCACTGCTATACCCAGATTGTTATTGTTCGTTCTGAAAGCCTGCCAAAATACAAAAGTGGCTGCCAACTGAAAGGCAGCAGGGTAGTTGCAACGAATAATAACTATGAAGGTGGTGGGACAGAGAGAGGAAAGGTCTGAGAAAAGTGGGTAGCAAGACAGACCAACGTGGGTATCTGACAGATCAAAAGTCCTCCCAAGAGCGTGCCAAAAGGAGAAGATTCATAGGGGGAGTTTTAGTCTATCAGATAGCCTGGCCCTAAGCCATACAAGGATTTAAAGGTCATATCCAGCTCTGAAGAGTTCACAAACACATTTTTTTTCCACCTATCCATTTGATCTTCACAACAGCTCTCTTAGGTAGCTTATGCTGACAGGTAAAGAATGGACTAACATCACCAAATGAACTTCATGAGTTAGCAAGGTATGAGACTAACTTCTGCTGTTTTTGGAAAGTCTCCCAGTTTCTGTGGTATCCCCATTTTGACTAGCTAGCCAAAACCTGATCCCTATTATCCCAAACCTCCTCCCTGCTTTATTTTGTTGCCTCATTCTACTTATGGCTGCTATTTGCTCCAATTCAGTTCCCCCCAGACTTTCCTCAGTACCACAAATGCTGGAACAGGATGTTCAGCATTTTAGATAAAATGGTTTTAAGATTAATGATTTTTCAGCATTTATAGAACAGAATGATGCCATGTAGAAAAAAGCCACCAGTTTCTGGAGGGGGGACATGGAATGAGGATTTTAAAAAATTAACTCATCATAAATACTCAAAATGATACTTCTTCAGATCATTGATACAAAAATGATAGCTCACGGGAGCTACTTTCTGGCCAACAACCTCCAGAGTTCCCCATCCAGGTTGCCCAACAGCCAACGGCTTCTGGGAGCTGTAATTAAAAATAAAGCTTCCTGTGTTTAGATATTTAGGACTTGGTTTGCAAAACTCAAACTTTGAGACACAAATCCATATGAGGCATGGAAGGGATTGACTCCAGGTTTACTCAGGCATCCATCCTTTTGTTGGTTGGTAAAATGAGTACCCAGCTTGTTGGGGCAATTTGCAAACACACTGTAAAACGCTTAGCTTAGGACGTTATCACACGTGGACCAGAAAGCGATAATAAAGTGGAAATGAGGCATTCAGAAAATAAACCAAAAATAAAATTTGATTCTGCAAATGGCTTTCACACGTAATTACCTTAATTGCGAAATTAAAGTAAGCGCATTTAACGTTCACACACAAGTGAGAAAAGCCCGTAAATGTACTAGAAATGAGCTTCTTGCACATGCGCAGATAGAGGAATGCTCGTTGGAACCATGGGAAAAGCAGGGAAATGCTCCCAAATGCGCATTTGCTTTTCACGTTACGGTAAATGCGAAATTACCTTAATTTCGCATTTGCATTTCCTCCAAACAACCGAATTTCAAAACACCAGTTTCTGTCCACTTTCTGTCCACTTTCTGTGCGATGTCGTGTGAAAATGTGAGGCACAAATCCAGTTTTTGTTTGGGATTTGTGTGGATTAACCAGCAGATTTTCCCCCGTGTGATAACGTCCAAAGAGTGCTTAGCACTATAAAGCAGTATAGAAATGTTAAGAGCTATTGCTATTGCTAAGTGCTATTCAGATCACCCTGCGGCCTATGCCTAGGCCTCATCTGCACTGCAGAAATAATGCCATTTGACACCACGTTAACTACCATGGCTCAATGCTATGGAATCCTGGGTTTTGTAGTTTGTTGTGGCACCAGAATTCTCTCACAGAGAATGCTACAAACCCCAGAATTCCATAGCATTGAGCCATGGCATTTAAGATAGTGTCAAACCACATTATTTCTGCAGTGCAGATGCAGCCCTAGTCTCTTGGAGCAGAAATATAATGGACAAGAAGAGGAGCTTTATGTTGACTTCCATCCTTGCCATCTCTAAGTTCTCACACCACGTATATCCAATGGTCACCATCATTATGCTGTGTGACTTCCTGCCTCTCTTCCACACTGGGAGCCATTGCCACATGAGAGGTGGGCTATATATATGCAGAAAGACCTCAGAAGACAAGCAAAAGTATCCTAAGCCAGGCATAGGTGATTTGGTGCCTTCCAGATATTTTGGATTACATCCTGACTAGGACTGGTAGAACTTGTAACATCCCGTACTTTAGTGATCAGATAGTAAAGCAGAGGGTGGATGAGCTCTTAACAAAATGCAGACTCAAGCCTTCACTTGTTCCAAACCACTCTCCCCAGACTCTTTCTAAAGCAGTACAGCCTATGCTAAAGAGACATCTCCCCTATTGTGTGTTTTTGTTGTATGCCTTCGGATCATTTCTGACTTATGGTGACCCTAAAGTGAAGGCAAAATTTGTTCGGTGGAGGGTGGGGGTGGGTGCTTTTGCCTTCCTCTGAGGTTGAGAGAATGTGACTTCCTCAATGTCCCCCAGTGGGTTTCCTCAGCTGAGTGGGGATTCGAACACTGGTCTCCAGAGTAAAATACTCAGACCACTACATCACACTGGCTCTCTTTCCCTTATTGTATTTTCTGCAAAACAGGCCTCACCTAAGCAAATAATAATAAGATGGAATCCCTCCTACTGCATTGTACAAAAACTGACTGGATTGGCAATTGGATCTCTCTTCAGCTCTGGTGATGGGTGAACATCTGAAGGAATCAAGCTGGTTTACGCACCACAGGGCAGAACATTTGAGAATTATTGTATGAGAAAAGAAAACTGAAACAGATCAGGAGAGTAGCAGCTTTCTCCATGCCACTTTGCATGCTGTCAAAGCACTTCTGTTCTCTTCCTGAGGGAGATGGTCATAAAAGCATGACTTTTTTTGCTCTGGAAAAATCAGTTTGCCAGAAGGTACACTTTTATTACTGTCTCTCTCAGGAAGAATTAAAGTGCTATGACAGCATGCAGATTGTCACAGAGAAAACTACTCTCCCTATCCATTTAGCTTTCTTTTCTCATGTGGTAAGGCTCTTAGTTCACACCAGTCTCCTTCAACAATGTGCCCCTCAGCATCTGCTACCAGAGGTGACTATGTCCTTCTGTTCATTGGTAGGGCAGTACTTGCCATCAGAGGTCCATCAGTTTGTTGTTATTTGCCATCAAGTCAACTTCAGCTTATGGCAACCCTATGGATGAGAGACCTTTATTCCCCCACTTCCATGCCATGCCATGCCATGCCATGCCAAACATACAAGGTTCCCTCTCTCTTTCTCTCTGCAAACTGCTTTGCTTTTTACTCTTTCTTTTTAAAAGCTTTCATTCAACCAGTACTGAAATGTATATCCTCCTCTGGGATGGGAGAAAAAAAGCATCCTGTCATTTATGGACACCCAGTGACCACCGAGGACAGAAACTTAAGATCTGCTTCTTCAGATGAAACAATAGGAGGAATTTTTAGACCAGCCAGGATATAATTACCTACACTGGAATGGAGCCAAGATCACAGTAAGCTTAGCAACAGCAAAGTCCTAATGGCACAAAGGGGATTGAAAGAAGCTAAAAAGAAAAACACAATAGCCCAAGTGGGATGTCTGATTTTACCATCTGGGAAGAAGGTTCTGCTGCTGAACACCGTCTTCAAGGACTAAGATGTGAAATACAAGGGAAATGAACAAAAGCAAGGGGGGGTAGAAGGGGCAAACCTTCTGTACAGCATCAGGAATGATGGGAGATGGCTATGGAATTGATTTTAAATCCTGCAGAAAAATCATGTAGATTTCCCCCCTGAATCTGTGAAGGCTGTGTGGGAAAGGGTGGGTAAAATACTGTTCTGTCTCCTACTTGGGTGAGTTACAGTGAATGTGGGTTGAAAAGTAAAGGTTACTCTTTCTCAGGACAGTGTAAACTTTAAAAAATAGTGTTGTTGTCAGGTTTATAATAATACAATGGTGCAAAAATTGAAACTCAGTTAATAAGGACAGTAGCCTGGAAATTTTACTTTTTTGGACTACAACTGGGACATATGATATAAATAGTAACCTTTCCTAGACCTATCAAATATATTACTAGCATTAATAACATCTTTCTGTTACATTTTTTTAGGTGCCACTTAAGGAGGAGCGTACATGTACATATAGATCCTGTGCACACAGAATCTGTACTGCAGAAATAATCTGGTTGGACATCACTTGTAGGTGCTCCTACTTTGAAAAGAATGCATTATATGTGTTCTGAAACTGTTTGTATATCTATGGCTGCATCTGCACTGCAGAAATAACCTGGTTTGACACCACTTTAACTGTCATGGATCAAAGCTATGGAATTTTGGGAATTGTACTTTGTTGTGGCACTGGCACATAGCAAAGCTCTGGTGTCACAACAAATTACTATTCCCAGAACAAATTACTATTCCCAGGGCTCAAGGCTGCTTGCAAAAATCACATTGGGCATGACAGTTAAAGTGGTGTCAAACCAGGTTATTTCTGCAGTGTGGACACAAAGTGCATATTTCAGAATACATATAATGCATTCTTTTCAAAGTAGGAGCACCTACAATTATTGGTAGCCCATTAATTCTACATAACCCAGCTGTTATAAACAATTAAATGCTCTTGTGTATTTGAACATGCATGCCTTTGAGAGTTGCTTAAAATAAAGTGTGAGTGAGGGAGACTGTTCTATATGGCTGACCTTGCTATAGTTCGGAGATAAAAAAAAGAACAACAGAGGCTTTTAAATTTTATTGCTATTTGTTATTTAAACAAGAACATATGCCAGATTGGGTCTTTGAATCTTGCCATGAATCTTGCCAAGAATCACTCTACCCATTGAATTTCTGTGCCACTTACTAAAATTCCTTGCTGAGTCCCTGTTCCAAGTACTTTATGCTTTTGTCATACATTCTGTACAACAACCCTGAGAGGTAGATTACAGTAGCTGGAATAATAATAAGATTTCCAAGGGATTTTCATTGCTTAATGCAATTTTCATCTGGGTTTGTTCACAACCAGACACAGACGGCTGCTGACTCCATGGTAGCTTACTTTGGAAGCTAAAGCTGTAGATCCGTACTTAGGCTGTGTAAATCCCATTGACTTCACCTGGATTTCAGCAGCTCATCTGTGGACAGGGCTGCAGCCTTAGGCTCCATTTCCAGCCAGCATCAGCAAAGTCAGCTCATTAAATGTTTTCTGCAGTCTTCTGTAGATTCCTGCATTTGTAGGCTGCACATGGAAGATGTGGTTTAGATAAAACATTAAAATGCTTGGAGGAGGCTGCATAATGAATTACGCTGAGCAAAATGTTCCCACTGGGCAATATGGAAAGAAGTGCCAAAATCAGGGAATGTTGAAGGACAACTGAGGAAAGCAGTATTTAGAAAGAAAGAGACAGACACAAGATTGATTTTTTTCATGTTATCAAAAAGAAAGCACCACAGAAATCTAGGCAAAGATGAACGTTAAAAAATATGCCCTGACAACGGTTCCCAAAAGGGCAAAGTAACTTTTAAAAAAAAGGGGGGGGGAGAGAGAAAGGGTTGGCTAGGTGTGTTAAATACCAGTTAAATTCCAAGTGTGTGTGCAAAATGCAACCTTCAGGTTGTTTAAGCACACACATACCCACTTTCCAGACTCCCCTGAGCTGCTTTTCTTCTGAGAAAAACAAGTCAATGCTTTAACAGAGAGGCTTCTAGGAGGGACTACTCTCCTTTTAAATAAGTCACAGCTCACCCTACCCACTATTTCCCTGTATCAGAAGACAATTTCTTCTTCTTCCTCCTCCTCTTCTTCTTCTACCCTGCTTTTTTCCTAGTTTAGTTCAGGGCTCAAGGCTGCTTGCAAAAATTAAAACAGATACAGTGGTTCGGCTGGGGTTTGGTTCCAGGACACACACACCCTCCAAAAATATCAAAATCTTGTGGATGTTCAAGTCCCATTATGTATAATGGGGTAGTAAAACAGTGTGCCTTATATGATATAGCAACATCAAGGTTTGCTTTTTGGAATGTTTACAAGTATATTTTCAAGCTGTGGATAGTTGAATCTGTGGATGCAGAGTCTGTAGATACAGAGGGCCGATTGTACAGCTAAAACTTCACATCACCAAAACTTTAAAATGTTATTAAATTATCAATAGAAATACAGTTAAAAGTAGAATCATCAAAAAGCAACAAAAAGAATAAACAACACACCATATTCCCCCTGATCAATCAGCCCTCAATGGCCTGCTGAAACAATATAATCTTCACCTGCCTAGGGAAGGCTGACATGGAGGGTACCAGTCTAACCCCTCTAGGATGGTAGTTCT
>CM034701.1:354076257-354088767 GCA_020142125.1 Phrynosoma platyrhinos
TCAATTTGCACTATTTCTGGCAGTCTGCAAAGGCCCTAAAACCCAGAGCAGATTCACCACCCTCACTGACATGGAAGCCCTCAGACACCATTATTTGGGTTTGGGTAATTCTTGCTCCCACTGCTTTAGAATACATATATTCCAAATATGTTTTAAATCAAGGAGCAGCATGTCAGTTTGGGACCACAGAGGTTCCATTCCCTGCTTGCCACAAAGTTCCCAGAATTATATTGGGCCAGTCACTCCTGTTTATCCCGACCCAGTCTACTTCATAGGATTGTTGTGACGATGAAAAGTATACCTTAAAGCTATTCAAGCTGCCCTGAGGTCCTAAAGAAAGCACCAGATTTTTCAAATGAAATGAATTTCTAAACAACTGCTACAGCCAAGTCAGAATTAACTAGATGTCCCAAAATAAACCCTAGCTGTGGAAATAACTGCTTCAAGCCTTGATGCCTTCCTGTCTGACCCAGGCAAGGCTCTGGGCTCTCATTGTAAATCAGGTAGTTAAGCAATATATGTACAAGATGTGGCTGCAAACTTAATATTCCTTACACTGCTCAAATTTTATTTTAAAAAGCATATAGATATATGCTGTTAGAGAGGAGAGAATGAATATACTGTATGTTTGGTACCTTACAAAAAGAAGCACAATAAAGGCTTATGTAAGTGGTGCTTCTTTGCTTGGGTTGGCTGGAAGTGTCAAGCAGAGTCTGACATTTACAAGTTCCAGTAGTTTTAAAGACTCGGGGAGAGCAATGAATACATACATGATCTCTAGGCAGGAAGTTTTAGCAGACCATGGAAAGGCATTTTGTTGTTGTTATATAAATCAAAATACATATATAATTCAAGCCAGCCTCCTATCAGTTTCATCCTATGCCACATTTGTACTTGAAGGCAGGCAGGACTCTGAGAAGGGAACTTTTAACTAGTACATTATTAGGTGGGGGAAATCAGTAGATTGCACCAGCTATATACTATGAATTAGATACTGGATCTTCTTGGCCTGTTTGATAATCCAGGCTTGGTCAAAAGAGCCTCAGGACTCCATCATACTACACTGCCGCAGAAACATATTCTACATCAATGGCTGTAGCAACGTTCTGTGGAATGCTGGGGTTGTAGTTTAGTGAACCCGCCATGGCACTATCTTTCCATGATGATGGGATTGTCTTCTCCTGTGAGGCAAGAAGCTATGCTGATGGTAGCAGTGCTGCTGGTAGGGTCTCCCATGTCAGACAGGCTTTTGCTGAAGAGCCAAACTACTTGGAAGCAGCAGTGTGTGTGTGCACCACTAGCAAAGGATCTATCAGAGACAATGACAGTTGCACTATAGCTAATATTTGTTAAGACTGCACAGAAGGAGATACGGTAAGTCCCGTTTGAATGTCTTATTACCACAAAAACCCTATCCAGTTTGAATGAAAATCCAAAATGAAATGAAATGCCACAGTATGAGACTCCCAGTTTCAAAGGTACTCCACAAGCTACTGGGGTACAGCAGAGGACAGCTATGAATAGCTCTGTGGCTAATGATGCAACTGGAGTCAAGCTGAAAGGATGTTCAGCTATTGATGTGGTTAGAACTGAAAGGAAAGTCCAAAGCTGCACAACATATATTACAGAAACATGGAATGTGAGAAGTATGAATCAGGGAAGCTAGACATGGTAAAATAAGAAATGGAATGTATAAACATTGTAGTACTTGGGATGAGTGTGCTAAAGTGTACAGGAATGGGATATTTTGAGCCAGGTAATGTCACTGTTTTATTCAGGAAATGAACATCTAGGAAAAAATCAAATGGCATTAAAAGTGAGGAGAAATATAGCAAAAGCAGTCAAAGGACAATAAGAATTCAGGGAAAACCTATCCATATTACCCTAATCCAAGTTTATGCTCCAACTACAGAGGCAGAAGAAGAATATTTTTTAATAGTGTTCTGTTTGTTGTTGTTGTTGTTGTGTGTCTTCAAATCATTTTCAACTTATAGCAACCCTAAGGCAACCCTATCACAGGGTTTTTCTTGGCAAGAAATATTCAGAGGTTTGCCATTGCCTTCCCCGAGGCTGAGAGTGTGTGACTTGCCCAAGGTCACCCAGTGTATTTCATGGCTGAGTGAGGAAATGAACCCTTGTCTCCAGAGTCGTAATCCAATACTCAAACCACTATGCCACACTGGCTCTAATAGTGTTCTGTATTCCTTTTTAACTACACTTAAGCTTTTTTATTTTTACAACTGACTCTAAATTGTTTTTCAGGTTAGATAGTTGTATTACAAGCTAATAACAATCATTTGTAAGTTTTAATCTATATTTGTTTTGATTTTGAAAGCTGCCTTGAGTCTCAGTTTTGGGGAAAAGATGAGGTGTAGAATGAATGACTGTTTACGCTGTATTTCCACCAGAACTGTTGGAAAGTGTCTACACAACCAGAGATAATCCATTATTTATTCTTCGTGACTTCCTATCATTTCTCATCTGATGCTTATTGTGCCTTGTGAAACACTACTGCATGATAACGGGAGCATGAAGTTTCAGCTTCAATATGGTCTGGGGAAATCTGTCATATCACAGCTGCTGTTCACCACAGACCTGAAACTACAGAATGGTATTTGTGGAATTCAGAAAAGAGAGGTCTCCATATGCAGACCATATGATTAACAGAGAACTCAAATATATTATGATAGTACATTCATAAGAAGATGTCAAACATAATTGTAGTGGTTTAGCTTTTCTGTTTCGCAGTTATATATACAGAGGTCCATCTTGCAGTTATAGGGAATCTCACCAATGTAGACCACACATATTGAACATATGTTTGTGATCAGCTTCCTATGCTTGCTTCTAGCCAGTGGCTCATTTCTTTTGTAGGTTAAATTATTCCAGTCTTCAGATATTATGATAGAATTCAAAGACATAGCCTTATTAGTCTGAAAAATCAATATGCAGAGGGATCTTGATGCACCTTTGAGACTAACTGAAAGAAAGAAGCTGGTAACATTATCTTTTTATGAAAGGTGCCACAAGATCCCTTTGCATCCTCAGATATTAAGAACAGTGATATAGTGATAAATTCTGAAGAGCAATACCTAAATTTATTTGCTGTTTTCAACTAGATTAGACTGATTTATTTAATGGAAGGTATGTAAGTGCCAAGTTATCATTCAGAAGCTGGGACTACTAACTGGAACTAGGCCCAGGAGCTCACCATAACAGCTCAAACAGCCATGGCCCCAAAAAGAATTCATAGTCATGTCTCCAGAATATATTATGCTTTTATTTAAAAACTCTGGTATAAAGCTCCATCACAAAATATAAGTATCAAAAATAAACAAGAATTAAAGATATAGCTGTGTTAGTCTGCAGAATTAGTATGTAGAGAGATCTTGTAGCACTTTGGGACTAAGTGAAAGAAAGAAGTTGGCAGCATGAGCTTTCATAGATTTAAGTCTACTTCCTTAGAGGCATTTGCATCAAATGCCTCTGAGGAAACAGGAGCCATATTCTGTCAGCCGAATATGTCTCTTGTGCTGTGGTGAATAATTTGCCTTTAATACATAGCATGACAACAGAATGGCAGCCAATATGTTACTGTTAAGGTTATGCAGCATGATTGCAAATTTGTGTAGAGTTACCAGGGAGCAAGTTCTATTAATTCCAGAGTTTATTTCTGACTACGTAGGTTGAACTTGAAATACATACTGAGCTTGAACAAAAGACCTTCAGCCAACTAGGCCACCTTTAGCTTTTAATGTAAAAAGCAAACAATCTTGCAAATGGTTGTCATCATTTACAATGCCGGTATTATGTGCTACCTTATCAAATCAAATAAAAGAAGCTTGCAGCATGTGCCGGATTATTTTCTTCATTCCCTGAATTCTTCTTTGTTAATTTGTCACAAACAATAGTGAAACTTAAAAGCCTTGTTGTTACTTGCTCACTTGGCAAAGCAAGTAGGCCATCAATTACCTTGCTGCTCTGGCAGATGATGGCATCACTCATATTCTGGAAAAAGATATTCTAGAGCTGTGTTCCTCATCATTCATTTTCTGCTATTCCATTGATTATGACAATGTTATAAAACCCCTTGAAGCAATGGACTAGTCTATAGCAACAAGCAAAGTTGCATTATCAATCCAAGATTCTTTGAACAAGTTGACATGCAACTAACATTTTAGTCCTAGAGTGTTGCTTGCCCCCATTCCTGTGACAGTCTTATAAAAGCCTAGAGGGTAACGATTCATGAAGCTTCACATTCCCATGCGGTGAAATTCCAGTACAAAAAGTTAATTTGCAATTGCATTAAATGTATATCATATTTCAGAAACATATTGACAAGCCTCAGTTTGTTGCTACGTCAACATTTCAAACTTTACATTATTCTAGGAAACTTTTAATGGCTGCCTTAATTTGAAAGGGATTTCAAATTTCAGTAAGAATTTTGGAAAAATGTGTTATCAGCCAATGGGAATAAGGACAGCAAAATCTCACGCACCTCTCCAGTTTTTACTTCATATTAGAGGCCTTGAAGTTGAAGTGAGTTGTTGTTGTTGTTGCTCCTGCTGCTGTTGTTTTCCTGCCCACCAGGTTGAATTAATCAACTTGGATTAGACCTAAGCAGCAGCGGCACAAACAGCCTTGTTGTTGTTATGTGCCTTCAAGCCAAATCTGGGTTATGGCAATCATATCATAGTATTTTCCCAGCAAGATTTATTCACAGGAGGCTGACAAAGAGCGACTAGCTCATGGGCACCCAGCAGCACTTGCTATAGTAAAAATGTCCTCAGTCCAGTGGTCCAGAAATTAATGATAACTATCTTCCTTCCATTAAAATACAAGACAGTTCATACAACTTTCTAATACCACCTACCCATGCAACTACTTCCATGGAATGAAATAGCAAAAATGGGAAGAAGAAAGCAGTTGGAGAATATCTTTACAAATGTTGATGTTGTACGCCTTCAAGTTGTTCCCAACTTATGGTGACCTAAGGTGACCCTCTCATGGGTTTCTCATTTGTCCTGAAAGGGTTTGCCATTGTCTTCCTCCTCTGAGGCTGACAGAGTATGACTTGTCCAAGGTCAGTCAGTAGTTTCCACGGCTGATCAGGGATTTGAACCCTGCTCTCCAGAGTCCTAGTCTAACACCCAAACCACTACATCATGCTGGTTCTCCTTTACTAATATGTCACTTTGGGAAACTACAGATGCCCTTGGGTATAATTTGTTGTTGTTGTTGTTTGTCATCAAATTGAATTTGATCTATGGAGTCCCTACAAATGAGAAACTCCAAGATTTCCAGTACCTCTTTAGAACTGAGGCTGGGTGAGTGTTGGCCTTGTATGTTTTCCCATCCAAGTCCTTCTTTGCTTCTGGCAAAATCACAGGGAGGACTATCCTTTTTACCTGTACAGTGGCCCCATGGTATCTGCTGAGGTTTGATTCCAGGATCCCCCTGTAGATACTATAACACATAGATGCTCAAGTCCCATTATATACAATGACATAGGGGGGTTGCAGACTGCCAGAAATAGTGCAAATTGAGTCCACTTTTAGGGTTAGGGTTAGTGCTAGGGAATCATAGGAAATGGTTTTTTTCTGAGACATTGAGCCTTCTCTGTCAGAGAGCTCTGGTGCCACAATAACTACAGTTCCCATGATTCCCTAACCCTAACCCTAAAAGTGGACTCAATTTGCACTATTTCTGGCAGTCTGCAACCCCCATAGTAAAATGGCATCCATTATATAAAATAGCAAATATCAAAATTTGCTTTTTGGAATTATATATGTATATATTCAAGCCATGGATGCAGAATCCATGCAGATGAAGTGCCAACTCTATTGAGAACAATTAACCATTGGCTAGGTATAAAAACCACTCAGAATCATTAACCATGGTTTGATGTTGGCTTGTTTCCCTAAGCTTATGGTGATCAACACATAGCTCACAGGCTGCATGGGGCCCCCCAAGGCTTATTTTGCACACTCAAAGTTATTTTTGAACCTCTAAAAATTGCACTGCCAATATTTAGCATTGAATTACACTGTTGAATTTCAACAACTATGAGAAAAACATTTTAAATGCTCATCACCATGATAATGATCCAGTGGTATCATTAGGAATGGGGGGGGGGGGATGGACCACACTGGGTGACACCATTGGTGAGGTGATACCAAAATGACTGTGTCACTCTTAATCATTTCGGACTACACCAGCCTGCTTTCTCCAGCCCAGAGGGACCTGGCCTATGCCTACCAAAGCAGGCCTGATTGACCTCCTCATCACTGATCTCATAGACATTAAAATAGACTTAAACTATTAAACTATTAACAACATTAAAAACAATTTAAAATATACAATAAAAATCTTTTTTTAAAAAAGCAGTCAAAAAGAGTACCATTAAAACAGTACAGCACTGTCATAAAAGATTTTCCTTTAAAAACTTTCATTTCTGAAAATTAAAGTCAGAATAAAAAAGTATTTGCCTTTTGATGGAAGGACAGTAAGGAGGGCCCCATCCTAGCTTCCTAAGAAAATTTCAGACCTTAGGGACAGCCACTGAGAAAAATGTGTGATCTATTTTTTTTCCTATTTGTTGTTAAAGTTCATTGACGTTGCAGCAATGGCTGAGGGCAGGGAGCAGATCCCTGGAGGGCAAACTTGGCTCCAGGAACTGCCAAAGTTTCTCACTCTTGCTTTAAATCACACTGAATACCAAACACAATTTGATGAGGTTTAGGCCTAATGCATAACTGCAGATAGTTGAAAATGTGAGCAGAAGGTCCATTTTCTTTCCTTTAGTCAAACTAGAACCTGTAAGTACATGCACAGAAATTAAAGCATAGTTTAGCATGCAGTGGTGAACATCTGACCCTGTGCATATTGGTGTAAGCAACTCCTATGAGGTCTAGCCAATATAACCAATGGTGAAGAATGCTGGGATTTGCAGTAAATTGCCATTTGGAGGGCCCATCCTTGGTTAAATATAACTTACAATCAGGCCATAATCTCTGTCCATGGAGGTGATAGCCACAAATAAAATGAAGAAATTTGATCTTCTCATACTCTTCATACAGATTACTGACAAGAGAGATCAAGCAGCTGCAGAAAATAATCTTTCAGTTGGTCATTGTTTTGAAATGGGTTTGAACTGGTCTGCTTCCTTGACTTAAATATGCCAACAGAGGAATATTTCTGACCCTAAATACTGAGAGAGTGTGAGGAAATGCAGCTGGCTGATTTTCATACAGCCAAACCACCATATACCTCTAAATGTGTTGGTGATGAAAAACATCTTCCCTTTTCCTACATAGCTGTTTACTCTGTTTTTCTGGAACTTTGTTCCACTCATGTCTCTAAGCATCCTAGACTGAAAAACTGTTCTCATAACTGTAGAGTTGAAAAATATAGTTGTGTTAGTCTGTAGAATCAGTATGTAGAGAGATCTTGTAGCCCCTTTGAGACTAAGGGGTTGTACAGACTGGCCAATAGGGCCAGCCTGGGGGTGGAGTGGGAGTGTGGCGACCGCACGCCAGCTACTCCAACTCTGCCCCAATGCCTCCATCACACCACCCACCCACCCAGATGGCAGGCAGTGTCAGGGCGCTCCCTTGGTGCAGCGATCATACACGCTGCGCCAAAGGAGCACCGAAAAGCCACTGCCAGGGCAGCAAGGGCAGCTTTTTGAAACTCTAAAAGGAAGCGGCATTTGCAAGCTCTTTTTAGAGTGGCAAAGCATCAGATCAGGGCTGCAGTGTGTGGTTGCTGCAGCCCCGATCCAACAAGGAAGGGGGCGATGGGACGCCGCCCCTTAGGGACTGTCTGTCCAGCCTCTAACTGAAATAAAGAAATTGGCAGCATGAACTTTCATAGAAATTAAAATGGTGCATGCGCCCATGACGCAGGCGCTTTGAATATATACGAATTTCCATTTTCGTGGAGGGGTCTGGAACAGATCCCCCGCAAAAATGGAGGGACAACTGTAATTTCAAAGGTGTTACAGCATCACTCTACCTACTGTTCCCATAACTATTTAGGTTATTCAGGCTACCCAGAAAAAGATACTACACAGGTTGATTAACTTGTTTGTTTTTTAAAAATTCTGTTTTCTTTGCATAATCACAAAACTGTTTGTAAATAAATAATGATACAACAGATGTCAGAGAGTATGGAAAAGCAAAATTTTAGGAGCTTATCACTTGGCTTTTTAAATCGGTTTACCTCTATCCAGCTTAATCTTAATTCCGGCAGCATCCTGATTTTATCAGACTTTTTTGCCACCGAATTTGCTGCCCAAATACAGCCTGCGTCCACCCCTGCTTCCAGAGTGCTCCTCGCAGCCATCTTCTTAAGCTGGAAAACTCCCGGATCCAAAAAGAGCCATGAGGAGTGCTCCTGGAAGCGGGGATGCACCCCAGCTGTATGCGGGCAGCAAATTCAGCAGCAAAAAAGTCTGATAAGATCAGGATGCTGCCCGAATTAAGAGGGGTACACTCCAAACTGTAAATCTGAATTTTAAAAAGCCATTCATCTCAGGTAGTCTGTACATCCACCAATAGACTGATCCCAACCCCCAACCCCAAACAATGATATTTCCATGATGTCAGGATTAACTTTCCCAATATTCTCACCCTTACTATCTCTTTTATGGCAAATAAGACTACCAGTGGTGACTACAGTAGAAGTAGTAAAGTGTTAAATTATGAAATGCAGGCATATATCATGTTTGTTCCCATGGTCCCACCCACAAAGAGAATCAGAAAATGCAGGCAATTGCTTTGGTTCCATTTCAATAAACCACTACTAGACATTTCCTCATCCATCAGGAACAGGTCTTTTGCAACACTAATGTGTCTTAATTGTCCATCAAGACCAGGCCATCTCAAAATACTTTCTCAATCACAGAAGGAAATGCTCATAACAACACCTTTTGCTAGCAAGATCTATTTTTCTCTCAGCTACTGGGAGGATTTGCAGCTAGTCTCAGAGGGAGGAAAGGAGTAGGAAGCTTGGAGGGGATGGGAGTGGCAAGTGTCTGTGCTAATCAATAAGTGCCTGTGCTTCACATTCTGTGAGCTTTAGTTCAGTTTAGTTCACAACAGCTAAATCTGTACTGCAGAAATAATCCAGGTTGACACCACTTTAACTGCCATGGCTCAATGCTATATAATACTGGGAAGTGTAGTTTGTTGCGGCACCAATGCTCTCTGTGGTGAATAGAATGTCCAGCTGACCAATCAGGAGGCAGCTGAGGGCCAACCAATAGAATTCAAGCTGGGAACACTTGAAAATTCCAAGGTGACAGTTGGTGTGGAGAGTTGGAAACTCGACAGTTGAAGAGAGTTGTCAGGGAGTTAAGCCAGAGAGAGGGCTGTGTTTTGGGGAGTTCCTCAGAGAACTGTAATTTTGTTACTTAGAGTCCAGACAGGAGGGACTCAGAACACATACAGAGCTCTAAAGAAGGGAGTTGCTGTTGTGTTAAATCCTGAGGGATATTGTTAGCCAGTGTGGCTGAAGTATTAAAAGTGAAGTGGAAACAAACATTGTTATTAACTAAGCAAGCCTACAGTAACAAGCTTTGATATAAGTTGTAGTTATACCTTGCTGTTTTAAAATAAACTTTTATTCTTATTTATCTTCACGTGGCCTACATTTTCTGAACAAACCATGCTACTAACATGTTAAAGTTTTGGTGTGGGACATCATACTATGAATATGATGGCAGGGGTGGGATAATGCGTTCCCACAGGACTGCCATCCAGAAAGTCAGTGCTAAAGATGAAAGGTGTCAGGAGAACACGCCACATCTCTGATAGAGAAGGCTAAATGGCTCACAAAACTTCAGTTCCCTGATTTCCATAGCATGTGCTATAGCAGTTAAAATGGTGTCCACCTGGATTATTTCTGCCAATGACAATTATGCTACCTCCAGTTCAGATGCAGGATACCTGATAGTACCAGCTAATGGGAAACATCAATAGAAAAGGGCTATTTATTATTATTATTATTATTATTATTATTATTATTATTATTATTATTATTATTATTTTGTAGCCTGCTTGTGGGCTTCCCAGGCACATAAGCTTGAGAAGCAGGATTTTGAACTAGATAAACCTCTTCTTATGTACTTATATCAAAACATCCACTAATGTTTCCACTCTCTGGAACTGGATGTGCAGAACCCAATCCTGTAGCGATGTAGAGGACTGCAACCTCCATCATCCTCACCCAGCTAGAGCACTGGCTGAGGATGGTAGGAATTGTAGTTGCACACATCTGGTAGGGACCAGGATGTGGGAGGCTGTACTAGGCTCTGAGGACAGGCAAGCGATAAGAGCTTATTATTATGCATATATTAATAACCCAGCCCAAATCTCAAGATGATTTCACCCAGAGGCATCATCTAGAATCTGTAATTTACATTAGAGACTCAAATGAAGTTTATAATTAAAGGTATATATGTGATCCCAGTCTCTCAGTTCTTCAACAGGTTTCACAGATGGCTTAAAGAAAGACGTACTTCAGTGTGAATCAATGACAAGATAATTACTTTAAACAAGAGCTAGAGGAGCTTTCTGGTCCATGGGTAGAAACCATCTTCTGAACACCTTCACACAACAAATGTGTTCACCTTTTTCACCAGAAACTGTTTTCTCTTCAGCTCTGTTCCTCTTTTGTGCTCCAGATGTTTGGTCCAATTAACTTAAACATGTTTAAATTTACAAGCAGTACTCTAAACCAGGGATAGCAACTTAAAGTTATTGTTGACTGCAGGTTCCAGCAGCCTTAGAGATCATAATCAACAATGAAGAATGCTGGGAGTTGCAGACCAACAACACCTGGAGGCCCACAGGATTCCTGACCCTTCTCTATACTTTAAAGTGCTTGTAAATTTGAACATTTTCAAATGTATTTGGGACCTTGTAATTTGTCAAAAAGTCCTAGTAACTATTTTAAAGTTAGAAAACTACTCTGGAAATAGTGCAGAATCACCGTAGCTCAACCAGCCAGCACAGTTCACCACCACCATCTTCTCAAGTATAAACAACCTCCCTTAAGACTGATTCTATAGAGGGGAGACTATATAGGACAACATGGTAAGAGCCCAGTGACACTTGGTTTTATTCTTTAATTTTTTGTTGTTCATATTCTGCTCTTCCATTTTCTGTTTTTATCCTGCCACCCCATGGTTTGCAATCCTCCATTATTAACCAAAAGAAGATTAGTAAGTATTGTGGTGAATTAGATGACCCCAGAATAAACTGAATTAAATTCACCACCAGAAAGAGGAGCTTATCACACAGCTTTTTAAGTCGGCTTACTGTTACCAAAAGTGCATTTTTCTGAATTTTGGTGTGTGTATGAATTCCACATAACCCCAGATGTACACTGCAGTGGACCCCAAGTGCCACCAAGGCAATGGCAGGCAGGTCATACCAAGGTCACTTGGAAGACTGGAAAAACCCCAATCCCCAAAGCCAGGCAGATAGTGTGGGAGTTGCAAATGGACCATCATCACCTACATAATCAGAAGGACGGGGGATAATGGCCTAGATATCTCACCTGATGGACCAACTAATGACTTAATCCTCTCCGATTCACCTTGACTATTGCCAGACCGGATTACCTCACCCATGCCATCTCACACCGTTGCCCTGCAGCTAGTTTTAGCCCTTAAAAAACCCTGGATTTCTCCCCTCAGTGTTGCTAGTTTGGAGTTCATGAGGACACTATGTCACTTCTGTTCAAACCACTCTCAGAACGGTTGTGTCCCACACCACTTCACCCAATTGAATCCCAGAGAAAGCCTCAGCGGTAGTAAATATCACCTGTAGTTCTGCCTCAACATCTTTTCCAAGCTAACCTCGATTTCCTGAGTCTTAAATGAGTGAGTGTGTGTATGTGAATTGCTGTGTGATTTTCCCTTTTAATAAATAATATTTTAATTGGAGAATTCTGTCTTTGCATCAGTTCTTAGATCCACCAGCCTCATGTATACAAGTGGGAGACAGTCTCATAGAGTCCTTGCAGCTGACCCCCTCTCAGTTTGAGCTAAATAAAATTCCCCATACTAGACTTCTGGCTACATTACCTTTTCTGATTTAAATTTTAATTCGGGGGGCATCCTGATATTATCGCAGCGATTTTGCCACAGAATCTGCCACCTGGATCCATCCCAGGTCCATCCCTGCTCCCATGAGTGCTGCGATGCCCATTTTCTTAAACTGGAAAACTCCTGGTTTCGAAAAGAGGCATGCTGAGTGCCCTGGGAGCAGGGATGGACCTGGGATGGACTTGGGTGGCAGATTCAGTGGCAAAATTGCTGTGATAATATCAGAATGCTGCCGGAATTAAAATTTAAATCGAAAGAAGTAAGCCGATTTAAAAAGCTGTGCAATAAGCTCCAGAGTAAATATATATATTTTGAATACTAATAGTAAACATTTCTTACCGGTGGACGACTTGACTAGCTAGGAACAGAAGATATGAAAACTAAGAAATAAGCAG
>CM034701.1:354090862-354123211 GCA_020142125.1 Phrynosoma platyrhinos
AGATATAAATAAAAATTATTATTAATTATTATTATTATAAATCCTGTATACTGTTTCTACCCATTTCATATCACTGGGCTAGCTAGGAGTGCTTGGGGCAGAGGATACTGAGTTGTAGGGAAAAGCCACTTTGTATTTGTTTGAATCTGTTTTTTAAAACAAAAACAAAGCCTACCAGTGGACAAATGTCTGGACAAGTAGAGAACTCACTTCACTGATGCATGTCACTTGAGTTCACATCTGAGGTCAGGAACGAATACTTTCATTGTGTTTGAAGAGCTGAGATGGCCTTACTTGAAGGCGGCTTTGTGGGGATCATTGTGGAACTGATGCAGGCTGGGAGCAGCAGAAAACAAAAGGTACCATATGCCTGCATTTGTAAAAGTCAGGTGATTCACTTTTCCAGTTTCAAACAAAAAATGTGTTCTTTTTGACTTCATGTGCACTCCTATTATCTCTCCTAATCACTGTAAAGTGTGGAAGAAATCTGAACCATTAATTCCGGGGTTAATTTAGTCCACTCTGTACTGCATCCAAAGAAGTGGGCTTATAACTACAAAAGCTCCTGCAAAAATAGAAACCAGTTAGTTTTAAAGGAACTGATTTCTTTCTTCCCCCCCCTTCTTTTCTCCTTTTTATGCTGCAAGAGACTAACACAGCTGCTTTTTTAAAAAATTAATTCAACAGTGTTGCTATCCATGCTTCTCCAGGGCTTTGTTCTAACCTGCCTGAAAAATAGACATGCCCACAAAGGCCAGTTTTGGTGAAACTGAGGGCCTTTGCAGACTGCCAGAAATAGTGCAAATTGAGTCCACTTTAAGGGTTAGGGTTAGTGCTAGGGAATCATGGGATTTTTTTTCTGAGACATTGAGCCTTCTCCGTCAGAGAGCTCTGGTGCCGCAATAAAATACAGTTCCCATGATTCCCTATCCCTAACCCTTAAAGTGGACTCAATTTGCACTATTTCTAGCAGTCTGCAAAGGCCCTGAATTAGAAGGATTGTGACTTGAGTCCTATAGAGCATCCTTGTTATATCTACTGTATCCTACTCCAGTGTATGCAAAGGATCTAGGATATTACAAACTGCAGAATTTGCACCATGACCTCACTTATTTTCACCATGATCTCATTGTAATTCATAGTGTTCAAATTTTCTGTGAAAATGAGAATCCTGATCACAACAGATTCCCAGGCCTGAGAATAAGGAGTCCTCCAAATGTTGTTGAATTGCAATTCCTAGCAAATCATTCCCCACAGCTAATGGTAAGAGATGCTTGGAGTGATCGATAATAATAATAATAATAATAATAATAATAATAATAATAATAATAATAATTTATATCTTGCCTTTTGCTGTGGCAATCAAGACAGCTTACATATAAAATTAAATTTAAATAAAACATGCCCAAAATAAAAAAAAAATATTAAACAATACTAATAAATAGTTCATAGAAGTCCAAACATTTCCCACAGTGCAAAGAGTACAGATGAGAGTCTATTGAAATTACAAGAAAAAAGATTCCACCCAAACATTAGTAATAACTTGTTGACTGTGATAGCTGTTCAGTGGTGGAATAGACTGCCTTGAAGGGTGGTGGACCCTCATTTGGAAGTCTCTAAACAGAAGTTAGATGGGCATCTTTCAGTTGTAGCTGTTTATTCCTCCCGGCATGGGGCTGGATTAGATGCCCCTTGGTGCCCCTTCCGATTCCATGATTCTATTTCTTGTAATGTGAGGTGAAAAGAGGTTGCAGCTTTGAAGGGATCTACAGCAATGGTCTGTCCTTATCCACTTTCTTGGCTTCATCAGGTGTGTGAGGCACAGAGATGCTAGTCTATGGCTGTGTAACAGTAGCCCATTTGCATGCCCTCCTCTGCTCATTGCCACTGTTTTTGCCCCTCAGCAGGTGTGTAGGAGGCCTTGCAATTCCCCTAGTAATGGTTTACTCCTCTGTAAATAGGCCTAACTCCCTTTTTCAACCATCACAGAAACAGAGCAAGCAACCTGGTATCGCTTATTAACATGTCTATTGATCTCAAAACCTTGTATGGCAACTCCCTCAAAAAGTATCACTTCTTCAGAACCTATGGTCCAAAACAGGGTTATGCAAACAGGATTATGTCCAGAGATGAGATAGGGAGACATGGTGCTTTGACAAGTAGATACACTTACGCACAACCATGGGTTGGGTTGGGATAGAAAAGGACCACAGTGTATATTTGGTTATAGCTGTAGAAGGCATGGCATGTATGGGACTGGAGCCTCACATTGGTCGACCCACCTGTTGTCTGAAAAACATCAGATCCAACTCACAAGCTGGTTGCTGCTGGAGTAACAGAAATGGGATGCCAAGTGAGTGAAAACCTCTATGTGGCTCCCTGCCATGTAGGGTGAGGCTGAACCCCCCAACCCATCCCCTGAGCTGGGCATGACCTGTGCTGCCTTTACCCTGATATCCCATAAGAGAAATGCACACTCCTGGGTATGACTGGCACACAGACCTCACTTGTCTTCAAATGAGGTATGATTCCATGACAAACCTCCCCCAAAAGTTGTGACAAATGTAAAGGAACCTAATGACATTTAGGTCACGGAAAAGCATTTATGCCACAAAAGGGAGGGAGGAATAAACAGATGAACTGGGAGCTGCTTATATACTTTCCTGGCAGCTGGGAGTGAAAATTTCCCCCTCTCTGGAGAAATAACAGTGACAAATCTGAATGCCCAATTATTCCTGCCCCTGCAGAGAGCCAGTGAAAACTGTGTGTGCTGCTGGGAGGGAAATGCCAATGTCAGGGGGAAATCTGACCTCTGGTTCTCCCTCCTTGCCACAGACTACAAAAACAGAGTCCTTGATAAGTCTGGGGCCATTTCTGTCTGTTTTTGCCACCAAGACCTTGGAAAATTTACTTTGGAGAACTATATTTCCCAAGAAAGTATGGTGAGAGGCCAAGTGGCTGGAGGATTCTGGGAACTGCAATTTTAAAACAAAAATCCAAACTCTGTTGCCATCCCACCATACAAAAGGAATTACATGGAATCCTACAATCCTACATGGCAGGCTAGTTATGAACTGCAAGTAGGCTGTGAGATGCAAATAACCAACCTAATAGCCCTTCCATGGCAGTCTCATCTTCAGAATTGTACTTTCAGACTTTACAGTACTGGCAGATTTCTTTCTCTCCACCCAGTGAAACAGTTACTGGAGAATGAATGGTTTGTTGTTCCAAGATTCTTTGCTCAAGGCAACTTCCCTTGACAATTACAGAGCTAGAGATTCGCAGCAAGTCACAGATTTAAGTAAACTGTTTTATTAGAACATCCCTTAGGGCACTGGTATTATGAATTAGCTCACAGAGCCAGCATGACTTCTCTTTAATGTCTACTGTATCTTCCTAGCATTACAACACCTCTTCTATAACTATTGTAATGGAAAATTGTTCTGAGTTATGCACACACTTACAGGCCTTGGATCAGATCCAGTTACTTGCCAAACTAGTTTTGCATTTTGAATAGAGTGTCCTGAACAGCAGGTCTCCATGCTACATGACATACACCTTTTGAAACTGATTAGTATTTCAGAAGTGGTATGTGACAAGACATGATGCTCTGGTACTTCAACTGGATTTTTAAAAACCCCTTTAGATAAACACTAGCCTTTGGGTATATCTAAACTAGTTTTCTGGATCCAAATCACCAAGTTTGTGCAAACTATATGTTTCATATAGAGAAAGAGTCTGTATTTGGCAAAGTCTCCCTTGCTCTCATGGGTTTCGAGGGAGGTTGAAGAGTGGGAATGTTTGGGCAAGTATGATTAGGTTGGCTAAGAAGCTGTTCAGAGTGAGAACAAAACATGACAGGTCTCTTTCAATAAGGAGCAGCTCATGAAAGGACTGATCACCCCATAGCTGTAGTGGCTGTGGGCTTCTGTGTCTGTGGGGCAGTGAATGCACTCTGGGTTTTAATCTGAAACTTAAAGGGCCCATCCAACATATTGAGCCTTTGGGGAGAATAGGATCTAGAACCGTGGATAACTCCTTTAAAGTTCAGATGAAAACCCAGAGCAGAATCACTACCCTATCAACACAGAAGCCATCAGTTGCCACTAAAAAGAGTATATTTTTCTTATTCATATTAGTCATAAAAGATGCTGAGCACATTATAAAGATTTTCCTATAGAGGAAAATATAATGTGCTCACCATCTTCCACAGCCAATACAGTCTATCCCCCTGCTGGGTTGCCTTTTAAACTAATATAAGCTATTTGGGACAGAGATCTGATGTAGTTTTAGTTTATGTAACTCTCTGTGTTCATTGAGAGGGGTGTCACTAAGGGATGTGAGGAGTGTGGACTGTAAGGGGGAAGTGACACCACTGTTCCCAAAATATCTGCCTTTTGGAAGAAACTGGCTGTGCCATTTGCCTGCATCCCTTTAAAACACTGGAGCTCAGCTGAAGAGAAGGCATTAGTGAATTAAGGCTTGGTGGGTGGAGAAAAGAGAGGCCTCAGGTGTGGTTTTCTTCTTCTTTTCATTTTACTCTTTTCAAATTTTCTTTAAAAACATGACATTTTACCAATTTTTCACTTTTACCATATGAAACTATGTAAATATAAATACATTTAGGCTGGTATCGTAATTTAAAGGTGTAATTTTGATTTTGTTAGTTCCTTATGTCACAACTATTGCCATTACATTCAGTAATATATGGGAATTACAATGTACGAGTAACGTTAGTACAATTTCTTTCTTTCTTTTAACTAAAGGATTCTATGTGATGTGGTATTGGAGAAAGTCAATGGGGGGTGGCATCATGGGTTCCAGCACTGGGTGACGCCAACCCTAATGATGCCACTACTCACTGATGGAGTAAATAAGTGTCAGGACTAATTATAGGGCATGGAGTAGACTGCACAACTTATGACCCCATCTAAGCTGCAAGAAGATCACCAACCATTCACTATGGCCTTCCTGGTTCTTGAGAACTTCCCGGTCCCCTTCCCCAATTCGAGGAAGGCATCAATCTAGGAAATGTATCAAATCCAAGAGGTGTCTTGAACATAGAAAAACAAACTTCAACTTAACAGGTTACATAGTTGGTTGCGACTATCCTTTTTCCTTTAGCTTGAAAAGATATGATAAAGAAGCTTTCAGAGGAATCCGGCTGCCTCACCCTGGTTCAAATGGTACTTCAGGTGAGGAAAATCTTCTATGAAAATGGCAGTGGAAATTGATTGAAGAGGGAGCTAGCAAGGCATAGTGGTTTGAGAGCTGGACTACAACTCTGGAGACCAGGGTTTGATTCCCAGCTCAGCCATGAAATCCACAGCGTGACCTTGGGCAAGTCACAATCTCTCAGCCTCAGGGGAAGGCAATGGCAAGCCTCCTCTGAACAAATCTTGTCATGAAATCCCCATGATAGGGTCACCATAAATCAGAAATGACTTGAAGGCATACAACAACAAATAGTATAAGCATGTAGATGTGTTGTGTTGCCAAAGAAACAGTATACAACAACCCACATGCTTATTCTAGGGCTCTCTTTAAGAGGCAAACCTAGGTGCATGCCTTGTGATAAGAATTGTGCAAAAGCTTGTAGGACTAGTTGGGGATAACCTCCTTAATAAATAAATACATAGTAGTAAATAAAATAAAATAAAATAAAATAGTAGCCAGGATAATCCTGTGCCTGTTCAGTTAAATGTTTCTTTAGTGTTTGGTCTGTACGTCAGGTAGTTTTAGTCAATAACTACTGGTTGAAAAATCTGTGTATAGTGCTGTTTCAGATTGTCAATACTTCTCAACTGAAAGCACAGAAGAGTGTTTTATTGGTAAAACCAAAGAGAAAAGATGTGAGCAAAACCAGATAACTTGAAAGAGGAAAAGTAAAAACAAATAAACCTCTCACTTCCCTACTCTGGTTCTGGTTGGAGGCCTCTGAGCCAGTGTCACTTGCCTCCTGAGGATCTAGGCACAGAAGACAGTAAAGAAATAACTCATTGTCAAATTAGAAATATTCCACAACTGTTATTTAACAGGGCACAGATGGGTAGGATGTGTATCTAGTCTTGGAAGAAAATATGGCTGTGAGGGAGGTTCCTCCCACCACCACCACCTGGGGCACATTCATTGTTTTCTGCAAGGGGATTCATCAGCCTTCTGTCAAGGAATTTTGTGGTGACTTTAGGGAATAGACAGACCACTTGATTATGAGAATATATTCAAAAGGTAGTCTTCAACCTGTGAGTGTACTGAGCCCAGAATACCACCTAGGTTATCCTTTTGAGGGAAATGGGAAGTGACATCCATCTGAGGGACCATAGGACTGGGGTGTTGGAAACAATGCATAAAAAGTACAGTATTTGCCAGTGCCATGTATTTATGTCCAAACATAGGACCATGTGTGAAGAGGAGATCTACAAGCTTATTGCATTGTTAAATAACTCGCCTTACCTGATCTGGCTTAAAAATAAATGCGGGTAGTGTCCGGACCCTATAGCAAGGGTTTTGCCACTGAAATCACCACCTGGGACTATCACGGGGCCATCCCTGCTCCTGGAGCCACTCCTGCGGCCATTTTCTTAAGTCAGAAAAATCTCGGCTTCGAAAAGAGCTGTGCTGAGCGGTCCTAGGAGCAGGGATGACCCTATGCTGCATTTGGGCGGTGATTTTGGCTGCAAAACCCTTGCAATAGGGTCCAGACACCACCCGAATTTAATTTTAAGCCAGATCAGGTAAGGCGAATTATTTTAACAATGTGATAAGCTTCCTGCTTTGAATTGTTCTTCATCATTTATTTGATAAACTGAACCTCTCTCTGTAGCTTAATGTTAGATATAGTAATTGTAATAGTATGTGCTAATAGCATTAAATAATATAGAACTTTCTTTTTTTATATAAATGTTCATTTGTTTGGCAATGTATTTGCTATGTTATTTCTAAAACATTGAAAGGATATTTTTGTAGTTGTGACTATGTATCTTGTGTCTCATGGATGATTTATCACTTACTAAATTTGAAATCCAAATTGTGAGTTTGGCTACTGCTGCTGCCAGGAAGCTAATGCTGCAGTCATAAAAGAGCTTAAGGAACAATTATCATGCCCTGACATTCCAATTTTAAGGTTGTTTTAAACAAGACAGGTTTCATATGTAACAGCTATCCCTTCATTGTAGGAAATGACACAATGGCACAGACCTGTGTATATGTTTATCATCTGCACACATCAGATTAGCCATGACAGTTTTGTGTGCTCATCAGTATGCGACAGTATCATTTGTTTGTGTTCCCGAAAATGCCTATGAAACAGGTTCTATAGGCACCGTATGGTTATTTTAAAACAGAACAATAAGAAAATAAAGAAAATAAAATGTAAACAATTAACTCCATCATGGCATAGTGGCTTGAGCATGGGACTATGACTCTGGTGACAAGAGTTTGAATCCCTACTCAGTCATGGAAACCCACTGGGTGACCTTGGGCAAGTCACACTCTCTCAGCAACAGAGAGGGGCAAAGGCAAATCCCCTCTGAACAAATTCTGGCAAGAAAATCCTGTGATAGGTTTACCTACATAAGTTGGAAATGGCAAGAAGGCACACAACAGCATTGACTCATACTTGTTGTGACCTGTTTCAACAAGAAGCAACAATACAAAACCAACACAGTAAAAATACAATACAAAGTCTCCCTGTTAAATGACATTAAAAAAAAGAAACAAAGAAGCTAAAATAGGACAATAAATAAATGGCTAAAACCAGGAACATGTACTAGATTTGTTGCAAAGACTTCAAAGGCATGAATATACAAAAATATTGTCATGTGGGAATGGGAGAGAAATCTCCAGGGCTAGTGGTGCCTGGTGAATTTCCAAGAGAGAGCTGCATTGCAGTGGGTGAAAGAAACATTTAGAAGTTCCTTTCTGTATCAGTCAGTCTTTAAACTTCAGAATGAGGAGCCCTCAGAAGAGGACCTCTGTAGATGATTTTAGGCCACAGATAGACCCATAAGGTGTTCCATCCCATTCAAGGAATTGCTGTTCAATCCACTGGAGGCTTCACTTGATGGAAGGAGTGGAGAAGTGATTTCTTCAGTTTTCCTGAACTGTTCTCCAGGCAGATGGAAGGAGTACAGGTACAAATTACCTTTGTTGCTTCAGTTTCTGTGGGCCTTCTCTGATTCAAATATAAATGATTCAAAGAACAAATATAGACAGCATAGCACATAACGAAAGGCCCATTCCGCCAAGCAATCAGGCCTCAGAGTCCTGCCAAAACAAAAAAGTCCTCACCGGCTTATGGAAGGTTAGCAAGGAAGGCACCAGTCTAACCTCTCTAGGGAGTTTATCATGTGGCACGAATCCCATGCAGAAACTAGATTTAAAGTGAAAACAACCTGCTTTTGCGGGTTGTTTTTCACATGACGTTCGGAGCTAACCCAAACAGAAAGTAGGCAAAACCTGTCATTGTGGATTGTTTTTCAGACGACGTTTGCGTGAAAGAGAAATAACACGAAAATAACCAGAACGGAAAGCCAACAAAACCTGCTCCTTTTTACTTTCAGGAACTTCCAAAAGTAAAAAGGAGTGGGTTTTGGCAACTTTCTATTTGGGTTAATGTTGCATTATTTCTCCTTTACACAAATATATCTCAAAAACAGCCCACTTTTGCTGGGTTTTTTTAGATTTTTAAATCCCATTTCTGCATGGGATTTAAGCAATTTGCCTCCATGTAATAAGGTCCTAGGAAGGGAATTCCTTCCCTCCTGGGTGCAGCCATCAAGACTTGGATTCGTCTTAACTCTAAAACCCATGCACATGCATGCATACACACAATTCCTAAATTAGAGTTTAGAATCATAAAGTTGGAGGAGACCACAGGGGCCATCCAGTCCAACCCCATGCCACGCAGGAACACACTATCAAAGTACCCCTGATGGATGGCCATCCAGCCTCTGATTAAAAACCTCCAAAGAAGGAGACTCCACCACACTCTGAGGAAGTGTGTTCCACTGTCAAACAGCCCTTACTGTCAGGAAGAGCCTCCTAATGTTGAGGTGGAATCCCTTTTCCTGCAGTTTGGGGGGTTGCAGACTGCCAGAAATAGTGCAAATTGAGTCCACTTTTAGGGTTAGGGTTAGGGTTAGTGCTAGGGAATCATGGGAATTCTTTTTTTCTGAGACACTGAGCCTTCTCTGTTAGAGAGCTCTGGTGCCACAATAAAATACAGTTCCCATGATTCCCTAACCCTAACCCTAAAAGTGAACTCAATTTGCACTATTTCTGGCAGTCTACAATCCTCCTTTGACACCATTACTCTATATCCTAGGATGCATGTATACTGCACAATTAATGCAGTTTGACATTGTTTTAACAGCCATGGCTCAATGCTGTGGAATTCTGGGATTTGTAGTTTTGTGAAGTATTTAGTCTTCTCTGCCACTGAGCTCTGGTGCCACAAAAAACTACAAACCCCAGGATTCAATATGATGGAGCCATTACAGTTAAAGTGGTGTCAAATTACATTCATCCTGCAGCATGGCAGCAGCCCTAGTCTCTGGAACAGCAGAAAACAAGCTTGCTCAATCTTCAATATGACATCCTTTCAAAGAGCTATCATGTCGCCTCTTAACCTTCTCTTTTCCAAGCTAAACATATCCAGTTCCCTAAACCATTCCCCATAGGGCATGGTTTCCAGACCTTTTACCATCTTGGTAGTCCACATTCCAGCTTGTCAATATTCTTCTTGAATTTTGGTGCCCAGAACTGGACACAGTATTCCAGTTGAGGTCCGACCAAGGCAGAATAGAATATTTGGAAACACATAATTGATAAAGGTCTGCAATCCAACATAATGGAAAAGAAAATATTTGGATCACCAGTTACTTTGGTGACTCTTATTAAAGGATGAGATAATTAGAATGGAGACTTTGGGGGATATGAGGCACATGTTTGCATATAATTCTTCACATTCACAAGGCACTAAAAAAAGTTCTATATTGGTGTAAGCAGACAGCATACATAAATATGTGGAATTGCAAAGATAACCTTTTCCAGATTTTATCCAATCGGATGCTAAACTAGGGGGCTATTCAGATGGTGAAAATAATCTAAATAGAATCTGGGTTGAATCTTTGTTTATATGAATTTCAAAAGCATCCAATCAATGTCTGGGGGTGGGGGGTGGGAGGTTTCTGAATTTTTCCACAGATTTGCATTCTCAGCTGTGTGAATAACCAATTTGAATAGACCCGGGACAAAACTCTGCATGCCTTGAACACACTTCGAATACAAAGACTCCATCTTTGTTCCAGTGTTGACACGTGTGAGCAACCAAATGCATGGAGATGCGCGTAGGTGCAGTTCCATGGTGTGAAGAACAAACCTGGAATGTGTGAGTTTATTCACAGAGATTATTCAGATAGTCATGCTAAAAAAAACAGCATGTGAAAGACCGCTACATCTCTGGTTTAAATTAAGAGTAAGGTACAGTACTGCAAGAGAAGTTGAGTAAAACCAACACAGCAGCCACATAAGGGATGAAACGGAATCCTTTAATGCATGTATTAACAGACTGATGGTAAACAGTGCCATTAAGAAACAGGAAAAGAAACAAGGACACATATATGCAAAGTGAAAGGAGGAGGTCAATAATACCAGAGATCTAAATTAAGATTTTGATATAAAACATAGGAAATAACAAGGGGTGAAATATGTAATATATCTGGAAGGGTGAAGCTGATGAAAAACAAGATGGCCAATATAGCATAAACTATTTTTCACTTAACATATACTTACTAGGCTTTCTGTGATAAACAGTTTTAGAAAAAGGGCTTGCATGATCATTGATAATGTTAAACGGTAAGTTGCAGATGATAATTTTTGGTGCTGCGAGATACATTTTATTAATGGGAGAAGAATAAACCCCTCACTAGGAACAGATCGCAACAAGTATGGGTCAATGCTGTTGTGTGCCTTCAAGTCTTTTTGGACTTATGACAATCCCAAGGTGAACCTATCATGGGGTTTTCTTGGCAGTTGTTCAAAGAGGACTTGCCTTTGCATTCCTCTGAGGCTGAGAGTATGACTTGCCCATTTGGCGTCATGGCCAAATGGGGATTCAAACCCTGATCTCCCAGTGTCCAAGTCCAACACTTAACCAATGCATCATGCTGGCTCTCTTATGGGACAATTCACATTAATATATTTTCCACTCCTTAATTGAGGTACATCTTTCATTACAGTTCTGAAGAAAGGAGTAATAATGTAAAATAAAGACCATCTGGGAAGGATCATCTCTGCAGAACAGCATCCACACATGGCTTTTACCTGCCTCCACAGCGATTAAAGTTAACTTCAGCTTTTCCCCCCTCCCTCCTCTTAGGGTAGATGTATTGCATCTGTCTGTGTTAAGGAACTGAGCATAGAGATTATAAAAAACCAAAGCTGGTGCTATGACTTACTTGGGTAACTTGCTTAAGGATCTAGCAGACAGTGCCAGAGGCTCATGGACAACTTTGGGGAAGGTTTGCAACCCACCCACCCCAGGCCATACCTGATAAAAGAAGTAACTCCTGGTTATAATACAGTATGGCATGTTCCATAATGTTGTATAGTCAGTAAGTTACTCTGCTCCCCTGCTGCTTTTGTTGGAGTATAGCCCAACCATTTAGAAGCAGGAATTGTGCAGCTCTGGCATTTGATTGAAGCTCCATTGCTGGAAACAGGTCTGTATATTAAAAGAAAATAACATCAGGGACAGAGAAACTGGAGAGCCGAACATGAGTTCAAAATGAAACAAAGTCTAGAAACAACCATTTGGGTGTGTTTTGAAACTGAGGTCCAAAATACACTGCATAATTAATCCAGTTTGAGACCACTATAACTGTCCTGGCTCAATGCTAGGGAATTCTGGGAGTTGTAGTTTTGTGAGACATTTAGCCTTCTCTGTCAGAGACCACAAGAAACTATAATTCCCAGGATTCCCTGGCACTGAGCCAGGGCAGTTAAAGCGGTCTCAAACTGTTTTATTTCTGCAGTGTGTTTTGGACCTGAGTTAATTGGTCTAAAACCATGGTGATACTCTGCCTTGTTCTTCAACAGCTGCTACATGAATCACATCTGCAAATGTCCACACAGAAGTAAATCCCAGTGGATTCAGTGGGATGCAATTCCCAATAAAAGTGAGTATACTACTGATGCCTGAGAGTCATGTTCTGCTCTAAATTGAGCTGCATCAGGACTGACCTCCACAGGGATTATGAGGATGAGGTGGGTGGGGAGGGAGAGACAAAAAGGAAAAGATAAGAAGACGATGAATACGTCTGATTACAAAACCTGGTTATATGTTTCAGGAATTAGGAGATCAGGGGCGTCATTAGGGAGTGTGGGGTGTGTGGGCCACACCAGGTGACACCCTAAGGGGGTGTGTGTGACACCACTGCTCCCCAAACAGCTACTTTTGGGTAGAAACAGGCTGTGGTGTTTGCTTGCATCTCTTTAAAACACCAAAGAGATAGTATGGGCATGGCAATCCTCAGTGAGAGGAGAATGGAGAGGCTCCAGTTTTTTTTAAATTTAATTTAATTTTTAAATTTTCAAAAGAAAATAAATTATTTTAAAATTTTATTTAAAAACGTCACACCATACCAAATGTTCACTTTAACCGCATGAAACTCTGAAGTTACCATACACAACTTTTAAACTGCATTTTCACTGGGAGAGAAGCAGCTTTGGCCATGCTAAGGGCATGATGCTGCCTCCCACCCATAGCTGTCCTGTCCCCCAGCTGTCCCTTTCCATTTGCAGGGGAAGCCCATGAGTGAACTGGCAATTGCACAAGGCCACAGGTTGTGCAATGCGGGGCAGTTGCACAATTGCCAGGCACATGATGTCACTGCCCCCTCTTCCCCCTTTCTCTCCCTTGCTAATCGGTGTTTTTTTTAAAAATCCATTTTTTCAACACTTTCGGAGCTCTGAAACCTCAATTTAAGATTTAAAAAAAATCTTTTTAAGCCTTTAATCATGGCTGCAGGTCCAGAACTGCATGGAAAAAGTTTGATTTTTTAATTAAAAAACCAACAACCCTAAAGGCATGGGAGGGCATAAGGGAGAGAGAAAGCATTAAGGGAGAAGGCAAGAAGGGAGTGCAATGGGAGCAGCAGCCCTAGTTATGTGAATGAGAAGAAGTGAATGGTGGCTGCATAGAAAGTGGTATGTTCCTATTTTAATTTAATTGTGTGGGAAAGGGGCTGGTGTGATAATCTCCTATTTACATGTAATTACATTTAGGCTGTGAGTATGATATTGTAAGTTAAAGGTATAATTTTAATTTTGCTAGTTGTTTATGTCACAACTATTATATTACATTCAATGATATATGGGAATTACAATTTATGAGTAACATCAATACAAAAAGCATTACTAAGGATTCTGTATGGTGTGGTATGGGAGGAGGTCAGTGGGGAGAGTGTGACACCATGAATTATCACTCTGGGTGATACCAACCCTAGTGATACCACTGTATGGGATTATGCCAAAATTGGAAGTAATTAGTTACTACAAGGAAGACAGTGGCAACAAAATACTTTTTAGATAACAGGTGGAACAGAATTGTATTTCAGAAATAATGTTGTGGGAATTAAAGAACCTTTTGGTATAACAAGTAATGTTTTCTAATTCTAAAAGTTAATTTTAAAAGACATTTTATGGCAATTTAAGAAGCACGTTGACAGTGCATTTTCAAGTTTTCTGCCATTCTGTTATATTTTGTAACAGTTTTAAAAAAGTTTTTTTAAGTGATGAAAATTGGCAACCAATACGGCAATGAAAATTAACCAAGTAAGGAGGAAGGATACTCTTGAATTACTTCTGACTCGCTAATCTGGTATGGTTGGAGACTACTGCTCTTATGGACACCAAGTGTTAGATTGGGGCTGGGATGACCAATTTACAAGTGGGAGGTTGCCCTAGACAAGGTTCACATTAATTTCTGTTTCAGTGAATGCAGGGAAAGCATCTCAAACCTGCATGTATTAGTCCAGGGGTAGGCAGCCTAAGGCCTGGGGGCCCTCGAGGCCTTTGGACCGGCCCCAGGCCGGTCCTGCCGCCGCCGCCGCTGCCTGCCATGATGATATTGATTATTGTTGTTATTACTTGTTCTCAGGGTTTTCTTGGCAAAATCTCCACAGGGGTTTTGCCATGGCTTTTCTGGGGCTGAGAGAGTGTGCATGCATATTTTTTATTTTTTAAAAAAAATTATTTATGTATTTATTTATTCATTTATTTATTTTTGGTGCTTCGGCCCCCCAATTGTCTGAGGGACAGCAACCCGGCCTCTGGCTCAAAAAGTTTGCCTACCCCTGTATTAGTCTCACTGACCAGTAGACTATGCTGGGGCACCTCCCCACTTTCCTGAAAAAAGGCTGGTGGTGGTTGTGACAGTGAGTCTACCACATGCACAGATGAGCTCCTGCACTTAAAGAGGCCCCTTGATTGATCAGAGCATCTCCTTGGATATCGGATCTCTGTTTCAAGGTTGGCAATATGAATATAGTAATCTAACAAAGAACACATTGAAATGATTGTGCCTATTTTCCTGTGGGAATGCTGAATGGAAGACTAATGTGGTAAGTCATCATGACACTATGTTTTTTCCATGCCAATGAGAGATATTACTACCATTCTTTGGTCCTAGAAAGGAATACAAGTATAGATGTTTACAAGAATAGATGCTTCTGTAGTGAATCCAGTATGTGGGATGCATAGCTTCAATCCATTTTTGATGTATGCAGTGGGCTTCTGCCGACTCTTCAGTCATAAATAATGAGGGTAAGAAACAGATGCTACTTGCCTCTAGTAATCTGCATGCCTATTAATACTTGTATATCTACTTCATATTTAATCTAGTCGTGGTCTCCCAATAAGGCAACATTTTGCAACTTTTCTTTCAGTCACAAATCAGAATACTTGGATTCTATTTCAGTCATTTTAATTATTTCCCCCACCACCCACCACATTATACAAACTGTATCTTCAAAGAAAAGCCCAGTGACTGAGACAGGTTTCATCTGTTCTCAGAAAGCTGCCTGGCTGACATTCATGTTGGTGAAAGAAATATACTGAATGAAGAAGAAAACTACAGAATCCAGTATCGTAGCTGATATGCAGAAATGAAATACAACAGATTAAGAAAACTAATGTCATAAATGTGAATCCTATTGTAAATCTGAAATGGTGCAGGCTCCCTGAGTAAGGTGGGATTTACCTACATTTAACAATTGACTCAATCAGTTTGTTCTAATCGAGATTTGAGGGCTGAGCAGTTGGACAGGAAAAACTGATACTGTTTTTTACAAAAGTGGGTGGAAATCCCATGGCCAACTCCAAAGGCAGCCTGAACACCATGTGGTGTCAAGCCACACTACTCAGTTATTTCTTTTTTGCCTCCCCACCATACATATGCACCATTGCATGAACACACTACCTGTGACTGCCAATTACCTACCTCCTCCCATCCAGCTGCCATCCCATTGGACATCCATGTGACTGGCCACACAGTCGCATGTGCATGCCTGTACAGTGCATTGGTGCAGCAGTGTGCCTAGTGACACATTGGCAAAGCACAATCATGGAGGCCCCCATACATGACCCCTTCAACTCATGCCACCCTGTTGGACTGTCTGGTTTGTGTATATTGTAATTATGTCCATTGCATTACTGGCAACCTGCCCTCTTTGTTGTACTTTCACATTTTTGCTTTCCTGCAGCCCGTGCAAGTATGTGCATTTTCCATGTTAAGGCAGAATGTGATTTTTGCTCCATTTTTTAGCCCAGAGTGTGGTTTCGTGTTGATTTCCACCCAGTTTTGCCTTGTACATTGTCTGCACAGCTTGGATTCAAGTTGGTTTGACGTCATTTTATTTTGCTAATGTGGACAACCCCTTTTAGGGGTAAAGCATAAGGCTGCCAAGTACTCTTTCTCGAACATTCTTTAAAGGCACCAGAATACTCTGGAGTGGGTGATTTGTGGATGCAGAAACTAAATGCCTTTCTTGAAAGAAAACTTTGTTTACAATAAACAATTCAGGGCAGCTTTCCGCAAGATTTCTTTTTGTAGTGTGTGTGTGTGTGTGTGTGTGTTCCTTCAACTGTCAATGGTGATTCCATTAATTTCATAGGGTTTTCTTAGGCAAGAAATTCTCAGAGATTGTTTTGTCAGTTCCTTCCTCTGAAATATACATACAGTAGCTGGTATTTATTGGCAGTCCCCAATGTAAGTACTTTGTTGTTGTTAACTCCCTCAAGTCGATCTCAACTCATGGTGACCCTATGGATGAGACCTCTCCAAGACCCTCTGTCCTCTACAACTCTGCTTAATTCCTGCAACCTCTTAATACCCGTGAGCTCCTTAATAGAGTCCATCCATCTAGCACAGGGGTAGGCAACCTTTCCCCTTTAAGGGCCGAGGGACTTCGGCTCCCAGAATCCCAGGAGCTATTGGCCAACATGGGACTATTGGCCAACATGGCTGAGGCTTCTGGAGCTGAAGTCCCTCGGCCCTTAAAGGGGAAAGGTTGCCTACCCCTGATCTAGCATGTGGCCTTCCTCTCTTTCTATTTCCCTGCACCTTTCCCAGCATTATTGTTTTTTTTCCAAAGAGTCCTCTCTTTTCATGATGTGTCCGAATTACGACAGCCTTAGTTTGGTCATCTTGGCTTCCAGGGAGGTTTCCGGCTTAAGCTGCTCTAGGACCCCTTTCTTTGTCCTTTTGGCTTTCCATGGGATCCTCAGCACTCTTCTCCAGCACCACATCTCAAATGCATTGATTTTCTTCCTGTCATCTTTCTTAACTGTCCAACTCTCACATCCATACATGGTAATAGGGAATACAATGGCTTATATGATTCTAACTTTTGTGCTGTATATCTTTGCATTTTAGAATCTTTTCTAGTTCTTTCATAGCCACCATCCCCATTCTTAATCTTCTTTTGATTTTCTGACCGCATTCCCCATTTCTATCAATGTTTGATCTCAGGTATGGGAATTCTTTTACTATTTCTATTTCTTCATTGTCTAGGTTGAACTTGTGAAGGTCCTCAGTGGTCATTATTTTTGTTTTCTTTATGTTCAACATTAAGCCTGCCTTAGCACTTTCTTCTTGGATCTTCCTTAGTAGGTGTTCCAGGTATGTGAGGTTTTCTGTTAGTAATATGGTGTCATTTGCATATCTTAGATTGTTGAAATTCCTTCCTCCTATTTTCACTTCTCCTTCTTCTGTGTCCACACCTGTTTGTTTTTTTATAATATGTTCTGCATACATGTTGAACAGCTAGGATGAAAGGATACAGCCTTATTTGACCCCTTTGCCAATTTGGAATCATGCTGTTTCTATGTAAGTACTAACCAGAAATCAGACAGGATCTGATGTCTTTTGTGGCATATCTCTAGAGGATTCCTCTTGCAACACATTGGTTTATAGAAGCATAATTTCTCACATTATATCTCTTTGAGTTTTGTTAGTTATTGTCATCTCCAAGTCCATTCAGCTGTTGGTAGCGATTTCTTGTATCTGTAATGGGATTTCCCCCAAAGATTCTTTTTAACTAGGGTGAGGCTTGTTGAGGTGATCTATGATATGTAGGGCAATTCTTGGGCAGAAAAGAGAAAGCACCTATGACTCAAATGCATACTGCAGACACCACATAGCAATTCCAAACCCACTCAGTGACAACAGCAAATAGTAATCAGGCATATCATGGGGCATTTCTCTTCCTCTCTCCAACTCCCAGCATTAACATCCAAGGTTGACAGAAGCACCAGAGCTGGTGTCAGAGATCTTGCTATACTGAACACTTAAAATTTATATAATGTGTTGGAGGATCTTGTTTCAAACCCACCACACTAGGGACCTTATCACACGGAGTCTAAAGCAGACCTAATCCAAAGGGTATCCGTAGCTAATACATATTATTTCCCCGTGTTTACACACGACGTTACACCGAAACTCGACAGAACCCGGAGCTAATCCGTATTGTTTCTCCGTGTTTACACACGACGTTGCACCGAAACTCGACAGAACCCGAAGCTAATCCGTAACGAATTGAGATCTTTTGACATTCAGTTTTTCGGGGAAGTACAAGGGAGCTTTTGGAATATTGCGCAATGGCCGTGCAGGCGAAATTCAGTTCATTTCGGTATAGAACTGAATTTATTCTTATTTCGGTTACTTTTCGCTTCATGGCCAGCGTGTGATAAAGTCCTAGGAAAGTTGGAGGGAAACTTCTTCCCAGGGACAGCTGAGCCAATCAAGAAAACCATGATATGGAGTGATAGTTCAGCTTCTGCATGGGCCAACCAACCCTTTGGCCAACTTCTGTCTCTTGGGCTGCATCTGCACTGCAGAAATAGTGCAGTTTGGCATTGCTTTAACTGCCATGGCTTAATGTGATGGAATTCTGGGATTTGCAGTTTGGTGGGGCATCAGAGCTTGCTGACAAAGAAGGCTAAAATATCTTATAACACAACAAATCCCAGAATTCCATAGTATTGAGTCATGGCAGATAAAGTGATGTCAAACTATTTTATTTCTGCAGTGTTTCTGCATAACCCTCCCCAGCACCACTGACAGCATTCATTGCAATACAAAAAGTGAAAAGTAACTATGGTTTCTGTATTACAAAAATAGAAAAGGCACCATGAGTCTGCATGTGTGCTTAGTCTAATACCTTAATAATGCATTGACATAAACAAGCTGTCCTTAACAATGAAATGCCTAGAAGATATATTAAGAGAATGAATACCAACACTGGCTAAGTACAGAAAGTACCGCACATGAGTTGCAATGTAATGACATGATGTGAGTTATTTTTAGTATTGTTACCTTTGGTCAAGCCAGTTCAGGACGCATTGCTATGGACTATGTTCAGCTGAGTCAGATTGCCAGTAATAAAGAACAATAGTCACAGAAGGGGTCTCAGCATGTTTGTGTGGGTGGATGGGGTACAAAATAGGGCCTTTTCAATGTCATTCATCTATGTTAATCATTATTTTGAAAATAATTAAGATACAGCTTCAGGCTCTCAGGGGAGCTGGTATAATACCAATTAACTTTATTAAAATTAGAGGACATAAAAGGAAGCCAAGAAAGAAAGTAGGCAGAAAGTACATCCAAAGTCTGACAAGATAAAAAAGATATTATAAGCACCCACCTCCAAATCATCAGTAAAGAGATCAATTCATCCTCTTCTGGAAGGTAATTCCACAATCTGAGTGCCACAAAGAAAAGTCCTATTAGGCACATTGCTGAATATTTTCAACTATGTTTACTTGGAGGAGGTACAGAGGGCATGACCAATTTTTCCATCTGCCTTCATTATTTATGACAGATACTAGGCTGAAAACCATGATATATTTAAAGCATTTATTTAAAACATTTTTTTTTCATGCATGGGCTGAATATTTCAGTCAAATCAACAGCCATATCCAGGAATAACCAACCAGAGTGATACAAATCATTAGAGATCTCAAGCTTCCAGGCACAGTATGCTGTTATCTAGTGGAGGTAGTTTTGATGCTGGAGTGGCATGGCAGGTTAATCATCCTGGGAATGAAAAATATTAGGGTTTTACTGGACCTTTCAGGATGGCATCCTGGACCAGCAGTGATCACGAGAAAGAAGGAGAATGAACGGCAATTTCAAAGTGGTGTTCTTTGGAAGGCATGCTAATGGCAATCTGGCACTCATGGATGATATACATATACTATTGATTAAAAGAAGGAGCAGGACCTCTGCATTTTTATGTGAAATATGCAAAAAGATTGAATTATGTGAGGTGAATCCACTTCCTACATAGAAAGACAATTCTTTAAGCTATGAGTGCATGCAATATATTTTTCCTTTTATTTTATTTTCTAATGCCTGGTTATATAAATTGCTGCCCAATATGAAATTGCAATTTATTTAATTAATTAATATCCTGCCTTTCTCCCAGTATGGGACTCAAGGTGGAAATACAGTAAACAGGCTTAGTAAAGCAGATCTGACAATGTAAGTGTCAAGGTGTGGAGTCCAACTTCTTATCATGCAAGCTCTAGCTCAAGAGGAAATAACTCACTGGCATTGTTTTTTAGTTGCAGGCATAGACCCTGGAACTGAGGCAGGAGGGGATACATTAAATGATCTGGCAAAATTGGACAACCAAGACTCCTGTGCAGTTGAGCCTTCTCAGGAATTATCCATCAGAAGTGTGCTAAATGATGAAGCACTAAGAAATATTAATACACGTCTTTTCTTTGAGCTCTTTCAGGAATTATAAAGGCTGTCTGCAATCTATCTATGCACACTTGTTATACTACACTGAACACATTCACATATTGTACTTGTAACAGTCTTCATATTTAAGGATGTTTGAATGATAATGGATGGGAGAAGTTATTTGCCCTCCCCCTGCAGGTACCTGCATGTAGGCAAAATTAATAACAAACTTCCAGCCAATATTGAGCCTCCTGATACCTTAAAAATAGTTCTAGGGTCCCAGATCTCAGGAATTCATATTGCTACCCTCAGCCTGGAGTACCAAGCACTCAACAGAAACATGGTCTCCTGTACACTTTCAGTCAATTTGCTCACTGGAGGCAGAACCAGCAACCCAGAAGGAGCTTCTGGTCTATTTAAGGCTCACTTTGGGTTTGCTTGCTACTGAAATAATGTTTGCATCAGAATGATTGGTACTCTAGCCTGGATCTATCTAGGCTACTATCTGCTTTGTTCTAACTTTTCCCTATTGGAAGCTGACAATTAGACTACAATTTATTTTTCTTGCCAGAACTCGAACTTGTACCCAGTAGTTTCCCCATTGTTTGACACAGTGTTCCTAATTGAGATGCCTGCCTGGGACAGACCAACAAGACCACCATATTAGTGCACCTGGCTGAAAAGTAACAGGGTTCCAAAGTCTGACACCAGTTCTGTTAAAGGAATCCCTGATTCCCCAAAGCTAACTGAAAAAGTCTTATCAGCTTTAAAACTGAATGTGCAGAAGTTCTCTATATTAATTTTACACTCCTTTCTGCACACTCTGCCTTCCTATTTCAAGAAATATTTAATTTGTCTTTTTCTTTGAAGGTTATGCTCCAAGGCAAGACTGCATACGTTCTTTTTGTTTCTTTTGTGTCTTGTGTCTTCTGAAAAATAGGTTATCTGGCTTTCCACTTGCTGAAGGGCTGAAAGGCTATTCCCATGGCAGCAAAGTTTCTGTTACTAAAGTTCCTACAATGATCTTGAGACTGTTGTAGGAGTGAGGCTAGAACTCCATGGCATGAGAAACAGCTATAGTTTGGGGGGCAATGGGAGTGGTCATTTGCATAAGACTTGAGTATTTAGTATATTTCCTTCAATGTTGGCCTGTCAAAAGAGCAGAAAATAATATGTTTTATTTTTCTCAAAAGAGCTGCTACAGACTTTTTGTCTCTTTTTAGATACTAATTTGGTTTTCTGTCACCAATATACAGTTCAGATTGGGACATACTGCTATATATGCCAAGAAGGGAGTATATGATTAACGGTTCAGTGTGCAATGGATCTAACCTGAAATCCTCAGAGTCATTTATATCGTTCATCCCTTTGGCTTCTGATTTGCACGGACTTCCATCTTTAAAATATTGTTTAAGGGTGGTTAATGGAAATTTACAAATAAATGTGGCTTACTTATATTAAACAGAACATTGCATATGAGTAAAACCATTTTAAAAAAACTGTGGAGAAATAAAATTATGCTTTACATTTTTACACTTCATTCTTATTTTTAAAATTTACTTATTAGATTTATAGCCTGCCTTTCTCTACAAAATAAGATTCATTTCTTTCTGGCTATTGTGGTGGAGTTTTGGAGGTAGTCCTGGTATAGATCTGGTGCAAATCTATGGAGAATCGGTGTTCTCCACAAATATTTGTTTTAAAGGACTTGCCTCATAGTCCTTTCTTCTTTGGTCAAATTGAGCAGTCTCCAAAGTGTCTTGTGCTACATCAGTTATGGAAAAAGTGAAAATCCTCCTTTTTTCAGAACCCTAGGTAGCCTTTAAAGAAGCCCCATATAAATGTTGCCCCAATATGTGAAGTGACCTTTTTTCATCTTCCCTAATTCTGCTATACTGCAACTTATGATATTTTTAGGAGATGACAGACTATTTGTGGACATATTCCAGAGATCAGCTGAAGTTTGAACTGGGGAATAAGCAAGAACATCATACTTTCAGTTAATAGCCACAAGGAAAAAGCTACCTGCTCTGCCCCTTATAAAATAACTACGGTAATCTAAAATGTAATTGGGGTGGGTGGGTGTAGTGAAGACTAAATCTGTGTGGATAGGCGAGCTGACTTTCTTGTGAAATGTCCTGAAGCTCACTTCTAATACTGAAAATAAATTCTTGGGCTGAGTCATATGGTCATATGGTCAAAAGCACCATACGCATTATTGCTGTTATATGCCCTTCAAGTCAGTTCTGACTTATGGCAACCCTGTCATGGGATTTTCTTGGCAAGACTTATTTAGAAAGGAGACTATTGCACTAGTTTATAAACCAGTTTACCTGAGCTGGCTTAAAATTAGAAGCAGGCGTCATCCTGATAGTATCACACACATTTAGCTGCCGAAATCACCGCCCAGCTGCAGTCCACCAGCTCCACTGCTGCTCCAAGGGGTGCTCCTCATACCTCTTTTCAAAGCTAGGAATTTTCTGGCTTGAAAAAATGGCTGCCAGAACACCCCTCTTCAAAGTTTGCAACTGCCTTTATCCAAGGCAGAGAGAATGAGACTTGCTCGAGGTCATCCACGGAGTTTCCTGAAGTCTGACCACTGCTCATTTACATCTCTCTCCTTAAATTGTTCACTAATTTTTCAGCTTCTCTAAACCAAGGTTGTGGCCCACCAGATATTATTGTTGCACTGTAACTCCCATTATTCCTCACTGCTGGTTGTACTGGCCAGGCCTTCAGATAGCTGCAGTCCAGCAACATTGGTGGGTCACCCATAGTTGTCCACCCTGATCTAAATATTTGAAACATATTGGATCTAGACTGAATTACAGTAACTATGGTCCAAAGCACATTACAGAAATCAGACGCTTTAACTGCCCTGGCTCAATGCTAGGGAATTCTAGGCACTGTAGCTTTGTGAGACATTTAGCCTTTTCTGTCAGAGGACGTTTTCACACGGGGCTTTAGACGGAGTCATTCCTACCTCCGTTCGGCCCCACTCCGGCTCTGTGCAGGATAAGTTCACACGACGTCGCAGCAAGCCCCGCCCCATCCTGCGCCATCCCTGCGCCATCCCTGCCTCACTCCGGGGTCTTGCTGCGAGTGTTCACACGACGTCGCAGCAAGCCCCGCCCCATCTTGCGCAATCCCTGCGCCATCCCTGCCGCTAGCCGGCTTTAGCCCCATTTTTGTAATTCCTTTTTAAAAGAGGAATTACAGGCGCTTCTGCCGGAGGCAATCAGGAGTCATTCCGGCGGCTGCTGTTTTCGCCGCCGGAATGACTCCTGATGGCTTCCAGGCGGCTTTAGAGCCGCCTGTGTGAAAACGTCCAGAGAGCTCTGGTGCCACAATAAATTACAATTCCCAGGATTTCCTAGAACTGAGCCAGGGTAGTTCAAGTGGTCTCAAACTGGATTATTTCTGCAGTGTGTTTTGGACCTACGTTACTAAGGCACGACAAATTTACTGTACAATCTTATTTATGATTATTAAGTTTGTCTGAGTCCAGTGAGTCCTACAACTCAGTGAATCATATAGGTTTCAGTGGTGAGGTAGGACTGAATCTCAGTATTGATGTCCAGGGTCCTATAACTTCACACCCCACTTCGTGACCATTTCTAAAGCAGCAAGTGATAGGTACAGTGGCAGACAGTCTCACTGTCTGCACCAAGGCATGTTGGATCTGCAAAGTCTGCTTGCCATAATATCCTTATTCTATTTAAATTATAGTTAGAGTGGCTAACTGGGCAGGAACATGATAATGTTAATTTTATTTTACTTTTACGATATATTACCCTTTAGTACTTAGTCCCAACAAAATGTTTTTAACAGGGAAGCAACCATCACTTTATTCCTGTAGTTATGATGGTTCTATGATTTCAGTAAGTTTAAAAAAAGAAGCTGCACAAGTTCAGTCTTTTTTAAACTGGGTTAGTATCCCTCTCCCATAATGCATCAGAATAAATAATAGCAGTCATAAAGCATGTAATGGCTAAGGTGTATGGGACATGGGAGAAGAGAAATATTAGTTATACACATCAGTGTCTAAAGCAGAGACACAGACATAAGATCAATGTGTCCAGGGTCAAGATTACCTAGTTGTTCCACAGATAGAATTGCAACCTGTGTCTGGAATCAATCCATATTGTTTATGGTATCCCACTGTACCTCACCAAACAGAACAATAAAATAAAATGTTCACACAGATATAATATGGAAGAGTTATGCATTAAAACAGATGCATGACTCTTCCATATTATATCTGTGCAAAACTATCTCATTTTGCCTCTATAAATAGAATCCCTTTAAGATCTTCACAGATTTTTTGGTATCAGAAGCTATTTTGTAATGTATTTCTTTCCTTGTCCCTTTTCTGTCAGGTTTATCCACTTTAAGCTCAGCAGTAAGTGCAATGTCCCATCATTTCACTAATAATTCACCCTTAGTGGTTTTTACACATATTGTCCTACCGATACTCAAAAGCAATTCTAGCTGAAACAATCATACCGTATTTTAATACCAACAACATAACTTTAAAGTAATATTGAAATTTAGAGGATTTGAAGGATAATTCTAATAAATGATGTTCACAATACTGTTTATGATCATTTAGAACAATTTATTCACTTAGAGGCATTTCTACCGCATTTTGGAGGGAGTCTCCCCCTAACTCTAAGAATATAGTTGCTTGTTGTTGTTGTTGTTGTTGTTGTTGTGTGCCTTCAAGTTTTTTCCGACTTATGGTGACCCTTATCATGGGGTTTTCTTGGCAAGAGGAGGTTTACCATTGCTTTCCCCTGAGGCTGAGAGCATGTGACTTGCTCAAGATCACCCATTAGGTTTCACGGCTGTGCTGGGAATCGAACCCTGGTCTTCAGAATTGTAGTCCAACACTCATATCACTATGCCATGCTGGCTCTTTAGTCAGTTCTTATTTAAGTTGTCCATTTGGGAAACAGCATCCTAGAACTCTGGCAGACCAGTTTGAATCCCTGCTTGGCCATGGAAACCCATTGGGTGACCTTGGGCAAATCATAGGCTCTCATTCTTAAAGGGAGTTAACATCAAACCTTCCCTGAATAAATTTTGCCAGTAAAACCCCAGGACTGGTTTGCAATAATAGACTTGAATAGTCTTGAAGGCACATAACAAGGTAAAGTAGACCTGAAGGCATATAATAATAGTAAATCTTTTAATTTCACTAGCCCTGTACAGGTATTGCCATAGTTTCTTTAACTAGGAAGCACCTAAGTGCTTAGTAAGCCGCTTGGATTGTCTGGCAATAAGCGGGATACAAATAAATTTTATTATTATTATTATTATTATTATTATTATTATTATTATTATTATTAGTCTCACCATCTTATATTGGTACTATCATCACAGGAAAACAGGAAAACAACACATTTGAAGAGGAGAGGAGAGGCTCCTGTCCAAGAAGAGGTTCTCTGTGCAAGAAAGATCACACATTTCCCAGGATTCTCGCTTACATGGAAAGCATCCACACAAACACGTTCCTTTTCACACGGAGAAAGTGACAATCGAGGCGGGGCAGGACTAAGTGCTCCATTGTTCCCATCCATGTTGAGAAATCATGTTGAGAAATACCTGAACAGGGCTCTTATCATTTATTTGGCAGCCAATGGTTCTTTGTAACATAATGAATTGCGGAGGGGGGGGGGAGAAAGAAAGAGTACAACCTTCATTGCATGCTAAAGAAGCAAGATGCATGAAGTGATGCTCACACAATAAAATAAATCATGGCTTTGTCATGAAGTCTGCTTAGATAAGAATTTATTTAACTGACATCTGGTCATGGATCAAGTGTGGAACACACCACTCATAAATATTGACAAAGAATTTTTGGCTGAAGCAGAAGAAAAAAGAGGTTCATTTTCTAGCAACAAGAGATAATCTCTGTGAAGCACTACCTGGAAATCTTGCGCTAGTATTTGGGAGCAGCAAAGGACTGCATGCAAACCAGTACATTGAAGCTTAATCAGAGAAAAGAGATGGACTCTTGGTCAGTAATGGTGACTACAGAAGAAGGCTGAACTTGTTGCCTGTCTTTCAGGCCTTCTGAAAGACCAGCTAAGGTGGTTGCTCATGGATGTAACAAGACAGTTTTCAGTGTGTGTTTGTGTAGGGAGAGTGGAGTGACAAAAATGGGGGAAGGCAGGTGAATTTGAACATCAATCACTATTGAAAAGATTTCAGTAGGAAAAAAGTTTTCATAGGTGATGACAAGAATAAACCTCAATTAATGCATGTTAACCAGAAAATATATTGTGATGCTTCCACAATCAATTTAAAATGCAATATTTTCCACATGCAAAATAGTTTTTTAAACTAAATAATAGTGTGTAGGAATTAAATATATATTATCTGAGTCATCCTACTGTAATGATGTGAATATTTAATAACCCAACGTGCTGTAATTTCTCTGCAAACTTGCAAAGAAACTGTTCAGTTTAAAGTTATTTCAAATATGTTACTTTCAAAAGTCAAGATTACTAAATTTGCTTTTCTCTGATGAAGCACTGGACTCGTGTGTGGTGTCAGCACATGTGTCAAAGTGGACAATTAATTTTCACACACAGCTGTAGATGCTCCAAATGTAAGTCTTGCACCATACAAAGTGTACATGCACAGAGAAACCTCCTTTATGTACAGTATGATATTTTAATAAATTTGTGAAGTGTTACTATTGGAGTTTTGTAGGATTCTACCATACCTTTGGAAGCCTAAGCTGTATTTCTAAATGTTCACTTGTGATGCTAGAAATTTGAGGACTGAATTAAAAATAAATCAGTGGGGGTGAGCAGAATTATGTCGGGGGGGCAATTCCCCCCCCCCCCCCCCCCCCCCCCCCCCCCCCCCCCATGAGCTTGCCCCTTGCAGTTGGATATGCAGATCATAACAGTAGTTAGGAATATCTTGTCCTGGTTTAGTACTATACAGTTTTCTATGAGCAAGGCTGACCAGAGTGATGTAGGTGTTAGCTCTAACAATAAGGCTGTGCTAAAAAGCATTTGGAAACTTCTGCTGGTTCAAAATCCTGCAGTTATTCAGGTCCAATATACTGAATCGTGTGTCTCTTCTGCTATACAAATTGCCATGGCTGCTGATCTGTTCTCAAGTGCTGAAGATTACTGTTAAAGACTTAAATGGCTTAGGGCCAGAATACCTGAAAGAGCACCTCCTCTTGTACAGGCCTGCCCATCATTTAAGATAATCTGCAGAGGTTCTCTTGTGTGTTTTATGCAAGCATAAGAGGTATATTTGGCGGGAATACAAGAGACAGCACCTTCACTGTAACTGTGCCTAGGTAGCAAAAGAACTCAGGGGGTGATTTGGCTCTCCCCCTCCCCCTTTATATTACTTTTAAAATACACATTTCTTTCTGCAAGAGTGGCTGGATTTGTCTGGCTCACAACTGACATTTTATCTACCACTGTGTGTCATCCTCATTGTTTTAAATTGTTATTTTGATTGTATTATTATAGATAGATATGGATATTATGGTCTATGTCTGTAAGTTGCTGTGGTTGGAAAGATCACCTGCCTTACCTAGAATTACTCTGCTCTATACTAACTATGCTTTTAAAAGTCTTAACGTTTTGTCTTGAGTAAGCTGGTATAACTCTTTTGAAACCAAGAGAGCTCTGTTGACTTACATCAAGTGTGGACCTGACCTCTGTGAACACTGAGTACTTGGTGCACTGATGCCATAAAAGAGTGTTTTCGTGCAAAGAAAAGAGCTTCCTTTCTAGTGTATACCTTGGAGCAATTACCCTCAAGTAATAACATAAGTTCTCTTCAACCTTGTTGTTATGAGGCTTGGGGGGGGGGGGACTTTTTTATATCATATCTGTAGGTAGCAGGCTACATGTATGGACTGGAAGAAACAATTCAGCAAAAGAAAATACAGTGGCAAGACATAATACAGAAATAGCAGCACATTTCTTTGAAATACAAACTTTTTTTTCAGGAGAAGCAATATAAACGTGGATATACAGTACAACAAATGCAGCAAACACCACCTGCTTGGGGGTTCAATTCTGGGTTTTAATTTGAGAGGTTGAAGGGACACCGTTATCACATGGGGAGTTGAGGGGAGAAAGTGGAAATAAACGGGCACAAGCAGAAGTCTTTAACTTACAGGATTTATCCCGTTCCGCCTCGTCTGATAACTACATTCGAATTTAAAAGGGGGTTATCAGATGAGGCGGAATGGGACAAATCCCGTAAATTAAAGTCTTCCACTCGTCCGGTTTATTTCCACTTTCTCCCCGCAACTCCCTGTGTGATAATGTCCAATGACAGTATAAATTAGTCCTGGCCTAGCATTAGACTTCAGTCAAGCCTGTGGTCCAGCCACAATTGTTTCTTGTTCTTAACCTTTTTACTAATCCCCAGACAAAAAGACTCATGCTTTTCCAGTTCATGTTCCTCTTAATTTTATGTAGGTGTTCTCATGTGTATTTACTTGGCAACGCACTTTGTTAAATTCTATTTTTAAAGAAGAGCATGGGTTTGGGGAACAAGCCAGAGTACATGGATGCAGAAATATAGGGGCTAAGCAGACGGCCAATTGGGCCGTTTTGGGGGCAGGGAAGGGGAGGGGCAGCCGCACGGCCGGCGCTCCGAGGAGGACCTCCCGCTGCAGCGTCCACACATTCTGCAGCGGAAGAGTCGCCGAAGGTGCGCCGACAGCCTTTTGTGGCGCACCTTTGGCGACTTGTGGAAGGAACGCCAATTTAGCGCTCCTTCCAGGGGCAGCGAAGGTGCGCCGCAGGGCTGAGGTGTGAGGATACCTCAGCCCCATGGCGCAGCTTCCCGGGGCGGCCCATGGCTGCCTGTCTGCTACCCCCCATAGGCAATCTTATGAGGCTTAAAGGGTTGAGGGATAGAATGGCTTAGTGGCTAAGACACCAATTCTGACAATTTAAAGATTGAAAGGTTGGCAGTTTGAGGCCCGAGTGCTGCATGATGGAATGATCTCCCATCACTAGTCCCAGCTTTTGTCAGCCTAGCAGTTTGAAAGCATGCAAATGCAAGTAGATAAATAGCACTTCAATGGGAAGGTAACAGTGTTCCCCCTACAGTTGGTTAGTCATGTCAAGGGACTACCTTTACCTTTACCTTTAACTTTGCCTTTAAGGTAAGGCCTCATTGAGTTCAATAGGTCCTACTTTCATATGAGTATGTGTGGGACTGACATGCAGGTTGTGAACCTAAGTGTATGTACTTAGAGTAAGTCCTATTGCAGTAAGTGAGAATTCCAAGCAAATAGCATATTGATCCCAAACACAGGCATATAAGTGTGCTGTAATTTCTTTCACGTAGTTTAAAGTGCTGTTCTCAACGAACCATGACAGAGAAGTGAAACCAAGCATACTGGAACTGAAACAAGAATCCCATTTGCCATTACGTGGTGTTAACTGGATCGTAGTAGGTGCAGAAGGTATTCTTTCAGTTAAATACAGAGGGAGGAGAATGCTAAGAATTCATCCAGAAAGTGTTAGGGCAGATTGAATTACAAGGTGCAGGATAAGCAGAAAAAACAATTGGAACAGTGAATAATAAGGAATTCGAGGCAAGGCTGCTCGGTGAAGGACTGAATAATAACAAGATGCTTCAGGAGTAATAAATATGCCATCCAGGTGACCTTGGTAACCCCATGGCAGGCAGCTCTTCAGCAGGCCCAGGGTCACTCTGTAGTGCATCTAACAGCTGCCTGGTGAGAGGGTTGTGCCCATAGTTGTGTGCTAACCACATGGTTTATTCGGGAATAATAATCCCTCTGTGGAAGAAGACTAAGAACGGGAACAGCAGCTATGAAAGAAACAAGGTACTAAAGAGTAAAGATATACAACTGACCACTAAAGTTAGAATCGTCCAAGCCATTGTATTCCTCATCACCATGCAGAGATGTGAGAGCTGGACAGAGAAGAAAGCGGATAAGAAGAAAATCAATTCATTTGAAATGTGTTGCTGGAGAAGAGGGTGGAGGATACCATGGGCAGCCCAAAAGACAAACATTTGGGTCCTTGAACAGATCAAGCCTGAAATCTCCCTGGAAGCCAAGATAATTCAACTGAGGCTGTCATACATCGGACACATCTTAAGAAGGCATAACTCATTAGAAAAGACAATCATGCTAGAAAAGTGGAGGGAGGTATAAAGAGAGGAACACTGCAAGCCAGATGTACAGACCCAATCGGGGGGGACACAGGTATGAATTTGCAAGACCTAAGCTGAGCAGTGGGGTGAGGGGTCTTTGAGATGTCTGATCCACAGGGTCAACATAAGTCGAGATCAACTTAAAGGCGGTCAACAACAACAACTATGGATTTTACAGTCTGTGATGCGGGTTATGCCCTGCGCAACCCTTCCTACAAAGAAGGAGGGATGCAAAGGGTATAGAACAGGATGACCAGATGTCATCCCTGCAAAGAAGGACAAGGTGCCATAAAATTTAAAACAGTCAAGAAAAATGTAGGACATTACCAAATAAAGGCCAAAAACACTCATCTAAATATAAATTCATGCTTCTCAGTCATGCTCAAAATACAGGCCATCTTGGAATTCCTCCTGGATAGAAGGCTGAAATGTAGGATGTGTCCTGAAAAAGGAGGACCTCTGGCTACCCTGGAAATGTAGGCGATGTCCTGGAAAAGGAAGAGATCTGATCACACTGGAAATGTAGGACATGTCCTGGAAAATTAGGACCTCTGGTCACCCTGAAGATGTGGGCCATGTCCTGGAAAAGGAGGACATTTGATCACCCTGGAAATATAGGACATGTTCTGAAAAAAGGAGGGCCTGTGGCCACCCTGGGCAATGTAGCACACATCCTGGAAAACAAGGACCTCTGTCCACCCTGGAAATGTAGTCCATGTCCTGGAAAAGGAGGACCTCTGGTCACCCTGGAAATGTCCTGGAAAATGAGGATCTCTAGCCACCCTGGGAATGTAGGACACATCCTGGAAAAGGAGGATGCCTGGCCACCTTGGGCATGTAGGACACATCTTGAAAAATGAAACCTTTGGCCATCTTGGGCTTGTAGGACCCATCCTGGAAAAGGAGGATGCCCGGCCAGCATAGTAGAAAAGGTTCACATGCACCTAGATAGCTTACACATTGTAAACCTCTTAGGGCAGGGGTAGGCAACCTTTCCCCTTTAAGGGCCGAGGGACTTCAGCTCCCAGAATCCCAGGAGCTATTGGCCAACTTGGGACTATTGGCCAACATGGCTGAGGCTTCTGGGAGCTGAAGTCCCTCGGCCCTTAAAGGGGAAAGGTTGCCTACGCCTGTCTTAGGGAGTGCCAGTGGTGTCACTAGGGGGGTGCGAACTACACCAGGTGACACCTTAAGGGGTTGTGTGACACCACTGCTCCTCAAAGACCTACCTTTTGGCAGAAATGGGCTGTGACATTCATCTGTTTCCCTTTAAAATGCTTTAAAAGATGGTGGGAGTGGGATGAAGCTCAGTGAGAGAAGAAAGGAGAGGCCCCAGATTTTTTAAAAATTCAAAATTTTAAATTTATTTTTTTTAAAAATTGAAATTTTATTTAATTTTTTGAATTTTCTATAAAAACATCACATTTTAACCAAATCTTCACTATGATGATGATGATAATAATAATAATAATAATAATAATAATAATAATACTTTTTATTTGATATCCCGCCCCTCAGAGATCAATTGGGGCGGCTTACATAATAAAATCACAATACAACATTTAAGAGCTATTCCCCTCCCCCCACCCCTTAAAAAGTTACTATGCATATGTAAATACATTTAGGTTGTGCATGTGATGTTATAATTTGAAGGTATAATTTTAATTTTCCTAGTTGTTTATGTCACAACTAATAGCGTTACACTCAGTAATGGTAGATGGGAATTACGATTTACGAGTGATGTTAGTGCAAAAAAGCATTGCTAAGGATTCTCTGTATGGTATGAAATGGGAGGAGGTCAATAGGGGAGGTGACACCGGGAGTTCCCAAAATGGGTGACATCAACCCTAGGGATGCCACTGGGGAGCGCTTACTTCATTTAAAAAGGTAAATGTATTCCCTGTTGACAAGGT
>CM034701.1:354128387-354146751 GCA_020142125.1 Phrynosoma platyrhinos
CCTGGCTGCCATATTTTGTACCAATTGCAGTTTCCGGGTTAGGCACAAAGCTAGCCCCATGTAGAGCGCATTACAATAATCCAGATGTGAGGTTACCAAAGCATGCACCACAGTTTCCAGGTCCCTCCTATCCAGATAAGGGCGTAGTTGGCATATCAGCCGAAGCTGATAACAGGCACTCCTGACTACCGCATTCACCTGACTAGTCATGTGAAGCGACAAAGTCTAGAAGTACCCCCAAACTGCGAACACAGTTCTTGAAGGAGAACGTGACTCCATCCAGGACTGGAGACTGTATTCCCAGATCTGGTTTCGGGCCTGTGTTTGCAAGTACCTCCGTTTTGTCTGGATTCAGCTTCAATCTGTTTTTCCTCATCCAATCCATTACCGCTCTAAGACAGTCATTAAGAGGAGAGACGCCATCTGAAGTCTGAGTCGATGATCTGGTCATGGAGAGATATATCTGGGTGTCATCAGCGTACTGAAGACACCGCGCTCCATATCCAGTGATATGATAAAAATATTTGGTTTACTTATCCCAGTACTTTTTACTATGGTTGCATCCACACTGCACAAATAAGCCAATTTGAAACCACTTTAATTGCCATGGCTCAATGCTATGGAATTCTGGGAATTATAGTTTGTTGTGATGCCAGAGCTCTCACAGAGAAGGCTAAATAGCTCACAAAACTACAATTCCCAGAAGTTCATAGCATCCAGCCATGGCAGTTAAAGTGGTGTCAACCTAGATTATTTTTAGAGGCTCTACAAGACCTGAGGCAAATGCCTTTCTTAGCCTAACTGCTTGGAGTCCTTTTGGGTCAAGGAGCAGTATACTGAATTGAGGATTCCATCAATGTGGTTGTTATCTTTCTCATTTTAGGATAGAATGTTTTTTAGTGTTAAGTATCTGTGCAACTGAAAGTCCAACTAAACCAGTAGAGCATCTTTCTTTCTTTCTTTCTTTCTTTCTTTCTTTCTTTCTTTCTTTCTTTCTTTCTTTCTTCTTATTAATAATAAAATTAATATTAATAAATTTTATTTATAGCCCGCCCCTCTGTGAGGCAATCGGGGTGGGTTACAGCATTTTAAAACAGCACAAGTTAAAACATTCCCTCCTCACATAATCCACCCACCCACCCCCTTAAAACAAGATTAAACCATGAAGATATTAAAACAACAAGTTAAAATTAAGATTAAAACCAGCAACTGAGAATCAATAGACCAATGAAGCAAATCTCCACTCCCAACGGACAGACATTATCCTGGGAAGGCCTGCCGGAAGAGATCAGTCTTTACTGCCTCTTTAAAGGCAGCAAGAGTAGTAATCAGACGGATTATTATTATTATTATTGCATTTATTTTATTTTTTTATTTATATCCTGCCTATCTTTGGGCATGGGATCAAAGATGGCAAGCAACATTTTAATTGCACAATACAATTAAAAACCTCATAATACAGAAGTAAAAACAATAACAAAACTAAATTTATGTTTAAAAAACAAGTTAAAAACAGCATTAAAACATTTAAGACATAATAAAATAAAACACTTTGTTTCTTATTAGACTGATACTGTTCAGGAATAAAATCAAACCATAGTTTAATTCTACATAAATGGATCAAACAAGTACTGTATTTTCCAGCGTATAAGACGACTCCCCACTTTTCCAGTTAAAATATAGAGTTTGGGAAGAGTATGACTTCCAAAACTGTTGTTGTTGCTGTGCACCTTCAAGTCATTTCCAACTGATGATGACACCAAGGCAAACCCATCATGAACCTCCTTATACCCGGCGTATAAGATGACCCCCCCACTTTAACCCCAGATTTTGCAGGTTAAAAAGTAGTCTTATACGCCAGAAAATAAGGTAAATGCAAATCATGGTGTGTTGGTTGAGATGTAATGGTGTGGTGTCTGGACAAAGTGGGATGTTTGATAAGCTCTGACAATTTCACTTGTTATAGCAAATGGTGATCATGACTTCTCCTATAGTGATCATGACTTTGGTCAGGTCTTCCAAAGCTTGACCCTGCAAAGGTGGTGCCTTGTGATCTGTGCTCTAGTTTGCAGGTTAAGAGGAATGTTAAGAGTCTGTTCTAGCAACTTTGTCACCAGTGGCTGCAACATTTCTACAGCTCAGAAATAAAACTTTCAAGCCTTACAGTACACATTCCTGCTCTGAAGCAGTAAGAGAATGTGGCAGGGAAAGAACTGCCTTGGCTGCTGCATGGAGGCACTAGATCAGTGGTTAGCAAACTACAGCCCACGAGCTGAACCCGGCCCACCGAGGCATTCTAACCAGCCTGTGGCTGGTCCTGCTGCCGCTGCCGTGCACGTGGGACACCATTTTGCCTTCCAAACAGGAAAGATTTCCAGCTTCATCTGCTCTAGGACGCCTTTCTTTGTCCTTTTGGCTGTCCATGGGATCCTCAACACACTTTTCCAGCACTACATCTTAAATGCATTGATTTTCTTCCTATCTTGCTCTTAACTGCCCAACTCTAAGATCCATACATGGTAATAAGGAATATGATGGCTTGTATGAGTCTAACTTTTCGTGCACAGTTGTATATATCTTTGCATTTTAGAATCTTTTCTAGTTCTTTCATAGCTGCTGTCCCCATTCTTAATCTTCTGATTTCTAGGCTGCAATCTCTGTTCTTATCAATGTTTTATCCCAGGTATGAGAATTCTTTTACTATTTCTATTTCCTCATTGCCTAGGTTAAGTTTGTGTAGATTATCTATGGTCATTAGTTTTGTTTTCTTTATGTTCAACAGTAGGCCTGCTTTTGCACTTTCTTCCTTGATCTTCCTTAGTAGATGTTCCAGGTATGTGAGGTTTTCTGCTAGTATTATACTGTCATCTGCATATATTAGATGGTTGATATTCCTTTCTCCTATTTTCACTCCTTCTGTGTCCAGGCCTGGGTTTTTTTATAATATGTTCTGCATACCAGTTGAACAGATAGGGTGAAAGGATGCAGCCTTGTCTGACCCCTTTGCCAATTGGGAACCATTCTGTTTCTCTGTGTTCTGTTTTGACAGTAGTCTCTTGTCCTGAGTACAGATTCCTCATCAGGATAAATAAAGATGCAAGGATAGAAAAAGTAGACAGGCTGCTCTGAGCCATTATTAATTCAGTTTCAGGAAGGTCAAACCATAGTCTGGATTTTTAGTTATGGTTTCAGTTAATAGAAGCCATCTGTATTGAGAATATAAGAAGAAGCATACTTGTTCAGGTTAAAGGTTTAGCTAGTTCAGTTATCTAGTTAGTTTGTGTTTGTATAGGGCCAAACAGTTATGGAACACCTACAAGCAGGACATGGATGCAACAACCCTTGGGTATTCATGCTTTCTACAACTGATAGACAAAGGCATGTTGCCTCTGGTACTGCAAGGAGGGAGAGAGGGAGGCCAGCTCCATCAGGCCAAGCCTGGATTAAGAAAGAGAGCCTTCCCTCCAGTCCATTTGCCATGGTCTAGGCCTCAGAGGGAGAGAAGAACTGCTGGACCTCATCCTCTTCCCCACTGCCACTCCCTTCTCCTTTTGTTTCATATCTTTTTAGATTGTAAGCCTGAGGGCAAGGAACCATCTAATTAACCATTTGTAAGCCACTTTGAGAGCCTTTGTGGCTGAAGAGCAGGGTATAAATAAATAATAAATAGCAGTCATCCTCCATTAATATATCAAAACCTCTTTTAAAGTTGTCAGGGTTGAGAGCCATCACTATTACTTGTAGCAAATTCTGCTGTCTGTGCTCCTTGTGAAATAGTACTTCCTTATCTCTCCCATCTCCCACCATTCGGCTTCAAAAGATGACACTGGATTCTCATATTGACGCAGAGAGAAGGGTTCTTTCTACTCCTCTTTCTGCATATCCTACATCATTTTATATACCGCTGTTATGTCTCCCCTTGCACCTCTTCTTTCTAAGCTTGATAGCCACACATTCTGTGGAGGACTAAAAAAAGGACCCTTCAAAGATGTCCAGCTTGTTCAATGTTGTGCCTTCAGTGACATACAGAGTAACACTATCTTCAGTGTGCCCCTTCCTCTCCTTATTCCTGTAGAGCTTATATCCTGAAATTACTGTATCCAACCAGTTTTTTCATTCCGTCAGGTTTCTGTTAATGCTCATTATATCTGAGCTTTCCATTGAAAGCAAGTATTGTAGCTCAACTATTTTGTCAGAAATGGCAAATGTGAGCATAGAAACACCTCTAGATACTTCTGGCATGACCATTTTTCTCTCAGACTTGTAGGTGCCACTGACAGGTTATCTTTTTACTGAATGTTTCTGCCTGTTTCTACTCTGATTTCATTTGGGCAATTGAAAATATTTTGACTATCATCTCTTAGGGACTGTTCAAACTGAATGGGATGGTTCCAAGGACCTATTCCCATGAACTTTCCACAGGGGTTTATGGGGGTTACAGACTGCCAGAAATAGTGCAAACTGAGTCCACTTTTAGGGTTAGGGAATCATGGGTACTGTAGTTTATTGTGGCACCAGAGCTCTCTGACAGAGAAGGCTCAATGTCTCAGAAAAAAACCAATTCCCATGATTCCCTAGCACTAATCCTAACCCTAAAAGTGGACTCAATTTGCACTATTTCTGGCAGTCTGCAGCCCCCATTAGTCTTACAGATGTTCTTTTACCTTATCTGTTACATGCCACCATCTTGGTCCTATCCTGGTTCAGGTGAAGACCATCTCTTGTCTTGTCCCAGAAGGTTCCAAAGTGTTTAAGAGTTTATCTAGCATTATCACACTTATTCATTGAGATGCATCAGCTTTGCCTATCCAGCTGGCCTGTATGTGGAACAGGTAGACATTCAAAGAAAGCTACTGTAGAAATCCTGGTAGCTCCTCCTGCTTTCTTCTTAATCTTCCTATCTTCTTGTTAACTGCAATGAAGTCAACTTTGACTTATGGTGACCCTATGAATGAGAGAACTCCTCCTGTCATGAACAACCCTGCTCAGGTCTTGCATACTCAGGGCTGTGGCTTCCTTGATTGAATCTATTCACCTATAATGTGTTTTTTTTCTACTGCCTTGCCAAATGTTACTGTATTTTCTTGTGAGTCATGTCTTCTTGTGATATGTCCAAAGTATGACAGTTTTAGTTTAGTCATCTTGGTTTCTAAGGAGCATTCGGGCTTGATTTGATCTAGGGCCCATTGATTTATTTATTTTGGCCATCCAGTTAGGATATTTGCATACTCTCCTCCCAACACCACATTTCAAATGAGTTGATTCTTCTCCTGTCAGCTTTCTTCACTTTCACAAGTTGAGGTTAACTTGAGGGAAGCTAATAACAGCATCTCTAAAGAAGGTATACTTACCCAGTGGGAAAAGCAAGTAGACTATATTACCAGATTTCTTTTTAAATTATTCATAGCTGGTATAAAAACTGCTACAAATAAGCATACTTTTGATTTCAACATTAATTAGCACACACTCTTTTAGCACATGCATTAGAACAGGGGTAGGCAACCTTTCCCCTTTAAGGGCCAAGGGACTTCAGCTCCCAGAAGCCTCAGCCATGTTGGCCAATAGTCCCATGTTGGCCAATAGTTACTGGGATTCTGGGCGCTGAAGTCCCTCGGCCCTTAAAGGGAAGGGTTGCCTACCCCTGCATTAGAAGATGGGAAGTTTTAATTAAATCATCTGTTTAAATTGGTTTTCCCCCCTATTGTGGTCATAAGTCAATCATAGGCATTGGCAACGAACAGTGTTTTTGGTAACAAGATTTTGAGATCCTGGACATCCAATGCTAGCCAGGGAAAGACTATTGGGCCAAATAGCCCAGTGATTTGAACTGTGAAAGGCAGTTAATATTTTTCTTGTGTGTGTGTGTGTGTGTGTTTACAAGATACCTGGTTTCTGAGCCTTCAGCAAGCAAGTCTTTTCACCCTGTAGCCTTTTCTCTGTGCCTGAGGACCAGAACTTACCATTATCTTCCAAATGACCTCACTGCTCCCTTTCTGTTTGAGTGTGTGGAGAATAGTTGATGTTCCTTTCATTCATTGCCTAGAGTCTCCAAATGAGGGTTATCTTAGTTTGCATAAAAATAACTGACCACATGGTCACATTACTCCACACCTGTCATGATGATCCCTCCCAAGTTCTGCAGTACCATGTTTGGAAGGAAGATTGGGTTTTGCTCTACTTAGGATAGAGTAGGAGTGCATTCAGTGTTGTGAGCGTGGTATGGAAGCATGGTAGAGCTTTGGTTGCTGAGGCCCCAATTTCAATCTCTTTGTCCCATTTTTAAAAACAATTGTGATAACAAGTGCTGGGGCATTGACTATATTTTCCATGGATTAAACTATTTTGGGGAATCCATGTGCACTACACTTGATGGTAATGTTTATGCTTTTAGATATTTTGCACTGATAAGATGCTGCAGCTGATATGTTTCCTTTTCATTTTAGAGTTTGGAATTTGCGGTCATATTTAGATCTGAATTGCTTTGGAAAGAAATGAAGTTTATTGTTTACTGCCCTAGTGCTCTTACAGATTAGGAAACTGAACACAATGCTAGCTGATACCACCTCATCTTTATAACTAAGCAACTATCCCTTGCACCTCTGAAGCAATCTGTGTCAGGTGTTTTTGATGTAGAAATAATTTCTTTGGTGGTTTGACAGGCATTTTCTTTCTGATGGCTGTCATGAAATCATAATAAATAGCCTCATCTGTCAGATGTTAAACAGCTCATGATAACTTTCTGGCTAAATTACTGTAATAAACTGCACCTGAGTTGGCTTTGAAGACTGATCTGAAACTTAATTGTATCCATTGAATGATGGGGAGCAGGCAGGTTGGGGTGTCTGCTGTTGACATGTGCCTCTCCTGAGCCTAGCCCTCTGAGGGTAGCAGGTGGTGGTGTGCTGGCTGCAAGCTGAGCAAATCCCCCAAAAACGCTGACCGGGAAGAGATGCTGGTGAAAGGAATTGCCAGAGATAGAGCTGTGAACACAGGTGGGAGACTTAAAAGGGGGAAGGTAGCCAGAGAAGTGGGGAGGAGAACAGGAGACGTGGTTGACGGGGAAGAGAACACATACCTGGACGAGTGTTGGAGCGTAGAGAAGCAGGGCCAGGCAGCATAGAGAAGTGCTGCTGTGGGTGTTGGTGAGTAGGTGGATGCGGAGAGGGTGACGTTAGAAACTGAGGGAAGCCAGGAGAGCAGTGGCCTGTGTGGCAGCAGGGGAAGAGAGTGAGAAGGTGCAGGCAGAGAGTCTGAAGATTGTAGACAAAATGCTACACCATCAGCCATTGGATACTGAGTGCATTTCATTTGGAGGGGCTCTTTTCCTGTTTACTGTCATGGAACAGTCAAATATGGGTACAGCTTCATCAGCCAGTCTAGATTTTCTGGTCTCCCAGAGGATATCTGTTGGATACCTGGGCCACTTCTTCCCCCTTTATCTGGCACAATAGATTGAATAGATATACTTTGGCCAAAGTTTCTTTCATTCGTCATGTGCTGTAACTTTTTTTCCTATATAGATGATGAACAGAAGCCACCATGGTGTACAGTAGGAACCACCAGACATACAGCCTCTGTCTTTCTAGAATTCAGATATACAGTCACCCCTCCATTCTCATGGACTTCAAGTGCGTGGTTTTACATATTCACGGAGGGGCAACCTTCATTTGATTATTCACTAATCTCTGTTTTCACAAGAGGGAGGTCTGGAATGGATCCCCTGCGAAAACAGGCCAACTGTAATTAGTTTGCCCACATGTGAACCAACACTGCATCTAAGCGCCTATTGGAATCGTGTAGATCTGAACAAGGAGGAATCTGAATGCAAGTGGCCCTATTATTTGATGAACTGAAAATTAATCTGGAAGCAATTCAGAATACTGTTTAGTGGGAACTTAGCTTGCAGTAAAAACTGCACCTCTGAATATGTGTTAAAGTTATGTCAAACAACATAGTTTTAACAAATTAAAGATTAAATAGAATCTTCCTCAATATTGATTTAAACTCTGATTTAAAGAAATGAATACAGATAGTGTCCTCCAAGCGTCACTGCAGCTCAGTCACTCACTGCAACTATCTGAAGTATATACTCAAATATAAGTTGACCTCATTCATAAGTCGAGGGTGGGATTTGGGTCCAAACTTAAGGATTTTTATATAACCCGTGTATAAATTGAGAGTAAAACTTAGGGGGAATGTACAAAGGATGAAGGAAAGGAAAATGATGCCAATGCACACTGCTATTTTCCCACTCAGACATTCCAAAAGGGCAGAGGTGCCAACTGCAGTGGAGAGAATAGAGAGGGTTGATGCTTCTTTTAGTTTCTCCCGGGATCAGCTAAGCTCTTAGCTTTTGCCACTCTCCTCAGAAAAGGGGATGGTTCCTTTTTTTAATAAGAGTTAAGGTACAGTACTTACTTTGACCCATGGATAAGTCATTCCAAGTTTTTTGGATCAATTTTTAAACTAAAATTTCTAGAATTATGCATGAGTATGCGCAGGTATATACAGTAGCTTATTCAAAATAGGATATTTGTAAGAAAGCAATGCAGTCACTCCTCCGTTCTTGTGGGGGATCCTTTCTGGACACACACACCCCTGCGCAAAAATGGAAAATCGTGGATATTAAAGCCCCATTGGCTTGAACGGAGGCATGTGCCTGTGGGTGTATGCTCCATTTTATTCCCCCCTGTTTGCCGCCCATGAATGGGTGAAGGATGCAGACTTGAAGTTTGCGAAAATGGAGGGGCGACTATTATAAACATCTGGGTCAAGAGGTTTTAGGTGTGATGACACAAGCATCTCAAGTTGGCTGGCTGCAACCATCGCATAAGGATGCATTGAGATAACACTCTTCCCTACCAGCTAGTCTTAATAAGCCTAAATGCACAAGGATCAAGAGGACATGTTGTTGCCCACAGTGCTGCAGTTTTACAGTGTTGAATGTTTATGTACATCAAATGGTAAGCATGCCAGTTAAATCTGTTTCAGTTCCAGATTGTAGCAACCAAATGTGGAAGAGCCAAGGGAGAGGGCATAAGCATCACCCAAGCTCATTTTTAATAGAGGCCAATAGAGGCACTACTCATTGTATCTTAGGAACCAGCATACCAAGTAAAAGTTTAGACTCTTAAATGCTATAAGATTCTTCTTGTTGTAATGAATATGGCTACTACCCTGGAAATTAGCACAAAAATAATATTAGTTATAGTACATTTTGAGCTGAAGCCAGCATAGCACATTGGTTTGAGTGTTGGACTATGACTCTGGAGACCAGGATTTAATTCCTAGCTTGATCATGAAACTAACTGGGTGACCTTGGATAAGTCAGTGGGACACACTGAAGAATCAGGAACACCCCATATGCATTTTTTTTAAAAAAAAATAAAACTGTTTTAATTGTTCCTTACTGTTTAAATTTTTTAATGATTGTAAATTTTTTAAAATTGATTTTATGCTGTCTTGAGATCTTAATGATACAAGACAGGATATAAATATAGTAATTAAAAAATCTCCACAGGAATAACTAGTTTCTGAACCTGGTTAACAATCTTAAAATTGTTTCTAGCCAGAGCAAGCTTCAGGTTCTTAGGGAACAACTTTTGAGGGTACTGAAAAGTTGGTAATTTGTAATTTATGGGAAAGAGTCAAAATATGGTCTGAGGAAGGAATTTTAGCACCTCGTTATTAATGGCAGACTATTAAGACCTATATTTTAAAATGCTAGATAAAGAAACTGATAACTTTTTCTGCTGAAGTTTGTATTTTTGAGGCATAACTGTAATATGGCAATTTGAAAAGTATTTCCTACTTTCTTAAAGTAGATTGTTGTTGCCATGCAACAGTGGTATTTGTGCACAGTATCTTGTTTGCTCTAAATAGTCATTTATTCTTTTAGGTAGCTGTTGTACCTCAGTTCAAATTATGTACTTAGTTCTGACTACATAAAATTGTTTGGATATCTTAGCCTTGTTCTGCAAGCATAGACAAACTCCAGAAATCTAATCCATGCACCTTTGATGTTGTGGGGGTGGTGTGTTACTGGCCCCTGTAATGTTACTCCTAGAATACAGGTGGGAATAGAGTTGGCATCTGGGCTTGTGGATTTAGATTTGGTAGTGTGTCTTGTACTTGTATTACCATCTCTTTGAAATATACTCATGTTTGTTGAGGACAGTTTTTTGGGGGCCAAAATTATGGATTTTGATAACAACAAAAATTATAGGCATGTAACAAAGGATATAACAGATGAAGTTAAGAAAGACAATGACAACTTGCAAAATTCTGTCAGACACAATTGTTTCTGCTGATCTTGAAGGCTTGATGGATGAGGATGAAATTACAATAAATGGTGGCTGTGTGATATTTGGGAAAAGCGACCAGGGATGGGTGCAGCTAAGAAAATTTGCACATACCTAAAAAAGGATATAAAGGTAAGAATTAAGGTGCAACACTAATTAACTCTTTTCAGAAAATGAACTATCACCTTCTGTGAGTAATGTAATGAAAGGCAGGAGCTTAGTTCATCCTGAGAGAATCTAAAAGAAGCACTGACCCCCATCTATTCTCTTGGCGCTCCTTTGAGAGGAAGCGCCATAGAGCTTCCTCTGTCATTATTTTCCCACTTGGGCATTCCAAAAGACCAAAAGTGGAGCTGTGGTGGAGAGAGTAGAGGGGGGGTCAGTTAATCTAAATACCTAGAGATTTGGTAGTGTGTCCTGGATAGAAACGAGGCATTTAGGTATGTGTAGAGATCAGTGAATTTTCAGTAGAGCGTGATGCTTAGACATCTAGTTGCACAATGGTATCAAGAAAGCAAATTTGTGGTGTGGACTGTTCCAGGCTCAGGTTGATTATAGGGTGGAAGTTGTTGAAATCCTGGTGGAATTTTTCAAGTGATTTCTTTCCAGGTGGTCAAATAACAAAGATAGTAGTTAGAGGAGAGGTTTTTTTGGGTGCATATGCTGAGGTGTTGTTCAGGTCAGCCAACAATTTTTTTTGCATACTGTGGTGCCATGCAACTGACTTGGAGATACATACCATTCTTTCTCAAAACTTAAGTAGTTTTGAGTAAGTATAAAGTAGCAGAGTTTCATGTTTAGGTCTGTTGTAGCTTCATTCATGATAGTATTCTTGATAGCTGGTGTGGGATTCCACATCCATAGTGCTAGGATGGTGTTCTTTTGGGAAGTGGTGGATGGACTGTATTTTTCTCCTGTAGGAGAATTTTCTTCATGGATTTTCTTCATGTAGGAGTTTGGATGGCACATGGCTTGAGAACTGAGTACATATATCCAAATATCACAGCAGTGAGGGTTCTAATGTTTGAGACAATAAGCCTTCCTGGATTGCCTTATTTGTATGTTTTGGGTAGTAGATAGAAGATGTCCTGTTTGGGCATTGGAGTTTGTCCATTTGAATTTGGTTCTATACATAAGTAGGGATTTTTTGTAGTTCCCTCAGATATTCATCTATGGGATCTTTAGAGAGGATTCTGTGAAATGTGTTGGACAGTTGTCACTCAGCCTCATGTATATATTCTGTTACTCTATTTTGTAATAGTATAGGAAAACATAATAGTAGCCATTGTGTGAAAAAAATGAGTGCAGTTAAAATATAAAAGAATTTTTTACTTCTTTGTTTTAAAATAGCTTTGATTACATCTTTAAACAGTTTTTAAAAATCAATTTCTCTGCATGTAGTTGGATGATGGAACAAGTGGCATAGGAAAACTGAGGAACCTTTTTTGGCAGCTACAAGGATGTTTGGTAGCTGGCTACAATGTATTCATTTGCAGTGACTTTATGATATTCAGTTGTGAGACTGACATAGTTCTGATTCTTTTTTGTATGTTCTGGTATGAGGTATAATTAAGGCTGTAGACTGAAATTATTAAGTAACCAGCAAAAAAAAAAAAGGGGGGGGGAAGAATAAAGGAACTGTGTTCATTACAATTAAATTCTATATTTGTTTGCAAGATTATAGAGCAATAGTAGCGTGTCTTACATGAACACTTTGATGTTATCCAAGCTCTGTTGTACAAGCAGTAATTTTTCCATGTTTAGGTAGAATTTTCATCAGGATTTCGAAAAAGTATCTGGGGAGCAGTGTTCCCCATTTTTGGAAGACACACTTTTGGAGTTGTTCTAACAATAGCATGTGTAACTATAGTTTTCCTTCCCCTGGATCAGAGATGGATTCTTGTTATACCATGTCTGCAGTTTCTAATAGGTGGAAGAATTACATACTCCTCTGGAATTACATACTCCTCTTATAGTCCACTGTCCACATCCTAGGATGATCTTATATTCTGATAGAAGTTTCTACTAGTACATGCCCTGGTGGTGCAGTGGTTAATGCCTGTACTGCAGCCACTCACTCATAAACCACAAGGTTGCGAGTTCAGTACTGGCCAGGGTTCAGGCTTGACTCAGGCCTGCATCCTTCTGAGGTCACTAAAATGAGTACCCAGCTGTTTGGGGGCAATGAGCTTACAGTTGCAAACCGCTTAGACACTGCATAGTGCGGTATAAAGCAGTATATAAATGAAGCTGCTTTGCTTCATTTCTTTTTCTTAGAAAATTTCTTTTTCTAACCAGTTGAAATCTGTATTTACTTCCAGAGGTAGAGCAGTCATATTTCTTGCAAAAAAATTGTGTCTTCTTGGTTTGCTTCTAAAATTATAAGGTTTGGGGATTAATTTGTTAGTGTCTGGATTTTTAGCTGTATTTTAGGCTTAAAGGAGACAGTTTGTGATTTCATTTCATATATTGGTTTTGGAGAAGTCTAAATAACAGTGGAGAGTGGTAAATTTAGTGGAGAAAAGGCAGAGGATATATCAGATAGTTTTAAAGGTGTGACTTTCATTACAGTAGCGGAACAAAGGGAAAAGATTAACAACTCATCTTAATTACATCATCCATGGTTGAGATTTTGATGTGTCCCAACATGTATATATATATTTTTTTTAAAAAAGTGAAGTACAATCAGAAATGTTGACTTGCAGATGTGGTGACATTTACCTTTACCTTTTTCTTTCATGTTAACAAGTTTGGATTTTTCTCCATTCCTTTGATATATAGTTTGATTTTTTCCCCCTCTTAGGGGGCAGAATTTTTTCGTTTCCACAAAACATAATAGCAGTTTGGGAGTTTTTTTTAAAAAAAAAATTCTGAGTTCTTCCTTTTTTTAATGCTAGTTTACAACAGTTTTGATGTGCAGTTTTGATTTTCTCAAAATAATAGTCTGTAATTGCATATAGATGTTTATATAATCTTCTAATGTATATATATATATTAGTGTAAATGTTTTTAGGATGAAATCTCATTTGAGAAGAATTTTAGAATTATAGTATCTTTTGTTTAAGGAATAATTCTGAATACATTATAACTAATCCTAGTAAGATGTAATTAGCAGTACTAGTGCTTTAGTTTGCAGCTGTTCCAAATAGCTCACAGGGCAGGTGCAGCTGATTTTTCCACCTGTTCACAGAGCACTAAAATATATCTTACACTCTTTTTGAAATTCATGACAAATTATTTTGGCAATAAATATGCAGCTTGCTATTTCTGAATGTTGCCAGCAGTACAGTCGTGCCACCCCCATTTTTGCAGAGGATCTGTTGCCCCCCCCCCAAAAAAAACCCAAAAACTCGCAGATAATCAAGCCCCATGCCAGTCTGTTAATGACCGAGTCCGCGGACTTGAATTCCGTGAAAACGGAGCAGTGACTGAAGTTTATTTTGCTTAGTCTGGCTCTTCTTTTAAATGTATTATTTGATTGGAACATTCCAGTGTAACTGCCTTGAAAGAGTACATTGGAACTGAGCTAGAGGTTGGAATGTGGGACACCTCCTGCCTCCTCAAAAAACTTCATTTGGAACTTACTGGGAAACAATGTGAGTTGCTCCAGTTTAAGCAAAGCTTACTGCACAATCCTGGGAATCCAACCTCTTGCCTACATTTACGTTGTTCTTTTTGCTGGTTTTATTGTGCATATCTGAAGCCTACTTCTGACTGACATGTTGTCATGCCATTTTCGAAAATCATACTTCTGTTTATCAAACCTTTTGTCCATGGTTGCTCCACTTTATTCCTCATAGCTTTAAATCAGGAAGTCTGTAACTATAGTTTGCCTGTTCATCCAGACTGGAACTAAAAAATACTGATTCATCCATACACTGGAGAATTATCTATAATTTTGTGTTTGCTCTGAACTAGGAAATTGATTATCAGCTTCGGAACAAACCATAATATAAACCATGTTTTATCTTATTCCAAATTAGGTAACAAGAGTTTTCCAGTTCAAGTGAAATGGTTTGAACCTTTCTGATTTAATTGTATCTTTTGTCAAAAGGAAAAAAAAAAGGTAGGGATGATAGATAGGGACGCAGTGGGGGACGCAGTGGCTCAGCGGTTAAGATCATGACTGATGATTGAATGGTCAGCAATTCGAGGCCCAAGTGCCACATGACGGAGTGAACTCCAGTCACTAGTCCCAGTTTCTGCTTACCTAGCAGTTTGAGAAAGTGCAAGTAGATAAATGAGTACCACTTTGGTGGGAAGGTAACAAGGTTCTGTGTAGTCATGCTGGCCACATTACCATGGGATTGTTTTTGACAATGCTGGCTCCCTCAGCTTAGCAACAGAAATGAGCATCTCCCCCTACATGACTAGACAATCTTGGCAAAGGAAAACCTTTTACCTTTTTTTAACCTTAGTTAAGGAAGGAAAAAGGGGTTGTATGTGCAGTCAGAAAATTGTGTATATATGTGTGGGTAACAAATCAAGAAATGATCATCACAATCAGGTCAGTGTATTGTGGAAAGAACAATTCTATTTTATTTATTTACAACTTGTAGAAAACAGTATGCTAGTAGTTAATACTATTTGACAGAGCTTAATAACATTTTCAACATCTTTTTATACCTCCCTTGTAGTAATGTTTACCTCAGCAACCAAATCCATAATTGTTCAGTTGCATGGCTTGAAGGATATGTCTTGCTGTTGAAGAAAAATGAAGGACCTCATCATCAAATAGAGACTTGGAAACCATAAGCAACTAAATAAAGTCATTTCTTGCTTTGACTAAATTCTTGTTTGGACTAAATCATCTCCTAAGATTCTTTCATTTGAAGATGAAAAGCAGTCCTGTATTCTCAAGTTACTACCATATTCTGTTCCATATAGTGGTAGTGATGCTAACAGTGTTATCTTCACATTGTTGCAAAAATTGTTCATCAGAGACATAAAACTTCAATGTGTACTGTCACTGTGAAATTCTCCAATTCTTTGTGATTAAAACTTCATTTCAAACCTCTGGTCAATTTCCATTGTTGTACTCCATAGAACTTGTATCTGACATCTGACTCTGTGAACAAGCAAAAGTAACGGTGACTTTACATGTTCGAGAAAAGCAGCTTAACCCTGGGCGTTTACAATGGTATAGTGCTGTGCTTTCTTTTTTTAAAAAAATGCTATCCCCTTTGTCATTTGAGAGATCATCATGCAGTGTCCACATTTTCAAGCACAACTGTGCAATTAGATTTGCTTATATGAAGGAAAAGAAAAAAAACCCTGAGATTTCCAATAGATCAAATGTGTCTGCTGGCACAAACTATGCTTTTTTGTATGTAGAATGCATATGGTTCTTCGTTGCTCAGTTACTTCCTGTGTTTCATAAGTATCCCATTCACAGCAGAGACAGATAGATGTCAGTAAAATGGGTAGCATAAGTTACATCATTGCATTTTCCTTAGTGACGAGAAAAGTATTGCATGTGTCTTTGTGAAAATTAAAAATATTGCTAATTGCTCTGTGTGTTGACTTATATTTAAAAATAAAGGTAAACTATAAGATCAGGGTAGAAGCTATTTGATATTTTGACTTGCAGTATTAGGCTGTTCTGCTGGCTCTAATTTCTAAAGGACAATTCCTAAAATTTTGAATGGTTATAAATTTGAACTTGCATGTTCCGCTGGAGTGTATACCAGACACCAACTTAATAGAGATTTCTTTTGCGTTAACATTTTAAGTGGTGTCTGGTAAGTATTTCTTGAACCAGATCAGATGAAGGTCCATGTAGGTCTTGGTCACTGTTGAATAAAAACATTTTTTCACTATAAAAAAACATTCACTATGTGCAATTCATTTTCCATGGTTCATCAATATTATAGAGGATGCTTAGTAGTGGTGGCCAAGCTTTTTTTTTTTTTTTTGGAAAAGCTTGTCTGTCATTGTTAGTCTAATTGCAGGTTTCCTGATAAATTGCAAAGAACCTCAGGATTCTCTGACGTCTAGACCCAACTTGAAAACCACTTAACTGGATAGGCACATGCAAGGTCTGCTAAGCACCTTTTAAAAAATGACAACTACTTTTCAAAAATGATGAAATAATTTATTTTCATATCATGAAGACTAATTGAATTTGAATCCCACTCATCTGTTGCTGAAAACATGCACTTTGAAACCATTGTCTCAATTCAGATTGTCAGGAATATGTTCCATGTGCTTGGGTGTTTTTTCCCTTATGAAGGCTGTTTCCTCCATGTTCTCCTTGGTATGCAGTAACTGTACTTTGTTTTAGTGCCCCTGCTGAACAAATGGCTATTACTAAATGTAATTTGACATCAGAACAGAATCAGAAACCAGTTCTTGAAAATAAATAGTAGTTAATGGAAGCAAATTCTTAGTGGCCAAAGTCTGAATTTGGCTGTGAAGGAGTTCCTTATCAAAACAGTATTCTTGACTAAAAATGTAGGTGATTTTAAATATCTCCTGGCATGAATGGGTTCCATGCTGATTTGGAACTTGTTGAAGATTATATGTGCCGCAGCAATTAAATATTGAGTGCAACCAAAAAGGCACAGATGGTGCCATTATGAGAAATTTTAAGAGCTGGTTTTAAATGTGTTCATCTTTATATACAGATTGCATACCTTCATTTTTTCTTTTCTTTTTTCCTTTCTTTTTTCCTTTCTTTTTTTTTTTTTTGGTGATAAAATTATGGAAAGAGACAAATATTCATGGAAAAAACTTTGTGAACTGAATAATAATAATCTGCTTCCATCTCCAAATTGGGACTCAGAGTGGCTTACAGTTGTTTTTTAAAAAAGTACAATTAAAAACATACAAAAGATACTAAAATAGGTTTACATTATCACAGCATTAAGACAGTATTATATAAAAAATATAAAAGCAATTGAAAACAGTACATTGTAAAACAGTGCAACACTCCAAGCCCATTCTTTTAAGACTTTCTGTTTTAAAAGCCTGTCTGAATAAAAATGTCTTGGCCTGATGAAGGAAACACAGTCGGGGGAGGGGGGGCATTGTGGCGTCTCACTTATTTGGAATTGTGGAATCAAATATTCCAAAAATCCAAAATTCTCCATGTGGCTGGCTGAGCTAGTGCCACCTTTGCTTTCTAATGGTTCAGTGTACACAAACTTGATTTCATGCACAAAATTGTTAAGAATATTGTGTATAAAATAACTGTAATGCTATGTATATAACATATATGAAATAAAAATAAATTTCATGTTTAGATTTGGGTTCCAAGATACCTCCAAGATATCTCATTGTATGTATACAAAAATTCAACCTATGAAATCCAAAACACTTCTGGTCCCAAGCATTTTGGATAAAGGAGACTCAACCTGTTTAATATGATTGTTTGTAATGTATAATGTTTGTAAAGTAGAATATTATGAGGCTGAAAATTTAGGACACAAAAGTTTTGTTGGCTACATTTTATTTTTTGCACAAAAGGTTTGTCAGCTCTTCAAAATGTGTTTTGCCTCATGTGAAAATGTGTTTTCTGGCCCTTGATGTGGAATATTTTTTATTCTGTATTCACAATCATTCCTGTGAACATAGAACATTTTTATCCCCAGCAATATGCTGGAACTCCCATGAGATAGAAAATATCCCAGACTGAGTCACCAAAGGATTTTTTTTGGGGGGACATGTGGATGAGAGTTAAAATTCTTCAATAAAATCATGAGATAGTATTAAAACAATTAAAAATGGAAAATGGTAGAGTATAAACCAAATTGCACTGCAGATTAATACTCAGTATTTTTTAAACAAAGTTTGTATCAGCTTTCCAACTACTGCACCGTATTTTAATTAGTATTTGTCAGATTTAATTGAGAGCCAGTGTGTCTTAGTAGTTGGGCACTGGACTGTGATTCTGGAGACCAAGATGTGAATCCCCAATCTGCTGCGGAAACCCATTGGCGATCCTGAGCAGTCTTGCCAAGAAAATGATAAGTTCATCTTAGGGCAGTGATGGCAAACTTTTTGGGGGCCCCAACTAAATTTTTTCTGGCACTGGGTGTTACCCGGTTCTGGGGATCTGACTT
>CM034701.1:354152685-354166435 GCA_020142125.1 Phrynosoma platyrhinos
TCTTATACGCCCAGTCGTCTTATACGCCGGAAAATACGGTATTTAAGGGAAAAGATAACATTATTTCAAGATTACTCTCTGTCTTAGATATTTGCATGTTGCTTTCAAGAGTAGTCTAGTTGATCTTTTAAAAATCTTTATAAATTGCTCTGAAATACCAATTGCAGGGGTTATGTGTTGCTTTTATCCCAAGAATTTTAAGAATGTCTGACAGTGAGCAGCAAATGATTAAACTGTCCCTAACCACAGCCCAGCTGTCTATAAAAATCTAAGTTACATGCCATGGCCCTTGTTAACGTTTGTGTATAAATTTGGCTTCTGAAATAAAAGTTCAGATGAATTTGGCAGGAACGTAAAAGAATTTGTTTTCTGAAATAAAAGTTCAGATGAATTTGGCAGGAACTTAAAAGAATTTGTTTTAATGTTTGCATAGCATAATGAACTTTTAAAAATGACTGTAGCTTAAGTATTATATATCTTTTGAGAAGACTGAATTAAAAAAATAGGTTTGGAAGATACATATGGGGATATATATAAATTTGTCTAAATTCTGTAAAACAGTGAAATGCTAGTAGTAGTGACTAACCTTTCCTTCCTATCCTAGATGGAGCCTTTGCTCAGAGCACTTGAAGTCACTTATGTTTTTCCTAGGAGTGAGCAAACGGGGCTGTTGAATAAAGTAAAGCAAAAGGTGTTGTTCGTTAAAGTGTTTTTAAATCATTGATCCAAAACACACTACAGAAATAATCCAATTTGAGACAACTTTAACTGCTCTGGCTCAATGCTAGGGAATTCTGGGAACTGTAGTTTTATGAGACAGCGTCTCTGTCAGAGAGCCGTGGTGCCACAATGAACAGTTCCCAGGACTCCCCAGCACTAAGCTAGGGTAATTAAAGTGGTTTCAAATTGTATTACTTCTGCAGTGTGTTTTGAACCACTGGTGCTAGAAAGTATCTGTAAGGTTTTTTTATGTTACTCAGGATATTTTGGTGCCTGAGAAGCTGATTTCATCTTCTGCATGTAGCATACAGACCTTTCACTTTTAAAAAATTAAAATGAAAACCTGGGGGGAGGGGGAAGCACACCAGGGCGTCCGAGACGCCCTGGGCTGGTGCGCCGTGGGGCCATGGCAGCCGCACTGCGGCGCACTGACGGCGTCCCTGAAAGGAGCACAAAAATAGCGCTCCTTTCGCAAGACAGGGAAAGTGCACCCTAAACGCGTAGGGCGCACTTTCCCTGACTTTTCCGCCGCAGCGCATGCGGGCGCTGCGGCGGGAGGTTGCCCTGGCAGCGCCAACCGTGCGGACGGCCGGCAGCTCCGAGGGCAACCTCGGGAGGAGGAAGGGGCGCTGCTCGTGCGGCTGCCCCTCGTCTTCAAGGGCTCGAAGACGACCCTATTAGTCGTCCGCCGAGGCCCTAAGTCTCTGAAAGTCTGCATCCTCACTGCAGAAATAATCTGACACCGCTTTAACTGCCATGGCTCAATGCTATGGGATGCTGGTGACTGTACTTTTGTAAGACATTTCACCTTTTCTGTCAGAGAGCTCTTGTGCCCCAACAAACTACAAAAGCCAGAATTCCATAGCATTGAGCCATGGCAGTTAAAGTGGTGTCAAAGTGGATTATTTCTGTAGTGCGAATGCAGCTGGAGAGGAGGGAAAAAACCTTGAGCTGCTTGTTTGTTTAACAGATGATTCTCAACTTTATATGGTTGAAACATGCTGTTTTCCTCAAATAATGCCACAGAAAGGGGGAAAGGGTCGGTACTTTTTTCTTTTTTCAAATGGTACCTGCTACTTGTCAGTTACCTGACCTAACATTTATGTTATTTTAAACTTCCAATAGTGTTTAGCATAATAAATCACTACCAAGACCACAGATCCTCAGTAATAACTTCGGCCTTTTGGCTAAGATCAAGTGTAGTAACATAAAACAAGAAGAGTAATGGTTGTACTGAAATTTCATTCCAGTAGTGAATAAAACTGCAGCTGATCAGTCTGACAAATGCATTTACAAGTGCTGAAAAGGAAAAAAAAAAACCACCTAAAATTATAGTTGCAGTCATTTGTTTTTTAACTGAAAAAGAAAATGTGTTTATTATAATTTTTCATTGATTGTAATCTGAATATTTTGCTGACTTCTAGATCAAACAGATTATTTATTTTAAAAATGCCACTGAAGAACATTTTTCTAGAGACAATAGCTGTCCCTCTTCTTTTGTCGTTGATCACAATTGTGAAACTATATAATCACTTGTTGGTGTAGACAGCTTCGAAGTGGGAGTCATGTCCATGTGTTCAGCAAAAGTCCTGTGGTACTAGAAAGAGTATGAAGTTTATTACAACATGAAGTTTTAAGGACTACTCCATGCATTTCTCTCATTGTACTCCATGCATCTGGTGAAATGGGCTGTCTAACATTGCTTTTATAATAATAAATTTGTTAGCCTTTAATATGTTGTATGCTTATTTGTTGGCTTTGTTTCTCTATAAATTATGACCTAAGTGTAAGAAAATAAGTAGCAAAATGCTTGGTTTTGAATTGGCTGTTGATTAAGGAAAAGTTTGAAAGGCAGATAAGACAGGGCTGCTAAGTTGTGTTACTCATCTGCTGTATCGAAAGGTAAAAATATTTGCAAAACGTTTGGAAAAATAGTCATGTTTCTGGTAAATGAATGAAACGGTTAAAAAAACACACAAATATAATAACAAAAAGGGCTGTGGAGCTATTTATACAGTATTTTCTCCCCCAGGAATATAAATGTTTCCCATGCTTTATGTGCTTTTCCTCTGATTCCTTCCTATTCTGGAGAAGGCAATAACAAAGATTATTCAGTTATTTTAACTCAGGATCATTTACACTGAGAGGAATACCTTTTCCATAATAATAGGAAATCCCAAGTTAAAATAATTAATAGTATTTTCCTGTTCACATCATCCTATAGTGATAGGAATGAGAGAATCTGGTGGGAATTGATCAGGTCTGAATAAGCTTAAAATGAAATCAGAACTTCAGTTCAAAAAAAGCTAAAATAATCTGTATTTCTGGTGGGAATGTACAACTCTCCATTTATTGATTTCTGCTGTTTAGCTAAAACATCACAGACAGGTGGCCAACCAGCCTGTTTTGAAACCTGCAATGAAAAAAGTTGACCACCTTCCAAAGTAATCTCTTCCACTATTGAACAGGAATACATTGGTTTGGGTCCTACTTTCTAGAAGAATGGAAAACAAGTTGGCCCTGTCTTCCATAGCACAGCCCTTCAGATAATTAGAGATGGCAATCTTATCAATTTGGATTCTTTGCCACAATAAACATGCTCTGGTCTTTCTACTATTCCTTGTTTCCAGATCCTTTACCATCTTTGTCTTCCTTCTTTTGAGATGTTCTGAATTTTCAATTTCCTGCTCAAAACAGAATGCAAGTTAGATTATTGCTTCATGTAGATGTGGACACCTGGAATACTGTGCCCAGTTCTGGGCATCACAATTCAAAAATGATGTTGAGAAACTGGAGCGTGTCCAAAGGGGCGTGACAAAAATTGTGAAGGGTCTGCAAACCATGCCCTATGAAGAACGACTTAGGGAACTGGGTATGTTTAGTCTGGAGAAGAGATGGTTAAGAGGTGATATGATAGCCTTGTTTAAATATTTGAAGGGAAGTCATATTGAGGAGGGAGCAGGCTTGTTTTCTGCTGCTCTGGAAAACAGGACCCAGAGCAATGAATGCAAGCTACAGGAAAAGAGATTCCACCTCAACATTAGGAGGCATTTCCTGACAGTAAAGGCTGCTTGATAGGTGGAACACACTCCCTCGGAGAGTGGTAGAGTCTCCTTCTTTGGAGGTCTTTAAACAGAGGCTGGATGGCCATCTGTCGGGGATGGTTTGATTGTGAGTTCCTGCATGGCAGGGGGTTGGACTGGTTGGCCCTTGAAGTCTCTTCCAGCTCTATGATTGAATGATTCTATGATTGTTTGCACCATTTCTGAGGAGAAACCTGTGACCAAAGCAGAACAGAGTGGTACTGTTACTTCCCACAATCTAGACTAGGGGTTGGCAACCTACGGCCCCGGGGGGGCGGATCCAGCCCCCAAGGCCTTTGGACCGGCCCGAGGCCGGTCCTGCTGCTGCCGCTTCACACGTTATGGCCTCCATTTTATTTTCCAAAATGGCAGCAGCAACTTGTTTGTGCATGTGCAGTACTCCGGTGCATGCACGAATGAGTCGTGGCCGCTATTCTGTTTTCCAAAATGGTGGCTGCGACTCGTTTGTGCATGCGCAGTACTCGGCGCATGTACAGACGAGTTGCAGCCGCCATTTTGGAAAACAATGGCGTCCATGACTCGCTCACGCATGTGCAGTACGACAGAAGTACGAGTGCACACAGTGCCATTTCCCCCCCAGCCCGCGGAAGACCTGGAGACCAGCGGACGGCCCCAAGTAAGAAGAAGTTGCTGATCCCTGATCTAGACACTATACTTCTATTGATGCAGCCTAGAATCGCATTGGCTGTTTTACCTGCCACATCACACTTGCCTCATGTTTAACTTGTAGTCTGCTAGGACTCCTAGATCCTTTTCACGTGTACTGTTATCAAGCCAAGTGCCCCCTCATCTGTAATCGTGACAGAGGCCACTGTTAGGACTAAATATGTAGAAACATATTGGTAGGAGGATCAGACAAGGCTGCATTTTATCTCCTTATTTGTTTCTTTTATACAGAAAACAGCAGAAACCTGGAACAACTACTGATGAAAGTTAAAGAAAATGTACACTGAGCTATAAGTGACTATTTAAAAAAAATTAAAGAAACAATTATAGAAGATTCACATCACTATAAAGTGGGTGGGTGATGAAGATACCAAAATTGTTAAGGATTTTCTATACTTCAGCTCAACCATAAATCAACATGGAGACTGTACAAGAAATAAAAAAAAAAGTCTTAGACTTGGAAGGGCAGCTGTGAAGGATCTAGCAAGATCTAAAAGGGGTAAACCTGTTACCCCAAAAGCTGGAGTCCCAGGAGGGCACCTACAAATAATGTTTAATAGAAAGATAGCTCAATTAAAAGTATACCTTGGCTGGAGCAACGTTTAGCCTGGGATCATACCCTTTGTATAGCAATTCCAAACCACACAGAACTCCAGTGGCAATTCCAAATAAGGTTTCTTAGTTTTATTAGTAAAACAGTCAACACACACACAGAAACTGACTGAGGGTTGATAAGAGATGATAGTACCTTTTGTGAAGTGTAGCTATGGGCTCTGTGTGTGTGTGTAATGGAGATGGCACAATAGCCTCTGCGACAAGTGGGGATGGCTGGTTTATTGAGGAATCTAGCAGATGTTGCACAGAGGTTCTGTCCTGCTCCAAAATAGACCAAATTGCTTGTGCCAAAGCACCCACATTTATACCCAGAAATGGCTCCTAAGGGCAAGATGTTAGGACTTGATGGGTTTATACAACCTTTCCAGAAGAGAAGAATGGGGTGTGATATGTAGTAACAACTGAACAATTAGTGTACATGTTCTCAGATGAAAATAATTTCATTCCCAGAAAGAAACTCCCTTTGGGCCTTTACAGACTGCCAGAAATAGTGCAAATGGAGGCCACTTTAACTGTCCTGGCTCAGTGATAGGGAATCTTCTCTGCCAGAGAGCTCTGCTGCCACAATAAACTACAATTCCCATGATTCCTTAGCACTGAGCCAGGACAGTTAATGTGGCCTCAATTTGCACTATTTTTGGCAGTCTGTAAAGGCCCTTTGTTTGATATGCAAGCAATTTCCCAGTCTAGGTCACTAGCAGCTCTCTGTAGTCTAGGGATTATGCTGATTTCAATCTTGAGAGATCCCATCATGACTGAGTGTATTGGGCTTCTCTTATGCTGTGCTATCTGTTCAACCTGACATAACTTGTTTCCTGTGCTGGGGAGCTCCTGTTGAGCTACTTGCCTAAACATCCCATCTGATATTAAATAGATAACAGGGTCACAGAGAGGGCTGGTTCTTGGTTTATAAACCATATCCAACCCACTATCGCACTGTCATCCATCATACCTCTTCTGAAACCTGGGGACTGGGTATCTACAAGACACCTATTTCCATTTCTGCATCCATCCTCAGCACATGAAGTACTTATGTTTCACAGTATGGCACAAGCTGTACCAATACAAGGTCCTTCCCTTTGCACTACTGCTCCTCAATTATCCATGAATGTGATGGTGGTGGTCACCTCTCATCTGGCAGTGGTCACCTCTCATTTTAGGACCAAAAAATAAAGATCTTTCTGTACCTGGACAATTGGCTTGTCATAGCCTCAATGAAACAAACTGCACAAAGATATAGGGAGAACTCTCACCCTTCTAGTTAAACCGGGGTTTTCGAATGAACAATGTGAAATCCTATTTCACCCCCTCCCATTCATAGGGGCAGTCTTGGACTCTGGGCTCACTGAAATATTTCTTTGACTAGACGAACCACAAGCCATCCAAGATCTTGATCAGAGTCTGGATATGAACATGGTTCCCCTTTTATGAGATTGGTGGGACTATTTTCTGGTGGGACTAATTTATTGGATCTGCCAACCTCTCCAGGGCATGCTTTTTTGCCCTTCTCAGACCACAACCCTCATGACACCAGACTCCTCCCACTCCAGATGGGGCACTCACTGTCCAGGTTTCACTGTATAGGGGAAGTTGTCAGCAACAGAGAAGCACTACTACATCAATACTTTGGAGATAATAGCAGTCATCAAGACCTTCAGGGTGTTTAAGAGCTCCATCTGTCTTGCAGGTATTTTTGGACAAGACACCCCCAGTTTATTACATAAACAAGGTGGCAACATATCCTCCATGATGAATGCTCTCGTGATATATACACTTGTACCTCCACATTTGTGGCTTTACTTTTGCAGATTTGATTATTCATGGATTTTATTAATATGTTCTCTAGGAATATCTGGGCCCTCCAGCGCAACTCTATGGTCAACTTTAACCAAAAGACACACTGAAGGACCTAGAGCTTCCTAGAAAGAACACTCCACTTAGCATTTGTAGCTCCTCCAGCACAATTCTGTGGTCAGTGTCTGGCAGATGTTGACCACAGAGTTGCACTGGAGGACCTAAAGATTCCTAGAAAGGTGTTTTCTCTGGTAAAAACATAGTGTTTTTGTTATTTGTGGTTTTTCCACATTCACGGGGGTCCTGTGCCCTTAACCCCAGTGAATGTGGAGGGATGAGTTACTTGTGGGACTGGTGCATTCCCTAGTCCATCGTTTTGTTAGTCCTGCTTGTACTGGGACAGGATGGTCTTCTGCCAGGCTCCTCCTGTTGGGCAGTGGCAGAGGCACACAAATGGACTCTGTCCATGTCCAATCAGACCTTCACTCTAATAGTATGCCAGTGAGGCTGCCTCTCGGTAGATGTGTTGGCTTCCAGATGGAACTGCTAATGCAAATTTATCAGCAGCACAGGAGGTTGTGGATGCGACTCGCTTGGGTATGCCTTTCTCCTACACTGGATTGGGCCTCTGGTTTATCTGTTTCTACCTTTCTCCTGATCATGAGGATGCTGGTCAAAATTCAAGAGTACATGTTGGACTGTGTTTCCCTTAGCCACCTGGTAGGCCAGATATTGTGATACCCTACAGATACCCCACCAAGAATACATGTGGTTTGCATATTCACCAACTCTGCTTAGACCAGCATAGGGCAAGGTAACACAATGGGACCTCAACCTTTTCACCTGGCCATTTGGCTGCTAGACCAGTACTAGAGGCATGCAACCTTTTTGAGCCGGGGGCCGGGTTGCTGTCCCTCAGACAATTGGGGGGCCGAAGCACCCAAAATAAATAAATAAAAATAAAAATAAGATTATTTTTTTTAAATTAAAAATTAAAAAAAAATGCATGCGCATCTCTCAGCCCCAGAAAAGCCATGGCAGAACCCCTGTGGAGATTTTGCCAAGAAAACCCCAAGAACAAGTAATAATAACAATAATCAATATCATCATGGTGGGGGGGTGGCGGCGGTGGCAGGACCGACCTGGGGCCGGTCCAAAGGCCTCGAAGGGTTGCATCTGGGCCTTAGGTTGCCTACCCCTGCTCTACATTGTTTGGCTTTATGATTTGCTTTGGCTTACTACACTTGGTACTGCTCCTCACAGGAAGTCCTCTAAGGCTCCATCTGCTATGGAGGATGGAATCTAATATCCCGGTCTCTTCACAAAGGTTATCAAGATGGTTGTTGACAGAATCAGTCTGGTATACCAACTAGCCAAGAAGTATAAGCTGTCGGAGCGCTGGTCTCATTTGACCTGCACAGTTTCCACGTTCCATACGTGGCTAAAGAGCATTTCCATGCCAGAAGTTTATAGTGGGGCTAATTGGGCTCAGCTATCCATCTTCATCTGGCACTATCAAATTGACTGCAAGGTATGGGCAGATGGAAGGGTAGCACTCTCACCTTAGTTGGTAAGTTAGATAATCATCCATTTCTGTGAAGCACAGAGACCACAAGGAAGGAGGACAGGTTGCTTACCTGTAACTAGTTCTTCAAGTGGTTATCTCTGCCCTCACATAAACTCTTCCTTCTCCCCTTTTTTTCTTTTGGCCTCATCTATCGGAACTGAAGGGAGTAGCTCTTGGCGCTATTTATGCCTGAGGGGGCAGAATTCCCACCAAAAGCTACTCAGCTTCAGCTCTGGAACATTTCATGGATGGCTCTGTGCAGGTGCAATTCAGTTGCAACCATAAGCAGTACTGTACAGACAGTGAGCAACTTGTCCCTTCACTGCTTTCTGCAAGCAGTAGATTTATTGCTTCTTCATTCTTTTTCTCTGGACATAACTAAAATAGGCATTTTTCTTTATTTTTTCCATTTATAAAAGGAATGTAACATGAAAAGTGAATTATACAGAGTAGATATCCAGTCAAAAAGAAAAGAAAAAAGGGCATAGAAATCTATTTCAGTATAATCAGTTATCTGTGTTTGCTGTAAAATTCTGAATTACATTGTTTTGCTGCCTGCAATTACTAATGACCTAATTCTTCTGCATATTTGTATTTCATAAAATGTGATTAAATGTTAATTTTATGTGCTGTATAAATAAAGTACAAATGACTTTTCATATCTAAGCCCAGTTTTTCAACAAAGGGCTGAAGTAGATGGCCTGAAAAGGGAGGATTGGGGCTGCCCGGAGTTGGTCACTCCAGAGCTGCTGCAACCACACTCTGCAGCCCCAATCCACCCTGGAGTCAGTCCACATAGGAACAGAAAAGATCCATTCCTATTGTTTTCTGCTGCTCCAGAGAATAGGACTTGGAACAATGGACGCAAGCTACAGGAAAAGAGATTCCACCTCAACATTAGGAGGCACTTCCTGACAGTGAGAGCTGTTCGACAATGGAATACACTCCCTCGGAGTGTGGTGGAGTCTCCTTCTTTGGAGGTCTTTAAACAGAGGCTGGATGGCCATCTGTTGGTGGATGCTTTGATTTTGAGTTCCTGCATGACAGGAGGTTGGACTGGATGGCCCTTGTGGTCTCTTTCAACTGTATGATTCTATTTGGGCCGGTAAAAAGCCTCCTTAAGCAGCCTGGCTGCACCTGAGAGTGGCTCTTGGGTGTTCTGGTGGTGTGCGGCATACCCCCAGAGCGTCCTGAAGCCACCCACGTGTGATTGACTGGGTGGCTTCCAGGTGTGCAGTGTGTAAACACAGTGCTCCCAAGCCGTCCAGAAGGTGGCTTAACTTGCTAGTCTGTTTTGGCTCAAATACTTTCTAAAGTCAAACACTTTTATACTACTACTAAAAGGGAATATTTTATTAAATAATACGCTTTTGCATTGAGGAAATCCAGGTGATTTACATTGCTATTTCTTTTTACTAATAGGAATGAATTATTATTATTATAAGTTTAGGTTGTATTTATAGACAGTTTAATATTATCTCATTTGTGAAGATCACTGCTGAGTGGTGTTACCAGGATTTCTGGGACACATTTCTATCATTGTGTTGATGGCAGGCAACATATCTTTTTTATATGGCAAGTAGACATGGTGGATATGCTCAACTAGTTCCTGGCCTTGGTAAATTGGCAAAGGTCAGAAAACTGAAACCTAATCCAGTAATAGGGAAATAATGTTTATGGACAGTTCCTTACTTTGGACTGAGTTGTATATGCAAGCAGTTCTAGAAGGGGTCACACCTGAAGCTTCACCTGTTCAGCTTTTGGTGTTGATGCTGTCACAATTATAGGTAGAAGTATCTTTTGTGGCTTGAAGTATCTTCTACTAACTTGGGCTGGTGGCTTAGCTGGTCATTAACCAAGTGGAGATAATGTGGCCTTAGTACTTTGTGCTCTCATACTTTAGGATAAATTACTACATTGAGGTTTACTTTGGAGTGCCAAGGCATACACTTGAATATGCGTTCTGAACATATCGTTCCAGTTCTGTCCTATACAACTGCCAGTTTGTTTCCAAGTCTGTTTATAGTGTTAGTCTTAACTTCTAAAGCTTAGTACCTCAAGAACTATCTTTCCACATCTGCCCAGACCCTGACAGTGTCACCTACTCCTCTTCTCCCAGTGATCCTGAGAGTACAGTTTGAGAGTAGAGACAGTTGAGAGTAGAGATGAAAGAACAGGCCTTTTCTGTCATAGTGCCTTATTGTGGAACGTGCTTCCCCAGGGAAACTTGCATGTTGACAACTTTGCCATCTTTACATTATCAGCTGAAGACATTTTTCCTCTCTTGTGTGTTTGGGTTACTTGTTGGTCCTCACTGGTGACTTTGATTTGTACATACTTTTTTGAATTGAGGGAATGATTTTAGGCCATTTTTGTGACTGGTCCTCTTAGTAAATGTGTGTGATTTTTGTGCATTTTTAAATCCCCCCCTTTTTTAAATCACATTGGGATTTTAAAAAAATGAATTGATCTAAATGTGTTAGCAGTTTAAAAGGGGGGAAATTGGCAAAATCATTAATTCAGTCTATGCTGGTTAGCCCTCCTTTTCTTTTGTTCAAATAAGACAGTGCGTTCTTTGAATACGATGTCCGACACTTTTAAAACAGCTAAGTATGGCTCTATATGCTTTCATCATAGAATGATGTATCCCTTTTCATGCTGAACGTTTAACATCATTATCCCTTTCCCTTCTAACAATTTGTTTTTCCTTTCTCCTCCTCCTCCTTACACAGTGAGCAGAGCATCTGCCAAGCACGAGCTGCTGTAATGGTCTATGATGATGCCAATAAGAAGTGGGTACCAGCTGGTGGGTCTACTGGATTTAGCAGAGTTCATATATACCACCATACAGGCAACAATACTTTTAGAGTAGTTGGCAGGAAGATTCAGGATCATCAGGTGAGTGATTTCTGTAAACCAGAGCAATTCAAATGACATTTTAATGGCTAGATTAAAAGATGTTGTTCTTCTGGTAAAAGAAAGAACTTTTGGATGCAACTCAGCACTTATTTTAGGACTTCCTAATTGTTTGCATTGGGAACCAACATGATGTTGTGGTTTGAGAGTTGGACTAGGACTCTGAAAGATCAGGATCGAATCCACACTCTGCCATAGAAGCCCCTTTACACTCTTGGGTAAGTCACATTCTCTCAATCTCAGAGGAAGGCAATGACATTTCCCCCTCCAAACACCCCCCCAACCCAGTAGGATGATCACATAAGATGGAACTGACTTGAAGGAACATAACCACCACTAATTGTTATCATTACTAATCCAAAATTGGTAGGTTTGCATTTCACATAATGGTTTTAACTAGCCAGCCAATTTCTTGGCCGTGGGCTTTTACTCAGTTTCCGTTTCAAAAAACAATTCTGTTGAATTTTTTTTTCTTTTCACCATTAATAGAATATCTACAGTTGCCCCTTCGCTTTTGCGAGGATCTGTTCCGAACACACATACACCCTACAAAAAATGGAAAACTGCAAATATTCAAGCCCATAGGCTTGAATGGTGGTGTGTGCCTGCGGGCACACGCACACCCCATTTTGTCCCCCTTTGTTTGCCGCCTGCAAACAGACAAGGGACATGAACTTCAAGTCCACAAAAATGGAGGGGCAACTGTATAACTTTCAACCTACAATGCTAACATGATGGTTCTATTCTGAACTTTTCACACACATCCCTGTTTGCTTAAGCAAGAAGGATTGTAGTGATGGTCATAGCTTGGTACTGAGACATGAGTCCTTATATCTTGAAGGATCGGAATAATATGAACTCAGAAAATGGCAATAGTGTAGTTACAAGTGTGATATATAATTATAATTGTTTGTGATATTACATGGAGGAAAAGTAAGGTTTGGCAGAAATTTGGCACCTGCAGCTAGATATGGTGCTCTGAGTGTATCTGTATGATACACTTAATATGGCTGAGGGCAGTGGTCCCCAAGCTGTGCTCTTTAAGAGATTTTGGACTTCGGTTCCCAGAAACCTCATTCATTTTGGCCAGTAGTCTGGGATTCTTGGAGCTGAAGTCCAAAATCCCTTAAAGAGCACAGTTTGGGGACCACTGGCTGAGGGGTTGATCTGCCACCACACACTTTGGTTCCCATATGGGCAAAGTAACAGAGGATGATCCATTTTGAGCCAGCACTTCCAGAAGCTTATTGGAACACTGACTCAAAAGTGCTGACATTGCTTCTCCATTCCTTCCTCATCCTTCCCTATGTGTTAAAAGACCAAGGAGAGCAGTCTGCTCTCACAGAGCATCAGCTAAGAGAGGGAAGCAAAGTGCTTGCTATATTCAAAGTTCCTGCTGTCAGAGGTAGCAGAGGGCTTTTCAGAGGACAGTTTTCAGTGAAGTGCAGTCAGAGAGTCTCTAGATTCTCAATCTTGATCCATGCTCACATGATCTGGAGATCCTTTGCCCTAAAATCTGGACTTTTATGAATAATACTTCAGAAGAATGCATTTGAGTTTTCTGGTATTGCTCAGTGTTATTAAGAAATAATACACAATATCTACTGGTACTTCTGTTTGTTTGAAGATTGCTTAATAAAATTCTAGAACTAGTATTCTAAGTAGTATAATAGATTAATTGAACTAGTATAATAGATTGTTTTAATTCTTGTTTTTGTTTATTGTAAGCCATAGAATGGTTACATGAAGTATGTGACATGTATTTTTGAGTTTTGTTAAATATTTTCTGTAGGACGTTTGGTTTATAGTTGTTTTTTTTAATGTACTTTTTAAAAGCGATTTGAATTGCACTAGCTAGTGTTGGAGATTTTTGATGGCCAATGATAGAAACAATATCATTCCAGAAAGTCAGGAAATGTGAGCATCTGTGTTGATATTAGAAAATGATTTTGAAAGTGTTGGGTCTTCTAGAGACCATCTTGGTCTATATAATTCTTTTGAAACAGGAGGAAGTGTGCATATACCTGCAAATTAACAGCTATAACTTTAATTTACTTTATTTGTCTAGGTGGTAATAAATTGTGCCATTCCAAAAGGACTGAAGTACAACCAAGCAACACAGACTTTTCACCAATGGCGGGATGCTAGACAAGTGTATGGCCTCAATTTTGGCAGTAAAGAAGATGCCAATGTCTTTGCAAGTGCCATGATGCATGCCTTAGAAGTGTTGAATTCACAAGATTCTGGTAAGGCTGCCTAAAATTTCAATATTTGTAGATGGATAATGGTTCAAGTTCACTTGGATTTATTTACTTCAGGTTACAGAGAGGACAAATGTTACAAAAGAAGGCGGGATCGCTGTTTAATA
>CM034701.1:354202355-354228312 GCA_020142125.1 Phrynosoma platyrhinos
CTCCTCAAGTTTCCCTGTCATGCTCATCCTGTATGTGGAATAGTTAGCATTTCAAGTTTTTTTGCTTCCATCCTAAGAATCTAAATCTGACTTGAAAGGACCTCATAGCATTATTTCTCCATGCTAGCATCTACCATAACTACTTGTCTCCTCCTGTATATTATGTACCAAGCTATGATGTCTACAACCTTTGCATTCAGCAGCAACTTGTAATCTACATGCTCATCAGAACCTAGCTATCTGCATTTCTAATGATTTAATCCAGGGCAACCTTTCCCCTTTAAGGGCCGAGGGACTTCAGCTCCCAGAATCCCAGGAGCTATTGGCCAACATGGGACTATTGGCCAACATGGCTGAGGCTTCTAGGAGCTGAAGTCCCTCAGCCCTTAAAGGGGAAAGGTTGCCTACCCCTGATTTAATCAATCATAGCCTCAACCTCCTGCACTCCATATATTGTTAGAGAATATCTGTCCATTCACTAGGGGATGTAACCCAAATAAAGATTTTTTTCTCCTTCTCCCTTGGATAGCTGCCCTCCCTCCCTGAGGCCCTCATTCTTTGTGACTGCAGAAATGCCATCACATTGGACATGGGATAACATTACAAACCCCCAAATGCCTCATTCACCAGTCCATCTGATTCTTTCTGTACCTGTTAAGGGAAGACTAGGAAGTCACTGCACTGAGAGTGAATACCTAGAATTTCTGTCAAATACACGTAACATGTAGACACCACACTGGTGCAGACTGTTCTAACAACTTTAATAGCTATATTTATATTTTATTGTATTTTCAAATATATTGCTTTTTCTTAATGGTCACTTGGTTTTCTGAAGAACTCAGTTGTCCTCTAGAAGGAGGTAGAGAGATTTTCTAACTGAGTTTAGGAATCTACTACTTTGGGGCCCAGTTTACACTCAGAACCTGACATAAATCAAGTATGTGTGCCCCAACTAGTTCTAAACCAACATATATTCAGTATGAGTAAAGTTTGCATTCTAATGAATGCTAAACATAAGATTGCACTTTGCTACAGAACATAATATTACAAACTTTTCATATCCAACTGCCCTTGGTCAGTAGCCAGTACAAGACATATTTCAAAACAATGCCATGTGCCAGAACAGTTAAAAGCAATCATACAGAATTGTTGTTGTAGTATTGGTATAAGCTTTCTTGGAGTAGTGTCTTGATCAAAAGGCTATCTAGAAATCAAATTAAGTTAAGAAATAATGTTGAAAGTATGGTCTGAAGAGTGGAATATAAATTCTTTAATTACCAATTAGTGCCTCACTGCTTAAAATTAGTTACTATGTTCACATTAATCCGGTTTTGCTTCTTATTTTAACATTTTTCATTTTCTATCTTGTAGACAGCTGCAAGAGCAGCAACGACAAAAAGAGTTGGAAAGGGAGAGGCTGGAACGTGACAGAATGGAACGGGAAAGGCTGGAGCGGGAAAGAATAGAACGAGAGAGGCTGGAGCGAGAAAGACTAGAAAAAGAAAGACTGGAACGAGAGCGGTTAGAACAGGAGCAACTGGAAAGGGAGCGACAGGAGAGGGAGCGACAAGAACGAGAGCGACAAGAGCGCCTAGAAAGAGAAAGACAAGAACGAGAGCGACAAGATCGGGAGAGATTGGAATGGGAAAAGCAGGAAAGAGATCGGCAAGACCAACTAGAAAGAGAGCAGCTAGAATGGGAAAGGGAAAGAAAACTCTCAAATGCTGGTAAGAATTTCATTACACTTGAAATAATGGGCTTTAGATGTGATGGAGTTGATAATATAATCAAATATTAAAACTCCCTATTTCCTGTAGAGTATTGGATGTATTCCAAGCAATTAAAATTAATATATTTTTGATATACAAAATAGATGTGACCCAGTAGTAAGTTTTTGAATTTTTAGTATAGAAGTCTTGAATATTTTTTTCCATCAAGAAGCAGTTATTTAATATTGATTTATATGAGGGACCTAATTACTGTACAGGAGATCCCTGGGTAGCCCTCCAAGCACCTGCTTTTGCCCTCAAGGCAGCAGCAGTGGTGCTCCGATTTTTTTGTTTTTAAGGCAGAAGCAGGCAGCTGGCAAATATTCCAAAATCAGATCTTTGTATAAAATAAAGTGTTACAGTATTTGTGGGCTGCAGAGAGAAGGCAGTTGAAGAAAGCAACTGGGATTTTGGGCTGCCCATTAGTGTGGCAGCCACCACTGCTGCTAAGGCTGCTCTTCCTGGGTCCTATTGCCTGCCAACTTCTAGTGCTGCTTGCCTGTTCCCACCTCTGGCTCAATCATTGGAAAGTTAATTTTGTTTCTCATGCATTTTTTAAAGAACAGGTTTTTGAAATCTCTTGGCTCTTTTTCTGCAGTCTGCAAATACTGAACCATTTTATTTAAGCAGTGGCAGCAGCACTCCTGGTTGTTCATGTTTCTAGTATCACAATTATACATACTAAATTTCTTGTGTTCTAGCTCCAAAAGTTTCGAATTTTGGAGCATTTCAAATTTTGGAGAAGGGAGACTCAACCTGTACTGAAGCTCAATTTGAATGTTTTGTGTTCAGAGCCTTTAGCAGAACTTGCCCTAAGCTTTATTTCCCATAATCCTCACGTTTAAGCTGAAAATAATATTCAATAAAGTGGTTAACATCCTGGGTTCACTATGAGAATATTTTGTCATCCAGTCCATTTTATGATTCTAGTCATGCAGATAGCAAGTTCACAAGCAAAGAAAGGAAACGTGACACTATGTATCTTATGTTGGGTTGCACAGCTTTAGAGCTGATTTACATTAATTGTTCCCCTACAAATAAGATATTTAATGACTATTTGGTGACTTGTTCTTTTCATATGTCTGCTTTCACCTACTTGATATACTTGTTCCTTGCACTATTTCCAGTGCCAAAATTTAAATTCTCTTCTTTTCCTAACCTCTGTTGAAGTGCTTTGTTTTCTGTTGAAGAGCTGTGTTTTCCACACCTAGATTCCCGTTCTTGATCTTTTTATGCTTGTGTATCCTCTTTTTCTCAGCATTACCCTTCTCTACCCTGTCCTGCAACCCAGCTTGGACTATGTGTGTACTTTTGCTTTTCAGGATTTGGAGATGAGAGTGTGGCATTTAAAACTCTTTTCAAATAAATTGAATGTAGTTCAATACAGTTTAGATCAGGTGGTATAAGTTTTTGTGTGTTTGGCTGCAACTGTAAGCCCAGGGTCTCTGCCAGTTATATCAGCTAACTTGTTACCTCAGACTAAACTTTGAAATCCATGTTAGTTCATTGTCTGTATAATTGCATCTCTAGCATGAGAGTTTAATAATGGCAGATCTTGCAAGAATAGTCTTGCTGAAACCTTTTAGCAGGTTGTGTGGCTAGTGTTTTAGACGAGTCATGGTGAAATTCCATGGATCCAATATTGTACTGTGTTGCCAGTTCAGTATTTAGAAGATATTGTATATATTTAAAAGTAGAATTGTTACTTTTGTTGAGATGACAATTCAAAAATTATAAACTTGAATAAATTATAAAACTTTAAAGAAATAGCCATTTGTATCTAAAATAAGTTTATTATTTTAAATAACCTTGTGATCATTGTAACAGGCTTAGTGAAAGACATCCCAGCCACTAATTCTTTTTATAATATTAAATACTTCAAATCCTTTATTTATGTAATCAGAATGCTGGGACATCTCTGTCTTGGGAACTGTTGTCATCAGTTTTGTATTCTTTCAGAGTTACTGGCTTTAAAGAAGTATGCAGAAATTTACAACATAGTGCTTTGCTTTACTGTTGAGTAAGAATGCATGAGTGCTTTTCTTTGAGGTTGAATAGTTCAGGAATACACTTCCCTCTGAGTGAGATTTAGAACTTTAGAAATCATTGCACTTCATTATAGCATATAATGAACTGGTTTTAAATTTAAACTGCAGTGTAGGATACTTCAGCTGCCTAAAAGAACAACTTACCTTGCTCTGTAGAAGAGTTGGGTCATGCCTTGTAAACTGGAGGCAACTCTTATTTGAGACAGACAAGCATGCAAAGTAATAATTAATTCTTTATGTTTCTGATTAATAAAGTATTAGCTGAAAAACTAACAATTGGTAAAGCAGACACTTGTATAAGCTAGTCAGTTATGTAAGAATTTTTAAGTTTTTCATGTTTGCCTGTTCAGATAGTAAAGTTTCTTTCAGTAGTTATTTAAAAGAAAAAGAAAAAAACTGTATAGATCCCTACACTTGATTCCAAAGGATAGATTTTGCTGATTACCCTTTGAGAGCTTATTCTGTAGTGGAATTGTTGTTTTAAATATTTCCAAAATGTGCTTGTATATTCAAGTACTGGCACAAATATATATTGTATATTCAAGTACTGGCACAAATATATACATGGCAAAATTGGAGGCTGCTCTTGGTAGTGAATAAATTCTCCTAACCGTAATTTACTTGTGCTTAATCCTTTGGAACTAACTATAGTCTACATTTATAAATTCCGTTTGAATGCTGGTTTTGTTGCTTCATTAGCTCCCTTTTCTCTCTCTCTTTCTCTCTCTATCCTGCCTCTGCTGCTGCTTTCCATCTTCTGTCCAGCTCCTTCTTGTGACAACTCCCCGTATAGTACTTCACTTCCTGAATACTCCAGTTGCCAGCCTCCTTCAGCACCACCTCCTTCATATGCTAAAGCAGTGTCAGATTCTACTCCAGATTATGCTATAGTGACTTCTGCACAGCCAGTTTCCTCTCCCCCAACACCACCACTAAGGCACTCCGCATCACGTTTTGCTACATCTTTGGGCTCTGCCTTCCATCCTGTTCTTCCCCATTATGCCACAGTTCCTCGTCCAGTAAACAAAAATTCTCGACCACCTTCACCTGTGAACCCTCCCGTCTCTTTGCCTCCAAGTACCAAGTCCACTACTTGGTCTGCTTCTAGTTTTGCACCTCTTCCCCCTTCTCCTCCTGTAATGATTAGCAGTCCCCCAGGTAAAGCCACTGGCCCAAAGCCTGTCCTCCCAATTCCTGTTACTACCCAGTTATCCCAAATGCCACCATCCCCTACTGCGCCCAATGGTCTTCCGGAACTGGCAAATTATCCAGTTCCTTCACCACCTACCTCAGATCCAACACCGCCACCACCACCTTCCTTTCAGCCTCTCTCAATCTCTGGACCTCAAGCTTCCTCTCCAAGCTCCCCTAATGCCTCGGCTCCCTCATCCAAGCCTAGTGTTCTGCCTTCTCCCTCTGCAGCTCCCCCTGCCTCTGTTGAGAACTCTCTAAACTCTGTGCTGGGAGACTCCTCTGCTTCTGAACCAGTCTTGCAGACAGCCTCTCAGCCGATTGAACCTCCGTCCCAGCAGGGTAAGGTTTCTGTTATTGATACTAATTAACTAATCAGGAATGCACCCAAAACTAATTTGCATCCAAAATTTGAATTGCCTTGAAGCATTAACATTTTGAAAGCTACAGTGATCTTAAACCCCCAACAAATGTTTAGTTGAATGTTAAGATATTGGAGATGTGTTTTTAGTCAAATTAAACAGTAGATGCTCAGTTTTATTCTTTTATTTTGTTTGTTTGTTTCTTGGAAGGTCAGTTTGACTGCTGAATGAGGTTTGCTTTTGCCGGGGGGTGGGTGGGGGGAGTTCATTGAAAGTAAAAGTAATTTTACTTCTTAAATAAAACCATCTGACTGGATCAGATTCTTATTAATTCAGTAATAATTAATAAAAATAAATAATAATCTGGATACTTAACTGATGGGGTTTTCTTGTTGCATTTCGTTTCACTGCAGTTACAAGGACTAAATTGTATTTCCATTTAGAACATATTTAAACTCAGTGTATATGTTGTTCTATTAGTTTAATAATCTAGCTGAAATTTCTGGAGAACCCAAGAAATACAAGTTTATTAGTCAAAAGCATTACAGCTCAAGAGCAGGCAAACCTTATTGACTTGTGATGTTCTACCACTGCAGGAACAGATGAAAATCAGCCTATATTGATAGGCAAACTTATATTTGTGGCTACAGGGAATTTTTATTCATTGGTGGGTGGGTGTGGATGCACACATACAACAGGTACACACAGTGGTTTTCATCTAGCTGTGGGGGAAAACAATCTTTTTTAAAAAGCTTCTAACCCACTAATGTATACAATGTTAATATCTCTGAAAAAATCCCAAGTATGAGATGCAACTATATAAATAAATGTAAACTTTTTGTTCCATATATCTTGTCCTTAATCTTGTTCAAATCAGTAGAACCAAAGGACCTGATCAAGTGTATATATATATATATATATATATATATACACACGCGCGCACACACACACACACACATACACACACCAAATGACCTGATCAAAATATATATACCAAAGGACCTGATCAAAAATATATTTCAGGCTTACAGATGGAACATAGACTCTTTGGGTTGATACTCACTTTACATTATATCTTTAAGGAGGTATTTTTTTGTATGCACTGTAAATATTTGCCCAGTAGCATACTTTTCAGAGAGCTGGAATGAACATTGCTTTCAGCAAAATGATTCCTTCTTACAAATTTTAAAGACTAGCTTTTTTTAATGCAGAATTATTTGTTCATTATTATTGAATGTGAATGTTAAAACTAGTAAATATTTATTTACTATGATCTATGGAAACAGATTGATGTTGGAATATGAATTTTGTCCTCTTAAGATGTTATAAAACTAGCCTCCTGACAGTGTTCACTTCTTGTCACAGTTTTTGTATTGTTTTTGTCTATGTGTGTGTTTTTTCAAATTAGGTGTTCTACAAGGACCACCTGCACCTCCACCTCCACCCCCTCTTCCACCTGGCCCTGTCCAGTCCTCACCAACAGTTCCTCCTCCCCCTGGACCACCTCCACCACCACCTCTACCACCTTCAGGGCCACCTCCCCTTCCTAACCAGGTTCCTCCTCCACCTCCTGCTCCTCCTCTCCCCATCTCTGGTTTTTCCAAGGGACTGATGTATGAAGACCACCGTCCTATAACAGGACTAGCAGCTGCCCTTGCTGGAGCCAAACTCAGAAAAGTCTCACGGGTAAATACAATTCCAGTTATTAAAATGTTATTTAAACTCTTATCTGTTCCATTTTTTATAATAACTAACTGGAATAGTGATCAAGGTTAATCTCTTAACTAGACAAAATGCTATTAGAACTAAGTATAACATACACACTTGTCCCTCCACATTTGACTTTTGCAGATTTGATTATTCACAGATTTTATTAATATGTTCTCTCTAGGAATCTCTAGGTCCTCCAGTGTAACTCTATGGTCAACTGTAACCAAAGTTGCACTGAAGGGCCTAGAAATTCCTAGAGAGAACACTTCACTAGGCATTTGTAATAATAATAATATTATTAGTAGCTCCTCCAGTGCAATTCTGTGGTCAGTGCTGGCAGATGTTGACCAAAGAGTTGCACTGGAGGACCTAGAGATTCCTTGAGAGGTGTTCTCTCAGGTAAAAACATAGTGCTTTTGTTATTTGCCGTTTTCCCACATTTACAAGGGTCCTGTGCCCCTAACCCCAGCGAATGTGGAGGGATAAGTGTGATGTTGGCTCAAGTTTAACAAAGCTCATGCTACCAACTGTTCTCTCAGTCTCAAAGGTGCTAGAAGATCCCTTCGTATGTAATGTTCAGGTACAGCTCAATATCAATATGTGGTAAAGCTTTTGTTTTGTCAGACCTAGACAACCTACTCAAAAACGGCTGTCTTGATACATGGTTTACTTGCCTTGTGTAAAAGCAGACTGGTAAGAGCCCTGGTGGCGCAGTGGTTAATGCCTGTACTGCAGCCACTCACTCATAGACCACAAGGTTGCGAGTTCAATACTAGCCAGGGCTCAGGCTAGACTCAGGCCTGCATCCTTCCGAGTTCACTAAAATGAGTACCCAGCTGTTGGGGGCAATGATCTTACATTTGTAAACCGCTTAGACATCCTATAGCGCGATATGAAGCGGTATATAAATGAAGCTGAAACTGCTTTGCTGTATTTGACGTAATTTCCACATCTCATTACATTTGTACATTGTCAATGATAGAATGAAGAGTCTCCTAATCCAAGTGGAGGAACAAGCTCTGCTTCACCTAAAACAGATGGTGGCCGTGGGAATGGGCCACTTCCCCTTGGAGGAAGTGGTTTAATGGAAGAAATGAGCGCACTGCTGGCAAGAAGGCAAGACAATTAATTTAATTTTTTTCATAGCATTTCTAGTATATGTTTTGATAATGGAAGTATCCACCATGGAGGTAAATTGTGAATAGCTACAGATATCTCAGACCACTATAATGCTAGCGCATTTTTTAGTATACAAGCTATTTTTTATATGTTATTATTATATGGTAAAAAAAGACTTGTTCCCCGAATTTCTGCATCTGAAACAGCACACTGTTTGCCAATAGCACATTCAACTTGATTTTTCTTGATTACTTGATTTCTTGAATTTGTTTAGTCATGGCTCTCACAGTCTTCAGGAAGTTTTGGGAAGTTTTTTTCCCCTTTTTCTTTTCTGAGTTTGGAAAATGATCCTGTGATCATACATTAGCGTGCAATATTAGCTAAGAAGTAACCAAATGTATTTTTGTCCCCCTTTGAAGAAGAAGAATTGCAGAGAAGGGATCATCAGAAGCAGAACAAAAAGAAGAAAAAAATGTAAGCTCACAAATTAATTTGGTACAATATATGATATAGTCCTATAGCCAAATTATTATATTGTTGAAGTTAAGCCTTATAATTTGCTAAGTCGAAAATGATTTCAGTGTTCTGAAATGCAAAATTGTTATATTGTTCATTTCATTTTAATAGGAAGAACAAGAGCCTTCAGTTTCCAAGCCTCCTCCAACAAGCACACCTGGTAAGTTAATGTAAACTTGTGAATTGTGACATTCTCATCGTTGATACAAATTATTTTTGTGCATTATCCTAATATGAAGCATAGTTGTGGAAATTCATAATGCAGTTTTCTTCCAATAAAACTTGATTTAAAAACCAAATACTTGCAAATATGTTCATATTATAAATATCATAAATATCTTCATATTAGCTTTATGTACATGAAACTGCTGAGAAAGGTTGTCTGGAGTTTTGAGATCAGGTGTCACCAGTATGTTGGTAATACCCATCTACCTTCCACCTAATTCCAAGGAAATTGTTTCTGTGCTAAGCCAGTTCTTGTCAGCTATAATAGACTGGATAAGGACAAACAAATTGATGCTTAATCCAGACAACACAGAGGTGTTCTCGGTCAGTCAGAAGACAGATCTGGAAATAGAGATTCATCTTGTGTTAAATGGGATTACACTCCTCCTGAAAAGGCAGGGTCATAGCTTGAAGGTACTCTTGAATTCAGTCCTGAGCCCGAAGGCCCAGATTTCAGTGGTGACTAGGAGTACATTTGCACAGTCAAAACTAGTACACTAACTGAACCTGTTTCTGGAGAAGTCAGATCTGACCACAGCAATACATACCATTTGCACCCTACAATTGGGCTGCCTTTGAAACTTCATTTGAAACCTCAGAAACTTCATTTGGCCCAAAGAGCTGCAGCCAAGTGTTAATGGGGACTGGCTACAGGGAGCACACAACTCCCTTAATGCAACAGCTCCACTGGCTGCCAGTCCATTTATAGGAGCAATTCAAAGTGCTGGTGATGACCTGTAAAGCCCTATATGGCTTTATGGGGACTGGCTACAGGGAGCACACAACTCCCTTATTGCAACAGCTCCACTGGCTGCCAGTCCGTTTATAAGAGCAATTCAAAGTGCTGGTGATGACCTGTAAAGCCCTATATGGCTTTATGAGCCCATTGGAGCTCTAAGATTGTCTAGAGATGCCCTTCTTTTTCTTCCATTTGCTGAAAACCCTCTTGATGGCTGCTCCTAGACTTTGGAATTCCTTCTCTAGAAAGGTTAGAATGACCCCATATGTCCTCTCCTTTCATCAGCAAGTTAAGACATTTTTATGGCATCGGGCTTAGAAACTGACTGGGGCAGGCTTTTAATGTTGTACAGTGCTGTTTTTAAGGTTTGTATGTTGTTTTTTGAGAATCAGCATGGTGTAGTGGTTTGAATGTTAGACTGGACACTGGAGACCAGGATACTGGAGATCAGGATTCGAATCCCTGTTTAGCCATGGAAATCCACTCAGTGACCTTGGGCAAATCATACTACCTCAGGCTCAGAGGAAGGCATGAGCAAACCCCCTCCGAACAAATCTTGCCAAGAAAACCTCATGGTCACCTTAAGGTTGCCATAAATTTGAAGGGACTTGAAGGCACACAACAATGTTGTCTTCTAATTATTTTTTATATTTTTAATGTTAAATGTTAATAACTTTATCAGTTGTTTGTTTTTTTGAAAAAATATTTTATTATTGAAGCCTTTGTATAGCTTTAAGCTATTGTTTTTAAATAAGTTGTTAGCTGCCTTGAGTCTCATTATTTGGGATATAAATGAAATAATAATAATAATAATAATAATAATAATAATAATAATAATAATAATGCAATTCTTATTCCTTTATCTACACAAGAATACAGAAAAATCTCTCTAGTGATCAGGAAATTACTTGTCACAGTGACTTTGTTTTCATGCATGAAAGCACTAGACTCTGAATACCAGTTCCTGTGGAACACAATTAATAGTGCTAGTGGCCAAAGGTACTCAAACTAGGGCCATTGTCTTATATAAATAGAACAATCTTCTTTTTTTCTGAAGATTAAAACAAAAACCCATTTGTTTAATATTAGCACTGGCTAGTTCCAGTGGTGCTGTTTTTCCATGCATAGTCTTGATGTTGTGGCAGAGCTGTTTCATATACCTAACCTAGTTGGACACACACTTTAAAAACAAATGTCAAAAATGCAACGTTGTAGTATGCCAAGTATAAAATTCAGTCTTTCATTATGTTTTCCACTGATCTTATGACATCTGATAATATCAGGATCCTAGAAAGGATGTCTCTCTCCATAAGAATGTTAATTTATCTCAAAAGGTATCATTCATTGCATGCAAGTCTAACATTCAGTTATGTTACTTTGCACAGAACTAACAAGAAAACCCTGGGAAAGAACAAATACAGTGAATGGAAGCAAGTCACCGATTATCTCAAGGTACTTCTTGAAAATAACTGCAACAATAGAACTTTTAAAATGTTTTTAGATAATAAAAGTCAACTCCACAATATTATAGATATAAGTAAATATATGTGTTATTTTTTTTTTAAAGGAGAGGCTATAAAATATCTTTTACCTTTTCCATGGTTTGTTCCTATTACTTGTTCATGGTTATTTGGGGTCATTCACAAGTATCCAGTAAATCATATGAAAGTCTAGAAATATTTTTTTTGTTTGTTTGTTTGTTTGTTTTCCTTGAAACTTGGTCCTGGGAAACTGGGGATTAATCAGGAACCCCCAAATTCCAATTACACACTCTCTCTCTCTCTCTCTCTCTCTCTCTCTCTCTCACACACACACACACACACACACACACACACATCCAATAGTAGTTATAATAAGAAAGAAATTCAGCATATAGTAATATTTTCATTAACAAAGTATCTACAGTTTTGATGACATAGCTGCTTCAAAATAGGTTGTTTGATCCACAGTTACTGCATATGTACTGTGCATGATTAAAAACTGAAGTACCATACTATGGCAGCAATGCCCTTCAGCAGTCTACATTGGGTAAACGGTCCAGTCTCTGTGCCAGAGGATGAATGGACATAAATCAGACATTAGGAATGGGAATGCACAAAGACCAACACTTCAGTCTTCCCGAGCATTCCAGTTTAGAACAGTGGTCCTTGAACAAACGAACTACAAAGAAAGTTTGAAAAGAAAAATAGTGGAATTGGAATGTATCCACAGTCCATCAGCAGTGGGTTGAACAGAGATAATGGGTTCCTGGCACACTACACACATTTCAACACTATCTAACCCCCATCCTCATGAGGGCATCCTGACCAGTGCATCACATCACCTCTCTGTTACCCACACTGCATTCCAATACTCATTCATATGGTTATCTACTCTCTTTGGCTTTATGTAACAGCCGTCCTCCTGCCTTTGTCCATAAGAACCATCGACAAAACTGCTCATGCTACCTCATTTCCATACCCACAAGGTTTTGAGTTTCAACTGACATTCTCACACACAACGGGCTTATATTTGTCTGCTCTGGGCTCTCCACTCCAGCCTATGCATCTGGGGAAGTAGGCTCAAATCTACAAAAACCCATGCTACCAGCTTCTTTATTTCAGTTAGTCTCAAAGGTGCTACAAGATTGCTTTGCATCCCCTTATGTTAGATTACATATGACCATCCTGATCTTTCCATGATCATCCTGTTATTATTCAGCTGGATGAAGAAAGCTTCTAAATGAAAAAAAAAAAAAGATGACTGGTCAGTGTCTCAAGAAGAAACAAAGCAATTGGATTTCCTGCTATTATCACTTTGTGGTTTAATAACTATTTTAAAATGTTGAATTCTAGGTTGAAAAATGCATGGTAATATGGTTAACTTGAAAAAGCTGTGTCTGTTTATTTTTCATAGACCAAAATCTGCATCCTCTGGGCAGCCCAGTACCAATGGAGTACAGACAGAAGGGCTAGACTATGACAGACTGAAACAGGTAAATATTTTCTACTAGAACATCATGCTGCAGTCTTAATATTTCTAATGCTATATATTTTGACATGGCTGGAATGTAATACCTTTTATTTCTATAGTTCTTTCTCTGCCATCGAAGCAGCACCAGATTGAGCAGTGGATAGCATTATAAAAACAGTATTAATGCTTCTAATGGAAGCATATGCTAAAGAGAAGGCATCACTGCTTGTATAATGTTGCAAAGTCCTTGCTGGCTCCTACTTCAGCATGAAAAACATTTAAAAGGAGAGGCAAGGCTTACCCTCTTTACAGTATAGTACATCTGGCTGATGATCCTTTGTTTAATCTCAATGTTTAATCTCAATCTCATGGTTTCTGGAAACTATGCCTTATGGGGAGAGACTGGGGGAGCTGGGTATGTTTAGCCCAGAGAAGAGATGGTTAAGAGATGATTATGATAGCCCTGTTTAAATATTTGAAGGCGTGTCATATTGAGGATGGAGCAAACTTGTTTTCTGCTGTTCCAGAGAATAGGACCCAGAGCAGTGGATTCAAACTACAATAAAAGCTATTCCATCTCAACATTAGGAGGAACTTCCTGACAGTTAGACCTATTTGACAGTGCAACACACCCCCTCAGAGAGTGGTGGAGTCTCCTTCTTTGGAGGTCTTTAAACAGAGGCTGGATGGCCATATTTGGGAGTGCTTTGATACTGCATGGCAGGGGGTTGGACTGGATGGCCCTTGGGGGTCTCTTCCAACTCTATGATCCTATTTTCTGTGCATTCAAAAGTAAGCACCATTAAGTTCAGTGCAGCATAATTATATATACAGGAATTGAAACCCAAGCCACAGAAGGCACCACACTATTCTTTGAAAAATTTAGATGCTTCTTCCATTTTTGTAGCAACATCTTAGAAATTTTAAATGGGCATCTTACTATCCAGCATCTGCACTTCCCATATATTACACAAGAAAATAATGTATATGCTCTAATATTAGAGCTTTGTAAAACAGATACATGTCTGTGTGAAGGATCCTGGTGTACGCAATAATCCATACGCCATACGAGAGGCCTTTACATGCAGCAGGGTGGCTCATCAGATTTCAAAGCAAAGCAAAACATTTTAGTATCTAAAGAGCATATACACTTACCTGTTAAAACCATTAAGTCCAGAGTCTAAAATAATGCATTGAACCACTGATGAGAAGAAAGGAGTACTTTTTAAAATTAGGAGATAAAACTGCCAAGAGCTGAAGAATTCAGAGACAAATAAATCATCATTATGGTTTTGATCTACATGTAGAACCCCCAACAAAAGATATTCCTCTGTAGGAAGAGGAAATTGGTTGTTTTTACTACTGTATCTTCCTCCTCCTGCACATTGTGACCTCCCCCCCCCCCAAAAAAAAGCTTTTCTGGAGTGTTGCAGATCCTTCATAATAGTGTGGGAAATGATGTAAGGAATTGTAGAGGGAATCACTGAAAAATGTTGCTTTAGCAAACATATTTAAATCCATAAGCAATAAAATTAAAATAATATTTATTTGGAATATAATAAAATACTACATCATTGTCTCACATTACTTTAAAATTGAAACGTACTTGACAGTTTATATTAATATTTAACTTAAAATTACTTAACCAACCTGCACTTTTATCTTATTAAATCTTCCCATTGGTAGAACTAAGTGAGCCAGTGTGGTATAGTGGTTTGAGTGTTAGACTATGATCTGGAGACCAGGGTTTGATTCCCAGCTCAGCTATGAAACCCACTGTGTGATCTTGGCAACTCACACTCTCCCAGCCTCAGAGGATGGCAATATCAAACCTCCTCTTAACAATCTTGCCAAGAAAACCCCATGAAAGGTTCACCTTAGGGCTACCATTAGTTGGAGACGACTTGAAGGCACACAACAACAAGAACAGGAAGGAGGTGATTCCTTGCAAAAATCTGCCTGTGGATATTTGGGAGGTGAAGAGCATCAGATGAGGTGAAAGTCTCATTTGCATAATTGGTGTTCCTCTTATGCGACATTCAATTTTATCCTTAGTATACCAGTTTAGATTTACTGTTGGTGGCTTTATAAACAAGTTCTGGCTTTAATATTCTAGTTAAGTAACTGTCATTAAGCAGACTTCCTTTATTAATAGGGAGCTCTAGTTGGTATTAAGCAAGTTCCCTAAACCAAAGCCAGCCTGCAAGAGATGGATGAAGGTGGAAAAGTGATGGAGAAGCATTCAAAATCTGATGGTTCTATCTCTCTTTTTTTAAATGACTCATACTGAATTATTTATTCCACTAACTCCTTCCATCATCATTGGAAGGAGTATCACACTTTCTTACCCCATGCATTTATCTTACTACTGTAAATTATATTCAGATTAGGTATATCAATTTAAAAGTACAGCTTGACTAACTGATTCCTATATGGTGGACAATGGGGGATTAAGATTCTCAGATTTTGATGTGGGGAAGATAACAGTTACTCCATTTTGGGTTATGTGTATTGAATTAGTCTCAAGAAACTTCAGTTACCATTATTTGTATGCTTAAATGTGAAAGATGGAGTTAAAGATATAAATAGATGCAAACTCTTATGCAGAGGTAGAGAATATCTCATGGTGAAAATTGTGCAGCTCTCCAGATATAATGGGACTGCATTCCTCACCCTTGATCATGCTCACAATCGCTGCTGGGATCTGAAGGGCTGCATGATTATCAGCCCAGTCTAGAATTTAGTGCACTTTACATTTCTCTGCTTTCTTCACATGTAGATGTTGAAGGGGCAGGTCCCTCTTTGAAGCATCAGCATCAGAAACCTGTGATGTTAGGGATGTTAAAATCTCTCTGTCATCAGTTTGTTGCATTTTATCAACTCCCATGTGTACTTTACTGCTGTTCTTGTATCATAATAGTTTGGGGGGGAGGGAAACCTATTTGAAATTCATAAGTATTTTGGTGCACACTTTTCCTAATGTATTCAATTTTCTTATGTATTTTTCTTAATGCTTGCATTTTTATGCATTCCCCCACTGATCAAAACATATTTGTGTGAATTTTTTAAAAGAAAGACAGACATTTTAAGTTGCAAATATTATTTGCATATGGTTTTAACCAGAAAAGAGTGGGGAATCTCATATTTCACTGTTTCCTTCTGATTACAGGAAATTGAAAGATGCACATGTCCTTTTGTTAATAGTGTCATAGGCCACAGATGAAATAAATTTGTTTCTTCAAAAATCTCGATTAATGGACATTTCTTTTTCCATACCCGAAAGATATCAGGTTGGGACCATACCACCCCCACCCCCCATCTGGTCCATGGAGGGGTCTGGGGGAGGGCAATTAATTCTCTTGCCCCATGTTTTCCTGCTCTTCTACTACTCTACAAATTGCTCTGTGAAAGAATAGACATGTTCATCTTTGTTCAGTTTTGACACATTTTGAATTCCATTGAACAAAAGTTTTAACTTGTCTCTTCTGATACCATAGGATATTTTAGATGAAATGAGAAAGGAATTAACAAAACTAAAAGAAGAATTAATTGATGGTGAGTTTATGAACCTATGATGTAGTGTTGTAAAGTTGATTAATTGATTAGAACTTATATCTATGGGATTGTAAAAATTTGATCAGAGAATGTAAAATTTCCAGCCTTCTCTCACTCATCTTTAATCTGTTCCAGTCCTCATATTTGAATGCTCTACTACCACAACTCAAAGTAATGATTATGATTAAATGAATCACATGCTTGGCCTCTGTCTAGATTTCATCTCTACTAGTCATTTGTCATCTGATCTTGACTTACTGTCTCAACTCCCATAGTTTAAAATCATAATATAAATACCTGTGAAATTGACCTATCTTCAAAAGGTGATGTTCTGTACAAATAATCTGTCATAAGACCCTCTCTCTTTTGCAGAGGTATTGGCAACATACTTCTTCAATTGCTCTGACCTGGTCTTTCCTTAGCAAGACTTTTGCACACAATATATAGGACTTAGACTGCATACCCTTTTCACGTCCATCCCTTCCACTTTCATGTCCCTCCTTCACTTTCTTCCTTGACCCCATTTGCTGGGGATTGTTTACTGTTCCTTAGTCTGAGGCCCAGAATAATTTTCTGTAGTGATTGTTTTCACTGATCATCTTTGGAGTCTACAGTTAAAGATTCTTTAGTACTACCCCTGTATCCACAAGGTTATGTTCCAAGATCCCTGTGAATACCTGAAACTGCAGATAATAGGGAACCGTATTATTCACAGACGTGGGTAAGTGAAACTAGATACTGAATTCACAGACAGGCTGTACTGTATATGAGTCTACCCCTTTAAGCCCATAGTGTTTTGTCCAAAATTTCAGAACATATATTCCAGTTCAGCTGCAATTTAATCTGTAAATTTCAAAATACATAATCGCTGTGACTTTTGCAATATATAATTCAGTAGTATAGTGGGTACTCTTTAAGTAAATTGATAACCAAAATTCTTCAAAATACCAAATTATAGTTTCTTTTTTCTAGCATTGCACAGTTAACGGCTTTTTCCTCTTCAAAACAGCAATCCGGCAAGAACTGAACAAGTCAAATACAGCATAGAAAGACTAGGACTAAGCCATTGTGACCACTGGTCTTGGCATAAAGTCAACTACATTTTGTGAGCTGTTAGAAAAAATGGAAGAATACACTAAGAAGAAGAAAGAGCAAGATTCTGAAAACTTTCAGACATCACTATTTCCCTTTGCTGCTGTTTTCTGACTTTGAACAGGGTGGAAAATAGTCTTAAATTGTGATAATGATTTATGCAGAAGATCCTATACTGTCAGGCAAGATCACAGTGCATTGAAATGTCTTCATGTCAGAATGGAGCTGCATATTCATGGTTCATTAAGATACAAAAAAGAAAAGTTTAGGAAGGCTTTTCAGAGAGGCTTTCTTAAGGAAGAATTTAGCAAACTATACTGTTGTACAAAGTATCTCAGGTTAGTCTTCCTATTATATTGGCTATTTCTATGAATTAAAGATCAAACATGACTTCAGTTTACAAAATAATACAGATAGGAGAGTGTACTGAAAAGCATTATACTGGTGAATGAGAAATTAAGGATGAGTATTTGGGAATTTAATGATAGGAAGCCTCTCTAGTTAGCCTACATGCAGTTTTGTAGGGAAAAATGCAAATGTCCAGAATATAAAGATGTAGATGCCTTCCTAAAATGTTATGCTTTACCAAATCTAAAACTTCTCCAGAATACAAATCAATGGTCAAATGTAAATTGTTAGATTGTTATAGACTTACCATAGGTTTTTGAGATTTTAAAGATTTATGCATGTAGACATTTTTGTAATATAACACAACCACCACAGTGTTGGCTTTTTAATTTAAAACATTCTTGCATGCCACAAATATTGAGTAGCCTTTTTCCAGTAACGCCTAGTTAATTGCCAGGAAAAAATTGGGAGGTGTGGGGTTGGGAATAGGGGTGACTTTTTTATTTAAAACATTTGTATTAATTGCTGCACTATTTTTCCTTTTATTGCATGCATGTGTAATAATAAGGAAAATGTTGTGACTTATCAATAACCATGTTAAATAGAACCAGGTACTTAATACTTTTTTGTATCATTTTATTTGTATTTCAAATTTAGTAATGCCTCAATAATGGCATTACCAGGTTTTTTTTATTTTCTTAACTTAAAGGTAAGCATTAAGCATCATGATAATACTAAGAGCTGATTTTTTTTTAAGTAATAAAATGACTTTTCCCTACAACAACTACTTGCACTGTGTATTGAGGCAAATCTCATTGAATTGGGGAGAAGGGAAGCTGAACAATGTAAGTCAGTGCAAATGCATTACTTCCAAACTTCCAGATGTAGTTGGACTACATATCCCATTAGTAATAGCTAGCACAGCCAGTGGCAATGAGAGATGGGGCTTGTCCATCTGCATCTGGAAGGCCATTCCTGCTTTAATCCTAGGTTAAATAATTGACTGATAGTAGGTCATGAGATCATGCACTCTTTTGTCCCTATGTTCTCCCCAGTAAAAGTTCTTTTTGCATTTCCACATACATCCCAAGAGTGATTAAGGATTGCATCATCTATCACCAGTTCTATTTTAGCCAAGATTTGAAAACAGTTGCTGTAATTGTATTAATAATGGCTGAGGCTGGTTTGGCATGATGTAATTCTCTTCACATCAGAGGAGAGGGGTTGGGTGGAAATGCTCATGAGCTTTCTCCTGCTTTTTTAATCATCTGTTGAACATATAGATAACAATCAGATACACACAAAGTCACAAGATGGGAAAAGTCATAAGACTAGAATGGCAACAGTATACTTTTAGGATCATGAAAGTCACATCATCTCCTATCCCAACCTATAATGTTTATTAAAATATCCCATGCAGGGTTTCAAAAAGGGGATATATGTGTGAGAGAGACCCTTCAATTAAATTTTGTGTTTGACAAATAATGTGCAAATAAGAGCCCACTGCATCTTAAGTTATTCATGCAATATTAGTGCCATATTTATTTTGTGAGCTGCTCTGATTTGGAAATGACTTGTAGTTTGGACATAAATATTCATTTTCTTAGATTACCCAGTTCCATCCAGTTTAGTTCACAAGAAAGCTTTAATTAGCACATCTCCCCAAGCATTAGACACCAAAGCAAATTAATCAGTCCTATTTCTGCGTACAGGCTTGAATGAGGAGATCCTTAGACCTCCACCTTCTGCAAGACCTATGTATGGCAGATAAAATATAACCCCAAATCAGTGGTAACAATTGTTTTAAAAAGTACTCTTTGCATACATTAGTTGAAGGCATTTAAATCTCAAGGCAAATAATGATGATCCCATTGAGGGGAGGCATTTCCATCTTTTGAAAGTAACTTCTGTTTAGACAGTAATTAAACTTTAAAACATACTCTTTTCAGAAATCATGTTTGATTTTGTTTACAAAGAAAATTTTGAGATAGTCTAGCAGAACGTTACAGGTGTAAGTGGTCCAAAGGTAAGAAAATTAAGTTACTGATTATGAATGAAACTGGTTAATGCACTAAACGTTTTGTGCCTTGGTCTAAAGTTAACATGATTTCTGTGTAAAAGGAAAAAACTCCAGAAGTCTTCATACTCTTTCTACATGCATAGTTACATGATTCTGAATTGGACCGCTCTGAACTATCTAGTTTTAGTTAAATTGTAAATTGCAGCTGTTGTACTAACAGCTATGCCATTACCAGATATTCCTGTAATTAAAATTAGCTACAGGCTATTAGGTTATTTTAATTACTGTTCTTTAAAAATGTTATGATGGTTTCTGTGCTTTTGTACAGTGGATGCCTTAAGCTGAATATGGTTTAGGGGATCACTTTTAATTCCAGGAAGGTATTGCTTTCCTCAACACTGTGATCTGATCTGTGATAAATCTGTCCTATCCATACACAAGTGGCTAACAAGTCAATTGCATACAAACTGAATGTACAAATCTTAGTGCTGGTGCTGAAATCTCTTCAGAGTTGTCATGAAACATTGTTCAAAAAGTTTGCAAGCATCAAGTGTCAATCAAAACTGAAGATGAAACACTAATGAATGTTGAATTTTCATGCATTTAGTTTTACCTCCTTTTGAGTTTTTCAGTTAATTCTCTGCTATTTTTACCATATTGTGTCATTTTAAAATTTCTTAAATGCTAACTTTGTTTTGTTTGAGCAGATGAAATAAAATTGCAATATATACATGTTGCTGTTATTATTTTGTGAACCTTAATGTCATATTGGGGGTGGGGGGACAGATTCTCTTAGTGTAATGTATTTCCATTGCCCTTCTGAATTCTCAGCATTTTGTAAGCGCTACCTCCACAAAGAATGTAACAGAATTTGTTCATATTCAAAATTGATATTGAATCCAAGATACTGGTTATTACTTTTTCACCTTGAAGCTGCTTTTCAGTTTTGATTCCTCTCCATCCAGCTCCCCTGTACCTTAGGATGCATATACAAATTACACAGAAGCTAACTAAAATCACATTTTGCTCAAACTTCTGTGCTACTGACTTGCTTCAGATCTCTGTAAGTTTCCTGCTTTTAATCCATTAGCTTCCTATCTCCTCCTTTTCTTTGCTGATATATTGTGTTTAATATAAAGCAAAACTACTTTACCTTGTTTGTTTTAACAAGCTTCGCTACTATGATTCTAATGGAATCATGCCTCACTTTCTTGACAATGACCTTTACATGATTTGAGAAGATAGCTCCTTGATCATTTTAAAAACAACAGCAACAACCCTCTGTGTTTAATTTAGAAGCCCAAGATCAGGCATTTTAAAGTCAATCAGAATTACAGATTCCATGAACAGAATGGAACTGTAACCACCATTGTGTCAAGTAGAAGGTATGAGGGAATTTTGATGGAGTAACATCAAGAAAGAGGGTGTTACTGACTTCTGTGAAAAGTACAGTGAAAAACTATAATGTCACAGACTTCTGACTTGAGATTAAAGGCAGTATGATAGACAGTTATTAAACACTAAACATTGAAGTGTAAGCCACTAGCTTGTGCCCCCTTTTTCCACAGGATTTTTATTAGACTGGCTCTGTAGGGGTTAAGATCTCTGCTGGCAAAAGTTGGACATTCTTTTGGCTTTGGTTTCATCACTTTAAAAACAGCTGTTAATATTTTGTACACTCAAGGAAATAAATAATTAGGAGTAACTTTCAAGTGGAATTTATTCAAAACAGTTACCAATTAATACTTAAAACTTTCCAGACTTCCCTGTGAGAGAGAGCTCTTTGTCATTTAAAAAATACTTTTTTAAAAAAATTATCTTATACCTTAGAGCATTACAGCCCATTAGAATAGAACATTATAGCCCATTTCTTTTGATGAGTCATTTGGTGGCAGTGCAGCATTACCCTATGCCAGTGTGACAACAAAATCCCATATATCTAAATCAACAAAAAATGCAGCCATATTGATGGCTGTTTCTCCATTAGGAGCCCAGCCTCCATCGTTCATTCATTCACCAGGAATTCCTGCACTTTTCCTGTTTTTCCTGCCATCTTTCCTCCCATACTAACTGCCTCATCCTGCTCCCAACCAAAATTACTTTTTCTTGGTAGGTACCATTGTTCTGCTCTTGCTGCTGCCACAGATTTCTCTTTTGATTGTGTCATGTGGAGTCATGATGCAAGTGGTGGTGTTAGCAGTTAATAGGAAATATAGGCTGATCCACAGTTGTGCAGGTGCAATACCTTGTGGAAATAATGAACAGTTTTGCTGCTTTTATTGCTCACAGTTGTGTACTCAGTAGTAGTTTAAGTGTATTCCTCTAGAAATATGCAGCATTTCTGCAGGTGATCAGATGGGTTTGAGTAGCTGGTGAACAAAGTAAATATCATTTTTTTTATCTCAATCACTTAATGTTCTTCCATCACTCAAAGAAGGATAAAATCAGCAGCTTTCATTGTGTTCTTTGCAACTATGGTGGCTTGTTAAGTGTTCCATATACCAACTCTGCATTAAAAATGGTAGAACATTCAACATTATTTTTTATAAAAGAACCTTAAAAGTGAGCAAGGATACTATTGTAGAAAAGACTGTCTCCTTGACAGGGAGATTTCATGGATTTGGGGCAAGTGCAGGTGCTGGGTAGTAGGAAACTGTTTTAAATTTTAAATCATTTTGTGCAGTGACCCACTTCCCCTGCTTGTTGTAAATCGCCCTAGTACTAAGGTAGGCAGAGGCCTAGTATGGCATCTCTTAATTGACAGGAGGACATGGAGCAGGATGAGGGACTTGTGCAACCCAGTAGTGTCCCTAGGGTTGGTGTCACCCAGTGCAGTCACTGACTGGGGGGGCAGATCTTCCAGTGTGCAACTTCCAGCGTACTTCTGGTGCATGTGGGAGCAGGAACATGTGGTCATAGAAGCCCCATGTGCCCTGGGAAAGGCCAGGGAGGGCCGGAGAAGCCCCGCGTGCCCCCAGGGAGCAGGCCCATCATTGTGGGGAGCCCCATAAATGAGGCCTGCAGCCATGGGGAGGTCATGTGGGGAGCAGAAGATTGGCTGGGTGTCACCCCCCCTTTCTGGGATGTTACCCAGTGTGGTCTGCACCCCCCAGTGATGCTACTAGTGAAGCCTCCAACCTTTAAGATTAGTATTATGCAAAATGGGAGTGGTCTTTTGGGGCCTCCTTATAGGCCAGTGAATCTTTATGTTGTAAGTCCGGTATCCTCTGCACTACTCCAACATGTTCAGAGTTTTGAGAGATTCATGTTCTAAGATTTCATGATACTTCATGCCGTAACAGAAAATAAATTTACCTTAATAGGGAAAAAGCAATGTCTTGTTAAGGAAAGAGGGGATGAGGAAAGAAGTTTTAGCACGTGCAATTTACACAAGCATGAAGAAGGTAATTGAGAGCCTGTTTAATCAGGAATTATTTCCATATAGTGAGAACTTAGTGAAGTTTTAAAATTTCATTTAAAATTAATTAAATTGGGAGTGCACAAAACTTTATTTTTTTAAAAAAATAATCAATTTTAAATGATGAAATCCTTGCATGAATATGCTAGAACAACATGGGTTAGACCACACTGGGTAACATCCCAGAATATATATAATGTTGGTTGTCCAGAAGATCAATATTTGAAAAGTTTCAAATGTCAAAATGAGAATGAGACTTATTTGCTTTAGTTCCTTGAGGTACTTACTGCTGGAAAGTTTTGGTTTCATCCTGGAAGGCAAATACCTGGTGAAAAAGCCATCTTCATTGAGTCTAACAGGGCAATGACAAGCCATACATTGGGCTGGTGTGTGTGTATATATAATCAGACTCTAATTACTGATTACTGAAATTACTGATTTACCTAATTCTTTAAGGCTTCAGGTAGACTTATAAATGCAGAACAAGTTTTAAAACTGATTCAACAAGCATTTGTCACTAGTTGGATACAGTAATTACTGCTCATGGGACCCACAATGGATCACTTAATGAATGTTGCCTATTGTCATGAGTTACAGCTGAAAACATGATGATGAAAACTTTGCAATTTAAGTTCAAAGCTTCCTTGTGCAGATGATAAATATGAAAATACCTTTGGCCTAAGTCAAATTGCTAATCCCAGCTAGAGTAGAACCATTCACTCAGTTGCTGAATAGTAAGTCAGCTCTTAACAAAAATCCCATTGATTTCATTGGTCTACTTTAATTAGAGGCTAGAGAGCCAGTGCAGTGTAATGGTTTGAGTGTTCAACTATGACTCAAGTTCAATTCCCAGCTCAGCCATTAAACCCACTGGGTGACCCACTTGGCAAGTCACTCTCTCAGCCTCATAGGAAGGCAAGAGCAAACCCCCTCTGAACAAATCTTGCCAAGAAAACCCTGTGACAGGTTCATCTTACAGTTGCTATCAGTCAGAAATGACTTGAAGGCATACAACAACAACAAATTTAATTAGAGCAAGCAATTGGATTTAGGCCATTTGTGTTTTCACATCCTTTACCAGTTTTGTAGTCTTTTTCTTTTTCTACTTCCTATACTAATCAATTAATCCCCACTTTTGTTTTACATCTGCATTCATTTAATAGCAATACGTTGTAAATTTGAAGAAGATGGATTTTGACTGATTGCTGGGCTTTGCATTCGTAATTTAAAAAACAGTCAGAGCTATAACTAATAATAATATAATGGCTCACTATGTCTCTTTAGATTTCTTATTAACAACAAAAAAATCTAGACCTGCATGTGTTATTCTTGGCAGCAGTTGTGGTCTGTCATAAACCTGTCTTAAAGTTACAAAACAGGATAGGATGCTAGAATACCCTAGTAAAGGGGAAATGTTTAGTGCATTTGTCAGATTTTATACCATTAAGTACCTAATACAATACTTAGATTTGATAAAACACGGTACATACAAATACATACCTTAATTTTGTAAAAACCAATTGCAGTTCATTTGCTTAATTCTAATGTGTGTATGTGAAGTGTACAGGTTACAGGTTTATTCACTAAACTGTAAAATATCAATAAATTACTTGAGTTCTGTATACATTAAGTTCCAGTTACAGCATTACATGACTCTTTTGCCAAAGTTAAAATGACAAGAAAAAAAACAGAAAAGAGGGAGAGAAGAACGCAAATGAAGAGTTTGTTCTTTATAAAAGAAAAGTGCCTTAATCTCATTTAAAACTGTATAAAAATGCATGCTAATTTTCTGTAATTGCTTCTAAACCTAATGTGCATGGCATAAATATGTAAGTTGGCATAAACAGTCACTGAAATCAGACTGCTTTCTTCTGTCTTCGTTTCTTCCATCATGTCCAAGCTTTTTGCTTTGCTGGTTTTCTAGATAGTTTCTTACTATGCCTCTTGATATCAAGTTTCCTTATGAAATAAAAGTTAATCTTATGTAAAAACTGAATGTTGTATTATTACCCTTTCCCCTGCTCCATTTTATCGTTTATTTTGGCACACTGTAAAAAGGACCTAAACTCAAGGAAAATCCATTTTTGTTTCATCTGTGGACATGGACATGGCTAATAAATTGGCCTCAGTTCAGTGTTGATCCACAGTGGTTTCTAGTGTAGACAAACATGTGAGGCACGGATTGATTCTAAGCTAGGTTTGCAAGACTTGTAACCTGTCCAATGAAGCCCATGGGCCCCATAGCAATGGATGACTTTCAAACATTTTTTTTAATTACAGTGGCAAAGAGCTTGCAAAGATTGGCCAATTACAACACTTGACTGCAGGTCATGACTTGTGTAGCACTCTTCTAAATCAAGATTGTTTGGGGGCACTGCAAACATGTTAACATTGGTCATGATCCCAGCTGGCCAGTCTGAGTCTTCTTCCCATTTGAATCCAAACTAACCCAGCAAAATCTTAGCCTGAGTTAAAGGTGGACCTACACAAGATTCACTTCTAAGCATCAAGGGCCAAAGTAATAGAATCATAGAATAGAAACTTAGTTCTAATCTACACTGCAGAAGTAATGTAGTCTCACACTGCCTTAACTGCCATGGCTCAATGCTATGGAATTCTGGGATTTTCAATTTTGTGAGATATTTAGCCTCTGATAGGCCATCAATGCATCACCCCCCTGGACGACCAGCCATGATGAGTAAGGGTCCAGAGGGCACATTGTCTTTCTCACCTTTCCAAGGATCTTGTACACGTCATCGGTACTCATCGGCTCGAACTGATCCAGTACAATCTCTGAAATGGGTTTGCTGGATGACTCATCAGTCGAATCTGTTATAAGCCCGCCGTCCAAGTCAGCTCTTATCTGAGAGATTTTATCTGCAAAGTAGGTATT